>CP092868.1:15355780-15410061 GCA_030710605.1 Cordylochernes scorpioides
TCCTACCATCATATTTAAGACTTGGTTTAGACTGAGGTATAATACAATTGTAGTTGGAAAACTAACATATCGTCAGGACCTCTTTTGGGTTTTGCTCTTCATTGGGAAATGGATGCCGTTGCTACGTTAGTCACCTTGGAAACGTACCAGAATCTGGTAGACATTGCGACTGCTGTGATGGAGATGTATGGAGACATCTGAGGCTCTTCATTGGACACGACAACCAACATGGCTGCAGAACGCGAACTGGTGGCAAGGGATCCTAAGATCTGGCAGTGGAGGTGTCATCGCAGGGGTGGAGGAAGCTTGGAGAAGTCAGGGAAACAGCGCCTTATTGCAGTGAGAAGCAGGGATGGTGTCCAGTTGAGGAGGCAGGAAATACGTCTTAATGTTTATGTGCATAGTTATATAGTGTCTGTTTTATTCGCGCTGTGATTGGCTGTTCACTGTCTCGTGACCTTAATAAACCAATAAACCAATCCGCGTTGAGTTCATTATCAATCAGTGTTTTTTTAGCTCAGAGGTTGCATTAATTCGATTCTAGGAAGTTCTATCTCTATTTTGTTATTATTATTTAAGTTTTTTTTATTTTTGTCATTCTATTAACACACACACAAAAATCTTTATTAATAGTTTTATACAACAAACAAAAAGCTTTATTAAGAAGACCTTTTAGTCCTATACAGATTCTCCAAGCAGAAATTTAGGATATATAGCTTTATACATTGATTTACCTCGGAGACTCTCTGCAAATGAAAAGAATAATAATTAAAAAATAATGGTAATATTGAAATTTATATACAAGGAAAACTTAATTAAGACAATCAAGCTCATAAATAGATTGGTATGGGTAAATCCGAGGAAAATAAATTTGTAATTCTATTCGTTTTTAGTTCAGGGTCATATTTAAAGATCATATTGTGTGCAGGCTTTTTGGTATGTTTGTACTATAGGAATATGACGCTTGGTTTTCTTATTCTGTAATGGTACATTTTGGCGGTGTAAGAATTATTCGATTTTATCGATATTAGCTTTCATCTTAAAAAGTCCAGTCGCATATGAGACGGGCCAATTACTATTTTAAATCATGGAAGTCACCAAGCACGACTTGTACCACATCTAGTATGTAGTAACAACAAGGTAACCCAGGTTCCTGGAGTGTATCCATAGATCGCAAACTTCCCAGGCTGTCCTGTAGTTTAGGAGTCTGCCTTGGTAGCCTTAGTGAACCAGTTCACCATGTGTCTCCAGTAGTATCAGTAACATAAAGGTAACCCAGGCTCCTGGAGTGTATCCATAGATCGCAAACTTCCCAGGCTGTCCTGTAGTTTAGGAGTCTGCCTTGGTAGCCTTAGTGAACCAGTTCACCATGTGTCTCCAGTAGTATCAGTAACATAAAGGTAACCCAGGTTCCTGGAGCGTATCCATAGATCACCAACTACCCAGGCTGTCCTGTAGTTTAGGAGTCTGTCTTGGTAGTCTTAGTGAACCAGTTCACCATGTGTCTCCAGTAGTATCAGTAACATAAAGGTAACCCAGGTTCCTGGAGCGTATCCATAGATCACCAACTACCCAGGCTGTCCTGTAGTTTAGGAGTCTGTCTTGGTAGTCTTAGTGAACCAGTTCACCATGTGTCTCCAGTAGTATCAGTAACATAAAGGTAACCCAGGCTCCTGGAGCGTATCCATAGATCACCAACTACCCGGGCTGTCCTTCAGTTTAGGAGTCTGTCTTGGTAGCCTTAGTGAACCAGTTCACCATGTGTCTCCAGTAGTATCAGTAACATAAAGGTAACCCAGGCTCCTGGAGCGTATCCATAGATCACCAACAACCCGGGCTGTCCTGTAGTTTAGGAGTCTGTCTTGGTAGTGTAGGCGCCATCCCGACCAGAGAGCCACAGATAAACAGATTATAAACGCACAGAATATAGAATCCGAGCTCCCCAGTAGAAGGAATACCCGGAAGACGACGGTACTCTCTGTTATATTTGTTGTTCACTATTATGATTTTGTTCTAATAAACACTACTAAATTATTTCATTGGATCCTCTCTTTCTTTTTCCCAGTAAGAAACGCCTACGGAAGCCAACAGAAATTCAGAAGTGGGATAGTCCTGAAGAAAATTGAAGATTCACTGGAATAATTTGGAAACGAGAAGGACGTGGCGCGGTGACCGATCAACGTAAGAGGAGTTGCATGGTATGTACGAAATTTAATTACCTATTCCTAAAAGTATTATTACAAGTCACCTCGGTAAAATATTATTGCAAAATCATCTCGATAAGAAAGTATTTTAAAGTAAGCATTTTAAAGTAAAGTGAAGTATTTTAAAGTAAGCATTTTAAAGTAAAGCGAAGTATTTTAAAGTGAAGTATTTTAAAGAAAGTATTTTAAAGTAAAGTGAAGTATTTTAAAGTAAGCATTTTAAAGTAAAGTGAAGTATTTTAAAGTGAAGTATTTTAAAGAAAGTATTTTAAAGTAAGCATTTTAAAGTAAAGTGAAGTATTTTAAAGAAAGTATTTTAAAGTAAAGTACAGTATTCTAAAGAAAGTATTTTAAAGTAAAGTAAAGTATTCTAAAGAAAGTATTTTAAAAGTAAATTGAAGAAACAAATAAAAAGTATTATCGCAAAGTATCGCGGTAAAAAGAAAAAAAAGTATTGTCTCAAAATTACCAAAGAAAAGTTGATTTCGTTTAAAGAAATAATTGAAACAGTACGTATCTGGTTTAGTCAGTTTTATTTGTTTATTTAAAAAAAAAAAAACTTTGCCTTGTTTATTTTTCCGTTTGAAAAACATGACTTATTTAGCGAAAGCAAGGAAATGCGATTTGAGCAAGTTGGCGTATGAACTCGGCGAGGTAGTACCGCCAGAGAGCAGGATCGTTGACTTAAAACACCTTATTTTGAATAGCCAATCCTACGAAGAAGAATTCGCAAAACAACTGTTGGAGACTCTGATCGAGGAACGGGAACAAACAGCACAAACAGAGCAAGCAGAACGTATAGAACGGGAACGAAAAGAACAATTGGTAATGGAATTCGAGCTTGAGAAGCTGCGCATCCAGACTACACGCGGAAACAACGATACGTCTCGAAGTACCAGCAATGACGCACATTACGAGATACGTAAACTGATGCCCAAGTACGAGTCGAAGGACAATGATTTGAGTTTTTACCTAATTCTTTTCGAAAGACAGGCAAAGCGACTAGGATTGGATGAAGACCAATGGGCGTTCAGCCTCCTAGGATTGCTACCTTACGAAATGACTCAATTAATCGCTCGGGAAACAGAAGAACAAAGCGGCGATTATAGGTTCGTGAAAAGGTTGCTCCTAAAACGGTACAAGTTGAGCCCCGAACAATTCAGACAAAAATTCGAGAAGCACGAGAGATCTCAAAAGGTTTCCTGGAGAGACTTCGCTTTCGAATTGCGAGGATATTTCAACGAATGGATCGAAGGAATGAACGTGGAAAATTTCGACGCCCTAAAGGATTTGTCCGTCACTAACCAGCTAAAGAAAAAAGTTCCAAATGTGCTGCGTAATCATCTCATTGACGATTGGACCAAGTTAAACAACCCAGATGAGTTGGCGGATAAACTGGACGAGTACGAAAATGTTCGCACCGAGATGGGACCTCCGCATTGGAATGCGAAACACCTCATACCACCGTCGTTTCAGCAGAAATCTGCGAGATTCCCCAACCAAAGCGAAGTTAAAGAGACTAAACAAGGAACGAATGTTTCGGGTCAAGACGCTGCAAGGAACGAAATCAGTGAAACGTACCCTAACACCTTGAGGAGAATGGTCAACCGTACGATCAGAAACGACAAGGGAGAACCGAAGTGCTTCAACTGCAATCAGTTTGGACACATTGCCAGAGACTGCCCAGCACCCAGGACTACGTTGACATGCCGAGGATGCGGTCAAACGGGACACAAGGAAAGGAATTGCACAAGACCCAAAGAAGGACTAAAAGTAGCCAACCTGGAAGTCGAAGGACTGGAGACTGTCCCGCCAGATGTATATTTGAAGGATGTCAAGATCGACAACAAGGAAACCGTGAAGGCAATGATAGACACCGGGAGCAGCAGTTGTCTAATGAGAGAATCGGTCGCAAGGAGGATCAGCGTCGACATCGAACCAGACTCGACTAGTCTGTACGGCATCGGTAACCAGACTGCACCAGCTGCCAGGACCGTTGGGAAGACGACAGTCGACCTGGAGATTGATGGCATCGTCGGAAGGGAAATCACTGTATTCATTGTTAACGATGATGCCCAACCTTATGACCTACTAATTGGAAGAACATGGACAGATCTGCCCTACGTATCCTTCGCGAGAATCGGTAAGGAACTGCATATTGGCTATTCATCCGAATTTCCGTTTACTAATCTGCAAGAAGAAATCAAGTCGCGTCGCATCGAACTGAGAGCAACCGAAACTGTTCAGTTGGAGAGCGACTCCATTAACTTTACAAGTGCAATCACAGACGAGGTAAAGGACGGATATGTATTGTTCACAGGAGTAGATGACGCCTG
This sequence comes from Cordylochernes scorpioides, assembly GCA_030710605.1. Lineage (NCBI taxonomy): Eukaryota > Metazoa > Arthropoda > Arachnida > Pseudoscorpiones > Chernetidae > Cordylochernes > Cordylochernes scorpioides. The sequence continues at coordinate 15,360,321 of CP092868.1, forward strand.
TGTCGATTCCCTATTGGAAGTGGTCGATGGAAAGACGACCGTACCCATCATCTCAGCTGGCAAGGGCAAGTTGAGAGTAAGGAAGAACCAATGTGTAGGGCGAGTTGAACTACTGAACCTTGATGATATTGTTGTTAACCTGGACGTCGCAGAGGATTCGTTTCAGACTAAAAATGAAGAGAAGAGGGAAGGACAAGACCAAATGAAACGTAAGCGCCCCATACTGCCTGAGGACATCAACGTCAATCATTCTCTGACTTCGAAAGAGAGACAAGAAATCCTAGATGTAGTAAACGAGTATAGAGACTGTTTCGCTCTTGGCATGGAGGAATTAGGGTGCACCGATGTCACCAAGATGGACATTAAGGAGGTTGATGGAAGCAAGCCAGTCTGTCTGAGACCGTATAAGACGACTGCAAGTGAACGCGAAGCAATCAGGGAGATTGTCAGAGAGTGGAAGGACAATGGAATAGTCACGGAAACTAGATCACCCTACGCTAGTCCCGTCCTACTTGTGAGGAAGAAAACTGGAGATCATCGTCTGGTGGTAGATTATAGGAGACTCAACATTCAAACAGTTAAGGACAAGTTCCCATTACCAAGGATAGACGACCTTCTGGAAGGCCTAAGGAATGCGAAATTCTTCACCACTCTGGATCTGGCGCATGGATATCTGCAGATACCACTAACCGATAAGGCAAAATTAAAGACAGCATTCATCACCCCAGATGATACAGGTCAATTCGAAAGGATGATTTTTGGACTCGCCAACGCACCAGCTGAATTCCAAAGACTGATGCACACTGTCCTAGGTCCGCTGCTGAACAAGAAGGCATTCTGCTATCTCGACGACGTGATTATCCCGGCAAAGGATTGGCGGGAGATGATCGAAAGGTTGAGGGAAGTCCTCGAAAGAATAAGATCAGCGAAGTTGACACTGAAACCCTCTAAATGTGAGTTCGGAAGGAGGGAAGTTGAGTTCTTAGGGTATGTCATCAGTACAGGCGGACTTAAGCCAGGCCCAAGAAAGATCAAAGCGATAGAAGAATTTCCAGAACCCAAGAATGTCCACGACATACGACGCTTTCTGGGACTGACGAACTTCTTCAGACGATTTGTAAAGGACTTCGCGAGGAAAGCAGAACCGCTAAGCAGACTTACGAAGAAAGGTTCACAATTTGAATGGAAGGAAGAACAGCGAAGGTCATTTGGAGGACTACGAAAGGATCTGGTCGAATATCCGGTACTAGCTCATTACAACCCTGAACTCAAGACAGAAGTACATTGCGACGCGAGTGCTGAGGGATTAGCAGGAATGGTGCTACAGATGGACGAAGACTGTAAATGGCGCTTGGTCTACTGTGTGAGCAAGAAGACAACAGAGGCCGAGAAGATGTACCACTCAAGCAAATTGGAGCTGATGGCGATAGTGTGGACCTTGGATCGACTACGTCAGTTCCTCGTAGGAATCAAGTTTACAGTGGTTACAGATTGCCAAGCACTGGTCTACATGAACGCGAAGAAGACTACAAATCCTCAGATAGCGCGATGGTACAATCTGATTCAGGAATACGATTTCGAAATTCGACATAAACCAGGGGAGAAGATGGCCCACGTAGACGGAATGAGTAGAGCTCCAGTCGACGACCCTAGAGACACGATGGAGGAAATCGTGGAGAAAAACCTTGAAGTGTGCCTCACAATCACACTGGAAGAACAAATCTTGATGATTCAGCATTCCGACCCTGAATTGAGAGACCTGATCCAGATCTTTCGAAAGGACCCGTGTGATAGGACAGTAGGAGAACAAAATAGAATTAACGACTACAGCTACAAAGGAGGCAGACTTTTCCGCATGGTGAAAAATGGAGAAGAGGAACGAGGAGCCAGAAGTAGAAGATACCCCCCGACGCAACCCACGACGTTCCTGCAACGCAAGGTTCAATCGAGGACGATTGAAATCCAGGAATGGCCGAATGTAGGCGCCATCCCGACCAGAGAGCCACAGATAAACAGATTATAAACGCACAGAATATAGAATCCGAGCTCCCCAGTAGAAGGAATACCCGGAAGACGACGGTACTCTCTGTTATATTTGTTGTTCACTATTATGATTTTGTTCTAATAAACACTACTAAATTATTTCATTGGATCCTCTCTTTCTTTTTCCCAGTAAGAAACGCCTACGGAAGCCAACAGTAGTCTTAGTGAACCAGTTCACCATGTGTCTCCAGTAGTATCAGTAACATAAAGGTAACCCAGGCTCCTGGAGCGTATCCATAGATCACCAACAACCCGGGCTGTCCTGTAGTTTAGGAGTCTGTCTTGGTAGCCTTAGTGAACCAGTTCACCAAGTGTTTCCAGGCCGGTTTGTTTCTTGGTAGATTCAACAGAACAGCGTCATTGAATAAGAGCAGTCCAAGGAGTGTAGCCGTCTGGAATCTCTGTAGTTGAAAAAAATGCTGTGGGCAGCTGAAAACTAACAAAACCATTTTACCCACAACTAATCCTAAACAAGATATATGCAAATTAGTCTCCATGACATTATGTAATGACACAAGGATTTTTTTTTTTTTTAATATACAGTTAAACCTGTCTATAGCGCCCCCTCTTGGGACTCACCAAAATAGGGTGCTATAGAGAGGGGGTGCTATAGACAGGTTTAACTGTATATATAAAACTATTTTCAAAATATATATCAAAGCATTACGTAAAATATAGAGCCGAAAATGGAAGCATAATTCACAGATAATTATTGTCTTCTTTTTTTTTTATTAATAGAGAGATAAGTCTCTTATTCAATTAAATTCATTTAACAAATTATATTAGATTAAGAGAGATTTTCGGTACAAAAAGGATGTATAGTTAAGAAGATATTTTTGTAGTTAAAATTTTATTAATTAATTTTCCAGACGAGTTACTTATTGGCAATTAAAGATCCAGCCTCGAGCAAGGTTTTGTCCTCCCACCCCATCCATGATCAATAGGATTTTCACTCCAATGACATCGATTTTGTAACTTGCAGCTGGTCGCTCCAAACACCCGATTTCATTTCTAAACACCATTTATTTCCGCGCTACACTCTCTCACACAATATCATATATATATTAATAATCATAATATCATATATATTCTCTTCTATATATTCAATTATTTGTTTGTATTTTTTATATCTACAACAACAACAGCTTTATTAAGAACACCGGTCTTATACAGATTCACCAAAGGATGAAAGGAAGCATAGATAATTGACAATTTAAACAATTTTATTGATTCTTTTAATCAAATTTTACAAAGGTGGAAAAATAAAAGAGTAAAAGGACATATAAAGTGTAGGGGAATATATATACAAATGTCTTCAGCAAGGAAGGTTTCCCCACCTTGAGAGAGTTCTCCTCCAGACAAGGAGGGGGTCTTCTTGTACACTCCTCAGTTCCGCGCCGAGGAAGTACCTATAGAAGCGTGTCTTGGCAGACGCCAGGATGGCCAGGGCGTCATCGTCTAGGCCATGCCCGAAGACCCAGCCCTGCAGGTCAGGGGGCCGGAAGAAAGGAAGCATAGATGGAGCTCCTGTGCATTTTTTATATCTATATTAGTATGTTTAAATAGAAAAATACATATATTGTATCAAAATATAATTTATTTTACCAATATTTCAATTGTGTGTGGCTGAACGCCAACTTTTTTCCAAGGTATTATAACATTTCTATCGAAAGAGAAACACATTTTCAAAATCAATATATGGCAATTTAAATTATATGTTTAGTATGTTTCAAGCTGATTTTTATTTGCTGTTCTCAAATTGGGTCACATGATGGGTGTAAGTTAGTGACTGTTTCTACTCCGAGTCGGCTTCACTACATGTCCCCCGGCCGAGTGAATTCCACATAGAGAGATGGGATATCGACAAACAATGGAGGGCGGGGGAAAGAAAACGTGGGAGGAAGATTCGATCGCGGTACCTCATCCATCATGCACCCATCTTACAATCCCTGAGATCCTTCCTGCTTGAATGTCTTCCACGTTTGGCATCCCCATTTAGTACACTAAAACGCTTCTTTAACGACCACGCCAGTTTAACAACAGCTTTTCAAAACTCTCGAACCTTCTTCTCTAAAACGATGTCCACGACAAACGTCTCTAATCCAACCAGCGATTATTCAAACAGGTTCCTCAAATATTTAAGTTTTTTTTTTTTTTTGGATGTCGGCGGATGAGTGATATAACTATTGATTTCCGACAGCAACGACCCAAGATCAAATCCCAAAATGGGCACTTTTTTTTTCTGAATAAAAATCTGCTCCAATGGCCCCCGATTCTTGCAAAAGTTCAACTTCACTAAGTGGTGTAGTGCAAGTAACCAAAAACACATTCTGATATCTAGATGTTTAGACATGTAATGCACTTATAGTAAAAACAAGAATTTTTTTGAAAGAATCGGAGGCCATTGGAGCCCAGGATCGGATTCCGCAATGGGTACTTTTTTTTCCTGAATAAAAATATCGCTCCAATAGTCCCCGATTCTTGCAAAAATTCAACTCCACTAAGTGGTGTATTAGAAGCAACCAAATACTTTCTGTTTTCTATATTTGTAGAGATGTAATGCACTTACATTAAAAGAAATAATCTTTTATAAGAAGGACCCTGGGATTCGATCCCGAGTCGCGAGCCACATACGGCTCTTTGGATGTGAAGCTGTTTATATAGTTCCATACGTAAATATTATTTATGCGAGTACTATTTATTGTTGGCAAGAAAAAATATGGAGGCTCTTTAAAAACTTTGAAATTTTGTAAATTGTAATTTTTGAATTTTCCGATTCAAAAGTTTGGCGACCTCTGCTCTAGTCCATTGATCATCTGTTTATATCTTCAAGACCATCAACATGTCTCTCATTCCAATCCTCTCAAGACGTCCTTCCTGTCAATCCTATAGCAACTTTATATTTTTTATTTAGTACAAAATGAACAATAATGAACGTCCTTAGATACCAAATAATTGTATATGCATATATATATATATATATATATACACTAGACGGGTTACCCGGGCTTCGCCCCGGGATTGACCCGTGTGCATATCTACCCGAGTGATATATATTTAGATAAGATTTTTTTTTTAATTGTTTGTTATTAGCATTATATATTTGTTTGCATCAGTATAATTTAATCTAATCTTTGATAGAGGGCGCTGTTCGTGAGCTAAGTAGAATAATTTGAATATATAGCTTTAATAATTGATTTCTATTTTTTTAAATAGCCTATCGTCTTCCCCGTATTTTTTTTACCTATGTATGGAAATTTTGGTTTGAATTAGTGAACTACTGCGAATTTGTATACCGGACATACAAACAAACAAACATTGATTTTTATATATATATAGAAGATATAGATAGATATAGATATAGATGTCGGACTATATGTCTTTTTTGTCGATCTAAGGAAGGCATTTGATACTGTACCCCACTCACTACTTTGGAAAAAACTTTACAACCTAGGCATAAGTTACCAATTCATAAGTACGATCAAAAGTTACTACGAACAAGCAACTATAGCTATCAGATGGAAGGGATCATTTACGGAAAGTATTAAGATAAACTCGGGAGTCCTCCAGGGAGAACCACTTTCCCCACTGCTATTTATATTATTTATCACGGACTTAATCGAAATTTATAATAACTCAGACCTGCCGAGTGTAAATTTGCCGGAATTTGGAGATATCCATTTATTGCTGTACGCCGACGACATAGCAATTATAGGTGAGTCCAGGATAAACCTCCAAAAGAAGATCAAAATACTGAAAGAATATCTCGATGAGAACTTAATGACACTAAATGAGTCCAAGTCAAAGATTATGGTGTTCCGTAATGGAGGTAAACCCTCAAATAAGGATAGATGGTTCTGGAATGATAAACCCATAGCAATAACTTCAAGATATACATACTTGGGATTCCCTCTGACACCAACAATAACAACTACTCACCCGGCAAATTACTTTAAAGGAAAAGCACTTACAGCAATTAACGCCACACACCCAATATTAATAAAATCAAAAGCAAAGTCAATAAATTTATCAATCAAACTCTTTGATACAATAGTGAGAGCTGTCCTGATGTATGCCGCTCCATTATGGGCAACAGAGCATAAAGACTTACTGGACAATATACAAGACATATTTATCCGTAGGTTCCTGAATCTGCCCAGATACACTCCAGGTTACCTAATCAGATTAGAAACCGGTCGTATCTCATTGAGTGTAACAGCCTTAAAATTAACCCTGAAGTATTGGCTGCGGGTGTTGAATATGAGCAGTGACAGATTGCCACGTATATGTTTTAATAGAACACGGGAACTCTCTAATGCTTCGGGCACACCCATCGGTTTCATTAAAAAGCTCACTAATCTGCTTAACGATAATGGATCCCCTGCACTTGTTTCCTGTGATGACCCTGAAACGCTGAGGAGCGCGATTACAGGGCTCTTAAAAACAGCGGCAGACCAATCTATACAAAACGACCTTACAAGAATGGATAAATCTAAGCTATACTCTCACTACAAAGACATTCACATATCTTTCATGACGGAGGGATACCTTTTAGGGGATTTTCCTTTCCCGGTTGTAAGACTACTCGCACAAGTTAGAATACTTTCAAGTTTTTTTAGAGAAAACCACACCAAGATGCTCTGCGGTGAGGACCCGACTTGTACCTTCTGTAATTCAAAACTACAAAATGAAATCACTCACTATATTTTTGATTGCTCTGCTCTGAAAGAAGAAAGAAGAACCCTTATGCTCAAAACTGGGCAACTCTGTGCTTCACTTCCATCAATAATTGACAATATGACCCAGAATAAGTATATTGCTACGGCGTTTTATGGTTTCCACAAGTCCATATCTCAGAAGAAGGCCAAGTGATACTCACTCCTCACTTTCTTACTGCTACTCTTTTTGTGTTGATTTCTTGCTTCCCTCTTTCTTATTATTATTTTTTTTTTTCCTTTTCTTGTTTTTTTTTTTTTTTCTTCTTTCTCTTTTTACTCTGTATATATCGCTATTTCCGTTGTCTCACTGCTTTGTTCTTATGCATACCTCTGGTGAATCCTGTATAGGGTCAGTGACCCTAAATAAAGGCTTTTTTTGTTGTTGTTGTTGTTGATATAGATGTCGGACGCGTAAAACTTACTAACGACTTCTGAAATAGCAACTTTAGATAAAGAAATTATTTGATACACCCAGATTGCCAACCCCGCCGAGGTTTGATAGTCCTTCGACCATTCAAGTATGACCGATGTTTACACAATAGGATGGATCAAAGAGTAAATATCTCCATTGAACTACTAAATAATGTTTTGAAGTTCATTTGTTGGTTTGAAGTTGATTTGGAAAAAATATAGCTACATCAACCAATGATTTATTTAATTCTCGAGGTTCAGTGAGTCGCTACCACATTGACATTCACATGAAGAGAGTGTGTAACTGAAACGTCGGAAATTAAGATAAACTATTGGTTGAGGTACCGTTGGTAAATCTCGACATTTTCCGTAAGCCAACATTCCAGGTCGAGTTTCTTATTTCATTGACTGCGCTTATCTCTTCGCGGAAATCTTTATCAAAGCTCTGAGGTCTGCTTAGTGGTTGTCTTAGGGTGAACTTATTCAAGATACGTAGTTGAAATTTAGTGTCGAAATATATTCATGGGTAAGTAAACTGGATATAAAATTACACTGATAGACAAAACTTAAGGAAGTTGTACCTTATAGCATATATATATATCGGGATTCAGAAAATAACTCTGAGAGATATTTGATGCACAGTGATATTACAACTTCCAGGTACAACTTCCTTAAGTTTTGTCTATCAGTGTTATCTGTCTTAATGTATTCATCATCATCATTTAAGTGCATTTATTGTAAGACATGAATTGTACACGGTGTAAGGAACCGTTATTATTAGGAATTGGTTCACATACTTTTTTTTTTACAGTAGTTTGGGTTTGTATTGATGTCTGCAACGTAGTTACACTCATTGACAAAACTTAAGGGAATGAAAAGGCTTATTTGAGTCAAAAAGACGATCCACATCTTCTTCTTCTTTATATATATAAATGAATGTTTGTATGTTTGTTTGTATGTCCGGTATACAAATTCGCAGTAGTTCACCAATTCAAACCAAAATTTCCATACATAGGTAAAAAAATACGGGGAAGACGATAGGCTATTATAAAAATATATATAAATCAATTATTAAAACTATATATTTTTAGTCAGAAAATGATGATGACGATATTGCTGTATCATGTTTGATTATCAGATACAAAATTATATCGGGAAAAATTCCAACAAGCAGAGACCACGGGTGAAACCAGTTCATTATTTTGTACGCAGGAACAAAATTCTAACAGAAAAGCATTCATTCGAGCAGAAAACAAAAGCCAGATCATCTTTCTATAAAAATATCGCTTCTCAGACACAAAGTTTGGAGCGGGACGTTTCACAAGAGTGACATCCACGGCGCCAATTTATAATTGTAACGAATAGTATTTGAATAAAAACATTTAATCGGGTAAAACCCGGGCGTTGCCCGGGTCATTCGGCTAGTTGAATATATTTATATAAAAAAGGATTAAGTTTCTAACGGGAGATAATTCCTCGAAATAAGTCTCTGGGACATTTTTTTTTTTAGAAATGAGTCAAGCGTGTAGCGGAGCCAAACATTGTTGATTCATCGCTTTTTGTGTAAGGAGTGTCCATTGTGAACAATTACCAATTAGCCCCACAATATTTAACTCTTTCATTTTATATGGTTTGAATATTCTGATCTTTTATCCATATACCGTTAACCTAACAGTAGCTTCATCCACCTTTAGAAGCTATTTCCAACTACTGATCTTTTATTCATATACCGTTAACCTAATAGTAGCTTCATCCACCTTTAGAAGCTGTTCTCAACTACTGATATTTTATCCATATACCGTTAACCTAATAGTAGCTTCATCCACCTTTAGAAGCTGTTCTCAACTACTGATATTTTATCCATATACCGTTAACCTAACAGTAGCTTCATCCACCTTTAGAAGCTGTTCTCAACTACTGATATTTTATCCATATACCGTTAACCTCACAGTAGCTTCATCCACCTTTAGAAGCTATTTCCAACTACAAGGACAAGTAAGTGACTATATCCATATTACGATGGAGATTTATCCCGGTCATTTTATCCTATTTGGTTTATTGAAAAGAGCTACGGTATCCATTGTGAACAATATATACGCACACACAAAGCTTTATTAAGACCACCGGTCTTATACAGATTCACCACAGGAAGAAATAAATCATAGATGAAGCTCCTGTACTCCAAGCAGCACAGCACCCAACAACAACCTCCAGGTCCGACACATGCCCAATGGCCACACGTTCCTTCGTGCATACGTCATGGTTAGCGAATCACTGAACAGGCTAGTGTCACTGTGAAAAATATCTAATTTTCCCAAAATTTAACTCTTTCACCTATGGTTGAAATAATCAGATCTTTTATTCATATAACGTTATCCTTATAGTAGGTTCATCTACCTATATATATGGTAGCAGTTTCCAATTTCAAAGATAAGTAAGTGTCCTCCTCCATATTAGGATGGAGTTTGGAGACTTATCCCCCGGTCATTTTGTCCTATTTGGTTTATTGTAAAGAGCTTCGGTATCCATTTTGCGAACAAATCTTTATAATTTTTTATTATTTCAATCTGCGCTTACAGAACCCTCTCTCCTTACTCTACAATTTAGCTGTTTTATATGTGGAAAAAAAAAAGTGAAATTGTACTGGGATTAGGTGGATAAATTAAGGCATCAGCAACTTTTAGTTGTACGATCAGGAGATGCCTTTTTTTTCTTTCTTTCATATGTGTTGGGATGGTTTTGTAAGACCAGACAAATTTCTGTTTATATAGCTCCTTCCTTGTTCCTTAGGTTGTATCCGCTTGTTCGGCGGTATAACTATTATAATAGGAAGGATACAGAGATGATCAGCATGATACTTGTTCGGCGTTACAACTACAACAATAGGAAGGATACCGAGATGATCAGCATGGCTCCTGTGATACTTGTTCGGCGGTACAACTACAACAATAGGAAGGATACAGAGATGATCAGCATGATACTTGTTCGGCGTTACAACTACAACAATAGGAAGGATACCGAGATGATCAGCATGGCTCCTGTGATACTTGTTCGGCGGTACAACTACAACAATAGGAAGGATACAGAGATGATCAGCATGATACTTGTTCGGCGTTACAACTACAACAATAGGAAGGATACCGAGATGATCAGCATGGCTCCTGTGATACTTGTTCGGCGGTACAACTACAACAATAGGAAGGATACAGAGATGATCAGCATGATACTTGTTCGGCGTTACAACTACAACAATAGGAAGGATACCGAGATGATCAGCATGGCTCCTGTGATACTTGTTCGGCGGTACAACTACAACAATAGGAAGGATACAGAGATGATCAGCATGATACTTGTTCGGCGTTACAACTACAACAATAGGAAGGATACCGAGATGATCAGCATGGCTCCTGTGATACTTGTTCGGCGGTACAACTACAACAATAGGAAGGATACAGAGATGATCAGCATGATACTTGTTCGGCGTTACAACTACAACAATAGGAAGGATACCGAGATGATCAGCATGGCTCCTGTGATACTTGTTCGGCGGTACAACTACAACAATAGGAAGGATACAGAGATGATCAGCATGATACTTGTTCGGCGTTACAACTACAACAATAGGAAGGATACAGAGATGATCAGCATGATACTTGTTCGGCGTTACAACTACAACAATAGGAAGGATACAGAGATGATCAGCATGATACTTGTTCGGCGTTACAACTACAACAATAGGAAGGATACAGAAATGATCAGTATGATACCAGTTCGGCGTTACAACTACAACAATAGGAAGAATACAGAGATAATCAGCATGGCCCCTGTGATACCAGTTCGGCGTTACAACTACAACAATAGGAAGGATACAGAGATGATCAGCATGGCCCCTGGGATACTTGTTCGGCGGTACAACTACAACAATAGGAAGGATACAAAGATGATCAGCATAGCCCCTGGGATACTTGTTCGGCGGTAAAACTACAACAATAGGAAGGATACAGAGATGATCAGCATGGCCCCTGTGATACTTGTTCGGCGGTACAACTACAACAAAAGGAAGGATACAGAGATGATCAGCATGGCCCCTGGGATACTTGTTCGGCGGTACAACTATAACAATAGGAAGGATACAGAGATGATCAGCATGGCCCCTGTGATACCAGTTCGGCGGTACAACTACTACAATAGGAAGGATACAGAAAAGATTAGCATGGCTCCTGTGATACTTGTTCGGCGGTACAACTACTACAATAGGAAGGATACAGAGATGATCAGCATGGCCCCTGTGATACCAGTTCGGCGGTACAACTACTACAATAGGAAGGATACAGAAAAGATTAGCATGGCTCCTGTGATACTTGTTCGGCGGTACAACTACAACAATAGGAAGGATACAGAGATGATCAGCATGGCCCCCTGTGATACTTGTTCGGCGGTACAACTAAAACAATAGGAAGGATACAGAGATGATCAGCATGGCTCCTGTGATACTTGTTCGGCGTTACAACTACAACAATAGGAAGGATACAGAAAATATTAGCATGACCCCTGTGATACCAGTTCGGCGTTACAACTACTACAATAGGAAGGATACAGAAAAGATTAGCATGGCTCCTGTGATACTTGTTCGGCGGTACAACTAAAACAATAGGAAGGATACAGAGATGATCAGCATGACTCCTGTGATACTTGTTCGGCAGTACAACTACAACAATGGGAAGGATACAGAGATGATCAGCATGGCTCCTGTGATACTTGTTCGGCGTTACAACTACAACAATAGGAAGGATACAGAGATGATCAGCATGACCCCATTCGCAAGGATGACACGCAATATCTCCCTCCCTCTCATTCGATATAGCCCGGACTCCTGCAGCTACGTCTCCGAGTTGTTCGTCATTTGTCCAATGGTGGACATCCAGTTGTCTCCAGACAGAACTTGAGTAGGTTCCTCAGATTTTTCTTCGAGGGTAAACGTGCCTAGTAAGGTGGCTTTCTGAAACGGTTTATTAATATTATTATTAACATATAGGTAACCCAGGCTTCTGAAGCGTATCCATAGATCACCAACTACCCAGGCAGATCTACGGTTTAGGCTTCTCTCTTTGTAGCCTTAGTGTACTAAGTGTCCCTAGGCTGGTTTGTTTCTTGGTAGATTCAATAAGGCAGTGTCATTGAATGAGTATATTACAAGAAGTGTAGCTGTCTGGAATCGCTGTAGTTCAACAACAATTTATTTCTTCCGCGTGCACCATTTCCTTAAGCCAACTCTACACGCCATGCCTTACTCAAACTATCAACAAAGGTAATGAATGATACAAGGTTATATAAGTTTCATTGTTGTTCTATATGGTGTAAGATAAAAAAAATTGATGGATAGAATCCTATTAACTGGGACAAGAGTGGTAGCTTGAATCGCTGTAATTGATCGGAAATATCTCTATTTACGGGGTTGCTAACCAGAATGGATGAATTTTGAGCCCCGATGGACGCATAAAGCGGAATATATACAAAGCACTATATACATTGCACTGTTGGGGGGGCCTGGGGATGGGTGGCCAGAACGCTGTTATTTTATTTATTTATTTCGTCTCAATTTACAGGTGTTACATTAGAGCACAGCTCGCGAGTCACCTTGTCCTGGCTATTTACACATGGCGAGTAGAGGTGGTCCCCCCGGACCTTGCAGGAGGGCTCGCTGTTATTGGAATGTTTAGCAGTTTATATAGCGGACTTCTTCTTAAGAAGAACTCACAGGATCGCTTGGTCACTTTTGGCAACATCAAAGAGATGATAAGACAAAATAAATACCTTTCTACTCGGTGGTTTATACTTATCAATAATCTATCTATATCTATATATATATATAAAAATGAATGTATGTGTGTGTGTGTGTGTGTCCTTTATGCCTGACCAAACCACTCATTGGAACGCCATGAAACTTTGGGAAGTTATTTAGTATAGTACTGGGAAGGTTTCTGAAAAATAATTTCTTGAATATCCTTAGAGTTATTTGCAGATTTGTAGATTTAACTCGCAAGCAGCGCCCCCATTGCGACGATGATAACAAGTTTTTTTATCTATAAGTTTTATTATCACTAAGTTTATTATCTTAAAGATTATTTATCAAAAGTAAGATTTTTTATCTATTAATTGCGCACAAGTCAAAGTTAGTTATCGAGTATTTTTCAAGGGACCGGGAAAAAATGTTCACTAGATAAAACGATGATTTTGTAATGTAGAAAATTAGGAAAGACAAAATTCAGTATGACACAGCAATTTATTTGAGACAAGATGAGACAAGGGACCGGGAAAAAATGTTCACTTTATCGTGAGATTCAAATTTACGAGTTTCAAATTATCAAAATATATCTATTATTTTTTTATAAGTTTATAGAGAATTGTTTTAACAAATGTTCATTAGACAAACCTTTACTCGGCTAAAACCCGGGCGAAGCCGGGTACGTCCGCTAGTTACATATATTTTCTTAATGTGAAAAATTCCCCAATTTGAATTTTGACGTTAATTTTGCCTTTTTTTCAAATGATCGGATGTTGAATGTGATTGACCCATTTAAAACGTAATTCTCCATTGGAATATCCCATTGTGAAAGTGTCTAAAGTTCCACATACAGTATATAAATACTACAAAATAAATATTAATCAATATCTTTTTTTTTTTTTTTAGATTAGAGAAATATTCATTGAATAATCAATCTTTTTAAAATCTTATCATCATATTTATTTACATTTTTTTTATTTGCATAATGCAAAAATAAATAGATAAATTTATCTTTTTTACACTTCGTGTTTTAAGTATATATTTATTTAATTTATAATATAAAGGAAAAACAGCACTTATGGTTTATTATACCCGCCGATCCTCCAGATTCACACGTAAGTTATTTATTTCTTCTAAATTTAGGTGTGTAAATTATCAGAGTAAAATTTCCGAGAAGGGGAAAAAACGCATTCTTAGATATGATGAGCCTGCATTTCTATATATAGGAAGATGTGTTAATATATACAGTTAAACCTGTCTATAGCGCCCCCTCTAAATAGTGCCTTTCTCTCTATAGCGCCCGATTTTAAATACGTAGTACGATGCGATTTACATTAAAAGTGACCTGTTTATAGCACCCCCCCCCTCTATAGCACCCTATTTTGGTGAGTCCAAAGAGGGGGCGCTATAGACAGGTTTAACTGTATTTAAAAAAAAAACGCATTTCAATCACAGCGATTCCAGACGATTACACTTCTTGGACTGTCCTCATTCAATGACACTGCCCCATTGAACTTACCAAGAAACAAACCAGTCTGAAAACATTTGGTGAATTGGTTCACTAAGGCTACCAAGAGAGACTTCTAAACCGTAGGACAACCTTGGTAGTTGGCGATCTATGGATACGCTCCAGGAGTTATCTGGGGTTTTTTTTTTCACCCCTATATGTTTCTACTACTATAAAAACCGCCTATATACAGCCAACATTAACCAACCCGATCTTGAAGAGATGTTCCAAATTTCCGTTAAGAGATTATACTATCTCTTGTAGGGGTGTAGACAAGGTACTTGGTTACACTTAGGACAAGAACCTTGCACTAACTAATTTATTAAAGCATAGGTGATATAAAGATTAAAAAGGAAAGAGAGGAAACAAAGAGGTTACATCCTCCGGTAAACAAGCAACAGCGTTGTCAGGCTAAAACATAACAGTCAGTTGGAGGGGGGGGTGCCGACGTCATCCTTCCGGTCACGTGTTATACTTGAGCAGCGGCTGCTGGCTGGTGTCCAACACTATCAGCTAAACAATTAATCTAATCCAACTATACAAGATATTCTTCAAAACAAATAAGATATCAATCCCCGTTTCCGACAACCCGGCCCTGATGATTAGTTAGGAGCTCCAACAGCTGCATAGTCTGGGAGGCCATCTATATTTACCTACTCGCCATATGTAAATATTCAGGACAAGGTGACTCGAATCTAACATCTGTAAACTGAGATGAAATAAATAAAACAGACACATTCCATCGCTATTACTGCCGACATAGAAAATATGTTTAGGCAAGTGAAGATTCATCCAAAGGATACAGATTATCAAAGAATCTTGTGGAGAGAAACGCCTGAATCCTATTAAAATAAGGAACATCTCTCTCTGAATCTTTGGTCCTGTTTCTATTATTTCATTCAGCAAAATACCGGAATCGTTTTTTGCTGAAGCACATTGAAGACACCGGTTTTTGGGACGGTGACCGCTTGGGGATACTGGGGGCGGTATACTCTTCCTTTCTTCAGTAATTCCTACGCTCCAGGAATCCTGTTTACAATCGAGAGATTGGAACTACTTTTATTATATCCTTCATATATGATCATATATGGTTAAATACAAAAATAAATGAACATGGACAAAACTTAAGGAAGTTGTATCTTTTAGTATGTATATCGGAATTAAGACAATAACTCTGAAAGACAATTTTGTAACAATTCAAACAATTATATTGATTCTTCTAATCAATTGTTACAAAGGTGGAAAAATATAATAAAATAGTAAATAATGGGTAGATAAAATGTAGGGTAATATATATAGTTGTGAAAGATATTTGATACACAGTGAGATTTATTGAAAACGCACGAGATAACCAACTGGATAACCAACACCAAATACTTTCCAAAGTTATGTCTATGAGTGTATATTCCACTTCAAAACGGTCACTTCAGATTAGTTGATTACCTGAGTATCAATGGTGTCCAGAGGAATGTGGATGTTTCAGAGATATTCTTAGGAGATGTTTACCTTTTTAGCCAGATTGCTCTGTTTACATTTGATGACGTCACGGTCGCTCCTAAGTCATCAAAAGTTAACGATGTAAACACCATTTCTTGTAATTGTGTGGATTAATGAGATTCTCTCCGAAAGCTCGCCCTTCCCCCCCCGTTTTAAAGATATAAAAGAATTTGACGCAGTAAAAACTTTGTCTTCAGGTTGTACATTTCTTCAATTTTATAGTTACATCTTTTGTTTAGCGCTTTATATCTCTTCTAATTCGTATAATCTTGTATCTTCCTATTTCTTCACTCACTCGATGTCTCCTCTCAGGAAAATATGTATATAAGATTAAAGGTAGATTTTATAATGATTATAAAGAATGGTTTAGAATAAATTGATATCGAATTGAAGGCATGACTAAAGGTATATTGATTGATTGATACATCCTTTGTTTCGGTTTTATTTGTCTTTTGGAATTTATTAGAAGGGAAATTGTTGGTTTGGCATCCTCCTATCAAGTTTCTGAGATACCTACTACCTTTATCATCTACAGCACATCAATATCTGGAGTTAAACCTCTCAAAGACGACCAATTCTACACTCTAAATGAATTTATACCTTTTAGCATGTATATCGGGGCTTCAGACAATAACTCTGAAAGGTAAGTCCTGCTAAGCTAAAACAGAAACTCAACCGTGAACCTACAAGAAGTAGCGAACAGAAGTTAGGCTTAGGTTTCCACGAGGCCTCCCAGATAAGGCTAAACGTGGAATGTAAACAAACCTCACCCCACGTTTTTTCTTTCTTTCTTCTTCTTCTCCCTCGAATTTGTAGATAGTCTCGCTCTTGATTACAAGCGATTTAAGATCTACCATCACATTTAAGACTTGGTTTAGACCGAGGTATAATACAATTGTAGTTGGAAAACTAACATATCACCAAGACCTCTCTTGGGTTTTTCTCTTCATTGGGAAATGGATGCCGTTGCCACGTTAGTCACCTTGGAAACGTACCAGAATCTGGTAGCCATTGCGATTGCTGTGATGGAGATGTATGGAAACATCTGAGGCTCTTCATTGGACATGACAACAACATAAAATTGACATGGACCCAGAATAGCAGCTTTACACACCCAAAATAGAGGATATTACGACTGCTGTGATAGAGATGTATGGAGACATCTGAGGATCTTCATTGCACTCGACAACAACAACAGAAAATTGGCATCGACCCAGAACAGCAACTTTACACACCCAAGATAGATATTGCGACTGCTGTAATAGAGATGCATGGAGAGATCTGTTCATTAGACATGACAACAACAACCTCTCTTGGGAGATTCTTAGTCAAATGTAAGCAAACTGTGTGTGGGATATATTTTGTTCACACAACTTTTTAAAAATAGCATTAAGAAACTTTAAATTACAATAATCTGGAATTAGCCACAATAATAATTTGTATAATTTGTTCCAAAATAACTTTATTAGGTATCGCTCAAAAAGAGCAACCTAGCTTTTGTTATTTACAATGAAAAATATGAACACACACAAAAGCCTTTATTAAGACACACAGGTCTTACAGAGGATTCTCCTTGGGGTTACAAGATGGAGAAAACTATGAAAGTGGGAAATATACAAAGGGGTAAAAATGGAGAAAGAATATATACACATGGTAAATATATAGAAAAATATGAACAGGTTCTTCACAGAAAAAAAGTGTCCAATACGGGATTCGATCCCGATTCATGGCTATCGGGAATCGAGAGTTTAAACCACTCGTCCACCGACTTCTTAATTTGCATAATTCAATATTAAAATAACCACTTTCTCTCTTCTTTTTTTTTTTTTTTTGTGAAGCTCTCTTTATCACGAATGGCTTGTTTCTTGAGAGATATTCAGCCCAGCTTATCTACACAAGTATTTATCAGCCAAGTCTGAAATTTTGCTGTAAATGTCAAGCCGACTGCTGTCAAAATTGAGTTTCCCGGCTTATAGATCTAAAGATCTGGGAAGTCATCAGCTTCTAAGATGTAAAAGTTGAGCTCTGTTTCGTTGTATCTGAAACCTAGTATGGAATATGACGTTAGCATTTTTATAAGAAAAACTTTTGAAAAAGTTTATTCACTTTTAAAACAATTTTTTACATATGGTAAACAACACAAGTTTATTTATCAATAGAATTTAGGATTTTTTTTATAAATGAGACTTCCTCCTCTGACGTCTAATTGACTATTGTTGCTATGTCGCCATCCAAAATATCACGTGACTTAAATCTTTTTTCCTTATATCTCGAATTTTATTCAAAGTGTTATCGAGAACTTGGAACATAAAAAAATACAATTTCGTTCTTAAATCTGCGATTTTAAATCTCATACGTATAAAATTTTCGAAAAGCTCTTATATATCAAGTTTAAATTTTTGTATACTCTCTATAATATGAATGAAAATCAAATAAAATTTCTAAAAGACAGTAAAATTTTGTTCTATAAAAACATTTTGGTATTTT
Source organism: Cordylochernes scorpioides (assembly GCA_030710605.1). Taxonomy (NCBI): domain Eukaryota; kingdom Metazoa; phylum Arthropoda; class Arachnida; order Pseudoscorpiones; family Chernetidae; genus Cordylochernes; species Cordylochernes scorpioides. The sequence continues at coordinate 15,378,769 of CP092868.1, forward strand.
GATTTTAAATACGATTAATTTAAACTATACAAAATTGTAGGAATTGGGAGAGGTCTTTACATTTTTATTTTAAATCTGATTCAGTCTTAAATACCACAGACATTGTATCTCTACCAGAATTGCAATTGGAATTAAGAACTGAAAAAAAAAAAAGTTGGTTTCTCAAATTCTGTATAGTCTTAAATCCGGTAGGTCGAATAATCGACAGTAATTTAAATTGGGTAAAGTTTTCAACCAGCAATAATCGCGGCTCGGAAGATCCTCACTGGTTACGATATCGCCTCTGCGTAAAGCTAATTTAAATTTGCATATACACTTATCCCCCGATTTACACGGTAGATACGTTCCTGAGAAAAACGTGTAAATCGGGGGATAGGTGTACACAGAAATAAAATAAAATGCATTGACAGGTTAAAATATGTAGTCAGCACATAAGCTCGGGATTCCTCGTGAGATGTGTACACAGCGCATGTGTTCAATCACAGTAGCATTTAGTATAGTGCGATAAAAACAACAAAAAAACCTTATTTGGAAAACCGTGTAAAAGCGAAAACGTGTAAAAAAAGTACCGTGTAAATCGGGGGATAGGTGTATATATAATCTACATTTAAAATGTCTTGTGCATTTAAAAAGAAGAAGAGCATATAAGTGTGAAAGCTCGGTGGCTATGTAAATATGTCTGAGGTAAAATAGAGGAAGACTGGGAGGATCCAGGTGGATTCCTTCCATCTTGGAAATGGCGGCGCTGGTGTTTTTTTGTCAGCGTTTCCGGGAAGTTTGGGCAAGCTGTCCGTCGGTGTCAAGGCCGTAGTGACGTCGACACGGGGGTAGCTCGCCCGCCCGACACCCCTCGTTCCACACTATCGGAATTGACAAGCTTGTTGACCTCTTTTTTAAACAGAGACATTCTTTTAAATGAAACAATTTTTATAATGATATCTATAGTCTCAATTATATACCGATCGATTTGTTGATGTGCTACGCTGCCTGGAGTACACAGGAACTCCATCTATTATTCCTTTCTTCCTATGGTGAATCTGTATAAGACCGGTGGTCTTAATAAAGCTTTGTGTTTGTATATACTAATCAATACCTTTTTTTTTCATCGATAGACAGTCTTCTCAGCAAAATCCCACTAAAATTCCTCCTTGGAAGACAGGTGGAAGAACTGGAAGTCTGTAGTCCTAATTTCTGCCAAACAAAATATCCCCAGAGGAAAATTCTACATTCCTGGATACAGAGATGTATCTTTTGAAAGATGAAATAGAAGATAAGAATAAAGTTTATTAGATATAAGAAAGAAGAAGATACATTTTTTTAAATAAATTCAATCGATAAAATTTGTAATAATTATATTTGGTTTCTTTTGAGATTGAGGAAACTCCCCAAACGATGAAAGAGTCTTTATTAAATTGCCTCACATTACCAAGGTTATGGAAAACTTTAGAATTCTCTGGCTTTCGTCGAGGTAGTGATCCCAAGCCTTGTCCAACCTACAAGTCTGAAGATAGTTGAAGATAGTTTAATAAACTTTTATCGACCTCAGTCAAAAGTGTAAAACTAAGATAAATATAATTTATTGATATATATGACTAGCCGAATGACCCGGGAAACGCCCGGGTTTTACCCGATTAAATGTTTTTATTCAAATACTATTCGTTACAATTATAAATTGGCGCCGTGGATGTCACTCTTGTGAAACGTCCCGCTCCAAACTTTGTGTCTGAGAAGCGATATTTTTATAGAAAGATGATCTGGCTTTTGTTTTCTGCTCGAATGAATGTTTTTCTGTTAGAATTTTGTTCCTGCGTACAAAATAATGAACTGGTTTCACCCGTGGTCTCTGCTTTTTGGAATTTTTCCCGATATAATTTTGTATCTGATAATCAAACATGATACAGCAATATCGTCATAATCATTTTCTGACTAAAAATATAGTTTTAATAATTGATTCATATATTTTTTAAAAATAGCCTATCGTCTTCCCCGTATTTTTTTTTACCTATGTATGGAAATTTTGGTTTGAATTAGTGAACTACTGCGAATTTGTATACCGGACATACAAACATTAATTTTTATATATATAAGAAGATATAGAAATAATAACGAATATATAAGAAAATATTTTGAATTTTATTAAACCGATGCTGCAAAAATATCAAAAGACAAACCCACATTGCAACCAGGAATACCAACTGTCGACCACTACAGATGTCCCGCCTACCACCTTCATAGGTTCCAAACAGCCCCATCCTCCTAGGAATATTTACCCCTGAAGACCTGTGTGCAGAACATTCCCAAATACGTTTCTACGGCCACTCTTCAAACACATGTCTACTTTTATTTTATTTGGACTTAGAGCGCTATGTCCCCCATAGGGACACTTGCACTACAAAGGTAAACCCAACATTGAAAGGAAAGAAAGATATTTGAAATATGTACAAGAATTAGTATGAAAGTTTTAGTTAGATGAAAAGATCAACCCAATTGAAATATGTACAAGAATTATTTGCAGCTACCCAGTTTGACTTTTACAAGGTGTCAGAATCCGTTTGATTACATGCAATTTACTTCACATACTTGAGAAAGAAATAAAAAGGGATATTGAAACACAAATTATTATTTATAACTAGCGGATGTACCCGGCTTCGCCCGGATTTTACCCGAGTAAAGGTTTGTCTAACGAACATTTGTTAAAACAATTCTCTATAAACTCATTAAAAAAAAAAAGATATATTTTGATAATTTGAAACTCGTAAATTTGAATCTCTCGATAAAGTGAACATTTTTTCCCGGTCCCTTGAAAAATACTCGATAAGTTGAATAAAATCAATATTAATTGGTTCTCTCGGTAATTGGAAGTTAAAGGAATAGTATCTTGCCTTGGAATTGTATCATTATTCTTGTCTCAAATAAATTGCCGTGTCATCCTGAATTTTGTCTTTCCTAATTTTCTAGATTACAAAATCATCGTTTTATCTAGTGAACATTTTTTTCCCGGTCCCTTGAAAAATACTCGATAAAACTTTGACTTGTGCGCAATTAATAGGTAGAAAATCTTACTTTTGATAAATAATCTTTAAGATAATAAACTTAGTGATAATAGAACTTATAGATAAAAAAACTTGTTATCATTGTCGCAATGGGGGCGCTGCTTTCGAGTTAAATATAAAAATCTGCAAATAACTCTAAGGATATTCAAGAAATTATTTTTCAAAAACCTTCCCAGTACTATACTAAATAACTTCCCAAAGTTTCATGGCGTTCCAATGAGTGGTTTGGTCAGGCATAAAGTAGTATAGTACCTCTCTGTAAAGGTCAACACCTAGTTGTAAAGCCAAAGTGTCCTTTATAGGAGATGTCATCTTACTGGAGAATTGCTAATTAATAAAATGATAAATGTTGGGGATATAAACTGTCCTTTGTTGAGAGGTGTTCTCATGGGCATTGTACTGTAATGATTTCCTTTCCTCCAATTTACCCAGACCAATCTATTTATTAGCTTGATTGTCTTAATTAAGTTTTCCTGTATATAAATTTCATATTACCTTTATATAGGATTATCTTTAAAAATGATAATAATAACATTGCTTATTTTACTGGTATTATTACTGTTATTCCTGCATGACCCCCTACATTTCTAGTTAGACAATCTGTATAAGACTAAAATGTCTTAATAATATCAGGGTATCAAGCTTGTAGAGCTTGTTGATGGTTTCTGTAGCTGGGGATGTGTGTAGAGCTCATCAATGGATGAGTCAATAATGGTAATAAATAAAAATAAAATGTTGGAGATATAAACGATCCTTTGTTGAGAGGTGTCCTCTAAAGGCAGTGTCTTATAGTGGATATTCTATTGTAATAATAGAGAACTAGGCGGGTTTCGATCTCTGGTGGTCCAAAACCGGGGAATTTCCACCACACCAGACCAGGGAGTAGATACCAGGGAGCCTCAATAAACGGAAGATAGCGTGGACAGGTCACGCACTCTAAGAGGGATGGGTCCTCCCCAAAGTCTGAGAAAATTGTCGCATCGGATCCGGTTTTGACGGCGAGGGTTGTCATGCGCCTGTCTGAATGCCCTCAGGACAGTTTTTGTATTCATTCAATGCAGACTGGGGTTATGATCTTTAAAAATGTAACTCAATCCGTACCTTCTACAAAACTCCATCTTGGATTTGATAACGAAGGAGCAAATGTACCCGTCTTTTTTTACCCGAGAGAAAGTTTTGCCTATTGCACATTTTTAACAATGGTATCTTATCAGGAGTTGTAAAAACATTAATATATCATTGTAATCATTTCTCTATCTTAAAATATGTAAATTAGCTGCCTATTGGTTTCCTTTGTGAATAGGCTTTGTGGTCTATAACCTATATTTGAAACTATCTTTATCTCTGAGTTTATTAGTAGTGGTTTTAATGAAAAAGAGTGAAAGTTCAAGAGTTGAATCTTCCTTATAAATATTACAAAAATACACAAAAATTGATTTTATATACAGTAGAACCTCTCTTTAGCTGACACCCCGTTAGCAGACACCTCTCTACAAAGGACAGTTTTCATTTGTAAAATTACCATTTTTATAATTTAGAAATTCTCCGGTAAGAGAACACCTCTCCCTAAAAGACACTTTGGCTCTGCAATTAGGTGTCATTTACAGGGAGGTTCTACTGCATTGAAATTGGTTTTACCAATATATACATATTCTCCTAAGAGATACAGCAAATAAGTGGAGGGGAAAAGAGGGGGAGGGAAATTCGAATTTACACACACACACAAAGTTTGGTATCAATTCCAATAAGTACTTTTCCAATTGTCTTGTGTGACGACGCCATTGTTGGCGTCATAGCACGACAACCTTGAAGGACATGTGGCCGGGATTGCCCTAATTAGCATATTGGTATTAATAAATGCTAGGTTTTGAGCACGGTACACATGCTGCCTAATAGACAAAACAGAAATGCCGAGCTACTAAACATGGTGCATTGGTAGCTAGGGGGTTACAACAGCTTTTAGGTGCACCCCTATGTCTACACACGTTGTTCGACTTTTAAACTTACAAGCCTTTGTTGGTTACTTGTACTTACTGCCGGAATTGTGCAAAAGCTTTTGAAGTCTGTTGAGCTTACTGGATACACCTTGGAGAATAAAGGGAGAGACAGACCAAGGAAGGATTGATTATAGCATTTCAAAGAATGGTCTAGAACAGGGATGGTCAATCTTTTAAGCAGGCTGGTTAAATATCAGAACAAATATGTCCTGACGAATTTACCATGTGTATATAATCTTTCTCCATTTTTACCCCTTTGTATATTTCCCACTTTCATAGGTTTCTCCGTTTTTTTTTTAACCCCAAGGAGAATCCTCTGTAAGACCTGTGTGTCTTAATAAAGGTTTTTGTGTGTGAAAAAAAAAAATTCCCTGACGAACCTTACATTCTGTTCTTTTGATGATATGTATAAATGACCATTTAGGATCATTCGAGCGAACTTCCATGAATACCTACGGAGACTTACCTCCACCCCTGTTCTAGAAAAGGGGTCGGAAACCTTTTGAGTCGGAAGAAACAAAAATTACAATTTACAAAATTTCAAAGTTATTAAAGAGCCACAAAATGTTTTCTTGCCAACAATAAATAAAACTCGTATAAAGGTAAAGACTCTTCTAGTAAGGTATATCAATTAAGGAGGATCAGAAGATGAGTTTCTTTTATTGTAAGAATGCTACGAGCTTTCGGGCAAAAGCCCTTCGACAGGCAAAAATATAACTATACAAAGAAAGATATTTTATATATATCTTTCTTTGTATAGTTATATTTTTGCCTGTCGAAGGGCTTTTGCCCGAAAGCTCGTAGCATTCTTACAATAAAAGAAACTCATCTTCTGATCCTCCTTAATTGATAAAACTCGTATAAATATATATATTTTTTAATTTATGCGAGTACTATCCACAGCTTCACATCCAAAGAGCCGCAGATTGCAGACCCCTGATCTAGAACAAAAGAGGTGAATTATGAAGAACAGGTTGCCATAACGTTCCATGGTATTGAAGCTGGCTGTATTACATGATGATGATGAAGGCAGATATCCTGAAGTGAGAGATTATGGAGCGGTGTTTATTTTAACAGCGGAGTCTCGGATAACGGGATGTTGATGTCGTTGGTGTCGGATGTCCTCCACTTCTGGGGGAACAACCTTCTTCAAATTTTCACAGTTTTCACCAAACACATTCTGATCTGTACATCGAATTACACTCGAATCTTATTCAAATCTACTTACATTATATATTTATACAGTTAAACCTGTCTATAGCGCCTTCCTCTCTATAGCGCCCGATTTTAAATACGTAGTACGATGCGATTTACCTTAAAAGTGACCTGTCTATAGCATCCCCTCTCTATAGCACCCTATTTTGGTGAGTCCCAAGAGGAGACGCTATAGACAAGTTTAACTATATATACCTTTTATACGTGGGTTCTGGGCTCGAAAATCATACACTTTAGTTAGTAACCCGTAAAACCATATTCTCTTTTATACGTGGGTATACACGTGACAAAGTTAATTGAAACCGTCGTAAAACATAAACTTTCTGTTGTCTTTCAAATATACACCTATCCCCCGAATTTACACGGTACTTGTTTTACACGTTTTCGCTTTTACACGGTTTTCCAAATAAGTTTTTTTTGTTTTTGTTTTTATCGCACTATACTAAATGCTACTGTGATTGAACACATGCGCTGTGTACACATCTCACGAGGAATCCCGAGCTTATGTGCTGACTACATATTTTAACCTGTCAATGCATTTTATTTTTATTTCTGTGTACACCTATCCCCCGATTTACACGTTTTTCTCAGGAACGTATCTACCGTGTAAATCGGGGGATAGTTGTATACTCATGGACAAAACTTAAGGAAGTGGAAAGTGTTTGATGTTGCCTGTCGTTGTTCTCAAAAAGAGAGAGCAAAAACCAGTTCATCCTATTTACATAATAATTGTTTAAGTACACGAGATCGTTACATATTTACATCAATCGTGTAGGTTTTAAAATTACAAATATTTTCTCACAATGTGTTTCTTTTTATTAAAAAAAAAACGCTAGCTTTCAAGCGTTTATCGCTCTTCAACGGGCTTAATAAAATAGTGACTTTCTTTTTCAATAAAAGGAAACACATTGTGAGAAAATATTTGTAATTTTAAAACTTTTTCAAAATTTTATCATGAATCGTATAGGTTGTTATATTTTGGTCTAGTATCTCCGGTCCTCTTGGAAATCTTGGATATTTCAGGAGGCTGTTCTTCTCTCTTCTGGGATTCAAACTCCTTGTAAACTTATCATCCACGTGATGCACGATAAGTACTGTTGTCAGATAAAGAAAGTCGGTATGGCTAAACCCCATTTAATAGGAATCATTATTTCTTCATAAATAAAATGTTATATATGTGGCGATATGATAATAAGGTGGGGAAAGAGAAATAAACACACCACAATTTTGGAAGATGAACCCAGACAACCAGAGAGAGAGAGGGAGAGAGAGGGACCTGCCCCGCTGAACGGCCGTTCGTGTCACAAAACAATGACCAACTGTCTTAATTAGTCCTGAGGTTCCAAGAACGGGCCCCTTGGAATGTCGCTGATATCTCAAGTGACCGGACTTTAGCTGCCTGTCCCTCTCTGGGTTGACTGTAGGTTTGTTTTATTATTCCAGGAAGAGTATATATTATGACATATATATAGTTAAAACTGTCTATAGCACCCCCTTTAAATAGCGCCTTCCTCTCTATAGCGCCCGATTTTAAATACGTAGTACGATGCGATTTACAAAGTGACCTGTCTATAGCACCCTATTTTGGTGAGTCCCAAGAGGGGGCGCTATAGACAGGCTTAACTGTATTATGTTTGACTTCTTTTGCTTTAAGTGTAGGTATGATTGTGGTATCTTCCTATTGATGCTTTCTTGTCTTCTGTAAATACCCAGCTCTCGTTGTGTTTATCTCTTGTACGTTGTTGTGTACAAAATTATTTTGAGTTTTCAAAATCTGGTATATGTCCTTGCTTGATTACGTGGTCTACCAGGAGTGATAATGGGCTATGAAGTCTACAAGATAATGGTATATGTAGAGACCAATGCCTCACCACATATCTATATCTCACAGTCTCTCTGGATATCAATGGATGGCCGAACTTTAAAGAGGCAATGATGATGATAAAATAAACAGAATTTATAACCAGTCGGATTTAAGACTATATATTTCTATTCTCGTGACTAAGTCTTAAAATAAGATTCAACTATAGCGCCAACATATTTGGTTTCTAAAGCCAGAGTGATAGTGTATGTGTCGTTTAAAAAGAAGAATAAAGCATTCAGACACAAAAGAAGATGGGGGAAAAAATGTTGTTATCCATCTTTATCAGTGGCGGCCATTCTGGGTGTCTGCGACGTTGTGTGTGTGTGGGGGGGAAGATAGGTCACGTGACCACTGTACTACCGGAAGTGGGTGATGACGACACCAGCAACATGGCTCTCTTTCACCTCGAGTAACCTCCGATATCACTACGTGGCGGTTCCTGACTGGTCTAGTCGTTGCTGTTGGTTTAACAGCTCTTTTGTTCTTTCACTATCATCTCACTTGTGGGTGTTACTTTTCACATTAAGGGGACGAGCTGTGTTGTTATCCCCAATTATTATTTCCTAGCAAGTTACAATATTGCCATCCTCGTCGCCAGTTGTTGTGTCTCCTCCCAGTATTAGTCACAACACGCAGCCGTTATCTACTGGTCAATTTTTCTTTAATTGCACCGTTAATGTCATATATATATATATATATACAAATATATATTTACATATTAATAATAAAAAAACATGCAAAATACATACAGATATTTAACAATTTACATACACAACATATTCTAATATATAATATGTATATATGGTTTTGACCAATGACTTGGTTGTTGTTGTTGCGTGATGTAATAAATATATAGTGTGAGATATTCATGTGTTTTTAGTTCTTATGATAATTCTGTAATAATAAAATATTATACAAATATATAACAGTAGCATACAATCTCTTTTAATGAAAAACTACACTACCTATTGAATATTAGGTACAAGAGTATATGACAGTTATCTTGAGTTATATAATCGCCTGGAGAAAATTCATAAAAAGCGCGAAATGATAAAGCGAAAAGTTTCTTACAATATGGTGGAATATGAATAAAGAAACGAATATTGCATGTGACACATATCTATACTAGCCGAATGACCCGGGCAACGCCCGTGTTTTACCCGATTGAATGTTTTGATTCAAATACTATTTGTTACAAATATAAATTGCCGCCTTATATAAATGCATATATTAGTTAATAACTATAGCCTATGTGCTTTATCTGTCTATGTACTGTTGGCTTCCGTAGGCGTCTCTTACTGGGAAAAAGAAAGAGAGGATTCCATTTAGTTATTAACTAATATATGCATTTATTTAAGGGGCGACCCGCTTCAACACAACAGTTACAAAAACCAAAAAGCGAGTGGGGGGGGGGGGGGGGCAAAGGTGGCGTGATCGTAGCCAACCAATAGGAGAGCGCCATTCCAAAAAAAAAAAAAGCAAACGGTGACAGAGATGAAGAATTAAGACGGCATGACGCTCGTAACTGTATATAGAATAACTATACTTGTGCAAATTAGTTATGAAAGTATAATGACAAATTGTAAAATGTGTTTCTTTTTATTAAAATACGACAAGCTTTCGACTATGAACTTTTCCCTCAGTCCTACTAACTTGGTAAATAATGGAACCTTTAAATTTATTATTATCATCCCTAGTACACGTAGGCCATGATAATCGTGGTGAGTAGTAGTTGGCGACTGCTTTTACTGTGTACATGTATACACATCAGCTCGACTTTTGTACTTACAAGGTGCCAGAACCTCGTTTGGTCACTTGTACTCACTAGTTGGAATTTGACTTTTGAAAGAATCGGGGACAATTAGACCATTTTTTAAAAATTATTCAGAAAGAAGTTCCCAATGCGGGATTCGATCCTGTGTCATGGCTGTCGGTTATTCGACGGTTTACATCAATAGTCCACCGACTCCCCCCATAACGAAATTTTAAATATATCAAATCGAATCATACATATTTACAAACCTTTTCGAAATTTATAATTAAAGATATCTTGTTTAGTTACAAGCGCCATTAAGGTCCTGTTTAGTGCATTCTGTACAAACTCTGTTCACTGTAGTGGTGACATTTTGGACAAGTAAGGAGGATTTTGGTGTCTTTTTCTTTTCTATTTTTAAAAAGTGTAATCTAATGAATGCCAAACGTAACCAACCTCCATCAGAAACAGAGAAGGAAAGAAAGTGGGTGATAGAGGAGGGGTCCAGAGTCCACACGCAGATAAGAATTTACCAATAATCCAAGACCTTACCCCGGTCGTGGAAGTCTCGATTCTACTCTCTCTCTCTCTCTCCGTCCTTCTATACATCACTCTAATCAACAGATACCATTGGTTCAAGACCTCCCGGGTTAAACCACATTTAAGATCATCTTCCAGTTACCAGTACCAAAAATGCATGATTCTAACTATGATAACTAAACCGAAAAGAAAATAAATATATAGCATTTAAGAACAATATTTTTGCAAAGTGCCTATTTCAATTTTATTTAAAATATACACTCAAAAACTTAAGGAAAGTTGATGTCTTTGTTCAAGTCTTTGATGTCGTCTGCCCTCTTTTTTTTTTTTTTAAGAAGAAGACGAGGCAATTTTTGTTCACACTTGGTTATCTCGTGTGTTTTCAATATAGGTCACTGTAATATCTTTCAGAGTTATTGTCTGAATCCCGATATATACATGCTAAAAGGTACCCCAAAAAAAGCATTGTTTTATTAGGACTTACTAGATAGAGTACTTATTGGGATAACTTCCATACCGTTGAATGAACGTGTCCTGGTGATGTGGGGAAAGACGAAACCTATATAGGCAACAGTGCAGGGGGGGGGGGGGGGGGGGCACAAGTAGGATGATACCAGGGGCAATAACCTTTAGAAGGAAGAAGGGAAAGAAGTGTAAAGAGCGAAGGGAGAACTGGCAAAGCGACAGCAATCGCAGAAAGCCACTGACCATACGTCCAACAATAACTTAGCAACACTATCCCTCGCCTATAGATGCTCTCTCTGTTAGGAACCAAAGGTGAGAGACAACGCACTATTAATCAGGGTAGTCATAAGATTTTGGCTTATTAGTTTTTTTTCTTGCTTATCCCTAGTACACGTGGTACAGGCCATGTTAATCATGGTGGGTAGAAGTATAGACGACTACTTTTACTGTAAGTGTACCACATGTCTACACATGTAAAAAGCAGTTCGACTTTGCACTTACAAATGTGCCCCGTTTGGTTACTTGCACTCTCTGGTGGGGTTGGACTGGCTTATTAGTGTATAGTTGAAGACGGATATTCAATTCTCTGATCATTGTTATATTCATTCATTATCAATAATTTAAACGCTAAAATGTATTTGATAAAAACCTGGTTCACCTGGTTCAAATTCACATAAATAGGTACCGCTCAGCAAGAGCAACCTAGTTCATGATAATTGAACAATGAATAATATGTGAAGGTTATTCATATATTAAACAAATTTTAACGCGGGATTTAATCCCGGTTCATGACTGTCGGGAATCGAGCGTGTTACCCTCTCATCCACGGACTTTTATATATTTGATAAAAACCTGAACGATAAAATAGATTAACAAAACTAGATTTTATTTGAATGGAATGCACATACACATTAGTGAGATTCTAAATATTATATATTCTATTGCAGACGCGCGCGCGCTAAATAGCCCGCGCAAATTTACGTCCACGAGCGATAAATTTAATGTTGGGCAGACGATAACAATTATTATGCAGACGATATCTATTATAATATTCAGACATACGATATTAATAAATAAATAATAATAATAATAATAAAAAGAAGATATTATTAATAAAAGAAAAAAATAAAGGCGATAAATATAATTGTACAATATAATTATTTTCAAACATGAAGTAGTGTTTTTTTTTTTAGAAAACAAAGGCCATTAGAGCATGAAGGCCACTCAATTTATGCCAAACGAGAAAGAATCCGATTAAGTAGAACCCCCCCTCCATCTTCCCCCCCACATATCGATCTGTAATAAAGTTAAGGGGAGCGGGGGGGGGAATCGTGTCGTTTGGCACACAAGATGGCTCTGATCCATTCAGCATGTGTCTCTCATTCAACATTCCCAGTTTTTCTGTAACTACACGAATATTACATTGTCTTTATTAAACAATATTGAGAGAGGGTTTACTAATGATGAGCCAGGCCCTCCCAATATTTTTCTCATTGCAGTAAAGTCAGTAGGAATTTTTTTTTTTTTTGAGAAAAAAAAAAGTCTAAATTCTTACATACAGATTACTCGTTTCTGCATCATAGTTGCATATTATTTTCTCCTAGGGAGAATAATAATTTAAAAAAATAATAATAGGACGAAAATTCTCTCTCTAAAAGACAGCACCTAGTTGCAAAGCAAAGTGTCCTTTGTTGTTGTTGTTATTGTGTCCAAAGAAGAGTCTAAGATGTCTCCATGCATCTCTCCATCACAGCAGCAGCAATATCCACTATCTTGGGTGTGTAAAGCTGCTGCTCTGGGTCTATGTCAATTTTCTGCAAGGCTGCGGCCATTGCTGGGCATGAGAATATGTGAGTAGGTGTTAGTTCCACACCAGGACAGTTGTTACATGTCCTATAGGTTCTTGTGCCATCTGGATGTATAAAGTGTCCTTTAAAGAGCAGATGTCCAATTACTGGAGATTTACCAATTGGTTAAAATGATCATTTGGCTATTAAAAAATGTCCTTTGTATATCAACTCATAGAGGTTCTATTGTATTGTGATTAATATATGTAATATAATCCAAAGTTATTACACTGCAATATTTGATGTATTATACTGTTGTAGAATCCTGTCGACTTAACCGTTCTGTGAAAATATCGTTGCGGAATTTCTTGTTGTTTGATTTGAATGGTGAGGATTGGTTGAAACGCAGTCGTTTGAGTGGAAGTTGAAGCATACAGTTAGGAATAATCAGGACACGTGATGGGGTTTGAAAATAAAAGGCAACTGGGTTGGAGGAAAGAAAGCTTGAGAAGAGCGGAGCGGGTTTTTGATTGTTAATTATCTGATCACATGGCGGTGATTGTACTTAGCTGTGGGATGAGCAGAGGGAGAGAGGTCTAGAGCAGATGTCACCTTGTTGGAAGCCAAATCACAACTGATCTGAACTCGGTGGGAGCCAAGTCGCTACTGTAGGTGTTGTTCCTATGAGAGCCAAATCGTTACTGACAATTCTTGCCTTTCGATTTAACACCACGAGTTGTCTTCCTTCCCATTGGTCGAAGGATGGAACGTGCCCGTTTTTCTATTGGTTGACCTATTTAGTTCTTGCTTCCTAATTGGATCGGCGGCTTCCTTTGGTGAAAGATACGCCCGGCCTGGGTCAGGAAGTATCGTGTTAGTTCGACTCTATTTTACTTCCGCGGTATCAAATACGTCCGGTCTTGTTCCGGAAATTGGGCGTCTCTCAAACTTTTATAACTTCTGGTCACCAGATACGTCCTGTCTTGTCCGGAAATATTGGTTTAAACTTAGCTCGCAGGGTTTCCGGGGTCAGAAGGTTAACTGTGACGTTATTAATAATTATGTTCTCTTCTAGATCTACCTCCTATGTCTTTTTGTTACTTTCTTTCCTCCAGTTACCTCATTCTTTATTAAATCTTTGAAAATCATACATTGTACATGCATAGTGGGTCGGGGGGCATACAATTATATACAGATTATGACATATATACAAATATAATGGTGTACATTGTGAATATTAAAATATATTTATTTTTATTATCCCTAGTGCATGATACAGGCCATGATTAAGTTGGCGACTGCTTTTACTTTAAGTGCACCACATGTCTACACATGTGAAAAGCAGTTCGTCTTTTGCACTTACAAAGTGAGATAAATGCAACTCACATACACATTTGACCTAAAGTACCTTTTATCAAGTGGCGGGTCGCTAAAGTACAGCTTGAAACTACGAGGGCCGATAGCCTGAAAGGTATATGCGATTGACTTTGATTTTGCAAGAAGAGATTTTAGCTAAAAAATTAACGCTTAGTTGTAAGAGCAGATGATTTTTTTTATAATCAAGTATAAATATATGATATACACCAATACCTCACTTTGCGTCGTTTCGTTTTGCGTTTTTTTCGAAGTTGCGTCGCTGCTTAATTTTTACTGATTTTCACTGTGCGTCGTTAGATTTTCGAAGTTGCATTGTTTTGGATTCGAGTCTTTAATTTTTTTTTTCCTAAAATATGGCAACACCTTTGTTTTTGATTGCGCCTTCACATATTTTCACTTTCCGTCGTTTCAATTTGCGTCGTGTTTTTTTGGAACGTAACCCCGACGCAAAGCAAGGTATGGGTGTACTTAAAGTACATCATTCTCGAACACTTACATTCACCAAGAAATGTATATGAATGTTGTGAGATAAATAAAAATACGTTTTTCTCACAAACCATGCGATAGAGAGTTCCTAGAGAGATAAGGAAATGATTCAGCAATTTTTTTTTTCTTCCTAACAGGCCGTTTCAGCAGTAGCAATCAACAACCTCGATTTTACACCTTGGTGACTGTCTGATACCGCATTTAACGGCTTCTGAGACGTGTGTGTCAAATTGGAGATGTGTGTCAAACACAAGGTCAGAGTTTCGGTTTAGATATCGTCGAATTTCCCCGTCGCATATGTGACAGGCTGTTTTAGCAATAAAGGCAGTGGAGGATTCAAGTTGCTTTTGTGGTATTGAGGAACAAACCTCAAGACATCTACTGATCGATTGCCCAGCATTTCAAGATTATAGAATGAAGAATGAACTAGTTGTTTGTGAACTTAACGATTTGATTTCCGATAAAAAAATCATATTTAAAGTTCAATTCATTTTGTAAATACATTCTAAACTTTCTACAAAATCTGGATCTCTAATGTTTTCATGCGTTGAATAATGTAAATAACTTATGTAAATAAACTTTTCTCCTTGTTTGGCGCAAGTATCCCTTGCGAGATATAGCGTTTTGGAAATAAAATAATAATAATCATTATAGATGATAGTACCATATAGGTACCTCACCCAGGTAGATTCTGTAGCGTAGATCGCTAACTACCCGGGCTATCCTGCTATTTAGGAGTTTGTATCTTGCTTGCCCTAGTAAATCAGTTCCAAGTGTTTCCAGGTCGGTTTGTTTCTTGGTAGATTCAACAGAGCAGTACTGTTGATAGAGGACAGTCCACAAGGAGTGTCTGGAATTGCTGTAGTTGGAATTCTGGACAGTTGACATGCCCTACGGTTTGTTCTTTCTCTTGGTTGAATGGCTATTTAGATTAGTTTAATAATTTCTCTGTATTCCTTTCTTTCAGACTTGATGGATAATGGGTCAGTTATTTTAAAGTTCTTTAATTTTTTTCAAGACTGAAAGGAGGAAAAAAAGACCTAACAAAGTAACTGAACTGTGTGGAAATATTTTTTTTCTTCACAAGATGCAACCATTTACTCAATAGTCTACTTCTTCACTGTGTTCTATGCACGAAAAACGATGTATATAGTCTTTTGTACATATATATTCTTACCTTTTCTTCTTTTTCTCTTTTCTGAGTGAGGATTCAATTTCTTCCCCTGCTTCTCATTTCTTTTTAGATTAATTTCTAACAGGAGAATCGTCTGTATAAGACGGAATGTCTTAATAAAGGCTTGTGTGTGATTAGTTTAATAGCGTGTATGTACATATGGCAATTTACAAGGAGTGTTTTAGAAGGGAAATATAATGTGTTATAGCTGTGACTCTACCTAATATAAACAATAATTCATATAAAATGGAATCAATCTGTTTGTTTACGTTGTTTATACGAACCTATCCTCCATGAGAGACCGACAAAAATTGCTACTCCTGGAGGAGGTTGTCGTTTATTGGAGGTTGGACTAAATTAAGTCATTTTTGATTTTACAAAAAAATATCTATGCGATGATATGGCCTATGAGAGAGATTTTACTATAATTATTTTGACCTTCTGTCCTATAAGTATTAGACAAAATCTACTTCAGAATAATTTGAGCCTTTTTGGTTTAAATTTAGAGTCATATATAGTACTTGGTTAGTCTCTCATGCCAGGTTCTACTGTATATTCGTAGTGTAGGCCTTAGAACACCCCTGATACAGTAGAACCTCCCTTTAGTGGACACCCCGCTAGCGGACACCTCTCCATAAAGGAAAGTTTTCATTTGCAAAATTACCATTTTTACAATTTAGCATCTCTTCGGTAAGAGGACACCTCTCTCTCTAAAGGACACTTTGGCTTTGTGATTAGGTGTTTATCCCATTGTATAATTATACAAGGTCATGGAGACAGAATTCATGGATCAAATTTACAATCTTGGTTGCAATACAGGTCCTGTCTTGAGGCTCCAATACATTCAAAGATGTGGGCTAGTGAGGTCTCTTTGTTCCTGAAGATGGTGCATTGTTGGAAGCTCTTGACACCATCCTGGAAAAGAAGCAGTCTTGTATGACTGCCTGTTTTGAGCCTAGAAATACAGGTTGCTGCTTGTCGATTCATCCCAAATTCTAGAATGCAATTAAGTGTTGTCCTTTACAGGGAGTTTGTTCTACTGTATATAAAGGGTTATACGTTTCAAAAGCTAAGCCAAATATTTTAAATATGCTTCACAACTCATAGAAGTATTTGGTTTTTTTTTTACATTTTAAGTGCATGTTTTTATTCGTCATTGTCAACACATCTTAAAAAATACCTCTTTTTTTTCCCCTGCTTCTTTTTATTCATCGCTAGTAAATGCTGAAAGACTTTGAAAATATAATATCGTTATATCCATGTGTGTAAACTAATTAAATATTTGGTTTTTATATTGGGATACATATAGAAATCATATTAAAAGTATATACAGTTAAACCTGTCTATAGCGCCCCCTCTAAATAGCGCCTCCCTCTCTATAGCGCCTGATTTTAAATACGTAGTACGATGCGATTTACATTAAAAGTGACCTGTCTATAGCACCCCCTCTCTATAGCACCCTATTTTGATGAGTCCCAAGAGGGGACGCTATAGACAGGTTTAAATGTATTTATATAATATTTTATAAGATATATTTTTGTTTTATTTTTAAATACACATATACAATAATCTAAATATAATAAAGTAGAGATGTAATTTTTAGATAAACACATCTGCAAGCAGACATATTTGATTAAGGCTTATTAAATTATATATAAATGTTATATATATATATAAATATATACCATTATTACACTTGATACGCATAAATATAATGTAATGTGTATGTTCATAATGTTATTTAAACATGGAAAAGCTTCTAAGATCGCCTACGCATCAAGAAATTTTTTGGAAGGCGGGAAGCAGCCATAATCGATTATTTTCTAAAATGGCACTTGATAGCCAAGAGAGGCGCGTCCCATTAGAAATTCCAATCAGACGATTACCTTAACGAAACGCTCTCTTTTGATTTAATAAATATACAAGTTTTATACTTTCAAATACTTGTATAGTTTACTATTTTACAAATTGTTCGTCTGGTTGTCGCTTAATTGAAAATATTTTTTAAATGTTAAGAAAGACGATCAATCTAAAATTTGGGGGGTTACTATTATGGGATGGCAGAACCTTGCTTACGTCACTCGACGCATGCGTCCTTTGGGCCATTCGCTTTTAATTTGTTGAGGAAGAGGCCTGGAAGGGAAATTATTTTACTGGGCTTACTTGCTCGTCTCCTTCTTGTTGTCCTTTTAACTTGTAGACGCTTGTCTGATTAACACTTCAAACTTGTAGTAGATCCATTTAATGATATCTATAATTGACAATTATATATTTGTTTCATAGTTTTCAAATGTACTTATAGAGATATGATGGGCGGAGAGAGGTTAAAATCATAAATATCATAAATGAATAACATATATGATCATAAATAACAAAATTACATTCATAGATTTAGATAAAAGTTGATTCAATCTCTCTCTCTCTTTAAATTTTAAAAAATATATATTGTATTTTTAAAAATAATTATTGGACACGTATATTCTAAATATCTATTCTGAAATGTTGCTCATGTTAAAAATTGATGCAGTGAAAAACTTGACGAAATTGAAACCGGCAGTTTATTTATTTTTGGTTATATAAAGAGAGTAAGGTGGAACTAAACAAGGATTTTTAAAATTTTATTTCGATAGTGAGATTTTAGTTATTGATTTCGTTATAGAAAAATTTTCCACTTATATGGATATGAATCTGTATGTCCATAATAATTTTTTATTTTATTAAGCTATTTAATATTTAAAGTACATGCATACGTTATAATATTGTATATACTAGTTTTTTTAAATTATTTTTTAAAAAGAAAATTCGTGAATAGAAAATAAAATAGAAATAGAACGTTAGTTACCTAACGCACGTATTACATAACCCGATGACGTCATTACATAGCAAATCACAAGACTAGAAATTCATTCCAACAGTAGTCGACTTTCTTTTGCCCAAGTCCTTACTATTCAAGGACGTTCGTGTTTCATTATGCAAAAATTTCCTCTATTTAAACACGGAGAAGTGACCTTAAGATTAACAGACCTAGATAAATGTTAGCTACCTGTTGTGTGTGTGTGTGTGGTAAAATCTTTTAAAATATATCAACATTCGACCAAAAAAAAAAATCATAATTCAAAGAAATATACTCCCAAAGCAGGTAGATCAACAATGTTATTGCAGTAGTCCAACTTCATCAATTAATGTGTGTGAAGCGGAAATTCTGCAAACACTTTTTAACATCGTTATATAAAATCATGTAGTGTTTCCATTTCAAATAATTGAAAAAATGCAAAAATGACACAGAATTAACATATAAATTTTTTACTATTCACAACTATACATATATAATTTTAAATACTCTCGTTTTTTAAAACCGAGACGAATTTTTGAAAAATGTCATTAAATATATATTTTAAAAGTAAAACTTGCCAAATATAAATGATTGAAATAGTGGAAAATCCCACTTCCTATTGCTTCATTAGAATAGCAAATTCATTTAAAAAATATATATATCCTCCTCTTTTTTTTTTTTTTTTTTTTTTGTATCGTAAATTACACAATATTTTAAATTAAATATACGTAAAATAAGATTATTAAATTAACCTATTGGAATTTTTAATTGAAAGTTTATATGTTGTATATACATTATTCTCTATTTAAAAAAATATATATTTGACTCCGGGTTTTAAAAATATAATTTCCAAAATGCTTGTAATCAATTTAGGTAAGAATTTAAATAATAATATACCTATACTTAAAAAAAAAGTGCATTATCCAAACATATAAACCCTTCAAACACACATAAACCATATTATTGGGCATTTAAAATAAACTCGTACATTTGCCTTCAGTATAAAATCAATGGTGGAAGCCATCGTTTTCAAGTATTGATCACCAAGCTTTTACAAATACTTCCATCAATTAGTTAATTAAAAGGCACTTGAATGTACTGAGGGATATATATTAAAGATAGTTAATATGATAAGATAGTGCTGACAATGTCCCATCACTATGTTTAAACGTAGCTTCCCCGAAATTTCTATTTTTTGGACTTCATTGGCTAAAAATCGATATTCTTCTAAAATGCCTCTTAATAGTTCATTTGATTTCGACCAAGAAAAAGCAATTAATTTTTTTATTTTTTAATTTTTTAATTATTTCGAAGGGGCTACTAGATAAAGTTCGTGTGGGGCGGTTTTTGGAGCTGAGAATTTTGTAATGAAAATATTTTTAATGTGTACGATCAATCCAGAATTTGGGGGATACTATTATGGGATGGCAGAGATTTGCCTACGTCACATAACGCATGCGCACTTTAACCATTCCCTTTACTTTGTTGAGGGGGTGACTATTTTCCGTAGACATCTCAAGGTTGTTCATTATTTTAATAAACATTAGTATAGAAATAAAGTTTATCAGAAAAATAGAATGCCTTCAAGAACGGATGATGAACTATATGACGATGGAGAAGGCGGAGAAGAAGCAGAAGATGATTATGCGAACGGTGAGTTTTTTTATTTATTTCTAATTTTTAAGCCTAATCGCGGCGGTCGTCAACCGAGTTTTTGATTGGCGTCTTGTTCTAAACTGATATAGCATCAATCTACACCCTAATCTTAATCTAAAATGATATATCCTAAGACTTGTAAATGATTTAAGAAGCCGAAGTTCTCCAAAACTTGTTGTAGAAGTTTGTTTTCCCGCGCATCAGATTTACTTGGATGTCTTAACATACCCGGCACCACATGGATTTGTTTTGAATCAGGTTTGCACCTTTATTTTAAATAGATACCAACATTATTTTACACTATGACAACTTCTTTAATGGAGAGAAGTGACACAACGACTTTCAAATTAGCCAAAACTTATTAAATTTCACCTCGTTCAAGGCAACAAACATACTTACGAATTGAATATAAGAGGTAAAATAATTTAGAATTAATAAATAAGAATTATATTTTAAAAGAGCATCTATTTATTCAAAACTTAATATATATTTCAAATATATTATTGAAATTTATAAACTGAAACTATTTGAAACTAAATAGAATGATAACTATGCAGTTTTCTAAACAAAATATGAATTAACAAAATGAAAAATTAGTTAAAAACCTTCACGTTTTTAAAAATTTAATATGGATTTTATATAAGATTAATTACAGATTGAAAAAGCTTTTCTGATCATCTCAATCCTCCAATGTTATTTTGTGATACCATTTAAAAACAGTTGTTTAAACATAATAATAGTAAAGATATTTCACATCAGATTTACCACAATTTATCAACAAGTCAAGCATTTTTTTTCCTTTCATTTTTTCCCATTTTTAGGCTTATACAAGTCAAACGGATTTGGATATACAAATAAAGTTAACATTTTTTTTTAGAGAAGTTAATTTTATCAATTTATATATAAGTATCTCATAGATATGAAAAACTCATTTCTGTGGATCATCGGTGATATTATCCGTGCTGGACCTACTTGCTTAGCGATAAACAAAAATTGTTCCAATTCTAAATCAACAAACTAAAATACTCTATTAACCTTTCTGAACCTAACCTAGTGTATTGTTGTTATGTTGTTTCTTATTTCTCTTTGTGTAAAGATTACACAAATTCCATGAGTTCATGCTCCTCAAGCCTGATCTCATGGAATGGGGTGTAGGGGTGCAGATTTCATTGATCATGGCACCATGATCCAGGCATACTTTGGTGAAAGTCTGAATTTGCCTGTTGATAGTAATGTCAATTATATGAGGTACTTACATATATGGACGAACAAATAAAGATGTTTGACTCGAAACAAAAAGAAAACAATGCTCTCTCTTTTTTTTTTTTTTTTTGCTTATCCCTAGTACACGTGGTACAGGCCATGATAATCATGGTGGGTAGAAGTAGGCGACTGCTTTTTACTGTAAGCGCACCACATGTCTACACATGTGAAAAGCAGTTCGACTTTGCACTTACAAATGTGCCAGGGCCCCGTTTGTTTACTTGCACTCGCTGGTGGGGTTGGACTTTTGCAAGAATCGGGGGCCATTGGAGCATTTTTATTATTATTTTTTTTTAAACAGAAAAAAGTGTCCAATGCGGGAATCGAACCCGCGGCGTAGTGGTCGAAAACCAAACGGTTTAACCAGCCTTCCACTGACCCCCCGATATGGAAGAGCTGATTGAAGAGTATCTAACTATAAGAGAAACACTGAAATTGAAGACAATCAAGAGATGATTTGTAGGTAAAAGTTGGATTGGACAAGGTCTATCAGAATGAGATGAACATACAATGGCACTATCCAAACTAGGTGTTATAAAGAAATAATAGACGCATAAGAATCTCAAAAAGCTGACTTTTATGCACATATGATGCGTGGATCCACAGGAAGAGATCACATGGGCAAAGATGGCGAGTATACTTAGTGTATTGATATACAGTCTAACCTCTTTTTCAAGGGATAAAAACTGTCGGTTGAATTAAAGTACTTTTGTGATTTGTTGAATTCAATACTTTAGTCTGATGATAGTAACAGCATTTTTACCTAAACGTCACACATTACTTATTTATATGGATTTGTGGTCTTATTTACCTTGTGTTTCTAATCTATAATCCAAATTGTGTGTGCCTTATTAGTCAGTTAAATAATTTCATCACAACATTCACTGCTAGTGGACATTTTTCTCTCTAGGATAACCAAATTTATATAATTAAAATGATTATTTAAGAGAAAAAATACTTTTTTTTTGTAATTAACAATGTGAATTGATACCATTGGGACTTTTTTTTATTTAATTTTTATTTTTCAGAATATTTTATGATAACTTTTAGTGATGGATAAAATTGCATGATAATACATTTTTGAACAAAGGAAAAATTACAAATATCATTTTAATCTAAGTAAATAATTGCATTGGGAAGAAGAAATCAAATAAATTTAGAAAAGGCTAAACATTTTATTTAAAAAAAATCATTACCTCTTTCTTAAAGAGAAATCTTTTATGGTTGTTTAGGCTAGAACCCTGGTGTGTGTATTCTAGCTGATTAATCTTTGAAAGGCATGTATGTCTTTCCTCTTTTTTTTTTTGCTTACCCCTAGTACACGTGGTACAGGCCATGATAATCATGGTGGGTAGTTAGCGACTGCTTTTACTGTAAGCACACCACATGTCTACACATGTGAAAAGCAGTTTGACTTTGCACTTACAAATGTGCTAGAGCCCCGTTTGGTTACTTGCACTCGCTTGATGGGGTTGGACTTTTTTCTTTCCTCTTCTGTAAGTTATTTTAAATAGTAGAGAGAGCGCTACCTGTAAGACACTTTATTGTTTACTTTGGTGATTAGCAGAGCTCAAGTTAGGCCTATATTGTCCAGGAGTAAACAAATCATCTGCGATGTCGCTGCAGATATTTGCGGCGTATTGTAACACTTAAGCATGTTGTACATGCGCTAACCCTGGTCGCTGTGTCAAAGTATTGTATTTTCAGCAATACATTTGTATTTTAGCAATAAATTAGTAATTTTAGCAATAAATTTGTATTTTTAAACAAGAATTATCTAATAACGAATAGATTTATCTAAGGTAGAAATTTGTTTTACAAAATCGATCGAATAATCGATGGTTTAGAATCATTAGGTGTCGAATTGATGAGGTTATACAGTATTCTACAGCACCTTGCCCCTCCAGTGGTTCGCAGAAATGGATATCTCACCAAAACTCTTTCAATTGTCTTCTTCATTGTTGTTGAATCCCTTTCTTCTTCCCTTTCTCCATTTTTTGTTCATTTTATTTATTAGGCAGAATAAAAAATATATATTTATTATATATTATATCCAGGATATACTTCTCCGTATAATTCTATGGATGGTTAAACATCAAACTTAGGTGAAATAAATCTCTAGGCGGAGAATATTGCTTGTTCAATGGGCTGTTGATGTTACACATGTAAGCTGCAACAAATATAAGACTCTATAAATTACTTTCTCTTTTGATAAAGCACCATTTAGATTATAAACACAAGGTAATAAGACCAAATCCAAATAAATAAATAGTGTGCGACGTTTCAGTAACAGAGTTGTTACCATCTTCAGACAAAAGTACTGAATCGTCTTATTACCTTGTACTTTCTCTTTATTTGGCTTAGTCTAGATTCACATTTTTTTTGTGATCTAAGCAAAGGTTTTCTACACCACACATTCACAAATGATGATGGGTTTATGTGTATACAGCTTGCAGGCCAGTTTTTACCTGGGGGAATAGAAGTTGGGGAGAGATAAACAGGACATAATCCAATAGTAGCAAAATTCCAGCTACACAAACAAATGTACTGAATAATTTTGATATTGTAGCGAAATATTTATTTTTATGAACAGATCATTAATTTTGATATTTATATTTTTATACTCTGTTCACACTTCCCTTATTGCTTCTCTTATATTTTAGTTTGTGCCTTAAATAAATAGCTGCGTAAAAGCCTGGTTTGCCTTTCCTAATTTTATACATGACAATATTTTGGTGCATTTCATTTATTTTGAAAATCAATTTTTGAATGTGTATATATAAATCCCCCCTATTTATAAAAAGAAAGGTTGCCTTTCATGTCAGAATAGATACAAAAGTATGTGTCATCTCTCAACCTACTCTGCCATCCAGCACTTCAATGCCACAACACCAGCTTTGGCACAACACCCGTCATGGTGTCATTCCAGGATGGGTTTAACATCCACATGAAATCTTCAAAATTTTGCTAACAAAGTAGGCCATTTATATGCCTTAAATATATTGTTTTCAAGATTTGATTAACCATTAGAATTTTGATATTAGGCTGACTTCCTTGCTCATATTTCTGTTGTGAAAAGAGAAATTTATTTTTATGAGAATTTTTCCCACTTATTTAAGCTTTGCTCTCTCACTTCCATGGCAATTTGTATGGCTTATCTCTCTTGGACAAAAACATGCAGTAGAATCTCGTTCATTCAACAGAATAGACTTCTCAACACATTTACTGTATATATATATTTTAAAAATACTGACTACACAATTCCATTTCAAATATTTTATTCAATTAATTGAGGATTATAATGGTCCGGAGATTAATAGGTCTTGAATTGTTGGTTGGGTGATTTAGGAATTCACTTGTCTTAATCAGTTTATATAAATTTAGGTATAAATATGGTGTCAGGGTCATGTTCCCTCTGATTGGCCTTCTTCTGTGTCCTAGTGTCATCACCTAGATGACACAGTTGTGTGTTCCACCATTTGTGAACTGGGCTGGTTCAACATGGGTGAAGCACAGGATGATTTACATTCTGCGGCTGCTGATTGATTGGTGGGATGCAAGTGGTGCATGAACTTTCTGAGTGTTTTAAGTAGAAATGGTGCATTGTTTTAATGTTAAGTATTAAATCTCCAATCTAAAGCTATGTTGAACTAAATTTACTATAGTAGAACTACCTCTCTAAAGGACAACACCTAGTTACAGAGCTAAATTGTCTTTTAGTGAGAGGTGTCCTCCTTTTGGATAGTTGGTAATTAGTAAAAATGGTAAATATGGCAGGGAAATCTGTTCTTAATCAGCACAAGGTAATAAGACCAAATTGGTTTATAATCTATAATCCAAATTGTGCCTTATCATTGTTCTTAATCAGGAAACCTCTGCCAGGACATGGTTTGAATGGAAGGATTGCTGCAAAATATGCAACTGCAAAATGAGGACATCCCACTATCCTGCTGAAAATGAAGTTTGAAGGTCTTGAGGATCTGAACATATGATGACTGTTCTCTGTATCACTCTCAACGCAGGAAGTCTTGCTGTTGTATGTGATGGATCATTACATAAGAGGCAGAGTGCTGCTCCAAAAAAAAAGGCTAACTAAAATTGAACACTAACCCTACTCTAACCTGAAACCTTGCTATAATATATAGTTCTTAATCTACTTATTTCTTGCTATAATATATAGTTCTTAATCTACTTAGTTCTTAATCTACTTATATAATTGCCTTATTCTGAAGCTCACGGATAGAATGCGCGCCCATTGGCTGCCGGCGAACACGTGTCCTCCCTGCCCCCCTCTAGACAACCCTGTTATCAGCTGTGTGATACATACACCTGTCTATAGCGGCCATTCTAGACAACCCTGTTATCAGCAGTGTGTTACATCCACCTGTCTATACAGACCACCCTGTCTAAAGCGACCACTGACCACCCTGCCTATAGCGACCACTCTAGACAACCCTATTATCAGCTGTGAGATACATCCACCTGTCTTTACAGACCACCCTGTATATAGCGGCCATTCTAGATAACCCTGTTATCAGCTGTGTGATACATACACCTGTCTATAGCGGCCACTCTAGACAACCCTGTTATCAGCTGTGTGATACATCCACCTGTCTATACAGACCACCCTGTCTATAGCGGACACCTTAGGCAACCCTGTTATCAGCAGTGTGATACATACACCTGTCTATACAAACCACCCTGTCTATAGCGACCACTCTAGACAACCCTGTTATCAGCTGTGTGATACATCCACCTGTCTATACAGACCACCCTGTCTATAGCGGACACTTTAGGCAACCCTGTAATCAGCAGTGTGTTACATCCACCTGTCTTTACAGATCACCCTGTATATAGCGGCCATTCTAGAAAACCCTGTTATCAGCTGTGTGATACATACACCTGTCTATAGCGGCCACTCCAGACAACCCTGTTATCAGCTGTGTGATACATCCACCTGTCTATACAGACCACCCTGTCTATAGCGGTCACCTTAGGCAACCCTGTTATCAGCAGTGTGATACATACACCTGTCTATACAGACCACCCTGTCTATAGCGGCCACTCTAGACAACCCTGTTATCGGCTGTGTGATACATACACCTGTCTATACAGACCACCCTGTCTATAGCGGCCACTCTAGACAACCCTGTTATCGGCTGTGTGATACATACACCTGTCTATACAGACCACCCTGTCTATAGCGACCACCCAAAACAACGTTTTTAAAATATATTCGCACTCGGGTAAAACCCGGGCGTTGCCCGGGCCATTCGTCTAGTATAATATATAATTCTTGAGCAGTTCAGACATCTTCACAAAACCACTTCAGCTGTAGCTGTAATGGGAAACGTAAATGCAGAGTTGGGAATAAATATATTTTAAAGAAAAATTGAAAATGGTCTGAAGAGAGACTAAAGTGCTCTGGAGTTACTTGGCTTTGGATGGACAATGTGCTTGTGTCATTGGATCATCCGATCCTTTCAATGAGAATCCAGAGTATATTTGCTGTGTCAGAGCAGGCAATGACAGCAATTTCAATCCAATAATACTCTCCTTTCTTCTCTGTTTTTAAAAATATCAAACAATGTAGAGGAGGCATGTCTATGTCAAATATCAATGTGGAGGAAGCACATGTTTCAGGAATCTCATTACTAAAAAGATTAATTGCTTCAAAAAACTTTTTTTTTTAATAAATAGAGAATTAAGTTCTTTAGTTTAAAGATCTCCCCTTGTTTCATTGTTGTCAGTTGTCAGACTCTGACATCCCTATTATCAGATCGAAATTTTGCCGGGAGGATATTGATCTATAAAAATTGAGGTCACCTCTCCCGTCAAAACATATGTCAACAGGTGTTGTGGCTTTGTCACTGACCTGAGGCCGCTTGTTTGAGGCAATGGTCAATAGATATCGTCTGGTTTTGATGGGAGAGGTGACCATTATTTTTATATTCCTATTATTAGCACATAAGAAAATTCTCATCAACCTTGGGCAGTATTAGATGGCCTATTAATTGTTAAAATACCAAGATTTTCAAATCTTTTTATTAGCCCACTCATATATTACATTATTTCTTGCAATTATTGCCTCATTATTTCTCTCTCTCTTTCTTTTATTATTTCTCCAAAAAAAAAAGAATCTAAGATAAGTAAATAATTTTACATGTTCAAATCCCCCCTGCCATCAATATATTTCTTTTACATATTCTTTAATTGGTTTGTTATTGAATGAAAGCCATGATATATTTGTGTCTTGTTGATATTGAGTCTCATTTCCATATAAATGTCTTCCAAGCTTTTATTTGGAGTTGTTATACCTGATGGTTCCGCTGCCATCTCAGAATTGCACCCAAGGAACTTATTTGTTGAGTACAATTAATCTCCAGGGAAAATTGTCTTTTCAAAATATTTTTATTCTCTTATTTGCACGTTAGATATTGAAAGAATGCACAAGTTAAACATGTAATGTCTTCCCCCCCCCTCACCTCACTTATCTACCCTTAAACTGATAGGTTATGTATGCAATGAGATGGTGCAAACTGTGGAGTCATTTTGTGGTTAGAATTTTCCTCTTTTGTGTGTAGAATATATAATAAATTCCAGGTGAGAGCATCTTTCTCTTCTTCCGTCTAGTGCTTTCCTATAGTTTTCATACATGTATTGTTTCAAGTAGGTGTGTTTTGGAGTATTTTTGGGGGCGAAATTAACATTATTTAATCTCTATTATAAATTATCTGGTTTTTCATCATCATCTACTGAGATCTCTTGGCATTCAAGACACTAAATTCCTTTTAAGACAACCAACCCCAGCAACAATGGTCAATTATTGTATTAACAAAATATATAGTAGAAGGTTGGGTAGTCAAAAGGTAATGAAAATTATTTTTTGAAAAAAAATAAAAAGTGTCAAAAAATGGCAATAAATAACTTAATCACAAAATTGAATAATAAAGAACTGGATTAAAAGTAATTACAATGGAATCTTCTTATAACAGACTATTTTATAGCAGCAATGGCATATATATAGCATCCTAACTTAAACTTAAAGTCCTGAGAATAGGGGTCTGAAGTAGTTATGTCATTATAATGAGGTTAGACAGTAATTGCAGTTTCTCCCCTATATATATACAGTTAAACTTGTCTATAGCACCCCCTCTTGGGACTCACCAAAATATGGTGCTATAGACAGGTCACTTTTAATGTAAAATGTTTACATTTTAATGTTTAAAATCGGGTGCTATTTAGAGGGGGCGCTATAGACAGGTTTAACTGTATATATTTTACTAGAGTAAAGGTAAAGAAAACTGCCCAGATAGAATTGTATTCAAAATAATTGCAAAGGGAAGTGACATTCTTAGATAGTGATTAGAGATGACAGTAAACTTTTAGATGGTTGACTGAGGATGGCATTATTCTGGATTTGTGAGAGTTTATTTTTTTTCTTTTTGTTACTTAGTTGTTACATCAATGGAAAATAATATTTACTATTTTTTTTCTATTCCCCCCCCCCCACACACAATAATTTTCTATTTGTCACATTCATTTTTTACAGTAGAATCTCTGCTACTGAGTGGTACTTCCAGGTCTTCAGACCAACAGCAGGTGGCACCCTCTTTCCTTCCTTCTCCATGATGTCTAGAAATAAGCAACAACACAGTAGAATCTTGGATCAAAGACCAAATATCCCATTGGATCAATTTTTTTCCAATCCAGTGCCACAAGTACAAACTTTGTATGTTTACATTGCAAACTAACTTGGTACATAGTGGTAACACCTTGAAACCATTCCGGAATTTTATATTTTTTAATTTTTGCATTTAAGATCACACAAAATGTTTAATTAAAAGATATATTATTACTTATCTATTATTAATTTAACTCGGATATACAGTAGAACATCTCCGTAAAGGACACCTAGTTGTAGAGCTAAATCAGATTTTTACAAAAATAGAAATGCCGTTTGAAATCAAGTTAAATAGAAACTTCAAACTCAAGTTTAGTATCCTTAGTGTATTATAGATATTTACTTGCAGTAGGTGAAATGTTTTTGTGTACCCAAATTGGTTATCAAGAAAATGGTTTTGTCCAATTTTTTCCTTCAGTAATTTCTATATTTAGTGGGGAAGTCACTACTTGCTCCCACATCACCCTGGGATATATATAGAGGGATCTATAGATGTGGACTGTATATACAGAGAGGTGTCTGTCCTCTTACTCCACAGTTGCAAAAATGATCATTTTGGCCATGAACCTTTGTAGAGAGGTGTCCTGTATAATATAGGTTGATTTTTGATTAAGTACAATTTGGATTATAGATTTAAAACTCAAGGTAATAACACCAAATAAGTAAACACAAATTAATAACACCAAATCCAAATAAATAAATAAATTTGGTAAATTTGGTCTTATTACCTTGTGTTTATAATCTACTAGACGAATGACCCGGGCAACGCCCGTGTTTTACCCGATTGAATGTTTTTATTCCAATACTATTTGTTACAATTATAAATTGGAGCCGTGGATGTCACTCTTGTGAAACGTCCCGCTCCAAACTTTACATGTACATTAGGTCAGCTGGTATTACCCCTCATTTTCACCGCTAGAGGCGCGAGCGAATTGACTTTTTGTAAATATACATAATTATAAAGATAGAAGCTTCTATAGAAGATAATGATCATAATGATGATGCGCGCGCATCCGTGACATGAGGAATTGAGGAGGAAAGACGGTCGTGACTATATATGTTGATAATAAAATAATAATAATATAATAATAATTATTCCAAGACGAAATTATGCATATAATATTTGGATGCTCTTGCTTAGAGAAACAGAGGAAAGAAATTTTGGGTGACTTACCCTGGTCTCAACCTGACTGCCAACAAATTTGCAGCTGGATGAACACACTGATGGTTGATCAGGGTCTCTCCCTCGGTTTATATAAATTCTACAAGGCCGCAGTCAATGTCCGTTGGAGATCAATGGAAGCGCCGAATGTCGTGGTTTGCTTGGAGGAAGAAAACGAAGATTGAATGCGGCTGATTCAACACTAGCCCTCTCAATGATATCCTAACCTTGACATATTTTAAACATTGGTACTTTAATTTAAATTTTTAATCATGTATGGTTCCTTTTGCTCTGTGTTTATTTTTTGTATATATGGTTATATTTATTTTTGTTTGTTTTTTTTTCTTTCTTTCTTCTCGCTTTTCTTTTTCCTTATTACTTCCTGTATTCTAGTTTTTACTTTCGAAATATCTTCCTTTGCTAAATCCTGTAGAGGGGAATCATTCTAGTTTTTACTTTCGAAATATCTTCCTTTGCTAAATCCTGTAGAGGGGAATCATGTATAGGGCTGGATGCCCCAATAAAAAGGCTTGTGTGTGTGTGTGAATAATAATAATTATTATTATTATCATTAGATAATGATAATGATCATAATGATGATGCGCGCGCATCCGTGACATGAGGAATTGAGGAATTGTTGACGGTGGAAAGACGGGCGGGACTATATATGTTGATAATCCAAATTGTGCCTTATCACCAAATACATAAGTAAATATGTGGTAACAGCATTGTTACCATCATCAGACAAATTACTGAAAGTTTTTGTTATTTCTGAAGGGTTCACCTAGATATAAATGATCCAGTAGTGGTAGATTCTTCATTTGTCAGTTTTCCTTACTTTCCATTTACATAAAAAACTTATGACGCCACATCTCTCATTTATTACGCTGTGTTTTTCCTGGTTCCAAATTGTGTTTTTATTTTTCCAGGATGTCCCTCGAGTAAACCAACAAACTTGGAGGTCCTACACCTATATATAAAATA
>CP092868.1:15412499-15423521 GCA_030710605.1 Cordylochernes scorpioides
AAATAAATAAATAAATACAGCCTAACTTCTTTAAATCAACATCTCATGGGGTCAATTTATTGATTGAATTAAAGTGGGTTTTAAATTATAGCTGGTTAAGATAATTAGCAATTCATCATAAGATTCACTAATGGAAGACAATTTGCTGTCAATAATCTTAAGGGGTGTTGAATTAAAGTAAATAGGCTGGTTGGGATAAAAAAAAAAAAGGTTGAAATTAAAGATGGTAATTGGAAATAGAAATGGTTGAATTATAGTTTATTG
This sequence comes from Cordylochernes scorpioides, assembly GCA_030710605.1. Taxonomy (NCBI): domain Eukaryota; kingdom Metazoa; phylum Arthropoda; class Arachnida; order Pseudoscorpiones; family Chernetidae; genus Cordylochernes; species Cordylochernes scorpioides. The sequence continues at coordinate 15,412,764 of CP092868.1, forward strand.
GAGTCCTAAACCTGTTCATAGAGCAAAACTCTGGGATCAATTTGACATCACCTAGACCAGGTATATAATAAGCATCCCTAATGAATATTCCTAAAAAAAATCTTCCTTTGTGTGAGTTTACTCTTTCAAAGCAACATCACAATGGGACACAAGGTAATAAGACCAAATCCATATAAATAAATAGTGAGTGATGTTTCGGTAACAACTCTGTTACCAAAATATGTCACACACTATTTTTTTATTTGGATTTGGTTGTATTACCTTGTGTTTAAAATCTATAATTCAAATTGTGCCTTATCATCACAATGGGACCAATAATTTTTGTTGTTATAATAACCATGGGGTTGAAACAATTGAGAGTTACAACTTGGGACCTTAAAATCATGAAGTTCTAACCCCAATTTGCTGTTATAGAAGAGGTTGCACTGTAATTCTTTCTGATTATTTCTACTTAACAGGTATCATGTCACACAAAAAAATATATATATTTTTTTACAAATTGAATTCATCATACTGACATATTTAAAAAGGAAAATATACCAGAATCATTATTTATATATATAGCCACTACTGATAAATTCATTAGTATAACCTCTCTCATAAGGGGCAATCTACAAAAAAAAAAAAAAAACAAGAATACATCTGGTGTCTCGTGGAGGTATTGCGGTCTCTCCTATTGCGGGTTATATGAGGTTAGATCAGGGGTCGGCAAACTTTTAAGTCAAAAGTGTGAAAAAATTATAATATACAAAATTTCAAAGTTTTTAAAGAGCCACAAATTTTTTTCTTGCCAACAATAAATAGTACTCGCATAAATAATATTTACATATGGAACTATATAAAGAGCTTCACATCCAAAGAGCCGAATGTGATTCATGAGCCGCAGTTTGCAGACCCCTGGGTTAAATTGTTCCAAGGTTGAATCCAAGGCTGACATAGAGGAGGTTTTACTGTAGCCATTATATTGGAATATCAATGTCTTCTTTCTTATCTCCACTCAATCATATTAGGGTGTCAAGCTTGTAGAACTTGAGAGTTTGTCTGTTGACAACTATCATGATTGGGTGAAGTAGAATGCATCTGCCTTTGTCATTAAGACTGAGAGCACTACTCAGTGGCAGGCTGACTTGGAATATCAATGTGACATATAAGAGGGGCAAACAAATCCATTTAGACATTCTCAGTTTAGATTATACTAGACAACTGGTCAGCTAATGGCATCTACTTAATTTTAAATTGTATCTGATACAATTTGAATTAGAGATTAGAATACAAGGTAAAAATACCAAATTCAAATACATAAATAATGTGCGAGGTTTCTGTAACAGTATTGTTACCATCATCAGACAGAAGACTGAATGTATGATGATGGTAACAACGCTGTTACCGAAACGTCACACACTATTTATTTATTTGGATTTGGTCTTATTACCTTGTAGTTTTAAATTGTATAGTTTATAGTGTGTTAAAGAAAAAATAATAACTAACTAGAAACAACAACAAATCTCTCTTTTGTTGTAATCAATATTAAGATTTTACACAGAATGGGGAAAATAGTCTATTATAAAATGGTAAAAGTCATTTTTATAATGATTATGCGAATTTCACCTGTCAATCTTCAAAACTAAAAAATATATATATATATTAACTAAATGTCGTCAATATTATTTTACATCCTATGCTATCTATCCTACACCAAGCCTATATATTAAAAAACAAAAAACTTGCAAAAAAAAATAAAATAATTTTTAAAACAATAATAAAATCTATTTAAATCAAACTCAATTATCATTAATATAGGGGAGAATGGAGTTTCTTGCGAGATAGGAAAAAAAAAATCAAAAATCAATTTCAATTACTAAAATATTTAAATTTTTTTTAATACAATTTTTGAGAGATCAAGAATATTTTTCTAAAATACATATTTATCAAATATAATTGGGACCAAAATCCTAATTGGCAATACACAAGATAATGATTGTACATATGTAAAAATAAAATTGATAAACCAAAAAAAAAAAATCAAAAATAATAACAAATTTTAAACCAATCAATATGTCAAAATAGGAAATGAGGAATAATAATTAATGGAATGAGCAAGAGCAGTAACCAGCTAGCCAGCCAGCCAACAAACAAACAACAAAGAAAGAAAGCAAGAGCAAGCACCACCTGACAATTACCTGGCGAAGAGTCATGGAAGAAGAGCTGTAACAGGTAACACCACCATCACATCACTACCCACCGGTGCAGTGTGGGTCGCCAACCAATCAATACGTCTGCCAGACAGATTAAAATAAAAAAATAAAAACAAAGTATTGATCTGCTTGCTCTTAAAACCACCCCCACATATTTTCTCTGCTCCAATCTTGACAAAATCTTGCAATTATTACACTCACTCTTCATTTCTACCTCATACCTTCATTTATACATACCTACATACATAGATAGATACATACAACAGGGGTCTATTTATCCGACATATTTATTCTACCAGACACGGCCATTAGCTGACATCAGCTTTTATAAACCACTAAATGTGAATAATACATATATTCAATCTAGGGCTTTTTATTTATATATATATAAGTATATAATAGTTATTTTTTTAAATGAAAGATTTCATCTCTTAAAATATATATATAATTGTTGCATTATTGATTGCTGCCTATTTTCACTTATCAATGCCTCTAGATTATTTTAATTTCTTCAATAACTATATTTAAATCTTAAAGTTTCTTCAGCTTGCATATATAAATACATATATTTAAATGGTGTGTATGTAAATATAAGTGCAGTAAAATCCCTTTAAAACAGTCTAGGTTTATCACCTTTCTTCCTACATTAGTCAAAATTGCCAGCTTCATTTTTACTTACTTTTACGCCAATGAAAATTCACTTCTTTATTAAGGTCCATTTGAAAAAGACACTTTCCCTTATGAACCAACCTAATATAAATGATTATATCTTGCAAGTCCCTTCTTGCTATAATGGAATTTAGCTTATGCCTCTCAACCACCTGACCTTTCTCTTCATCCCCAAACAAACAACAACAGTAAGCTACTTGTATAAATGGTTATTCACTAGTATTGCCACCACCTTTAATGATGGGGCTTCCATCTCTACTTGGATCATCATCTTCAGGATGATGAAGTAAGTCAAACTAAGCAAAGAGCCTGTGTGAAATCTTCACCCAATCTAATGCAAACCTTCATTGAAAGATCACCTCTAGGAGTGTCCAGGAGTATATATATTTGGGTTATAGTCTTTAAAGGGAGGTAGTTCTACTATATACGAGTTATAAAATAGCAATGTGGTTATAACATCAGAATTCTAAGGTCCCAATTGTGTAAACCAGGGTAATACCAACAAGTGATGTTATAGGGAGGTTCAAGTGTACCTAGGAACGTTGTGGTTGCCCCAGCACCAAAAGAGAGGCAAGATGAGGGGACAAGTACAGTAGAACTACCTTCCTGTAAAGGACAACACCTAATTTGGGTCATGAAAACTATCCTTTGTAGAGAAGTGTCCTCTCGCGCGAGTTTCCTTACAGAGAAGGAGAGGGAGTAGACACTTGCAAACATGATGATGCCAATATTGTGGAGGCACCTTATTGATCTTTTATTTTTAATTTGGAGGGAAGCCAAAAGGTGGCAGCAATGAGGTGGGTTCAAACCCAGCGGCAACAATTCAAGTCATTGTACTAGAGCACAGACATATCGACATTTCTATAAGCAACACACTCCCTTCCATGCCCCAAACTAGGAGTGTGCTACTTAAAATGATCAATTTTTTTTTTAAATGAAGGAAGGATGCAGATGAAATTTCAGCTCTTGACATTTATTATGGTGTAACAAAACCAAAATCAGTATCTGATAGAGGGCTATAGGTGTTTCAAACAGTCCCTTTAGTAGGATGAAGATTGGAAGATCCAACTTTATTCCTAGAAAATTGACCTCTTTTTTGACATGATTTTGCTTTATAAGGTATCGTATCTCTGTCCTCTTGAAGACCTTTAGAGATTTCTTTTACTTTATCATTTCTGTGCGGATAAAGTACAAAGGTCACCGCAATGAAAGTATATCATTCTGAAGGAGCAACTAATAAAATCTCTCAAAAAAATTATATCCCAGTATTCACAAAGATTCAGGGGTGGTGTAATTCTTTCAATTAACAAAATAAGTGCTGAATGTGGGCAGCAGCCTGTAGCATCTCTCTCCTGATTCACCATCAACAAAAAGAAGCTGCTGCCACAGCACATAATTAACAAGTGTTAAGATTTGTTTGAGAGTAACCTCTACTGCTTTGAGGATGGTAATAATGCTATATTCAAACCTCCACAAGAGGACACTCATTAGAAGACATCTCTCCACAAAGGACAGGTTTCAACGCAAAAATTATCATTCTTAATTACAACTCTCTAGCAAGAGGACACCTCTGTCTAAAGGACACTGGCTCTGCAACTAGGTGTTGTCCTTTAAAGAGAGGTTCTACTGTATCATCAAAAGGTCATTTATTTAGATTTGTCTGTATTATTCCTAACATATATCTCACGACCCTTCCTTTGATAGGAAAATGAAGGAAAAAAACCAAGCTGTTGGAAGTTGGTGGAGAAGGGGTACACGCGCTCAATTTTTGACAACCACTACCAGGTTCAACTCCTGCATTGAACACTTTTTTTCTGACTCAATGGCCTCTAAGTCCAACCCCACAAGGGAGTGCAAGTAACTAAATAAAGTTCTGGTAACGAATGCATGGCTTGTACCACATATAATTGGGAGATGGCTTGTACCACATATAATTGGGAGATATATATATAAATAAATAGAAATAAAGTTGAACAGAGAGAAAAGTGGAACAAAAATGTAAACGACTATAGTTTAGGTAAAAATTCAACAGAAAGTAGCTTCATGTTACAATTTTAAAAAAAGAGACTTCATTAGTAGGTTATAAAAATTCTAATTAAGGCTTATTAAGATAGTAATTGACACACACATACACACAACCTTCAAAAAGGGGGAATTTCATCATTCCACCCCCCCCCCCCCCTCCATTCAAACAAGATGACTGATGGAAGGAGAGCGGGGTGTTGGGACAACAAATCATCCAGCCTCTTATAAATCAGCATTGTAATGAACATTACGAAAGGTTCAGCTGACACAACATCCTTCAGTGAAACCACATGGAGGAACACTCTCCTTCTAAGTTTTTTTTTTTTTGTTCCTTCCGAGAATTGGGGTTAAAATTAGCTTCTTTGAAGGCCAGATGAACAAAAGTAAAGAGAACCACACATCTGGCATCTCTTGTTGTTCCTTACAGAACTTTTTTTTTTCTGAGAAAACTTGGGAAAATATTTCAATCTCTCTAGCTATAACATCCTAACTTTATCATTCACTCTTTTTTTTTTTTTTCAGACAATAAAAGCTCTGTTGGTGAGGTCCCATACATTTGGAGGATTCTTACAAGATTATACAAGATGTATACTACATCCATTGATAGTTCACCTACAAAATCTACCAAGACTAAAAAAGTTATCAAAATTATTTTTACCCACTCTTTTTCATGTTTACAATTTAAATTGAATAGTGTTGTTAGGATAACAAATGCACACTCACAATTTGAATAACATGAAAAGAATAATAATAATAAAAATTTTGATAACATTGCTACCATCATAAGAACTTTAGTTTTCCAGGGATAACACACTCTCCTACAATATAACCTCCAGGGATACGGAGGAGCTGCGTCTGTGCTCATGTTAGAGTCGGCAGCAAAGGCTTCCATGTTAGGAACAGCCTCAAATTACAAGTCAGACTTTCACCAAAGTGATTCCTTGGATCATGGTGCCATGATCAAGGAAAGCTGCACCCCTATACCCCATTCCATGAGATCATGGAATTCATGTAATCTTTACACAAGGGGATAAGAAACAACAACAACGACACAATATAACCTCTTTATTCCACCAACTATAATTCAGCCACTTTTACAAATCCCAATCAGCTCTATTTAACCAACTATAATTGAACACACAGACAAAACAACAAAATGTTGGTTCTATTCAAAAGCGAGTAGCAACACCTGTGTCATCTAGAAATACAAAAATATAAAATAACAAATGCTGTTATATATACAGTAGAACCTCCCTGTAAAGAACAACACCTAACTGCAGAGCCAAACTGTCCTTTAGGGAGAGGTATCCTCTTACCTGAGAGTTGCTAAATTGTAAAATTGGTAATTTTGGCAATGAAAACTGTCCTTTGTAGAGAGGTATCCGCTAGTGTGAGTGTCCTCTCATGGAGGTTCTACTGTACTAGAAAAGAATAAGATAATAAACTCTGTTCAAAAAGATGTTAGAAAGTTATAACCAAAGATTGATGGCTTTAGAAAGGAATAAGAGCAATGAGGTATCCAGGTGTAGGAAATTTGGCAATAAAATCTAAATGATAAATGGCAGGGGGGATAAACAGGTAGTGGCCACAAAACCCCTAAGGAAAAATGATTTCTAAAGGAAAAGTACCATCTTAGAGAGAGAGAGATAAATATAAAAGACTATCCTATAAAATAAATCATCTCCCGATGATCTTCAAAAAGTATGTCTTGAAAAATGTCATCTTCCTATTGTATTTGTGGCATATGTGGTGTGTGTGATGGGACATTCCAACAATGTATTAAATTCTCAAGAGCTGCTAAAATTTCACATTACATAATTAAGAGATAACAAGTATCACTCTCATATTCCTAAAATATAAAGAATAAATAAGCTTAATATCCCTTAATAATTCCTCAATACAACCCCCTCCCCTGAAATATATTGATTTTTATAAAGTAAACAGATAGAGAATGGCAAAAAAAGAAGAGTGAGAATTTCTGGAGAACAGAACCCATGATCTTATATTTAATATAGAACTTTGTTGCTCGATATACAACCATTTAAATCACTATGTTGTGATTGGCTAATGAACAACAGGGATTGCCAATAGAGGTCATGTGATAGTAGTTATGTAAATTTTTATAGTAGTATCAGTAGAGAACCAAACAGAGCTAGCACCTAAACTGGACACATACTATGCTGCACACAATTACATATAAACCAATTTGAGATAAATTATTAAAGTAGTTAATTCTAAGGTCCCAAGTTTTAAGTCCCAATGTGGTTAAAACAACACAAAATTCTTGGCCCCAAGTGATGTAGAGAGGTAATATGATGTAGTCATCAAGACAATATATAACTCATGGACAAAACTTAGCAAGTTTTTAATGTTGCTAGTGGTCTATTTTTTTTTAAGGAGAAAGAGGCAATTTTGCTCACACTTGGTTATCTTGTGTGCTTTCAATAAAGGTCAGTGTGTATCAAATATCTTCCAGAGTTATTGTCCCAAGTCCCAATATACATGCTAAAAGGTACAACTTCCCCAAGTTTATGAGTGTAGCCTGTATTGCACAGCTGCACTCCCTCATCAGCAATTCTAGTCCAGGTCCTGGAAGTGGGGGTTGAATAAAGCAACACCCCCAATTGTTTTGGCTGCAAACTTCTCTTTCACACCTCAGTGGTGGTAATGGATATAAAGTCAGATCCACCCATATCTTTACACCTGCTTTCACAACTAGGTGAAGAAGCCTTCACCTACTCATTGTTAGGCCAGTAGAATGGGTTTAAAGCAGGAATGGGAATTGTATGGCCCTCAGCTTCATCTGATGAGGCCCTTGGGGAAATTTTTAAGCCTAGGCCTTAGCACTCTAAAAATATATATTACAGTAGAACCTCTCTGTAAAGGGCACCTAGTTGCAGAGCCAAAGTGTCCTTTAGGGAGAGGTGTCCTTTTGCTGGAGGAGAGATGTCTTCTCTAATGAGTGTCCTCTCATTCTACTGTATTTTGCATTAAATATTATTTTTCATTAATCATGAATAAACTATTTTTTTCACTAAAATTTTACTGAGTGTGTCCCTTAGAAGTTAAAATTATAAAAATCTGGTCTGTGATTGCATGGTATATTTGTTTTCCAGCCTGCAGTCTGGACTAGGTTGCACGTTGTGGGTCAATCTCAAAAACTCCAATAAAAATACCCCAACTAATGAGGTATCCAAAAATCAGCCATAATATACTCATATAAAAGAGAAAACTTTGATCATCAACCTGTATTTGGTTCTTGGCCCATATACAATACCTAAGTCATATCATGTCTTACTTGAGGGTGAAAAAGGCCGTTCAGTGATAGAAGACTTCTGTATATTGCAGATGGGGACTACAAGATGTCTTCCTTTGTCTAGGTGGTTTCTAAGTAGATCTTTATAAACAGAGATTTTAATTTTAAAAAATAAACACATACAAATGAAAGGACATAAGCTTTGAGAACTATTCCCCCATGTTTCAATGCTTCATATAAATAATGAAATATTTTCTCTGTCATTCTCTGACAGATACTCTGCTAAATGCAACACTTTGAAGCTTTATCATCATGCGAGACAAGCAATGCGGGGGAGAAGCTGACATGCTGTGAAAATGTATCAGGCAACTAAACTTTTCTATGTGTGCCAACTATCAAAATAAATATCAGACTAAAATAGTATATTTTCTAAAAAAATAAATATATGACAAAAAAACTTTTTTATCAATCAAGAAATAGCAATCCAAGTATACATTTTGGGCTGTTAGCCTTCAGCAGTATGGTATAGGTTGCACCTCAACACCCTACCAATCTTGGAATTTTCTTGATATTTCAAGGAAAAGGCATTTGTGCTGTAAATTCATTAAAAAAATAATAATAATAAAAACTATGTTAAAATGAACATAAAAAATGCCATCTATTGGCATAAATCAAAATCTATTTAGAAGTGAGTGTGTTTGGCTTCCAGTAGACCCAGCCATATTACTGATATGTGAAACCATTGTGTTAATAGGTACTAAATGGGGGGAGGGGGGGGGATAATCAAACAGGAGGAAATTCTGTTTGATTATCACCTGTTTATTACCTATTAACACGAGGCAGAACTTCTGATTCTAAACTTATGTATTAAGTACTAAATATACATATCTAGATAGAATTACTGAAACAAAGCCGTTCTTTAGCAAAACCTGTTATATATACGGTTTAAACCATATAGTCTCATGGTTACTCTTAATATGTGAACTTGTGTTAAAATGTGTCATCAGACTTTTAGGTTCATACTCTGAGTAGCTAGCCAGTTAAAAGAGGGGTTTCATGCTGCACTAAGAACCTTGGAATATAGACCACCAGGATTGTTTACACATTTCTTTGAAAAGATAACTATATAACTGCAATGCCTATCTAACAAAAATTATCTTCTATAAAAGGAAAGAATTTAAATTAGCTACTGGCTAGAGAGCAGGTGTTCCTTATTCACAGGTGGTTTCTAATACAGGGTCTTATTGCATTTTGTATGCAATGTGAGCAAAGCTCTCTTTTTTAAAAGGAAAAAAAAATCTAAAATATTGTGCCACGTGTCCCTCTCACTGTTAAAAACCAATAAATTCAAGGTGAGGTGATGGATGTGTAAAAAAAAAAATACAAAATGCCAGCTTACTTCTCCTTCTCCTTCGCTCTCTGAAGTGGAACGTTTTCGTTTTTTCTTTTTGCCTTTCTTGCGTTCCATATCTCCTCTGGCCTTCCTCTTCTTGCCTTTGTCTCTCTTGGGCCGGGGAGGGGTCTCTGGTTCTTCCATCTCTTCATCCTCCTCCTCCTCCTGGGGGGCTGCTTCTTCTGGCACCTCTTCCATCTCCGGCTCTCCGTCCGCCTCCGTCTGGTCGTCTGCTATGGTGCCCTCGTCTCCTTCCTCTTCTGTGTGCACACCACCATCTTAATCCACCACCATTTAAGCAGGATTGAGCTGAGAGAGACCTTCCTCTGATAGAAGAGTTTTGTTTCTCAGCATCTCTTGTCAATGACAACATGGTGAACTACTACGAGGAGACCAAAGGTAAAAGTGATGAGTTTCTTTATTGAAGATGTATAAGCTTGGCAAGCTTTCAGATAATAACCACCTTCAAAAGGCAACATGCGAATACAATAAACTAGAGAAGAAAGAAATGATATATATACATGTAATAATTTACATAAGTAGAAATATTTTAAAAGATTATCGAATATTATTTTAATTTTAGTGGAATTTATACAATAAGAGCTCTCCAAGCTGACACCTCTTCAATAAAGGAACTCATTGCTTTCACCTTTGGTATCTTCTTAATAATGATATCCGGAGTTTCCTCCAATTGTAACTTGGTGAATGTTACTGTGCCTGGCTGAGAATCAGCTAGATAGGAATGGCCTTTGACAAACAATTTGACTTATAATTTAATATCCATGACATTCATATATTGATGCTTATTCAAACATTGAAAAGTTTCTGAAGTTTTGGTAATTTTAGTAACAAAGAAGCGTATTACAGATATAAATGGATGAACTATGTGCTACTCTAGCATGACGTGCTAATTTTATCACACAAATTAATATAGATGGAAAATTTGCTGGGAGGAAATTAATCCATAGAAGCAGAGGGTGCCTCTCCCGTCAAAATAAACGTCAAAATCTGACGCCATCTATTGATCATCGCCGCAACTAGCGGCCTCGGGTCAGTGACAAAGCCATTGCCAAAGCTGGTGTTGTGGCTTTGTCACCGACCTGAGGCCGCTAGTTGCGGTGACGGTCAATAGATGGCGTCAGATTTTGACGTTTATTTTGACGGGAGAGGCACCGCCCTCTGCTTCTACAAATTAATATATATCTATTGTTTAAAATAAA
>CP092868.1:15423621-15480237 GCA_030710605.1 Cordylochernes scorpioides
AGCTATTTTAAAGTTCTTTAATCTTATCAAGAATGAAAGGAGGAAAAAAAGACCTAATAAAGTAACTGAACTGTGTGGAAATATTTTTTTTCTTCACAAGATGCAACCATTTACTCAATAATCTACTTCTTCACTGTGTTCTATGCACGAAAAACGATGTATATAGTCTTTTGTACATAGATATTCTTTCCTTTTCTTCTTTTTCTCTTTTCTGAATGAAGATTCAGTTTCTTCCCCTGCTTCTCATTTCTTTTTAGATTCATTTTTAACAGGATAATCGTATGTATAAGACGGAATGTCTTAATAAAGGCTTGTGTGTGATTAGTTTATTAGCGTATGTACATATGGCAATTTACACGGAGTATTTTAGAAGGGAAATATAATAGAGTGTGTTATAGTTGTGACTCTACCTAATATAAACAATAATTCATATAAATGGAATCCATCTGTTTGTTTACGTTGTTTATACGAACCTCTCCTCCATGAGAGACCGACAAAAATGGCTACTCCTGGAGGAGGTGGTCGTTTATTGGAGGTTGGACTAAATCAAGTCATTTTTGATTTTACAAAAAATATCTATGCGATGATATGGCCTATGAGAGAGATTTTATCATAATTATTTTGACCTTCTGTCCTATAAGTACTAGACAAAATCTACTTCAGAATAATTTGAGCCTTTTTGGTTTAAATTTAGAGTCATATATAGTACTTGGTTAGTCTCTCATGCCAGGTTCTACTGTATATTCGTAGTGTAGGCCTTAGAACACCCCTGATACAGTAAAACCTCCCTTTAGTGGATACCCCGCTAGCGGACACCTCTCCATAAAGGACAGTTTTCATTTGAAAAATTACCATTTTTACAATTTAGTAACTCTTCGGTAAGAGGACACCTCTCTCCCTAAAGGACACTTTGGCTCTGCAATTAGGTGTTTATCCCATTGTATAATTATACAAGGTCATGGAGACAGAATTCATGGATCAAATTTACAATCTTGGTTGCAATACAGGTCCTGTCTTGAGGCTCCAATAGATTTAAAGATGTGGGCTAGTGAGGTCTCTTTGCTCCTGCTGATGGTGCATTGTGGGAAGCTCTTGACATCATCCTGGAAAAGAAGCAGTCTTATATGACTGCCTGTTTTGAGCCTAGAAATACAGGTTTGCTGCTTGTCGATTCATCCCAAATTCTAGAATGCAATTAGGTGTTGTCCTTTACAGAGAGGTAGTTCTACTGTATATAAAGGGTTATACGTTTCAAAAGCTAAGCCAAATATTTTAAATATGCTTCACAACTCATTGAAGTATTTGTTTTTTTTTTTAACATTTTAAGTGCATGTTTTTATTCGTCATTGTCAACACATCTTAAAAATACCTTTTTTTCCCCCTGCTTCTTTTTATTCATCGCTAGTAAATGCTGAAAGACTTTGAAAATATAATATCGCTATATCTATGTGTGTAAACTAATTAAATATTTGGTTTTTATATTGGGATACATATAGAAATCATATTATAAGTACATACAGTTAAACCTGTCTATAGCGCCCCCTCTAAATAGCGCCTCCCTCTCTATAGCGCCTGATTTTAAATACGTAGTACGATGCGATTTACATTAAAAGTGACCTGTCTATAGCACCCCCTCTCTATAGCACCCTATTTTGATGAGTCCCAAGAGGGGGCGCTATAGACAGGTTTAAATGTATTTATATAATATTTTATAAGATATATTTTTGTTTTATTTTTTAAATACACATATACAATAATCTAAATATAAAAAAGTAGAAATGTAATTTTTAGATAAACACATCTGCAAGCAGACATATTTGATTAAGGCTTATTAAATTATATATAAATGTTATATATATAAATATATACCAGTATTACACTTTATACGCATAAATATAATGTAATGTGTATGTTCATAATGTTATTTTAACTTGGAAAAGCTTCTAAGATCGCCTACGCATCAAGAAATTTTTTGGAAGGCGGGAAGCAGCCATAATCGATTATTTTCTAAAATGGCACTTGATAGCCAAGAGAGGCGCGTCCCATTAGAAATTCCAATCAGACGATTACCTTAACGAAACGCTCTCTTTTGATTTAATAAATATACAAGTTTTATACTTTCAAATACTTGTATAGTTTACTATTTTACAAATTGTTCGTCTGGTTGTCGCTTAATTGAAAATATTTTTTAAATGTTAAGAAAGACGATCAATCTAAAATTTGGGGGTTACTATTATGGGATGGCAGAACCTTGCTTACGTCACTCGACGCATGCGTCCTTTGGGCCATTCGCTTTTAATTTGTTGAGGAAGAGGCCTGGAAGGGAAATTATTTTACTTGGCTTACTTGCTCGTCTCCTTCTTGTTGTCCTTTTAACTTGTAGACGCTTGTCTGATTAACACTTCAAACTTGTAGTAGATCCATTTAATGATATCTATAATTGACAATTATATATTTGTTTCATAGTTTTCAAATGTACTTATAGAGATATGATGGGCGGAGAGAGGTTAAAATCATAAATATAATGAATGAATAACATATATGATCATATATAAATAAGTAACAAAATTACATTCGTAGATTTAGGTAAAAGTTGATTCAAAATCTCTCCCTCTCTCTTTAAATTTTTAAAAATATATATTGTATTTTAAAAAATAATTCTTGGACATATTCTAAATATCTTTCTATTCTGTAATGTTGCACATGTTAAAAATTGATGCAGTGAAAAACTTGACAAAATTGAAACTGGCAGTTTATTTCTTTTTGGTTATATAAAGAGAGTAAGGTGGAACTAAACAAGGATTTTAAAATTTTATTTCGATAGTGAGATTTTAGTTATTGATTTCGTTATAGAAAATTTTCCACTTATATGGATATGAATCTGTATGTCCATAATAATTTTTAATTTTATTAAACTATTTAATATTTAAAGTACATGCATAAGTTATAATATTGTATATACTAGTTTTTTTTAAATTATTTTTTAGAAAGAAAATTCGTGAATATTAGCGACTAAAATAGAAATAGAACGTTAGTTGCCTAACGCACGTATTACATAACCCGATGACGTCATTACATAGCAAATCACAAGACTAGAAATTCATTCCAACAGTAGTCGACTTTCTTTTGCCCAAGTCCTTACTATTCAAGGACGTTCGTGTTTCATTATGCAAAAATTTCCTCTATTTAAACATGGTGAGGTGACCTTAAGATTAACAGACCTAGATAAATGTTAACTACCTGTTGTGTGTGTGGTAAAATCTTTTAAAATATATCAGCATTCGACCAAAAAAAAAAAAAATCATAATTCAAAGAAATATACTCCCAAAGCAGGTAGATCAACAATGTTATTGCAGCAGTCCAACTTCATCAATTAATGTGTGTGAAGCGGAAATTCTTCAAACACTTTTTAACATCGTTATATAAAATCATGTAGTGTTTCCATTTCAAATAATTGAAAAAATGCAAATGACACAGAATTAACATATACATTTTTTACTATTCACAACTATACATATATAATTTTAAATTCTCTCGTTTTTTAAAACCGAGACGAAACTTTGAAAAATGTCATTAAATATATCTAAAAGTAAAACTTGCCAAATATAAATGATTGAAATAGTGGAAAATCCCACTTCCTATTGCTTCATTAGAATAGCAAATTCATTTAAAAAATATATATCCTCCTCTTTTTTTTTTTTTTGTATCGTAAATTACACAATATTTTAAAATGAAATATACGTAAAATAAGATTATTAAATTAACCTATTGGAATTTTTAATTGAAAGCTTATATGTTGTATATACATTATTCTCTATTTAAAAAAATATATATTTGACTCCGGGTTTTAAAAATATAATTTCCAAAATGCTTGTAATCAATTTAGGTAAGAATTTAAATAATAATATACCTATACTTAAAAAAAAAGTGCATTATCCAAACATATAAACCCTTCAAACACACATAAACCATATTATTGGGCATTTAAAATAAACTCGTACATTTGCCTTCAGTATAAAATCAATGGTGGAAGCCATCGTTTTCAAGTATTGATCACCAAGCTTTTACAAATACTTCCATCAATTAGTTAATTAAAAGGCACTTGAATGTACTGAGGGATATATATTAAAGCTAGTTAATATGATAAGATAGTGCTGACAATGTCCCATCACTATTTTTAAACGTAGCTTCCCCGAAATTTCTATTTTTTGGACTTCATTGGCTAAAAATCGATATTCGTCTAAAATGCCTCTTAATAGTTCATTTGATTTCGACCAAGAAAAAGCAATTAATTTTTTTATTTTTTAATTTTTTAATTATTTCGAAGGGGCTACTAGATAAAGTTCGTGTGGGGCGGTTTTTGGAGCTGAGAATTTTGTAATGAAAATATTTTTAATGTGTACGATCAATCCAGAATTTGGGGGGATACTATTATGGGATGGCAGAGATTTGCCTACGTCACATAACGCATGCGCACTTTAACCATTCCCTTTACTTTGTTGAGGGGGTGACTATTTTCCGTAGACATCTCAAGGTTGTTCATTATTTTAATAAACATTAGTATAGAAATAAAGTTTATCAGAAAAATAGAATGCCTTCAAGAACGGATGATGAACTATATGACGATGGAGAAGGCGGAGAAGAAGCAGAAGATGATTATGCGAACGGTGAGTTTTTTTATTTATTTCTAATTTTTAAGCCTAATCGCGGCGGTCGTCAACCGAGTTTTTGATTGGCGTCTTGTTCTAAACTGATATAGCATCAATCTACACCCTAATCTTAATCTAAAATGATATATCCTAAGACTTGTAAATGATTTAAGAAGCCGAAGTTCTCCAAAACTTGTTGTAGAAGTTTGTTTTCCCCGCGCATCAGATTTACTTGGATGTCTTAACATACCCGGCACCACATGGATTTGTTTTGAATCAGGTTTGCACCTTTATTTTAAATAGATACCAACATTATTTTACACTATGACAACTTCTTTAATGGAGAGAAGTGACACAACGACTTTCAAATTAGCCAAAACTTATTAAATTTCACCTCGTTCAAGGCAACAAACATACTTACGAATTGAATATAAGAGGTAAAATAATTTAGAATTAATAAATAAGAATTATATTTAAAAAGAGCATCTATTTATTCAAAACTTAATATATATTTCAAATATATTATTGAAATTTATAAACTGAAACTATTTGAAACTAAATAGAATGATAACTATGCAGTTTTCTAAACAAAATATGAATTAACAAAATGAAAAATTAGTTAAAAACCTTCACGTTTTTAAAAATTTAATATGGATTTTATATAAGATTAATTACAGATTGAAAAAGCTTTTCTGATCATCTCAATCCTCCAATGTTATTTTGTTATACCATTTAAAAACAGTTGTTTAAACATAATAATAGTAAAGATAGTTCACATCAGATTTACCACAATTTATCAACAAGTCAAGCATTTTTTTTTTTCTTTCATTTTTTCCCCATTTTTAGGCTTATACAAGTCAAACGGATTTGGATATACAAATAAAGTTAACATTTTTTTTTAGAGAAGTTAATTTTATCAATTTATATATGAGTATCTCATAGATATGAGAAACTCATTTCTGTGAACCATCGGTGATATTATCCGTGCTAAACCTACTTGCTTAGCGATAAACAAAAATTGTTCCAATTCTAAATCAACAAACTAAACTACTCTATACTAACCTTTCTGAACCTAACCTAGTGTATTGTTGTTATGTTGTTTCTTATTTCTTTGTGTAAAGATTACACAAATTCCATGAGTTCATGCTCCTCAAGCCTGATCTCATGGAATGGGGTGTAGGGGTGCAGCTTTCGTTGATCATGGCACCATGATCCAGGCACACTTTGGTGAAAGTCTGAATTTGCCTGTTGATAGTAATGTCAATTATATGAGGTACTTACATATATGGACGAACAAATAAAGATGTTTGACTAGAAACAAAAAGAAAACAATGCTCTCTCTTTTTTTTTTTTTTGCTTATCCCTAGTACACGTGGTACAGGCCATGATAATCATGGTGGGTAGAAGTAGGCGACTGCTTTTTACTGTAAGCGCACCACATGTCTACACATGTGAAAAGCAGTTCGACTTTGCACTTACAAATGTGCCAGAGCCCCGTTTGTTTACTTGCACTCGCTGGTGGGGTTGGACTTTTGCAAGAATCGGGGGGGCCATTGGAGCATTTTTATTATTATTATTTTTTTAAACAGAAAAAAGTGTCTAATGCGGGAATCGAACCCGCGGCGTAGTGGTCGAAAACCAAACAGTTTAACCAGCCTTCCACTGACCCCCCGATATGGAAGAGCTGATTGAAGAGTATCTAACTGTAAGAGAAACACAGAAATTGAAGTCAATCTAGAGAGGATTTTGGATGTAAAAGTTGGATTGGACAAGGTCTATCAGAATGAGATGAACATACAATGGCACTATCCAAACTAGGTGTTATAAAGAAATAATAAGACGTATAAGAACCTCAAAAAGCTGACTTTTTTGCACATGCGTGGGAAAGATCCACAGGAAGAGATCACATGGACAAAGATGGCGAGTATACTTAGTGTATTGATATACAGTCTAACCTCTTTTTCAAGGGATAAAAACTGTCGGTTGAATTAAAGTACTTTTGTGAATTGTCGAATTCACTACTTTAGTCTGATGATGGTAACAGCATTGTTACCGAAATGTCCCACACTATTTATTTATATGGATTTGGTGTCTTATTCACCTTGTGTTTCTAATCTATAATCCAAATTGTATACCTTATTAGTCAGTTAAATAATTTCATCACAACATTCACTGCTAGTGGACATTTTTCTAGGATAACCAAATTTATATAATTAAAATGATAATTTAAGAGAAAAAATACTTTTTTTTTGTAATTAACAATGTGAATTGATACCATTGGGACTTTTTTTAATATAATTTTTTTTTTTCAGAATATTTTCTGATAACTTTTAGTGATGGATAAAATTGCATCATAATACATTTTTTAACAAAGGAAAAATTACAAATATCATTTTAATCTAGTGAATAATTGCATTGGGAAGAAGAAATGCAAAAAAATTTAGAAAAGTCTAAAAATTTTATTAAAAAAAATCATTATCTCTTTCTTAAAGAAATCTTTTATGGTTGTTTAGGCTAGAACCCTGGTGTGTGTATTCTAGCTGATTAATCTTTGAAAGGCATGTATGTCTTTCCTCTTTTTTTTTTGCTTACCCCTAGTACACGTGGTACAGGCCATGATAATCATGGTAGGTAGTTAGCGACTGCTTTTACTGTAAGCGCACCACATGTCTACACATGTGAAAAGCAGTTCGACTTTACACTTACAAATGTGCCAGAGCCCCGTTTGGTTACTTGCACTCGCTGATGGGGTTGGACTTTTTTCTTTCCTCTTCTGCAAGTTATTTTAAATAGTAGAGAGAGCGCTACCTGTAAGACACTTTATTGTTTACTTTGGTGATTAGCAGAGCTCAAGTTAGGCCTATATTGTCCAGGAGTAAACAAATCATCTGCGATGTTGCTGCAGATATTTGCGGCGTATTGTAACACTTAAGCATGTTGCACATGCGCTAACCCTGGTCGCTGTGTCAAAGTATTGTATTTTCAGCATTAAATTTGTTTTTAAGCAATAAATTTGTATTTTTAGCAATAAATTTGTATTTTTAAACAAGAATTATCTAATAACGAATAGATTTATCTAAGGTAGAAATTTGTTTTACAAAATCGATCAAATAATCGATGGTGTAGAATTTATCAGGCGTGGAATTGATGAGGTTATATTGTATTCTGCAGCACCTTGCCTCTCCAGTGGTTCGCAGAAATGGATATCTCACCAAAACTCTTTCAATTGTCTTCTTCATTGTTGTTGAATCCCTTTCTTCTTCCCTCTCTCCATTTTTTGTTTTCATTTTATTTATTAGGCAGAATAAAAAAAATATATTTATTATATTATATCCAGAATATACTTCTCCGTATAATTCTATGGAGGGTTAAACATCAAACTTAGGTGAAATAAATCTCTAGGCGGAGAATATTGCTTGTTCAATGGGCTGTTGATGTTACACATGTAAGCTGCAACAAATATAAGACTCTCTAAAAATTACTTTCTCTTTTGATAAGGCACAATTTGGATTATTCTATATACAGTTACGAGCGTCATGCGTCATCTCTGTCACCTAATATATGCATTTATTTAAGGCACCAATTCATAATGTAACAAATAGTATTTGAATCAAAACATTCAATCGGGTAAAACACGGGCGTTGCCCGGGTCATTCGGCTAGTAGATTATAAACACAAGATAATAAGACCAAATCTAAATAAATAAATAGTGTGTGGCATTTCAGTAACAGCATTGTTACCATCTTCAGACAAAAGTACTGGCAAAAATACTAAAACATTCAGTACTTTTGTCTGAAGATGGTAACAACGCTGTTACCGAAACATCACACACTTTATTTATTTGGATTTGGTCTTATTACCTTGTGTTTACTTTCTATTTTGTTGGGTTAGTCTAAATTCACATTATTTTTTTAGTGATCTAAGCAAAGGTTTTCTACACCACACATTCACAAATGATGATGGGTTTATGTGTATACAGCTTGCAGGCCAGTTTTTACCTGGGGGAATAGAAGTTGGGGAGAGATAAACAGGACATAATCCAATAGTAGCAAAATTCCAGCTACACAAACAAATGTACTGAATAATTTTGATATTGTAGCGAAATATTTATTTTTATGAACAGATCATTAATTTTGATATTTATATTTTTATACTCTGTCCACACTTATTGCTTCTCTTATATTTTATTAATTTTAAGTTTGTGCCTTAAATAAATAGCTGCATAAGCCTGGTTTGTCTTTCCTAATTTCATACATGACAATATTTTGGTGTATTTCATTTATTTTGAAAATCAATTTTTGAATGTGTATATATAAATACCCCCTATTTATAAAAAGAAAGGTTGCCTTTCATGTCAAAATAGATACAAAAGTATGTGTCATCTCTCAGCCTACTCTGCCATCCAGCAGTTCAATGCCACAACACCAGCTTTGGCACAACACCCGTCATGGTGTCAGTCTAGGGTGGGTTTAGCATCCACATGAAATCTTCACAATTTTCCAAAGAGATGTTTAGCTAACAAAGTGGCTAGGCCATTTCTATGCCCTAAATATATTGTTTTCAAGATTTGATTAACCATTAGAATTTTGATATTAGGCTGACTTCCTTGCTCATGTTTCTGTTGTGAAGAGAGAAATTTATTTTTATGAGAATTTTTCCCACTATTTAAGCTTTGCTCTCTCACTTCCATGGCAATTTGTATGGCTTATCTCTCTTGGACAAAAACATGCAGTAGAGTCTCGTTAATTCAACAGAATAGACTTCTCAACACATTTACTGTATATATATATTTTAAAAATACTGACTACACAATTCCATTTCAAATATTTTATTCAATTAATTGAGGATTATAATGGTCCGGAGATTAATAGGTCTTGAATTGTTGGTTGGGTGATTTAGGAATTCACATATCTTAGTCAGTTTATATAATTTTAGTAAAAATATGGTGTCAGGGTCATGTTCCCTCTGATTGGCCTTCTGCGTCCTAGTGTCATCACCTAGATGACACAGTTGAGTGTTCCACCATTTGTGAACTGGGCTGGTTCAACATGGGTGAAGCACAGGATGATTTACATTCTGCGGCTGCTGATTGGTTGGTGGGACGCAGGTGTTGCATGAACTTTCTGAGTGCTTTAAGCAGAAATGGTGCATTGTTTTAATGTTAAATTAAGTATTAAATCTCCAATGTTGAACTAAATTTACTATAGTAGAACTACCTCTCTAAAGGACAACACCTAGTTACAGAGCTAAATGGTCTTTTAGTGAGAGGTATCCTCCTTTTGGATAGTTGGTAATTAGTAAAAATGATAAATATGGCAGTGAAATCTGTTCTTAATCAGCACAAGGTAATAAGACCAAATTGGTTTATAATCTATAATCCAAATTGTGCCTTATCATTGTTCTTAATCAGGAAACCTCTGGCAGGACATGGTTTGAATGGAAGGATTGCTGCAAAATATGCAACTGCAAAATGAGGGCATCCCACTATCCTGCTGAAAATGAAGTTTGAAGAGGCAATATCTTGAGGAAATGAACATATGATGATTTGACTGTTCTCTGTATCACTCTCAACACAGGAAGTCCTGCTGTTGTATGTGATGGATCATGAGATAAGAGGCAGAGTATTGCTCCAAAAAAAAGGCTAACTAAAATTGAACACTAACCCTACTCTCTAACCTGAAACCTTGCTATAATATATAGTTCTTAATATAATATATAATTCTTGAGAAGTTTAGACACATCTTCACAAAACCATTTCAACTGTAGCTGTAATGGGAAATGTAAATGCAGACTTGGGAATAAATATATTTTAAAGAAAAAGTGAAAATGGTCTGAAGAGAGACTAAAGTGCTCTGGAGTTACTTGGCTTTGGATGGACAATGTGCTTGTGTCATTGGATCATCCGATCCTTTCAATGAGAATACAGAGTATATTTGCTGTGTCAGAGCAGGCAATGACAGCAATTTCAATCCAATAATACTCTCCTTTCTTCTCTGTTTTTAAAAATATCAAACAATGTAGAGGAGGCATGTCTATGTCAAATATCAATGTGGAGGAAGCACATGTTTCAGGAATCTCATTACTAAAAAGATTAATTGCTTCAAAAAACTTTTTTTTTTAATAAATAGAGAATTAAGCTCTTTATTTTAAAGTTTCCCTTTGTTTCATTGTTGTCATTTGCATTAAATAGAACTCCATAAACTTTGACATTCCTATTATCAGACGGAAATTTTGCCGGGAGGATATTGATCTATAAAAATTGAGGTCACCTCTCCCGTCAAAACATATGTCAACAGGTGTTGTGGCTTTGTCACTGACCTGAGGCTGCTTGTTTGAGGCAATGGTCAATAGATATCGTCTGGTTTTGATGGGAGAGGTGACCATTATTACTTTGACAATACATCTTTTTGAAATATTATAGCTGAAAAATAAAATTCTCATCAATCTTGGGCAGTATTAGATAGAATATTAATTGTTGAATAATACTAAGGTTTTCAAATCTTTATTAGCCCACTCATATATTACATTATTTCTTGCAATTATTGCTTTATATTATTTCTATCTCTCTTTCTCTCTCACACCAAGCTCTGCAGCGGTGGCTGAGGTGGCATGTACAATATCATTGTACATAACATATTATTTATATCTATTTTTTCGTTTTTTTCACGTTAATTTCTCATAATTAGTGCACACTGTGCACTTTCCTGTATTGACAAGATGTCAATAAAAATATGTTAATTGTCTCTCTCTCTCTCTTGCTTTTATTATTTCTACAAAAAAATAATCTTAAGTAAATAATTTTACATGTTCAAATTTCCCCCTGCCATCAATATATTTCTTTTACATATTCTTTAATTGGCTTGTTATTGAATGAAAGCCATGATATATTTGTGTCTTGTTGAAATTGAGTCTCATTTCCATATAAATGTCTTCCAAGCTTTTATTTGGAGTTGTTATATCTGATGGTTCCTCTGCCATCTCAGAATTGCACCCAAGAAACTTATTTGTTGAGTACAATTAATCTCCAGGGAAAAGTGTCTTTTCAAAATATTTTTATTCTCTTATATTTGTAAGTTAGATATTGAAAGAATGCACAAGTTAAACATGTAATGTCCCCCCCCCCCCCTCACCTCACTTATCTATCCTTAAACTGATAGGTTATGTATGCAATGAGATGGTGCAAACTGTGGAGTCATTTTGTGGTTAGAATTTTCCTCTTTTGTGTGTAGAATATATAATAAATTCAGGTGAGAGCATCTCTCTCTCTTCCGTCTAATGCCTTCCTATAGTTTTCATACATGTATTGTTTCAAGTAGGTGTGTTTTGGAGTATTTTTGTGGGTAACATTATTAAATCTCTCTTATATATTTATCTGGTTTTTCATCATTCATCTCCTGAGAGCTCTTGACCCCCTCAAGACACTGAATTCCTTTTATAATTCAGACAACCAACCCCAGCAACAATATTCAATTATTGTATTAACAAAATATATAGTAGAAGGTTGGGTAGTCAAAAGGTAATGAAAATGATTTTTTGAAAAAAAAAAAAAAGTGTCAAAAAATGGCAATAAATAACTTATCACAAAATTGAATAATAAAGAACTGGATTAAAAGTAATTACAATGGAATCTTCTTATAACAGACTATTTTATAGCAGCAATGGCATATATATATAACATCCTAACTTAAACTTAAAGTCCTGAGAATAGGGGTCTGAAGTAGTAATGTCATTATAATGAGGTTAGACAGTAATTGCAGTTTCTCACCTATATATACCAGGTCTATTAGTATGAAACGCGAAAATGGGCGCCAGAGGCCGCTGTGCAACTTTATTTGAGCCGACGGTGGCGCTCTTGTAGGCGTTTTGTTCTTTGACTCACGTGGCATCAGCATGCGTGCAGTTTTAGAAAAATTCAAATCGTGAAAAATTTCTGGAGCCCGTGGAAAATGGCGATTTCCGAGCCAAAAAGTGTCCATTTGCGGGAAGTTTTGTTGTTCGCCTTCAACTGGAAGAAAATTGCCAATGAAGCCCACCGAATGCTCGAGGAAGTTTACAGCGACCACGCTCTGAGCAAATCGCAGTGTTACAGGTGGTTTAAAAAATTCCAAAGTGGCGATTTTGAACTTGATAATGAACCACGTGGAAAACCGCCCCAAAAGTTCGAGGACGCTGAACTGCAAGCTTTGTTGGATGAGGACAGTACCCAAATGCAGGAGAAACTCGCAAAATAGCTCCAGGTGTCTCAAGGTGCTGTTTCTCTACGTTTAAACAGCCTCGGAATGACCCAAAAGCTTTCCAGATGGGTCCCCCACGAGTTGAGCGAAAGGCAGCAATAACGGCGTCTGGTAACCTGCGAAGGGCTGCTCGCCAGGCATGAAAAGAAGTCATTTTTGCACCGAATCGTAACTTCTGATGAGAAATGGATCCACTTCAGCAATCCTACGCGCCAAAAGTCGTGGGGCCTGCCCGGCCAATTTCCAAAACAGACGCCTAGGCCCAATCGCTTCGGAAAAAAGGCAATGCTTTGCATATGGTGGGACCAGACCGGCGTAGTATATTTCGAGCTCCTGAAACCTGGCAAAATGGTCAATACTAGTCGCTACGAACAACAAATGCACAATTTGAGAGAGGCGTTGAATGAAAAAAGACCGGAATGGCGTGAAAAGCACAACAACCTGATACTGCAGCATGACAACGCTCCAGCCCACAACACTACGGTGGTCAAAAACACCATAAAAGACTTGAGCTGGGAACTCTAACCCCACCCGCCGTCGAACTACCACCTTTTCACATCTTTAGGACACGCCCTAAAAAACCAGGAATTTTCGAACTCGGACATACTCCGAAAATGACTTGTTGACTGGTTCGACTCAAAAGGAATAGAAATTTTCAGACAAGGAATTTGAAAATTGCCTGAAAAGTGGTCCGAGTGTATAGCTAATCAGGGCAGTTACTTTGAATAAAAAATCTTTTGTTGTATGGAATTGGTGAACTTTTGAATTCACTGAAAATTTTCGCGTTTCATACTAATAGACCTGGTATACAGTTAAACCTGTCTATAGCGCCCCCTCTTGGGACTCACCAAAATATGGTGCTATAGACAGGTCACTTTTAATGTAAAATGTTTACATTATAATGTTTAAAATCGGGTGCTATAGAGAGGAAGGTGCTATTTAGAGGGGGCGCTATAGACAGGTTTAACTGTATATATTTTACTAGAGTAAAGGTAAAGAAAACTGCCCAGATAGAATTGTATTCAAAATAATTGCAAAGGGAAGTGACATTCTTAGATAGTGATTGGAGATGACAGTAAACTTTTAGATGGTTGACTGAGGATGGCATTATTCTGGATTTGTGAGAGTTTATTTTCTTTCTTTTTGTTACTTAGTTGTTACATCAATGGAAAATAATATTTACTATTTTTTTTCTATTCCCCCCCCCACACACACACACAATCATTTTCTATTTGTCACATTCATTTTTTTACAGTAGAACCTCTGCTACCGAGTGGTACTTCCAGGTCTTCAGACCAACAGCAGGTGCACCCCTCTTTCCTTCCTTCTCCATTATGTCTAGAAATAAGCACAACAACACAGTAGAATCTTGGATCAAAGACCAAATATCCCATTTGATCAATTTTTTTCCAATCCAGTGCCACAAATACAAACTTTGTATGTTTACATTGCAGGCTAACTCTGTACATAGTGGTAACACCTTGAAACCATTACAGAATCTTATATTTTTTAATTAGTTGCATTTAAGATCACACAAAATGTTGAATTAAAAAATATATTATTACTTACCTATTATTAATTTAATATCAGATATACAGTAGAACATCTTCGTAAAGGACACCTAGTTGTAGAGCTAAATCAGATTTTTACAAAAATAGAAATGCCGTTTGAAATCAAGTTAAATAGAAACTTCAAACTCAAGTTTAGTATCCCTAGTGTATTATAGATATTTATTTGCAGTAGATGAAATATTCTAGTGTACCCAAATTATCCCACTTTATCATTTATCAAGAAATTGGGTTGGCCAAATATCACGGAGCAAGCTAAATAAACGTTTAGTTTATTTTTGCTCCACTAGATGGCGCTCTGCCATCTAAAAAGCACATGTGCTCGTGGTCAGGAGATGCCTTCTTTATTTTTAATATCAACACCTGACCCACTTTTATTTTTTTCTATTGTTTTTTCATGTGTTAAGCGTCTTTACGCAAATTTGGCCTTAAATACCCATTTCTTGATTTTTCGGGAAGCCACTGGGACCAAAAATATTTTTGGTCGCAGTGGTTACAGCCTTCTCCACGCTGACGAGCGCCAACAGCGTGAAACGCGTTCGTGGATGGCTTTTCTTGATTTATCAAGAAATTGGGTTGGCCAAATATCACGGAGCAAGCTAAATAAACGTTTAGTTTATTTTTGCTCCACTAGATGGCGCTCTGCCATCTAAAAAGCACATGTGCTCGTGGTCAGGAGATGCCTTCTTTATTTTTAATATCAACACCTGACCCACTTTTATTTTTTTCTATTGTTTTTTCATATAGATGTATATACAGACAGGTGTCTTGTCCTCTTACCCCACAGTTGCAAAAACAATAATTTTGGTAATGGACCTTTGTAGAGAGGTGTCTTGTATAATATAGGTTGATTTTTGATTAAGTACAATTTGGATTATAGATTCAAAACACAAGGTAATAACACCAAAATAAGTAAACACAAGGTAATAACACCAAATAAATAAATAAATTTGTTAAATTAGGTCTTATTACCTTGTGTTTATAATCTATAATCCAAATTGTGCCTTAACACCAAATAAGTAGTGTGGTAGCAAGAGTTGTTACCATCATCAGACAAAAATACTGAATGAAAGTTTTTGTTATCTCTGAAGGGTTCACCTAGATTATAAACACAAGGTAATAAGACCAAAACCAAATAAATAAATAATGTGTGACGTTTCGGTAGCAGCGTTGTTACCATCTTCAGACAAAAGTACTGAATGTATTCATAATATAATTAATATAATACATTCAGTACTTTTGTCTGAAGATGGTAACAACACTGTTACCGAAACGTCACACACTATTTATTTATTTGGATTTGGTCTTATTACCTTGTGTTTATAATCTATATTCCAAATTGTGCCTTATCGGTTCACCTAGATATAAATGATCGAGTAGTGGTAGATTCTTCATTTGTCAGATTTCTCCTCTCAGTTTTCCTTACTTCCATTTACATTAAAAACTTATGACGCCACCACATCTCTCATTTATTACGCTGTGTTTTTCCTGGTTCCAAATTGTGTTTTTATTTTTCCAGGATGTCCCTCGAGTAAACCAACAAACTCGGAGGTCCTACACCTATATATAAAATATTTATTTTAAACAATAGATATATTTTAATTTGTGTGTGAAAATTAACACATCATGCTAGAGTAGCACACAGTTCATCCATTTATATCTGTAATACGCTTCCTTGTTGCTAAAATTACCAAAATACAGAAACCTTCCAACATTTGAATAAGCATCTCTATATGAATGTCATGGATATTCAATTAAGCCAAATTGTTTGTCAAAGGCCATTCCTATCTAGCTGATTCTCAGCCAGGCACAGTAACATTTACCATGTTACGATAGAAGGAGGTACAGTAACATTCACAAAGTTACAATTGGAGGAAACTCCGGATATCATTGCTAAGAAGATACCAAAGATGAAAGTGACGAGTTCCTTTATTGAAGAGGTGTCAGCTTGGAGAGCTCTTATGGTATAAATTCCACTAAAATTTAAAAAATATTCGATAATCTTGTAAAATATTTCTACTTATGCAAATTACTTCATATATATAATTTATTTTTCCTATAGTTTATTGTATTCGCATTACAGCCTGTTGAAGGATGTTATTGTTCGAAATTTCGCCAAGCTTGTACCTCTTCTATAAATAAACTCTTCACTTTTACCTTTGGTCTCCTCGTAGTAGTTCATCATGTTATCATTAACAAGAGATGCTGAGAAACAAAACTATTCTAATCAGAGGAAGGTCTCTCTCAGCTCAATCCTGCTTAAATGGTGGTGGATTAAGATGGTGTTGGTGTGCACACAGAAGAGGAAGGAGACGAGGGCACCATAGCAGACGACCAGACGGAGGCTGACGGAGAGCCGGAGATGGAAGAGGTGCCAGAAGAAGCAGCCCCCCAGGAGGAGGAGGAGGATGAAGAGATGGAAGAACCAGAGACCCCTCCCCGGCCCAAGAGAGACAAAGGCAAGAAGAGGAAGGCCAGAGGAGATATGGAACGCAAGAAAGGCAAAAAGAAAAAACGAAAACGTTCCACTTCAGAGAGCGAAGGAGAAGGAGAAGTAAGCTGGCATTTTGTATTTTTTCTTTTTACACATCCATCACCTCACCTTTGAATTTATTGGTTTTTAACGTTGAGAGGGACATGTGGCACAATATTTTAGATTTTTTTTTCTTTCTTTTAAAAAAGAGAGCTTTGCTCACATCGCATACAAAATGCAATAAGACCCTGTATTAGAAACCACCTGTGAATAAGGACCCCCTGCTCTCTAGCCAGTAGCTAATTTAAATTCTTTCCTTTTATAGAAGATAATTTTTGTTAGATAGGCATTGCAGTTATATAGTTATCTTTTCAAAGAAATGTGCAAACAATCCTGGTGGTCTATATTCAAAGTTTTTTAGTGCAGCATGAACCCCTCTTTTAACTGGCTAGCTACTCAGAGTATGAACCTATAAAAAAAAGTCTGATGACACATTTTAACACAAGTTCACATATTAAGAGTAACCATGAGACTATATAGTTTAAACCGTATATATAACAGGTTTTTCTAAAGAACGGCTTTGTTACAGTAATTCTATCTAGATATGTATATTTTTAGTACTGAATACATAAGCTTAGAATCAGAAGTTCCGCCTCGTGTTAATAGGTAATAAACAGATGATAATCAAACAGAATTTCCTCCTGTTTGATTATCCCCCCCCCCCTTCCCCCCATTTAGTACCTATTAACACGATGGTTTCACATATCAGTAATATGGCTGGGTCTACTGGAAGCCAAACACACTCACACTTCTAAATAGATTTTGATTTATTCCGATAGATGCCACTTTTTATGTTCCTTTCCTATATTTTACCTCATTTTAACATAGTTTATTATCATCATTATTATTTTTTAAAAAATGAATTCACAGCATAAATGCCTTTTCCTTGAAATATCAAGAAAATTCCAAGATTGGTAGGGTGTTGAGGGGCAACCTATACCATACTGCTGACAGCCCAAAATGCATACAGTGGTACCTCGACATACGAGCGCCCCAACATACGAGTTTTTCGAGATACGAGCCGACGAGCAAGTGATTTTTTGCTTTGAGTTACGAGCGAAATTCGAGATACGAGTTCGGTTCGGTAGTGTTAAAGATATTAATCTGTGATTTTAAATGGGAATTTTGTATGGGGAAATTTGCTTCGAGATACGAGTAATTCAAGATACGAGCAAGGTTGCGGAACGAATTAAACTCGTATGTTGAGGTACCACTGTACTTAAATTGCTATTTCTTGATTGATAAAATAGATTTTTGTCATATATTTATTTTTTTTAGAAAATATACTATTTTTGTGTGATATTTATTTTGATAGTTGGCACACATAGAAAGGTTTAGGTGCCTAATACATTTTCACAGCATGTTCACAGCTTCTCCCCCACATTGCTTGTCTCGCATGATGATAAAGCTTCAAAATGTAACATTTAGCAGAGTATCTGGCAGAGAATGATGGAAAAAATATTTCAATATTTATATGAAGTATTGAGACATGGGGGAATAGTTCTCAATGCTTATGGCCTTTCATTTGTATGTGTTTATTTTTTAAATTTAAAATCTCTGTTTATAAAGATCTACTTAGAGAGACCACCTAGACAAAGGAAGACATCTTGTAGTCCCCATCTGCAATATACAGAAGTCTTCTATCACTGAAATTTCACCCTCAAGTAAGAC
Source organism: Cordylochernes scorpioides (assembly GCA_030710605.1). Taxonomy (NCBI): domain Eukaryota; kingdom Metazoa; phylum Arthropoda; class Arachnida; order Pseudoscorpiones; family Chernetidae; genus Cordylochernes; species Cordylochernes scorpioides. The sequence goes on from CP092868.1 coordinate 15,442,277, forward strand.
ATGATATGACTTAGGTATTGTATATGGGCCAAGAACCAAATACAGGTTGATGATCAAAGTTTTCTCTTTTAGATGAGTATATTATGGCTGATTTTTGGATACCTCATTACTTGGGGTATTTTTATTGGAGTTTTTGAGATTGACCCACTACGTGCAACCTAGTCCAGACTGCAGGCTGGAAAACAAATATCCCATACAATCACAGACCTGATTTTTATGATTTTAATTTCTAAAGGACACAATAAAATTTTAGTGAAAAAAAATAGTTTATTCATGATTAATGAAAAATAATATTTAATGCAAAATACAGTAGAATGAGAGGACACTCATTAGAGAGGACATCTCTCCTCCAGCAAAAGGACACCTCTCCCTAAAGGACACTTTGGCTCTGCAACTAGGTGTCCTTTATAGAGAAGTTCTACTGTAATATATATTTTTAGAGTGCTAGGGCCTAGGTTTAAAACTTTCCCCAAGGGCCCATCAGATGAAGCAAAGTGCCATACAATGCCCATTCCTGCTTTAAACCCATTCTACTGGCCTAACAATGAGTAGGTGAAGGCTTCTTCACCTAGTTGTGAAAGCAGGTGTAAAGATATGGGTGGATCTGACTTTATATCCATCACCACCACTGAGGTGTGAAAGAGAAGTTTGCAGCTAAACAATTGGGGGTGTTGCTTTATTCAACCCCCACTTCCAGGACCTGGACTGGAATTGCTGATGAGGGAGTGCAGCTGTGTAATACAGGCTACACTCATACACTTAGGGAAGTTGTACCTTTTAGCATGTATATTGGGAACTCTGAAAGGTATTTGATACACACTGACCTTTATTGAAAGCACACAAGTTAACCAAGTGTGAGCAAAATTGCCTCTGTCTCCAAAAAAAAAAAAAAAAATCGACCACTAGCAACATCAAAAACTTGTTTTGTCTGTGAGTTATATATTGTCTTGTTGACTACATCCTATTACCTCTACATCACTTGGGGCCAAGAATTTTGTGTTGTTTTAACCACATTGGGACTTGAAAACTTGGGACCTTAGAATTAGCCACTTTAATAATATACCTCAAATTGGTTTATATGTAATTGTGTGCAGCATAGTATGTGTGCAGTTTATTGGTTATCTACTAATACTACTATAAGCATTTACATAACTACTATCACATGACCTCTATTGGCAATCCCTGTTGTTCATTACCTAAAGACAGTGTAGCATTTTTTTCATCTCATAGTTGTATATCGAACAACAAAGTTCTATATTAAATATCATGGGTTCTGTTCTCCAGAAATTCTCACCCTTTTTCTTTTTTTTCCATTCTCTATCTGTATACTTTATAAAAATCAATATATTTCAGGGGAGGGGGTTATATTGAGGAATTATTAAGGGATATTAGACTTATTTATTCTTTATATCTTAGGAATATGAGAGAGATACTTGTGATCTCTTCATTATGTAATGTAAAATTTTAGCAGCTCTTGAGAATTTAATACATTGTTGGAATGTCCCATCACACACCACATATGCTATGAATACAATAGGAAGATGAAATTTTTCAAGACATACTTTTTTGAAGATCATCGGGAGATGATTTATTTTATAGGATAGTCTTTTATATTTATCTCTCTCTCTCTAAGATGGTACTTTTCCTTTAGAAATCATTTTTCCTTAGGGGTTTTGTGGCCACTACCTGTTTATCCCTCCCTGTCATTTATCATTTAGATTTTATTGCCAAATTTCCTACACCTGGATACCTCATTGCTCTTATTCCTTTCCCAAGCCATCAATCTTTGGTTATAACTTTCTAACATCTTTTTGAACAGAGTTTTTTATCTTATTCTTTTCTAGTACAGTAGAACCTCCATGAGAGGACACTCGCATTAGCGGATACCTCTCTACAAAGGACAGTTTTCATTGCCAAAATTACCAATTTTACAATTTAGCAATTCTCCGGTAAGAGGATAACTCTCCCTAAAGGACAGCTTGGCTCTGCAATTAGGTGTTGTCCTTTACAGGGAAGTTCTACTGTATATATAACAGCATTTGTTATTATATATTTTTGTATTTCTAGACGACACAGATGTTGCTACCCGCTTTTGAATAGAACCAACATTTTGTTGTTTTGTCTGTGTGTTGAATTATAGTTGGTTAAATAGAGCTGATTGGGATTTGTAAAAGTGGCTGAATTATAGTTGGTGGAATAAAGAGGTTATGTTGTGTTGTTGTTGTTTCTTATCCCCTTGTGTAAAGATTACACAAATTCCATGATCTCATAGAATGGGGTATAGGGGTGCAGCTTTCCTTGATCATGGCACCATGATCCAGGCACACTTTGGTGAAAGTCTGACTTGTAATTTGAGGCTGTTCCTAACATGGAAGCCTTTGCTGCCGACTCTAACATGAGCACAGACGCAGCTCCTCCGTATCCCTGGAGGTTATATTGTAGGAGAGTGTGTTATCCCTGGAAAACTAAAGTTCTTATGATGGTAGCAATGTTATCAAATTTTTTATTATTATTCTTTTCATGTTATTCAAATTGTGAGTGTGCATTTGTTATCCTAACAACACTATTCAATTTAAATTGTAAACATGAGAAAGAGTGGGTAAAAATAATTTTGATAACGTTTTTAGGCTCGTTAGATTTTGTAGGTGAACTATCAATGGATGTAATATACATCTTGTATAATCTTGTAAGAATCCTCGAAATGTATGGGACCTCACCAACAGAGCTTTTATTGTCTGAAAAAAAAAAGAGTGAATGATAAAGTTAGGATGTTATAGCTAGAGAGATTGAAATCTTTTCCCCAGTTTTCTCAGAAAAAAAAAAGTTCTGTAAGGAACAACAAGAGATGCCAGATGTGTGGTTCTCTTTACTTTTGTTCATCTGGCCTTCAAAGAAGCTAATTTTAACCCCAATTCTCGGAAGGAACAAAAAAAAAAAAACTTAGAAGGAGAATGTTCCTCCATGTGGTTTCACTAAAGGATGTTGTGTCAGCTGACCTTTCGTAATGTTCATTACAATGCTGATTTATAAGAGGCTGGATGATTTGTTGTCCCAACACCCCGCTCTCCTTCCATCAGTTATCTTGTTTGAATGGAAGGGGGGTGGGTGTGGAATGATGAAATTTCCCCTTTTTGAAGGTTGTGTGTGTGTGTCAATTACTATCTTAATTAGACTTAATTAGAATTTTTATAACTTACTAATGAAGTCTCTTTTTTTTTTTTTAAATTGTAACATGAAGCTACTTTCTGTTGATTTTTTTTTTACCTAAACTATAGTCGTTTACATTTTTGTTTCACTTTTCTCTCTGTTTAACTTTATTTCTATTTATATATATATATCTCCCAATTATATGTGGTACAAGCCATGCATTCATTACCAGAACTTTATTTAGTTACTTGCACTCCCTTGTGGGGTTGGACTTTGAGTCAGAAAAAAAAGTGTTCAATGCAGGAGTTGAACCTGGTAGTGGTTGTCAAAAATTGAGCGCGTATACCCCTTCTCCACCAACTTCCAACAGCTTGGTTTTTTTTCCTTCATTTTCCTTTCAAAGGAAGGGTCGTGAGATATATGTTAGGAATAATATAGACAAATCTAAATAAATGACCTTTTGATGATACAGTAGAACCTCTCTTTAAAGGACAACACCTAGTTGCAGAGCCAGTGTCCTTTAGACAGAGGTGTCCTCTTGCTAGAGAGTTGTAATTAAGAATGGTAATTTTGGCGATGAAACCTGTCCTCGATGAGTGTCCTCTTGTGGAGGTTTGAATATAGCATTATTACCATCCTCAAAGCCGTAGAGGTTACTCTCAGACAACTCTTAACACTTGTTAATTATGTGCTGTGGCAGCAGCTTCTTTTTGTTGATTATAAATCAGGAGAGAGAGATGCTACAGGCTGCTGCCCACATTCAGCACTTGTTTTGGTAATTGAAAGAATTACACCACCCCTGAATCTTTGTGAATACTGGGATAAGATTTTTTTTGGAGAGATTTTATTAGTTGCTCCTTCAGAATGATATAGTTTCATTGCAGTGACCTTTGTACTTTATCCGCACAGAAATGATAAAGTAAAAGAAATCTCTAAAGGTCTTCAAGAGGACAGAGATACAATACCTTATAAAGCAAAATCATGTCAAAAAAGAGGTCAATTTTCTAGGAATAAAGTTGGATCTTCCAATCTTCACCCTACTAAAAGGACTGTTTGAAACAACTTTAGCTCTCTATCAGAGACTGATTTTGGTTTTGTTACACCATAATAAATTTCATCTGCATCCTTCTTCATTTAAAAAAAAAATTAAGTTTTAAGTAGCACACTTTTTGTTTGGGCATGGAAGGGAAATTGCTGATATAGATGTTGATATGTCTGTGCTCCAGTACAATGACTTGAATTGTTGCTGCCGGGTTTGAACCCACCTTATTGCTGCCACCTTTTGGCTTCCCTCCAAATTAAAAATAAAAGATCAATAAGCTGCCTCCACAATATTGGCATCATCATGTTTGCAAGTGTCTCTACTCCCTCTCCTTCTCTGTAAGGAAACTCGCGCAAGAAGACACTTCTCAACAAAGGATAGTTTTCATGACCCAAATTACCATTTTTACTATTTAGCAACTTTCCGGTAAAAGTACATCTCTACCTACCTAAAGGACACTTTGGCTCTGCAATTAGGTGTTGTCCTTTACAGGAAGGTAGTTCTACTGTACTTGTCCCCTCATCTTGCCTCTCTTTTGGTTGTGGGGCAACCACCACGTTCCTAGGTACACTTGAACCTCCCTATAACAACACCACTTGTTGGTGTTACCGTGGGGAACACAATTGGGACCTTAGAATTCTGATGTTATAACCACATTGCAGTTATAAAATTGTATATAGTAGAACTACCTCCCTTTAAAGACTATAACCCAAATATATATACTCCTGGACATTCCTAGAGGTGATCTTTCAATGAAGGTTTGCATTAGATTGGGTGAAGATTTCACACAGGCTCTCTTTGCTTAGTTTGACTTACTTCATCATCCTGAAGATGATGATCCAAGTAGAGATGGAAGCCCCATCATTAAAGGTGGTGGCAATGCTAATGAAGAACCAATCATACAAGTAGCTTACTGTTGTTGTTTTTTTGTTTGGGGATGAAGAGAAAGGTCAGGTGGTTGAGAGGCATAAGCTAAATTCCATTATAGCAAGAAGGGACTTGCAAGATATAGAGAATCATTTATATTAGGTTGGTTCATAAGGGAAAGTGTCTCTCTTTTAAGATCTTTTAAATGGATCTTAATAAAGAAGTGAATTTTCATTGGCTAAGTAAAAATGAAGCTGGCAATTTTGACTAATGTAGGAAGAAAGGTGATAAACCTAGACTGTTTTAAAGGGATTTTACTGCACTTATATTTACATATACCCCATTTAAATATATATATTTATATATGCAAGTTGAAGAAACTGAAACATGCTAGTTATTGAAGAAATTAAAATAATTTAGAGGCATTGATAAGTGAAAATAGGCAGCAATCAATAATGCAAAAAAGACCAATTTTTATATATATTTTAAGAGAAGAAATCTCATTAAAAAAATAGCTATAGAAATAAAAGCCCTATATAGAAATAAAAAGCCCTAGATTGAATATATGTATTATAACAAATTATTCACATTTAGTGGTTTATAAAAGCTGGTGTCAGCTAATGGCCGTGTCTGGTAGAATAAATATGTCTGATAAATAGATCCCTGTTGTATGTATCTATCTATGTATGTAGGTATGTATAAATGATGGAGCCATGAGGTAGCAATGAAGAGTGAGTGTAATAATTGCAAGATTTTGTCAAGATTGGAGCAGAGAAAATATGTGGGGGTGGTTTTAAGAGCAAGCAGATCAATACTTTGTTTTTATTTTTTTATTTTAATCTGTCTGGCAGACGTATTGATTGGTTGGCGACCCACACTGCACCGGTGGGTAGTGATGTGATGGTGGTGGTGTTACCTGTTACAGCTCTTCTTCCATGACTCTTCGTCAGGTAATTGTCAGGTGGTGCTTGCTCTTGCCTTCTTTCTTTGTTGTTTGTTTGTTGGCTGGCTGGCTAGCTGGTTACTGCTCTTGCTCATTTCATCAATTATTATTCCTCATTTCCTATTTTGACATATTGATTGGTTTAAAATTTGTTGTTATTTTTGGTTTATCAATTTTATTTTTACATATGTACAATCATCATCTTGTGTATTGCCAATTAGGATTTTGGTCCCAATTATATTTGATAAATATGTATTTTAGAAAAATATTCTTGATCTCTCAAAAATTGTATTAAAAAAAATTTAAATATTTTAGTAATTGAAATTGATTTTTTTTTCCTATCTCACAAGAAACTCCATTCTCCCCTATATTAATGATAATTGAGTTTGATTTAAATAGATTTTATTATTGTTTTAAAAATTATTATTATTTTTTTTTGAAGTTTTTTGTTTTTTAATATATAGGCTTGGTGTAGGATAAATAGCATAGGATGTAAAATAATATTGACGACATTTAGTTAATATATATATATATATTTTTAGTTTTGAAGATTGACAGGTGAAATTCGCATAATCATTATAAAAATGACCTTTACCATTTTATAATCGACTATTTTCCCCATTCTGTGTAAAATCTTAATATTGATTACAACAAAAGAGAGATTTGTTGTTGTTTCTAGTTAGTTATTATTTTTTCTTTAACACACTATAAACTATACAATTTAAAACTACAAGGTAATAAGACCAAATCCAAATAAATAAATAGTGTGTGACGTTTCGATAACAGCATTGTTACCATCATCAGACATTCAGTCTTCTGTCTGATGATGGTAACAATACTGTTACAGAAACCTCGCACATTATTTCTGTATTTGAATTTGGTATTTTTACCTTGTATTCTAATCTCTAATCCAAATTGTATCAGATACAATTTAAAATTAAGTAGATGCCATTAGCTGACCAGTTGTCTAGCATAATCTAAACTGAGAATGTCTAAATGGATTTGTTTGCCCCTCATATATGTCACATTGATATTCCAAGTCTGCCTGCCACTGAGTAGTTCTCTCAGTCTTAATGACAAAGGCAGATGCATTCTACTTCACCCAATCATGATGGTTGTCAACAGACACCATCAAAACTCTCAAGCTTTACAAGCTTGACACTCTAATATGATTGAGTGGAGATAAGAAAGAAGAAGACATTGATATTCCAATATAATGGCTACAGTAAAACCTCCTCATGTCAGCCTTGGATTCAACCTTGGAACAATCTAACCCAGAGGTCGGTAAACTGCGGCTCATGAACCACATGCGGCTCTTTGGATGCAAAGTTCTTTATATAGTTCCATATGTAAATATTATTTATGCAAGTACTATTTATTGTTGGCAAGAAAAAAAATTTGCAGCTCTTTGAAATTTTGTATATTGTAATTTTTTGACACATTTGACTCAAAAGTTTGCCGACCTCTGATCTAACCTCATATAACCCAAATTCCAATGAGAGACCGCAATACCTCCAGGAGACACCAGATGTATTCTTGTTTTTTTTTTTTTTTTTTTGTAGATTGTCTCTTATGAGAGAGGTTATACTAATGAATTTATCAGCAGTGGCTATATAAATAATGATTCTGGTATATTTTCCTTTTTAAATATGTCAGTATGTTGAATTCAATTTGTAAAAAAATATATAATTTTTGTGTGACATGATACCTGTTAAGTAGAAATAATCAGGAAGAAATACAGTGGAACCTCTTCTATAACAGCAAATTCAAGATTTTAAGGTCCCAAGTTGAAACTTTTCAATTGTTTCAACCCCATGGTTATTATAACAACAAAAATATTGGTCCCATTATGATGATAAGGCACAATTTGGATTATAGATTTTAAACACAAGGTAATAAGACCAAATCCAAATAAATAAATAGTGAGTGACGCTAGTAACAGCGTTGTTACCGAAATGTCACTCACTATTTATTTATTTGGATTTGGTCCTATTACCTTGTGTCCCATTGTGATGTTGCTTTGAAAGAGTAAACTCTCACAATGGAAGATTTTTTAGGAATATTCATTAGGGATGCTTATTATATACCTGGTCTGGGTGATGTCAAATTGATCCCAGATTTTTGCTCAATGCACAGGTTTAGGACTCCAATAAACTATAATTCAACCATTTCTATTTCAAATTACCATCTTTAATTTCAACCTTTTTTTTTTGTTTTATCCCAACCAGCCTATTTACTTTAATTCAACACCCCCTTAAGATTATTGACAGCAAAATGTCCTCCATTAGTGAATCTTACGATGAATTGCTAATTATCTTAACCAGCTATAATTTAAAACCCACTTTAATTCAATCAATAAATGAGATGTTGATTTAAAGAAGTTAGGCTATATTTATTTATTTGATTAACCCAGGTTCATGGATTGAAGAAATGTCACTAATTACCCAGAAAAAAGTTTGATGGCATTTATTTCACTAGAGGAAGGACTTCTCATTGTAGATGATTTATATGGTTGGCAGATGTACAATCTCATTATAAGGTAGAAATGGTGTAAAAAAAAAACCCTGAATTTATTGATGGTGAGATAGTGCTGTTCTGCAAACTGGGTCTCATTTAACTTTGGTGCTTGCTACCATCAACAGTCTCTTCAATGCTGCTTATTTGGAACATGAACATTTTTTATACTCTACCCATCTAACTTGATTTGTATTATAATTGAAACTATATTGTGCACTATTTTTTTTAAACAAACAAAATGACATTTTACTCCAATGAAACCATTATTGGGAGGTCCTGAGGTGATCAGTGTCTAACCTGCCTCCAAGTGTAATCTACCAGACCTTGACTTGGGAACTTATCTGAAAGAGACAACTTTGATCACAAACCTGTTGTCCTAGAGACCTTTCTTCTACAGTATCAGCTGTTAAGTCACCTGAAGTGGTGAAATGATGGCTATCAGAGATGCTGCATCAACTTTCATTTGTCTTCCACGGTGCTAGAATGTGAGGCACATTGGCTTAAAAGCCTCTCACAATTGGCTCATCTAATGAGCAAATCACCAGTTTTCTTCTTTACCAAATGTTTAAGATCAAAAATGTGCTTGATCTAAACCATCCTCCAATGAATGGCCCCTCAATGACATTCTTTCTCTCTCTTTATATATATTATATAGATGGAAATATTGCCAGGGGGATTGCTCTTATAAAAATAAAGGGTTGCCCCTCCCAGAAAAATAGACATTAAAACTAAGCACTATCACTAAGGCGAATCCTTCTCACAAGGTAATAAGACCAAATCCAAATAAATAAATAGTGTGTGACATTTTGGTAACAACGCTACTTGTGTTTATAATCTATAAACCAAATTGTGCCTTATCAATTGTGAATCCTTCTCAATTTGCCAAAGCTGGTGCCGTGGCTTTGTCACCGACCTTAGTTTACGGAGATGGTCAATAGATGGTGCTTAGTTTTAGTGTCTACTTTGCCTGGAGAAGCCACTTTTATTATATATAAAGATAAATTTATGAAAAAGGCATCTCCTTATCATGCAACTGAAAGTTGCTGATGGCTTGCGCCATCTATCGGAATAAATATCAACTATACTCGTTGATTTTTAATTATTCCAGAATTGGCCATTATTCCAGATAAATTTATAGATCAATTTTCTCCCAGCAAAATTTCCATCTATATTATAGGTATATAAGGTTGAGGGTATAGCCCAATGTCAGTGGTGTATCCTCTTCCTCTGAGGTGATGAAGCAAGAGCAATGTTAGGAAACGAAGGTGTGGTAACAACACCCTATTGAATAGATTTATATACATTGTTGACATTGGGATAGTACACCTGTTTGACTTGTCAAATTCATCAATCCTCCCCTTTCTCTCTCTCTCTCTTTTTTTAAGATGTTAAAATTAAAATGAATTACCACTTTGTGTGTGTGTTCCCAAGTAATAAATGAAAAAATGTTGGAAGTATTAAAACAGATACTGATAATTACCTCTTATGTTATTAACCATGGATAGAACTAGATGAATACCAAGATTTCAAACTTGTCTGCTATCTAGGTCTAGAAACCTAATTCTCTCTCCATGGTGTTATTCAATTTTCCATCATGTGCACATTTTGACTTTGGTCTCAACTGTAGTAAACTGGACACCCAATTTTTAGTTTTATATATTTAGATGTGAAATCTATTTTAAACTAAATTTTGTTAACATATCACTTCAACCTTATTTTAATATTATAATTTTTTATATATTACATTATTAAAATTCGAAACTATTATAGACGCGTATGATTCTTTTTAATATGTTTCACCACTGATGTGAGCCAGGCCCTCCCATTAATTTTTCCATTGCAGTAAGGACAGTAGAAATTTTTTATTTTTAAAAATAATCATACACGTCTATAATAGTTTCGAATTTTGATAAAAGATGGCGCACTAATGCATCATAATATATTACATTTTAATTTTTTTTTTTCACATTTAGACATTTGTAAGGAAAAATTATTATTTACTTGATTCCAAAACACTTAGGAAGATTTGATATTGAAACTATGTCAATAAGTGGCTTCCTTGAAGAGGGCAACATTGAAATAAAAATGAGAAGAGTTGAAGTGATTTGATAGTAATATTTATAAATCCACTCTGCAAAAATGTTTTTTGTTTTTTTTTCTGTCTTAAATTGTGTTTAAGAGAACTGCTATAAAATATACAGTAGAACCTCCCTTTAGAGGACACCCCACTAATGGACACCTCTCCACAAAGAACAGTTTTCATTTGTGAAATTACCATTTTTACAATTTAGAAACTCTCCGGTAAGAGGATACCTCTCCCTAAAGGACATTTTGGCTCTGCAATAAGTGTTGTCCTTTACAGGGAGGTTCTACTGTACCTTGTTAAAAAGCAAAAGTGGGTTAGCCAACCATTTTTGCTTGAGTTTTTTTTTTTTGCTCTTTATTTTTTACTAAATTTGAACATACACTGGACTTCATATTTTATTTTGCCTGAGATGTGAGCTGTAGGGGTAGAAAAAGTAAGTGTGGCATTATACTTTATATACATTATAAAAAAAGAAATTGCGGTATATTTGGGGGGGTGCATATGATAGAGCCATAGGATTAGCATCGCATTCTTCCTCTTTCTCTCTTTTTTTTTATTTATTATTTGCAAACTCCTCTTTTACACACCATCACATGCACAAATAGTTTTCCTTTTTATATCTAGTCAATTCTCTCTTTAATTGGGGCTGTGGCTACAAATTAGTCCTAGCTTAAGAAAGGCTTCCTCTCCTGGCAAAAAAAACAATCAATTGACCAATCTGTCGGTGACAACACCAGCTTTGGCAAATTCAAAATTGATACTATGGTGTCAGGCCTTTTGTCAAACCAGAGTGGCTTTGATTTCATGATATCCACAAGGAATGGATGTTTGGAACCTGCCAAAGAAGTGTTTAGCTGATGGCTAGGTCAATTCTATAATCAAAATTACTTTGTCATTGACCTGAATTTGCTAGATTGCCAAACTGGCCAATAGATGGCACTTAGCTTTTGCATTTTGATGGGAGAGAGGTTGTCTTTCTTTTACTTTTTTTTGTAAAGATCAATTTTCTCCTGACAAAAATTTGTTTAAAATAGTTCTTGATTATCAGTAGTCCCAATTAACTAAAGTTGTTTTTGCACATGAATTTGTGATCTTAAGGATATTTCCAATACACAAATGTTAATTGGGATTTACTGATAATTGGGATTTACTCTATCCCTTCCAAGTCCCCATTAATGAGAAGTAGACTGGATTTCCTTCTTTTTTCCCCCATCACACTCTACTGCTGCACCTCTTTTTCTATCCTCTTTTTATTTTATCATTTTATGATTTCTTTGTAAAAAAGAATATATATTTATTCTCTTCTTCTCTGTCAATTCTCTTATTATTATTATGATTATTATTATTTTCTAATTCTGGCTTTTCTTTGCTCTTGTAGGATAGTGATAGCAACTTGGCGGGTGGGCCAGCCTCGGATAATGACAGTGACTATGTCACGGACAAGAAGCCCAAGAAGGCTAAGACTGAGAAGGTAAAGGGAAGGAGATTTGTTAGGACCTTAGGGTGGACGATGTGTGTTTGTTCCCCAGGTGCAGAGGTCCTCAGCAGACATCTGCAGGGAGTACGGGCTGGAAGACGTAGTGCTGGAGTACACAGAGGCGGACTACCAGAACCTGACAAACTACAAACTCTTCTCACAACATATCAGGCCTCTCATAGCACAGGCCAACCCCAAGATTGCCATTACCAAGATGGTGACCCTCATCTCAGCCAAGTGGCACGAGTTCCTGGCCAACAATCCCAACCAGGACTCCATCCCTGATGAAGACAAGCCCAAGCCTGCCAAAGAAGGTCTCTTTATTTTCTCCTCCCTCACAACTCTATCAACTTGGGTTTTTAATGCATTCATTATGGAATTGGAACAACTCCACTGTATTCCTGTACTGTTGCAAGGTCCATGAACAGTATGCTACCTGTTTGTCCCTGTTGGTCTTCCTATGGAGAGTTTCCCTAGATTTCCATTCTCTTCTTTAAGCCTTTCAAGGTGGATGTGCTAGCTCCCCAGGTGTCAGCATTCTTTTTTAACACTTTTTATCCAATAAATAGAAATATGCATATTCAAAAAAAAAAGTGTCAAAATTTACTCCTGATACCACCATCAAATACAATTAAAATGCAGATTGAAAAAGAAGCATATGCAAGTGAGCATATAATAGGCACCTGAGTAAAGGCTAAAAATCATCCAGTTGCTTGATTAGCACCCAAGTAAGATATTATACACAGCAAAAGTGTTAATATTATATTTTAGATTTTCCAATACTTTTTCTCCATACTCTTGTCATAAGCATTCTTCCCCACAGGTAAGACAGGCTGATGTGGCTGATTCGACAGAGCCGGCTGAGGATAAGACCCCACCTCCCTCCACTGGCAAGGGCGGCAAGAAGTCCAAAGCCAAGAAATCTGTGCCCCTCCTGAAGATCAAGCTAGGCAACTTTGGGAAGAGGAAGAAGCAGAGTTCAGTAAGTATCCACTCCCCTCGCATCATCCGCAGCACAGCTAGATCTACCATTGATTCCAGGAGGAAGAGGACAGCTTCTCAGACAAAAGCGATGCTGACTTTGAGGCTGCTTTGGAGGAAGCCCAGAACATGACCCCTCCCCCCAAGTCTGAGACCAAGAAGAAGAGCAAGGCCAAGAAGACTAAGAAAAAGAAGAAGACAAAGACCACAGCCAGCTTCCCCAACTCAGATGCTGAGAATGATGGCTATGAGGTAAGGTTCCCACCTCAGTGAGGTATGTGTTGCTGACCCTGTGGTTACAGACGGACCACCAGGACTACTGCGAGGTCTGCCAGCAAGGAGGAGAGATCATCCTGTGCGACACCTGCCCCAGGGCCTACCATCTGGTTTGTCTGGACCCTGATCTGGAGGAGCCTCCGGAGGGAAAGTGGAGCTGTCCGCACTGCGTAAGTTTATCTTCTTATTCCTTCTTAATGGCTAGGTTTGTGGAGTGGAGGATCTCTAGAATTCCTCCCATCTAATGATGACTTGGCCTGACATTCAAATATAGCATTCCCCTGAGGGGTCTTTTTGTATGTAGGCTTCTTTCATGGAATTGACATTGCCATCATCATATCACTACAGCTTGTTATACCACTCGTTGGGTACCACCATCCAATATGAATAGGTTGTCTTGATTTAACTTGGTTCTTTTGCTTTAAAAATCACCATCATCTAGTACCATCTCTGATATGGAGGTTGTCCAACATGGAATGTCATATTTCACCTTCAAGATAATTGTCTATATGGGAGTTACTGTATAAGGAAAGGCATCCTATTATACCCCCTATTAGTTTTCTCTTTTAGATGTGTTACAAGGCTAGACAGAGCCCCTGCCTGGTTTGTGAGTTTTCCTTCTTCTAGAAAAAATGTAAATTAGCAAATTTTTTACACTGTGGAGTTATCGACTACTCTTTATTAAATTCATATTGGATGGCTGCTTTTATTTAAAAATACCTCTAAAAAACCCAAGGTTATAAGACCAAATCAAAATAAATAGTGTGTGACATTTCGATAACAGCGTTGTTATCATCTCCAGCCAAAAGTACTGAATCTATTCAGTCAGTTCAATTTATACATTCAGTACTTTTGTCTGAAGATGGTAACAACGCTGTTACCGAAATGTCGCATACTATTTATTTATTTAGATTTGGTCTTATTACCTTGTGTTTATAATCTATAATCCAAATTGTGCTTTATCACTTCTATAAAAAAAAAAAAAAAACTTTGAAACCTTGTTGCTCCGATGTGAAAGAAAAATGTTGTATTGAGGGTTCACCTGCATTATCTTATTTGTTTTTCTCCTTTATTTTAAATTATTATTTTAAAAAAATCATCTTTTTTCCTCTTTTTTGTTTTTCATTTCCTTCGCCCCATCATGTCTGACGTTGGGGTCACCTTGTGGACAGGTGGACATGAATCAGTTTTCAGATACGGCAGAAGACAAACCTAAAACAAAGAGAGGACGAAAGAAAGTGCCACGGAGCGAAGCAGAGCAGGTTAGACTTTATTATTATTTTTATTATTTTTGTCATTTTATTTTACTTTTATTCTCTCTTCTTCTAATTTATTAAAATATAAAACTTTTGTGATTTTATATACCTATTATTATATATAACCCCATATTTTAGAAATTTCAATCTTACCTTTTCCCCCCCCACTTTTTAATGTTTACTAACAAATGCTGTTTTTCTCTCTTTTCAGATTGTGTAAATATGTTTTTCTCTTTTCAGATTGTGTAAATTGTTTGTGTAAATAATTGTTTGTTCTACATGTTGTTCCTCTTAGATTTTTCAGATTACACCAAATGCACACTAAACAGCTAGCACCTGCTAATGTCTGCCATTTATCCCAATTATACCAGGTAGTCATAATGAGTGACTAGCTCTTTGTGAAGGCTTTTACAGTGATGGATACATGCAGTTACAAACAAACCTGCTATGACCAATGTTTTTTTTTTTTTTGCGTATCCCTAGTACACGTGGTACAGGCCATGATAATCATGGTGGGTAGTTAGCGACTGCTTTTACTGTAAGCGCACCACATTTCTACACATGTGAAAAACAGTTCGACTTTGCACTTACAAATGTGCCAGAGCCCCGTTTGGTTACTTGCACTCGCTGGTGGGTTAGGACTTTTGCAAGAATCGGGGACCATTGGAGCATTGACCAATGTTTACTTGGGCTAGGTTACACATTAGCAAGTTTCTTTTATTAATTTTCTTATGTTAATCTCTCTCCTTATAACAATGATCAGTTATATATTCTCATTATATTCAACACTTACTCTTTTAATTCTAGTTTTCTTTTTCAAAAATCCCAATTAACTGATTTCAATTCAACCAAAATTTCTGATCTCCTGTGTGAGGTTGAATTAAAGAAATTAGACTATAGAGTATAAAGTTGTTGTTGTTGTTTCTTATCCCCTTGTGTAAAGATTACACGAATTCCATGAGTTCATGATCTCGTGGAATGGGGTATAAGGGTGCAGCTTTCGTTGATCATGGCACCATAATCCAGGCACACTTTGGTGAAAGTCTGACTTTGCCTGTAGAGTATAAAGTTACGGGAGGATGGTGTATTCATGTACCAAAAAGAGACATCTCTCCATTTAAATATACTTTAAAACAATGCACTATGTTCTTTATCACCACTTTCAAGTTTTTTTACTGGGGTCGTAAATATAGTGCATTATTTTATTGCACATTACAACAACAACAAAGCCTTTATTTAGGGCCTCTCGCCCTATACAGGATTCGCCAGTTCACAAGGGATGGGGAGAACACTGTGGCCTTTTTCCGGGATATAGTCTTGTGGAATCCAAATATCACTATATACCTATTCTTTGATAATTCATATTTTATTGCACATTTAAAGGGAAGAGGTACCTCTTTTGATACATGTGGATGCATTCATCTCTTTCTACTAACTAACCCCCTGGGCACAATATTGTTGGGATAGAGATAAGGGGGGATGGGTGTATGGTGGAACAGAGATGGCTGTATTCCCATGGCAAGGATATATATATTCCCTCTGAAACAATTCCCCCCCTTTTTTTTTTCACCCTTCAAGGTTACAAAAATCATTATTTAAGGAACAGTGTTTTATTTGAAAAGTGTATATAAATAATTCTTAAATTATATACTTAAAAAAACTACTCAATTAAAGCTATTTCTACTTTGCAAAATGCATAGAAATTGAATGGGGAGGGCATGGCTCATCAGTGATGAACCCTCCCAGCAGTTTCACCATCTCTCTACTATTATGTTAGACAGATTATCATATATTCCCTCACACATTTGTTATTGAATACAGTAAATAGGTGTTTAAAGAGAATTATAGACATATGCTTCTAGGACTGCTCATGATGATAACTTTTGATGCATATGATTCTTTTTAAATAAAATAATTTCTGCTGCCTTTATTGCAGTGATACAATAATGTGCCTTCAACCCTGATGAGCCTCCTGACTATCCCATTATTGTATGACTGCAGTAAGAGAGCAGTAGAAGTCATTTTATTTCAAAAATAATCATATATGCTTCAAAAATAAAGTTTGAATATAACAGGCAGAGCTAGTACATCATGATATTTATTGCTCATTATTTTATAAGGTGAGCTCATTCTACAAGACAATTTCTTGTATTTTTCCTTAACCTGGAAGAATAATCATATCACCATATCTTTTTCTTCCTACCACACACCTTTTTAAAAAATTTTTTATAATAAAATAATTAAACACGGAGCAATGCTTGTTCGACAATACAATATACTAGGTGTTATAGAATGGGGTACATCATAGGCTGATACACAAAATAGTTTGTCTAGCCTATTGAAATCCAAGGTTCCATCTTTGGTAGAGCACCAAAACAAAGTCTTATTAAGGAGTTATTGTCAGATCTCGCTGTGCAGTTGTTTATTTATCCTTTTGGGAATTTCCCCACTTCAAACTTATTTATATACTTTATATTTATGTGATAAACATCACTCACATGTCATTCAATAATGAGTATAAACATACATATATCAATTAAAACAACAAAAGGAATATTTATAATTGGCTATAGGAGAAAATCTCCCTCCCATGAGGACTGCCTAAAAAAAATTATGCCTTTAAGTGGTGGGTGCATCATTGAAATTTAAAAATAGGGCATTTTTTAAAATTTGACTAAAAGGTCATAAAAGAGGTTTTACTGTATTAGTAGTTCTTTTTCATTTATGAGAAAATTTTTCATCCAGTGAAGAGTTTCTTGTAAAAAATTATAATTTAATTAACTCGAGCTTTCGGGCCTTGGAACTTTTTTACAGGAGTAAGGTTAAATTATATTTTTTGGAAGACATTCTTCCTTTGAAGAAAATTTTTTCTCTCACATGATATTCTACAAGGGATTATATACAGTAGAACCTCCACGAGAGGACACTCCGGCTAGAGCACACCTCTCTACAAAGGACAGTTTTCATAGTCAAAATTGCCATTTTTTACTATTTTACAACTCTCCGGTAAGAGGACGCCTCTTCATAAAGAAGACTTTTGCTCTGCAACTAGGTGTTGTCCTTTACAGAGAGGATTTACTGTATATCATTTTAGGAAATGTTATTTTTGCCCATCAGGAGCTATAATTATAGGTAAATGTTCTGAGAGTGTCTTCCACTCAGTGAATTGTAGGTAGAGCCAGGGGGATATAAGGTGGCCCTGAACTGGGGCAAGTTCTTATCAAGTATTGACCCGAGGTGAGGAGGATTAGATAAGGTTTTTGTTTGGATACTTTGATGGCTCACACTGACCACTTTTTGAAGTGGTGAAACCTGTGTTTCACCTTTAGAAGTTTTCTATAGATGTAGGTAGCCTGACATATCACACTGATGTATGACTTATGGTAGAATTTCATGGCAGCAATCTTTAGATATACTTCTTTTTATTTGTTTGTTGTGTTGTTGCTTGTCTGTGTTGTGTTGTTGTTTCTTATTCCCTGTGTAAAGATCACACAAATTTCATGAGTCCATATTTGTTTTGTGATTTTAGGGTGTCTGATTGGATGCGGCTAAGTTAGATGATTGTGTGGTTGAGGGAATATGGAAGAAGAAATGTGTGGGATCATCTTAGGCCTGGAGATGTTTAGCAATGTGTGCTAAATTGACTGGTGTTTATATGATGGTGGAGCTGCCACCTTTGTTATTCTTGAATCTCTCATGTGAGACCACACAAGGGGGATAGTCCCTGGAGATATGGTCACTCATGGGAGGTTGGGTTAATTGTAAAGTTGGTGGTTCGGGAAGGTTGTCATGGGAGTTGTAACTGTAGCTAGAAGATAACCAGAAGGATTAGTTGTAACTGAAGTTGTAAGAAGGATGTGTTGTTGAAACTAAAAGATGTAATTGATGTCTCACCACGGAACTGTGGTTGCAGGAGGGGGAGGGGGCCCCCGGGGGAACAAGCGGGGCGGGGGCTGAGCAAGGGGAGGAGGAGGATGAACACATGGAGTTCTGCAGGGTATGTAGAGACGGAGGGGAACTGCTCTGTTGTGACAGCTGCCCTTCTGCCTACCACACCCACTGCCTGCACCTCTCGGAAGTCCCGGCCGGGGAGTGGCGATGTCCACGCTGTTCGGTGAGCAAACCACGGCAGTGGAGGCGGGCGGATGGGCCTTTCATTCCGCTCCGACTTTTAGAATTTGTTTTTTATTTGAAAGTCTCAAGTGTCATATCTTGCCCTCTCTAGCTCAGGCTTTAGTTAGACGGTTTGCTGCACCCTTTCCTCAGCTTCTTCCAAGCTTTCCCACCATACGCTGGAGCACAGGTTCTTATCATCAAGGATTTGCTAAAGATAGTTTTTTTTAATGTCTTTTTTTTTGTTAGAATACTTTCAATTCACGATGCTGATATATTGTCAAGATTTGTGTTTTCTTTATTTTTTTTCAAAATTTGATCATTTATTGAAAAAAAAAACAAGAATGATCAGAATTTTGGAGAGGTGTTTGTCAGATGGCCCGTCCGTCCTCTTCCTTTTTCTCTCCTCTTTAATTTAAAGAAAGAAGTAAGGGGAGCAAGCCCCGTTAGGAGGGAAAATAGTGCGCTGTGGACGGAACAATTTACTCGAGGCAGAAGTTGGTTGCTCACAACAACAATCCCCCACCTTCCTCCTATCCCTGCGGTGTTGGCCTTAACACAACCTTTTTTCTTTTATTTTGATGCCGCATGCACCACTTCCCTCCCACACAATCCTTCCCTTTTTTTAAAAAATTGTATTTTTTTTTTTTGCCCATCACCCCTTTATTTTTCATTAATTTTTGTTTTGTTTTCCTTCCTAGCGGCTGCTCTTCTTTTACTGCATGGTGTCTGTGCTCGTTTTTTTAATTATTATTATTTTTTTAATATCTTATTTTTTTTTTTTTAAATCTTAAGGTGTGGCTTTGTTTCCTCTTTAGTTCTTCCTTTCTCTCCCCTTTTTTTCCCCCTAATGTTTCTCCCTTCCCCCCACTATCCCTGTGGCTTTATTATTTTTATTTTGACACCTCCTCCCTTCCCCCCTGTTGACCCACCACTGTAATTGGGACCGGCGGCCATGTTCACAGCTAGCAGTCTTGGGATGCCAACACAGATTCTCTTGCTTTTCCAATTCGCAGAGCTTGTTTTGCTGCCACCATGCTTTTTTTTTGTTGTTTATTCAACTCCTATTGCTGCTGTTGTTGTTGTTCCTGTCTTTATTCTTGAAATAGTTTTTGTGGTTTTACAAATATGTATGGTTTATATTGATTTTTCACCCCCACCCCACCCCTGTAGATGTTATTTTCTAATTCCTCTCATTAGAATAATGCTATCATGAAATTTGTTTGGTTGTTGATGAGGTCAGTTACTTTTGATAATAGGATTTGGATATCTACTGCAATGTGTTATAGGGGTTCTGTTCTCTGTGTTTGGGAACTGTGTCCCGCTGTAGGATTCAAACCCACACAGTTAGTTTTCCATTTGAAAGTGGTTCTAATGGTTCTTATTTGGGTTAATCGGAGTAGTAATTTTTCTGGTTTGGAGAGATACCAACAAGTATAAGGTACTAATATAGCCACCCACATTCAATTTTCAATTCTCATTCAATTTTTTGTCTTTAAAAATGTCCTCTCCTAGTTTTGTTTCAAAAATATTTCCTTGAGTGTTACTAGATGTGATGATGATGATCCAGATATCATCTCTCCAAGTTGTCTGGAATTAACTACCAAGTTGAACTTCGAATAAGCAAAGCTCTTTGATGCTCCCGGATGTCGTTACATCTTGTTGACTTTTTGTCCAGAATTCTGCCATCTTTGGTTCCAATTTCTATATTTTTTCTTGAAAGAAGAAATCCTTTGTTCTCCCAGTTAGTGTTGGCATCCCGGCGGTGGTCCTGGTTATATTGGCTGGGCAGAGAGCCTCCCGGTGGCTAACCCATGGGTGTAGGTGGAGCCCTTGAAGGGGAAGATAGCCAAGATCCTCACCTGGCGCTGGGCAGACTCCCCCAAAGAGGAGGCCAAGGCAGAGGAGGCAGCTTCTGAGAAGGACAAGAAGAAGGGCAAATCTGCCAGGGAGTTCTTTGTGAAGTGGCACGACATGTCATACTGGTACTGTTCCTGGGTAACTGAGGCTCAGGTAGGTGGCGTGTTCCCTCGCTGTGTGTTCCCCGGCTGACTGTTGGCTGGCCCTAGTTGGATGTCTACCATCCCATCCTCTACCGCAACTACCAGCGCAAGAATGACATGGACGAACCTCCCGTGCTGGATGACGGCACCGGCAATGACATAGAGATGCCCAACATTGAGGACCAGGAGTGCCTCAAGAACCTGGAGGAGAAGTACTACCGCTACGGAGTGAGGCCTGAGTGGCTCCAGGTGCACCGGGTCATCAACCACAGGTGTTTACCTTTATCTATGATGTGACTTGTAGGGCTTTCTTAACACCATTGTGGTGTGTGTGCAGGACTTTGCGCGATGGCAGGACCATGTACCTGGTGAAATGGAGAGATTTGACTTACGACCAGGCCTCGTGGGAGTTTGGGGACAACACTGGGGAGTTTGAGATCCCTGATCTCCAGAAGGCCATCAACTTGTACTGGGACCTGAGGTAAGTTGGGTGGGATTTCACAACTTCTTCGGAGAGTTTCTCTAAAACAAAATCTGCCTCATCATTTTATTCCTTCTTAATTTCTATACTCAGGCACCTAACAAATAACATCAACTGATATAGTGTTAACTATTACTTTCATTTCTCTTTGTTTGTTCACAATTTTTAACACAATCCACATTTTTGCCCCCTATAGATAAAGGATATTGAATAATTTCAACTCTAAAAAGCCTTTGCGTATTGCTTCTTTCCCCGATTCCTTAAGTAACATGTCAGAATTATTTTAAGCATTTTGGGCTGCTTTAAGTATCTAATAGCCTTCTTGTGATTATTGGTCACCCCCTTGGAAGCCCTGGGTGAAACACTACCTGATGGTACAGTAACGGCTGTATGCAGGAATGCTGCGGAGGCCTACCACAACAAGAAGAGTGGAGGCTCTGGGAAGATGAAGAGCAAGAGCAGGAGGAGGGAACAGCTGGAGGAAGCAGGCAGCGGGCGCAGGATGACCCCTCCCCCAGAAAAGCCCTCAGTAGACCCCAAGAAGAAGTACGACCATCAACCTCCCTACATTGATGCCACAGGCATGGAACTCCACCCCTATCAGCTGGAGGGCATGAACTGGCTACGATTCTCTTGGGCCAACCACACTGACACCATCCTGGCTGATGAGATGGGGCTGGGCAAGACCATCCAGACCATCGTGTTCCTCTACTCCCTCTACAAGGAGGTGGGTAGTCAAGTGTGGTGGTTGTCAGCCATTCCTAAAATTCCTTTGGTGTTGTAGGGACACTGCAGGGGTCCATTCCTGGTGAGCGCCCCTCTGTCCACCATCATCAATTGGGAGAGAGAGTTTGAGGTGTGGGCCCCCGACTTCTATGTAGTGACCTACATAGGAGACAAGGACAGCCGTGCTGTCATCCGGGAGCATGAACTCTCCTTTGACAACAATGCAGTCCACAGGCTGGGCACCAAGGCCTCCAAAATCCGCAAAGACTGTCCCATCAAGTTCCATGTGCTCCTCACCTCCTACGAGCTGATCTCAATCGACCAGGCCACCCTTGGGTCAGTGGAGTGGCAGGTGCTGGTGGTGGATGAGGCCCATCGTCTGAAGAACAACCAATCCAAGTTCTTCAAAGTCCTCAACTCCTACCGCATCAACTACAAGCTGCTCCTCACAGGAACCCCACTCCAGAACAACCTGGAGGAACTCTTCCACCTTCTCAATTTCCTCACCCCAGATAACTTCAAGTAAGTGAACTTGAGCTTTGGAATTCAGACTGGTTGGGGTTTTATTGAACACACTTCCATCTTTTTAAGTTTAAAAAAAAAATCTATTTTTGCTACACTCTTGTCAATATATTCTATGTACTTCTTTGTTGTTAGGAATTTGTTTAAACTTCTCACACATGGTATATAAAACTGCCTTTTGTTATATGGGTGGGTTATAGTTAGTGCAGCCCTCACACCTTCCTCCCAGCTTGAAACATTTTGCTTACCTGAAAATGTGATTTGTAGAGTTTGAGAATATATAAAGGAGATATAATGAGTAAATAATTCATTATATATATATATATATAGCTCCAATAAATTAATAGCAAAGCTCAGAAACCTTCCAAAATAGTAGTGTTGTTGCTTTTTAAAAAAAGACTAGTACCTTAATGGATGGGTTGTGGTGTAGTGATCTTCAAGGATTCCTCAATGAATTTGCTGACATTGCCAAGGAGGAACAAGTAAAGAAGCTGCATGAAATGCTGGGCCAGCATCTTCTGCGACGTCTGAAAGCTGATGTGCTAAAGGTAAGAGAGCTGTTATGATGGATGTCCCAGGGTACTTATTGTGACCTGTGGGGTTTGTCAGAACATTCCCTCCAAGAGTGAGTTCATCGTCAGAGTGGATCTAGCCCCTGTACAGAAGTAAGTAGTTGTAGCCATCCTGTGGGGGGAGAGAGAGCTGACTGGTGGGTAACAGGAAATACTACAAGTACATCCTGACTAGAAACTTTGAGGCCCTCAACTCCAAAGGAGGAGGGCACCAAGTGTCTCTCCTCAACATCATGGTGGATCTGAAGAAGTGCTGCAACCACCCCTATCTCTTTCCTGCGGCCGCTCAGGTAGGTAACCTCACCTTGCAGCAGTCATTCAGTGCTCAACACTGGGGGTATGTAGGAGGCACCCAAGCTTCCCAACGGGGCCTATGAATGTAACTCTCTGGCCAAGGCCTGTGGCAAGTTGATCTTGCTCCAGAAGATGCTGAGGAAGCTGAATGATGATGGCCACAGAGTCCTCATCTTTTCCCAGGTAGGTGAGGAGAGAATTGTAGTGGTGTTGGAGGCTAAGCCAGGTGTGGGTAGATGACCAAGATGTTGGATCTACTGGAGGACTTCCTGGAGGGGGAAGGCTACAAGTACGAGAGGATTGATGGTACCATCACTGGAGGCTTGAGACAGGAGGCCATTGACAGGTTCAACGGTGAGTCTGCTACTGCTCCAATCTGTGATGGTTGCTGAGCCCCCATGGATGGATGTGCAGCCCCTAACTCCCCCCACTTCTGCTTCCTGCTCTCCACCCGAGCCGGAGGTCTGGGTATCAACCTGGCCACTGCCGACACTGTCGTCATCTATGACTCAGACTGGAACCCCCACAATGACATCCAGGTGCTGCTCTCTTTGACACTAGGGTTGGAATTGATCGCTGCATTTTGTTAGATGATTGTTTTTAAAACATTGTGATGACCTTGAAATTATCAATACTTTTTTTAAAGATCTGAGCCTGTTTACACTAAGGAATCCAAGAAGCTACCACCTTCACACTGGGCCAGTTTAAATCCAGGTCTGTTTGTGTGGGTTGGTGTATATAGAGAAGCATTATATTCAATCTGTTTACCCAACTGATTATGCAAGTTGTTTCTGGTCAGAAGAGGGGAACATTTTTTTTGTCAAATAAGAAATTTTATTTTTAATAACTTCTCTGAATATTTTTTTAATTATACATTGTATGGGAGTTTGTTATCTTTTTGTAAGTAGCAATCATTTATTTATTTATTTTTTCACTCAATGTTGAAAGATTATTTTCCAACATTTATCTCTGTAATGCAGCTTATCTATTAGACTGGTCAGAAATCGCAGCAATTACCCAACTTATACACCTCTTTAAATTTCTTTCTGTAAAGGAGACAACACTCAATTACAGAGACAAAGTGTCTTTTAAGGAAATGTTTCCTCTTACTGGAGAGTTGTTAATTAGTAAAATTTTTTTGGGAAGTGATGAAAACTGTCCTTTGTAAAAAGGTGTCCTCTCATGGAGGTGTTGTACTATGCATTCCAAGTCCAATATAACTGACTGACAGAGTGAATGTGTGTTCTCACAGGCCTTCAGCAGAGCCCACCGTATCGGACAGGCCAACAAGGTGATGATCTACAGGTTTGTAACGAGGGCCTCTGTGGAGGAGAGGATCACCCAGGTGGCCAAGAAGAAGATGATGCTGACCCACTTGGTGGTGCGCCCGGGCATGGGCAGCCGTTCCAACCAGACCATGTCCAAACAGGAGCTGGATGACATCTTGCGCTTTGGTACTGAGGATCTCTTCAAAGATGAAGAGTCCAAGACCGAGGAGACCATCCACTATGATGACAAGGCCATCGAGGAGCTCCTGGACCGTACCAAGGAGGGCATTGAGCAGAAGGAGCTCTGGGCCAATGAGTACCTGGGATCCTTCAAAGTGGCAGCTTATGTCACTAAGGAGGCTGATGAGGTGAGATTATTCTTTCTCCATAAGCCCATAGGATTTTACTTTTTTTTTCTATGCTGCTAGTGAGAATTTTAGATACAAGGTTGTTCCAAAAGTTTGTTTACACTTGTTATATAAGATATATTGTATACAAACTTTTGAGACAACCTTTTAATTCTTCTAGAGATTGCTTTTGTATTTCAAAATATACCGAGATAAACTACTAGTCAGAGATCCTGTCACAAAATGCTAAATTTGTTCATATGTAAAAATATAAAAGCAGGGAAGCAGCTGGGATGTATTAATGGATGGAAACAGTTGAATGCTGGTTATTGGATGTGATATGTAATTGTGTGAGTGCAGCCGGAACCTGAGACAGAGATCCTGAAACAAGAGGTGGAGTCAGCTGACCCAGCCTACTGGGAGAAGCTGCTGCGGCACCACTATGAGCAGCAGCAGGAGGATATGGCCCGC
The DNA here is from genome assembly GCA_030710605.1 of Cordylochernes scorpioides. NCBI lineage: Eukaryota > Metazoa > Arthropoda > Arachnida > Pseudoscorpiones > Chernetidae > Cordylochernes > Cordylochernes scorpioides. Next base: position 15,467,666 of record CP092868.1, read on the forward strand.
TCCCTGGGCAAGGGCAAGCGTGTCCGCAAGCAGGTGAACTACAACGACGCAGTTGGACCCCAGGACGACAACAACTGGCAGGACAACCTGTCAGACTACAACTCTGACTTCAGTGTTCCATCCGGCAATGACAATGAAGACGATGATGACTTTGAAGAAGGCAAGAATGACGGGGAGAAGATCAGCAGGAGCAGGAAGAGCCGCAATGCCCCCACAGAGAAGGATCGTCCCCTGCCGCCTCTCTTGGCCAGGGTGGGAGGCAATATTGAGGTGCTGGGCTTCAATGCTCGGCAGCGGAAAGCTTTCCTTAATGCCATTATGCGGTATGGCATGCCACCTCAAGATGCCTTCAATTCTCAATGGTAAGCTCTGTGTAGCCACCACTTTACTTGGTGTCCCACAACACGGTTTGTGCAGGTTGGTTCGTGACCTGAGGGGCAAGTCAGAGAAGAACTTTAGGGCCTACGTTTCCCTGTTCATGCGCCATCTCTGTGAGCCTGGTGCTGACAACTCTGAAACTTTTGCGGACGGTGTGCCGCGGGAGGGACTCTCCAGGCAGCATGTCCTCACCAGGATAGGTGTCATGTCTCTCATCAGGAAGAAGGTGGGTGGTCTGACCAGCCAACTAGCACAGGCGGGTGTCACACAGCAAGTGGTGTGAGCAGGTACAGGAGTTTGAGCACATCAATGGCCTGTGGAGCATGCCTGTGAGCCAGCAGATGGCAGCAATGGCCACCACACCGGCGGACCCAGCAGGCAACAAGACAGTCAACGGCACCACTGCCCCCATCCCAATGCCAGCTCCTGCAAACAAAGATGAGCCAGCAGGGGCCGATGCCGCCAAGCCAGAGAACAAACCGGCTGAGGAGACCACAGATGACTCCAAGGCCCAGCAGACCAAAGATGCCACCAAACCTCCCGAGAAGATGGAGGAGGAATCTGCTGGCAGCAGTAGCAAGGAAGAAGGCAAGGATGCCAAGGAGGAGGCTAAGGAGGAGCCCATGGAGGTGGATAAGGAGGAGAAGCCTGCGGGGGAGAAGCCAGAGGAGAAGGAAGAGGAGAAGCCAGCTGCAGCAGCCAGCTCCAAGGAAGACAAGGATGTGACCATTGTGGAGCCCACTACCACAGCTGCCGCCACTACCACCACCACTACCACCCCCGCAGTGGCTGCAGGCCTGCCCCCACACCCTGACTCCGCTGAGCAGATCAAGAAGAAGTTCATGTTTAACATTGCAGACGGTGGCTTCACAGAGCTCCACACTCTGTGGCAGAATGAGGAGAGGGCCGCTGTTCCTGGCAGGGAGTTTGAGATCTGGCATCGTCGCCACGACTACTGGCTCCTGGCTGGAATTGTCAAGTATCCTTTTACACAATATTGGTTAATGTTGCCTGTTGTTGTGCCTGCCACCTTCCTCACTGAGGTTATTGGCAGAAGTTGTTGTTGTTGTTTCTTATCCCCTTGTGTAAAGATTACACAAATTCCATGAGTCCATGCTCCTCGAGCTGTTTTATGATAAGCAGCGGCCTCTCCTAAAGGTCCTGTTTAGATTGGCAGAAGTTACTATGTAGTAGTAAACAAGTTGTTATACATGCAGCAAGGTTAGCATTCCTTAACCCTAGTGACAGGCACGGCTATGGGAGGTGGCAGGACATTCAGAACGATCCCTGCTTCTTCATTATTAATGAGCCCTTCAAGATGGACGTGGGCAAGGGCAACTTCCTGGAGATCAAGAACAAGTTCCTTGCCCGCAGGTTCAAGGTGGGTAGAGACACCTTGTGACAAGCTGGTGTGATGACTATAATTTGATTGCTGTAGCTGCTGGAGCAAGCTCTGGTGATTGAGGAACAGCTGCGCCGCGCGGCCTACCTGAACCTCACCCAGGACCCCAGCCACCCTGCCATGGCTCTCAATGCCCGCTTTGCTGAGCTGGAGTGTCTGGCAGAGTCCCACCAGCACCTCTCCAAGGAGAGTCTGGCTGGCAACAAGCCTGCTAATGCAGTTCTCAACAAGGGTGAGTGGTTCTACTCGGCAGGACATCTATCTTCCTGTTGCTTTTTTAAATAGGCTTTCTTTAAACCAGTTTTTAATCAGGCATTTCTCTGAATGATTCAAATATCCAGCCATGCCCCTATTTATTCTATAATAGTAAGGGTTGTATTGCACTCTATACACATACAGCTTACTATAATTCAGCACTTACTTGGATTCAATCAGTTTTCAAAAGCCTTACACAACAGAGTATCTTTTAAAATTTAACTATAATTCACACCAACTAGACTCATGGAGAAAACTTAAATTTGTACCTTTTAGCATGTATATTAGGATTTAGACTATAACTCTGAAAGATATTTGATACACAGTAGCCTTAATTGAAAACACATGAGATAACTAAGCATGAACAAAATTTTCTCTGTCTTATAAAAAATAGATGGCCAGCGACATCAAAATATGAATCTTCCTTAAGTCTTGTCTCCATGAGTGTACTTTTACTTCAACAGGAATCACCTTGGGTTGTTGTGAATAGGTTTGACAGCATACAGTGTACTAAATGGCTGCGTGTGTGTGCAGTGCTGAACCAGCTGGAGGAGCTGCTGAGTGACATGAAGTCAGATGTCAGCAGGCTCCCAGCCACCCTGGCCCGCATCCCCCCAGTGGCCCAGCGGCTGCAGATGTCGGAGCGGAGCATCCTGAGCCGGCTCACTGGACAGCCAGCCGGGACCTCTGTCGGTCTGGGACAGAGTCCGGCCTTCGCCACTCCTGCCCCCACCACAGGTGCGGCTCACAAGTAAACTCTCACTGTACAGTCTCAGTAGGTTTTGTATTATTTATATATATAATATATATATATATATTTACCCCCTCCCCCTCCCTTGTATGGCGGCCCCCCACCCCCATCTGTTTGGATGTCTTCCCCGTTGGGACCCATCGTTGCTGCCACCACTGCTGCTTTTATAAAGAACTCCTTGTTCCCTGCTCCCACCTTGTCAAATTTTATCTTTTCTCTCTCTCTCTCATTGTAATTGCACCTACCTACCCCCGATGGCGGGCCTATCTCTCATCCAAGACAAGCATGGCTGCCCCCCTCTCCTCCCATTTTTCATTGTTAACTACAGAGTTATCATTAAAGCTTATTTGCTCCCCTTTCTTAGTAGTGGTGTAGTCATTGGTTGTTTTGGCATGCCGGCATGTACACACAACACACCCTGGCATCTTGGCCTCTATTGGTTGTTGTAGAGTGTCTACACAGAGAAAACTCCTTTAGTATTGTGAGGTGACTGAAGTATTGCTTTCTTTTAGGTGGAACATATTTGTAGGGAAAAACCTGGAACTGGGGCTATATTGATTCCTCTTTCTAGTGTAATAATATAGTTAAGTATGGCTACCAAAAGTCCCAGTGAGATTATCTTCACCATGTCAGTGCAAAATTCACCTTGTTTGTGAATCTAACATTACTACACTTGGTATAACACAAGTCCCATTATATGTAAAAAAAAAAAAACTACACCTATCCCCCGATTTACACGGTAGATACGTTCCTGAGAAAAACGTGTAAATCGGGGGATAGGTGTACACAGAAATAAAAATAAAATGCATTGACAGGTTAAAATATGTAGTCAGCACATAAGCTCGGGATTCCTCGTGAGATGTGTACACAGCGCATGTGTTCAATCACAGTAGCATTTAGTATAGTGCGATAAAAATAAAAACTTATTTGGAAAACCGTGTAAAAGCGAAAACGTGTAAAACAAGTACCGTGTAAATCGGGGGGATAGGTGTACTTAGAAATTAATGATGGAGAATGACTCAAAACCTTTTTATTTTCATTTAGGAAAACCTTATCCGGCTTTAAAAGTATTTGAATCGACAAATATTTGTGCTTTTGTTTTTTTTTTTAAAGGTCAAATTGGAGGAATTCAACTCCTAAAAGCTACAGTCACAAAAGAAGGTGGTTGGAGGGGTACACACCGGTGTCTTACCATCCTATCTGGTGTATCTGTGGAGCTCAATTCTTGCTCACTCACACAAATGAAAGGAAAATGTACCTACATCACACCTCGATGCTAATATGCAATAAAGGTACCTCACCCTTTTTAATGGGGGGTCAGTGAAGGAGTGGAAGAAACTGTCAATTTTCAGCAATTGCGACCCTGGATTAAATCCCATATATGGAAATTTTTTCTGTAAAAAAAAAAAAAAAAGATTCAATGGTTCCCAATTCTTCCAGAAGTCCAATCCTACCAGTGAATACAAGTAACCAATCGGGGCTCTGACACACTTGTATGTGCAAAAGTCAAACTGTCTTCTATATGTGTAGACATGTGGCATAGTAAAAGCAGTTAGTTACTACCCACCATGATTATCATGGTGTACTTAGGATAAGTACCAACACCACCCAGCATTTTAATCAAAACTACACAGAACACACCAATTAAGATCAATGCCACAGTTTTGACAAATTCTCTGAATTAACAAGTTCTGCTCACAAAGATGATCAAATTAATTAATATTAAATGTTTTCTACAGGTAAACTCCGTATAATTGGTATAATTGTATAACAAATCAAAAGTTTTACGAATTTCAAACACTGGCCATAACTTTAACTTAGATCATCCCAAAGTCCTATATCAACACATAAACAATAAGCAGCACAGATTGGTACTGGAATCCATCATATCATCACAAACAAACAGCATCAATAGGAAAATAGATCTACCGGAAATATATCATATAATATCTCAATAGTTATCCCGTGATATGCTCTGGTGTGTGGTCGGGTTGGAGTGGACCCCCGCTTGGCTTTTCTGTGTTGAGGTGTTTTAAATTTTACTAGTTTTAAACTTTACAAATTTTAAAGTGTCACACTACTTGTATACAGTGAATATCATAATTTTACTTAACTTTTAGCGTATATATATGTATTTTCCAAAATTTTATCTAAATTTTAAAAATCTTTAAGTTCATTTGCATAGTTTTATTTTATATTTCATAGTCATAATTCCTATTTCTATTTTAATTATATTTGAAATATCACTTCGCATGTAAATTTATATGTTGTATATAATGGCTCAAGCGCGCTTATACCCTGTCAGTATAGTCATACTAGCCACGCCTGTTGAAGAACCGAAAAGTTCGAAAGCTAGCTCAAGTATAATAAAAGATGCTCCTTCGTAAAACTTTTGATTTGTTATACAATTATAATATTAAATGTGTTGAAAATATACCTATTAAAATGGAGAGGTGTGTGCCTTTATTGCACAAGGTAAATACAGTAAAACTTCTCTTGGAAGTTTTCCTGTCTTAAGGAATCTATTTTTAGTGGGAGACATTTGTTTTTCAAGACTTCCACCTATTTATAAATATTTATTGTCCTTTGACGTCCCAAAGTCACCATTTTGAAACAAGATAGAAAGCTTATTAATGAAGTATTCAAGCTTTTTGTAAAGGCAACTGGGTCGCTGAAATGTCAAAGGATAAGAAACGTTGAAGCACAATTTGGATTATAGATACAAGAAAATAAGACCTAATTCAAATAATTTAATAGTGTGTGATGTTTCGGTAACAGCGTTGTTACCATCATCATACAAAAGAATAAATGTTTTCATTAATCATAAATTTAAAAATTTTATTAATAAACTTTTTCATTTATTCTTTTGTCTGATGATGGTAACAATGCTGTTACCAAAACGTCACACACTATTAAATTATTTGGATGAGGTCTTATTTTCTTGTATCGATAGGAAACGTTTATTTTTTTATAATCTTTTTGGTGATGAAGTCTTGAATGAATTCAAATCCAACCTACACAATAATGTATTTCTCTATAATTTATATTTTCAATATTTAAGTTTTCTTAGGTATCTGACCTTGTGTCTAATGCATGCACATTTTAAACTCCTAAATGTATTGAATATTCTACAGTGATGGACAAAGGAAGTGGAAAGTCTTTGATGTTGATGGTCATCTATTTTTTTGAAGGAGACTGAGAATTTTTTTTTTTTGCTTATTCCTAGTACACGTGGTACAGGCCATGATAATCATGGCTAAGAAAATTTTGTTCACTCATGTGTCTTCAATAAAAGTCACTGTAATATCTTTCAGAGTTATTGTCTGAATCCTGATATACATGGTAAAAGGTACAACTTCCTTAATTCTATGAGTGTAAAGCCTTTAAATAATTTAAATGGACTTTTTACAATATACTTACTCTTGTGGTCAATTGGTACTTGCAATCATTAGTATAATTGATCAAATTATATAAATGACTTGCTGCAAGTTTTATTATATATATTTTATTGGGAGATTGCTCTTTCTCACCACCTTGGGGTGTTTTTATAACTAAAAGGTTGAGAAAAAGGACAAGACCTGAAAGCTTCCAAAAATATATAATAAAATAACATCTTGTGGGTGTAAGTCATTTATATAACTTAATACAACATAAACACAAGGTAATAAGACCAAATCCAAATAAATAAATAGTGTGTGAAGTTTCGGTAACAGCGTTGTTACCATCTTCAGACAAAAGTACGCTGTTACCGAAACGTCACACACTATTTATTTATTTGGATTTGGTCTTATTACCTTGTGTTTATAATCTATAATCCAAATTGTGCCTTATCAATTAATACAACATAATACACAAAACCTAAGGAAGTTATACCTTTTAGCATGTATATCGGGGTTCAGACAATAACTGAAAGATATTACAGTGACATTTATTGAAGACACACGAGATAACCAAGTGTAAACAAAATTGCCTTTGTTTCTTTAAAAAAAAAATAGATAACTGACAACATCAAAGACTTTCCACTTTATAAAGTTTTGTCCATGAGTATATTATCCCACATTAGTACTTTTTTTTTCAAATAAGTAATGGTGTCTGAGTATATTTTGTGACAATATATTTTTTCCCACTGTGAGGAATAAAGGAGTTTTGAGAAGAACCAGGCCTTGTGTTGAAGGCCATCAGAAATAATTTGATGGAATGAGAGGAAATGGATTGTTGAAGAAAGTTCTGGAAATCAATGGTAAGACAATGTGGGAAGGAAGAAGAATTGGACTGGATGGGAAGCTATGAAGAACTCAAAGGTGTTACTGAAGACCAGTAACTGTTACACAGTGTAGAGAAACTGAAAAATTGATTGTTAGTTAAGCTAAACTTTTGTTAGTTGAAACAAATATTTATAAACTAAATAACTAATTTTCTTATCAATTTGTTCAAAGCTTGAATATGTGGAGTTAGAACAGCTTTGAGAAAACCTAAGTATGTTTACCATCAAAGATTTTAATAACACATTGGTAACTCAAAGATCTGGGAATAAGTTTATCATTTTTTATTAACTCAAACCTTCTCTGGCTTATCAGCCCTACGACAGGAGTAACACAACTAAATAAATGCTCCAAACAGGGCTCTGGCACATTTGTAAGTGCAAAGTCGAACTGCTTTTCACATGTGTAGACATGTGGTGTACTTACAGTAAAAGCAGTCGCTAACTACCCACCATGATTATCATCATGGCCTGTACCACGTGTACTAGGGATAAGCAAAAAATAAATAAATGCTGATGTGTAAGATATATAAAAAGTTGCATCTCCCATCAAAATAGACACTAAAACCAAGTACCATCTATTGATTGTATATGCAAACCGGACTCAGGTCAGTGACAAAGCCACAACATAAAATTTGGCAAACTGAGAAGTGTCTACCTGGAGACAATGTTTTTTTAGCTAATGGCCGTGTTCAGTCCATGGCGAACTTTATTCCATGAGATCCACAAGAAATCAAAGAGGTGTTTAGATTGTAAAGTGGCTTGGTAAAATCTATAGCCAAAATATAGATGGAGACTTTGTAGGGAGGAAATTGATCTATAAAAATAAAGGTTTCCTCTCCCATCAAAATATAAGATGAAGCCAAGCACTATCTTTTGACTCTTTCCACACACTAGTGGACTCGGGTCATAACAAAGCCACAACACCAGCTTTGACAAACTGCATCTACCTGGAGTCTATGGAGCCCACTAGTTTGCAGTGACAGTCAATAGATGACATCTATTTTGACAGGAGAGGCAACCTTTGCTTTTATAAATATATATGTAAATAAATGTAGAGATTCCATTTATTCATGAACATATTAAATGCATTAACACAAAGCAATAACGCGCCATCTATACATATAAAATGAAAGGATTTAAAAGCATGAATGTTTCTTTTATACATAATACAAACTTCTACTGTCCTTACTGCGATTAAAAAATATATTGGGAGGGCTTGGCTCATCAGTGATCATCATTAGAGCTCTGAGAGGTGGTCTGGTGGATTAAATTGGCGAAACCGCTGGGAGGGTTCACCACTGATGAGCCAAGCCCTCCCAATATATTTTTTCATCGCAGTAAGGGCAGTAGAAGTTTGTATTATGTATAAAAGAAACATTCGTGCTTTTAAATCCTTTCATTTTACATTAAATATATATTTAAAAACAAGTTCTCACACATTGCAATAATCTTAAGTCAAATAAATACCCTCAACTCCAAGGCAGGGAAAGCTAGAACTTGTCCCAATTAATAAATGTACATTTAAAATATTCACACAATATCACAGATTTCCCTATAAAATAAAATCATTTAATTGGAACTAATTTCTGATTTCCCAGTGAGGGTCTCAATCATTCCATTGATATTATTGCAGACAGAAAATACTGCGATGATGAAAATATTATGAAAAAGGCATCTCCTTATCATGCAACTGAAAACTGCTGATGGCTTGCGCCATCTATCAGAATAAATATCAACTATTCTCGTTGATTTTTAATTATTCCAGAATTGGCCAAATACCCATTCTTGATTAATCAAGAAAAGCTAACCACGGACACATTTCGGGCTGTTGGCCCTCATCCTTGATGATGAAAATATTGCAAAGGATTTTTATTTTAGAGAGCCTTTTAAACCTATAGAGCTAACTATTCCTCAAAAAAATTTCTATATAGTTAGCTACTGTTATATAATTAATATGTACTATCATAACTATATGACAGCAATTATCTCTATATTTATTTATCAGTTGCAAACAAGACACGCTATATCCGATCTGAATAATTGCGAGTTAAACTATTTACAATAATTGTAGTAGAGTAGGTAACAGAATTATCAAAAAGAAAATAAACAATTAAGAAAAAGAGCATTGAATAAACATATACATTAAACAAATAAGCAACAACAGATAGAAGAAATGGCAAGGTAGTTAATTATCTCTATAATAAAACTTTGGTCTCAGTTTTAAGAAAGTTGTATAAATTCAAAAGCTTACATCCTTAAATAAATAAATTGCCTTGCTTTTTAAAGGAACTTCACATCTGTTCACATCCAAGAAGTACAATTGTAGTTCCAATTTTTACCACCAGAGGCAGTGTGGTCCACCCATGTTTGTTCCAAAAACATCAACTAAAATAATAACTAAACAAATTATAATGACAGTAATATATAGTTTATTGTCAGTTTATACAGTATTCTAAGTTATAAAACTCCAACATGGGAGAATTTTTTCATTTTTGTGACCAAACCTTCAAACATGGACATGGTTGTGATGGAAAACCCTGCCTCTGGTGGTGGAAATTGGAACTAACATTTATATAAATTACAATAAACCTAATTGGGACAAATATGGAAGTTTTTTTTATTTTATTGCAATATTATACATTTTTGAGTATATATTAGCTAATTAAGTGATTGAAAAAAGTCTCAATTATTTCTGATGAAGACATGTTCATTTTTAAAATGAAATTCAGAAAAAAAAATTAAATACAGATTTGTTAATTGGGACTAATTTTAATTTCCCAGTAAGTGTCCCAATTAATGGACTTTGCTCAATTCACATCCAAGAAGTACAATTGTAGTTCCAATTTCTACCACCAGAGGCAGGGTGGTCCACCCACGTTTGTTCCAAAAACATCAACTAAAATAATAACTAAACATATTATAATGATTGTAATATATAGTTTATATTGTTAGTCTATATAGTATTCTAAATCTCTTAGTTTACTCCATAAACTGAGAGAACATTTTCATTTTTGTGACCAAATCTTCAAACATGGACATGGTTGTGATGGAAAACCCTGCCTCTGGTGGTGGAAATTGGAACTAACATTTATATAAATTATAATATGAAAGTTTTCAATTATTATTGTTATATCTCTCACATAGAGTATAGTAGCTTAATTAAGTGAATGAGAGTACCAACTATTAGTATTTCAACAACAAAAGCCTTTATTGAGGACCTCTCATCCTATAAAGGATTCGCCAGTTTACAGAGTAATTGAAGAGAAGAGAACTAAGAATACAGAGATATAAGTAGTAGGTATAGTATAGTATTTTCTACACTGTAACTATATACAACAGCAGCAACAAGCCTTTTACTGGGATCAAAGTCCCATACAGGATTCGTCATTCTAATCCTGACAAAGATTATTTACATATAATTATTTACATCAATTAGATTATGTATATAGCTTTCCCTTCTCTTCAGCCGTCTTCCAAAATTTGAACAACGCTCCAGCTCTGTTTACTATTAGTATTTCTAATTGGGATAATATATAAAAAAAGTATTTCTAATTAAGACATTTTTAATTTTAAAAAATGAAGCTGAAAATTATTTTAAATATATATTTGTTAATTGGGAATAAATTTTGATTTCCCAGTGAGTGCTCTAATTAATGGATTTTGTTCACCTAAGAAGTACAATTGTAGTTCTAATTTCTACCACCACATGTGGGTCATAGGTCTACCTATGTTTGTTCCAAAAGTATAATCTACACTAATAATTGAACAGAATATGTATAGTTTATTGTCAGTCTATATATTATCCTAAGTCTTAGTTAAAAAACTACAACCTGGGAAAACATTTTGATTTTTATGACCAAACATGGACATAGTTGTGATGGAAAACCCTTCCTCTGGTGGTGGAAATTGGAACTAACATTTATTTTCCCAATAAATGTCAATTTGGTCAAAACTAAATGTTTTAAATTATTATTGGTATGATATACATAATTATTTGGAATTAATTGGCAAATATTTTAAAATTCGGTCCCAATTATCAGAAGTCCCAATTAAAAATTGTATATTTTTATGGTATTCCTTTAATCTCACAAAATTTCATAAGAAAACGTTTGTTAATCATCAATTCATGAGATGATATTTGTTCTTCCTCCAAGTTCTCAAATTGATTATAAATATTTGAAATAAAATGGCACATTTATGGCACATTTCCTATATGATTTTGATTCAAGATGTCTATATGGGCTTTTAGGTGAATTGCACTTCTTGCCCTTTGAAAAACACGTTTTTGTTATTTTTTTTATCTCCAGAGTCTTCAAAATACTTTAAAAAAAAAAAGTATATAAATACATAGCTTTAAAATATTGATCTAATTTTGAGGCTTAAAAGTTAAGTATCAAATCTGTAAAATATTCTTTAAAAAAAACCTTTAAACCAATGCTATATTAATTAAAAACTTTGATATTTGAGAAAAAAAAATTATAATTTATAAAAGTTAGTTCCAATTTCCACCACCAGAGGCAGGGTTTTCCATCACAACCATGTCCATGTTTGAAGGTTTGGTCACAAAAATGAAAAAATTCTCCCAGTTTGGAGTTTTATAACTTATAATACTATATAGACTGACAATATAAACCATATATTACAATCATTATAATCTGTTTAGTTATTTGTTTAGTTGATGCTTTTGGAACTAACATGGGTGGACCATCCTGCCTCTGGTGGTAGAAATTGGAACTACAATTGTACTTCTTGGATGAACAAAGTCCATTAATTGGGACACTCACTGGGAAATTAAAATTTATTCTCAATAAATAAATTTAAAATTATTTCAGAGTTTCATTTAAAAAATATCTTCATAAGAAATACTAATAGTTGGGACTCAATCACTTAATTAACTATTATATACTCAAAAAATATGAAAGAGAGATATAACATTGCAATAATAATTTTTAAAACTTTCATATTTGACCAAATAATATTCATTGTAATTTATAAATGTTAGTTCCAATTTCAACCACCAGAGGCAGGGTTTTCCATCTCTACCATGTCCATGTTTGTGATCCCAGAAACTAAATGTGCTTTCAGGTGTAATTTTTATAGCACTAATATCAATTAAGAAAAAGGCATCTCCTTATCGTGCAACTGAAAGTTGCTGATGGCTTGCGGCATCTAGAGGAATAAATATCAACTATTCTCGTTGATTTTTAATTATTCCAGAATTGGCCAATAGTTGATATTTATTCCGATAGATGGCGCAAGCCATCAGCAACTTTCAGTTGCATGATAAGGAGATGCCTTTTTCTTAATTTATGCACCTTATCCCAGTACAATATCACATTTGTACTATTTTTTCACTAATATCAATGTATTTATAAAATTATTGAGTTATTTAATGCATGTATGTTTTATATATTTTACCAAACTATATTTGGGTATTGGTTGCAAGTTGCCCACATTTTAATGATATTCATTGGGTGTCAGTGATATAAACTGTCGATTATAGATAGCCAGAACCTGGGATC
>CP092868.1:15480337-15544985 GCA_030710605.1 Cordylochernes scorpioides
ATTTATTTGATTAACCCAGGTTCATGGATTGAAGAAATGTCACTAATTACCCAGAAAAAAAAGTTATTTCACTAGAGGTGGGGGTCGGTGGAAGGCTGGTTAAGCCGTTTAGTTTTCGACCACTAGGACCCGGGTTCGATTCCCGCATTGGACAATTTTTTTCTGTTTAAAAAAAAAAATGCTCCAATGGCCCCTGATTCTTGCAAAAGTCCAACCCCACCAGCGAGTGCAAGTAACCAAATGGGGCTCTGGCACATTTGTAAGTGCAAAGTCGAACTGCTTTTCACATGTGTAGACATGTGGTGCGCTTACAGTAAAAGCAGTCGCTAACTACCCACCATGATTATCATGGCCTGTACCACGTGTACTAGGAATAAGCAAAAAAAAAATCACTAGAGGAAAAGGACTTCTCATTGTAGATGATTTATATGGTTGGCAGATGTACAATCCCATTATAAGGTAAAAATGGTGTAAAAAAAAACCCTGAATTTATTGATGGTGAAATAACGTTGTTCTGCAAACTGGGTCTCATTTAACTCTGGTGCTTGCTACCATCAACAGTCTCTTCAATGCTGCTTATTTTGAACATGAAAATTTTTTATACTCTACCCATCTAACTTGATTTGTATTATAATTGAAACTATATTGTGCACTATTTTTTTTAAACAAACAAAATGACATTTTACTCCAATGAAACCATTATTGGGAGGTCCTGGGTGATCAGTGTCTAACCTGCCTCCAAGTGTAATCTACCAGACCTTGACTTGGGAACTTATCTGCAAGAGACAACTTTGATCACAAACCTGTTGTCCTAGAGACCTTTCTTCTACAGTATCAGCTGTTAAGTCACCTGAAGTGGTGAAATGATGGCTATCAGAGATGCTGCATCAACTTTCATTTGTCTTCCACGGTGCTAGAATGTGAGGCACATTGGCTTAAAAGCCTCTCACAATTGGCTCATCTAATGAGCAAATCACAAGTTTTCTTCTTTACCAAATGTTTAAGATCAAAAATGTGCTTGATCTAAACCATCCTCCAATGAATGGCCCCACAATGAGAATTTATTCTTTCTCTCTCCCTATATATTATATAGATGGAAATATTGCCAGGGGGATTGATCTTATAAAAATAAAGGGTTGCCCCTCCCAGAAAAATAGACATTAAAACTAAGCACCATCACTAAGGTGAATGCTTCTCAATTTGCCAAAGCTGGTGCCGTGGCTTTGTCACCGACCTTAGTTTGAGGAGATGGTCAATAGATGTGCTTAGTTTTAGTGTCTACTTTGCCAGGGAGAGGCAAAGTATATAAAGATAAATTTATAGATCAATTTCCTCCCAGCAAAATTTCCATCTATATTATAGGTATATAAGGTTGAGGGTATAGCCCAATGTCAGTGGTGTATCCTCTTCCTCTGAGGTGATGAAGCAAGAGCAATGTTAGGAAATGAAGGTGTGGTAACAACACCCTATTGAATAGATTTATATACATTGTTGACATTGGGATAGTACACCTGTTTGACTTGTCAAATTCATCAATCCTCCCCTTTCTCTCTCTCTTTTTTTTTAAGTTGTTGAAATTAAAATGAATTACCACAATACTTTGTGTGTTCCCAAGTAATAAATGAAAAATGTTGGAAGTATTAAAACAGATACTGATAATTACCTCTTATGTTATTAACCATGAATAGAACTAGATGAATACCAAGATTTCAAACTTGTCTGTTATCTAGGTCTAGAAACCTAATTCTCTCTCCATGGTGTTATTCAATTTCCCATTATGTGCCGTAATGTTGACATTTTGACTTTGGTCTCAACTGTAGTAGACTGGACACCCAATTTTTAGTTTTATATATTCAAATGTGAAACCTATTTTAAAATAAATTTTGTTAACAAAATCACTTCAACCTTATTTTAATATTATAATTTTTTATATATTACATTATATATTTTTTTTATTTAGACATTTGTAAGGAAAACTTCTATTTACTTGATTCCAAAACACTTAGGAAGATTTGATATTGAAACTATGTCAATAAGTGGCTTCCTTGAAGAGAGCAACATTGAAATAAAAATGAGAAGGGTTGAAGTGATTTGATAATAGTATTCATAAATCCACTCTGCAAAAATGTTTTTTTCTGTCTTAAATTGTGTTTAAGAGAACTGCTATAAAATATACAGTAGAACCTCCCTTTAGCGGACACCCCACTAACAGACACCTCTCCCACAAAGAACAGTTTTCATTTGTGAAATTACCATTTTTACAATTTAGAAACTCTCAGTAAGAGGAAATCTCTCCCTAAAGGACCTTTTGGCTCTGCAATTAAGTGTCCTTTACAGGGAGGTTCTACTGTACCTTGTTAAAAAGCAAAAGTGGGGTTAGCCAACCATTTTTGCTTGGGTTTTTTTGCTCTTTATTTTTTACTAAATTTGAACATACACTGGACTTCATATTTTATTTTGCCTGGGGTGTGAGCTGTAGGGGTAGAAAAAGTAAGAGTGTGGCATTATACTTTATATAAAAAAAAAAAGAAATTGCGGCATATTTGGGGGGTGCATATGATAGAGCCATAGGATTAGCATCGCATTCTTCCTCTTTCTCTCTTTTTTTTAATTTATTATTTGCAAACTCCTCTTTTACACACCATCACATGCACATATAGTTTTCCTTTTTATATCTAGTCAATTCTCTCTTTAATTGGGGCTGTTGCTACAAATTAGTTCTAGCTTAAGAAAGGCTTCCTCTCCTGGCAAAAAAAAAACATCAATTGACCAATCTGTCGGTGACAACACCAGCTTTGGCAAATTCAAAATTGATACTATGGTGTCAGACCAGGGTGGCTTTGATTTCATGATATCCACAAGGAATGGATGTTTGGAACCTGCCAAAGAAGTGTTTAGCTGATGGCTAGGTCAATTCTATAATCAAAATGACTTTGTCATTGACCTGAATTTGCTAGATTGCCAAACCGGTCAATAGATGGCGCTTAGTTTTTGCATTTTGATGGGAGAGAGGTAGTCTTTCTTTTACATTTTTTTTGTAAAGATCAATTTTCTCCTGACAAAATTTATATTTAAAATAGTTCTTGATTATCAGTAGTCCCAATTAACTAAGGTTGTTTTTTCACATGAATTTGTGATCTTAAGGATATTTCCAATACACAAATGTTAATTGGGATTTACTCTCTCTTCTTCCAAGTCCCCATTAATGAGAAGTAGACTGGATTTCCTTCTTTTTTTCCCCCATCACACTCTACCGCTGCACCTCTTTTTCTATCCTCTTTTTATTTTATCATTTTATGATTTCTTTGTAAAAAAAGAATATATATTTATTCTCTTCTTCTCTGTCAATTCTCTTATTATTATTATGATTATTATTATTTTCTAATTCTGGCTTTTCTTTGCTCTTGTAGGATAGTGATAGCAACTTGGCGGGTGGGCCAGCCTCGGATAATGACAGTGACTATGTCACGGACAAGAAGCCCAAGAAGGCTAAGACTGAGAAGGTAAAGGGAAGGAGAGGGGAGATTTGTTAGGACCTTAGGGTGGACGATGTGTGTTTGTTCCCCAGGTGCAGAGGTCCTCAGCAGACATCTGCAGGGAGTACGGGCTGGAAGACGTAGTGCTGGAGTACACAGAGGCGGACTACCAGAACCTGACAAACTACAAACTCTTCTCACAACATATCAGGCCTCTCATAGCACAGGCCAACCCCAAGATTGCCATTACCAAGATGGTGACCCTCATCTCAGCCAAGTGGCACGAGTTCCTGGCCAACAATCCCAACCAGGACTCCATCCCTGATGAAGACAAGCCCAAGCCTGCCAAAGAAGGTCTCTTTATTTTCCCCTCCCTCATGACTCCTCTCTATCAACTTTGATTTTTAATGCATTCATTATGGAATTGGAACAACTCCACTGTATTCCTGTACAAGGTCCATGAACAGTATGCTACCTGTTTGTCCCTCTTGGTCTTCCTATAGAGAGTTTCCCTAGATTTTCATTCTCTTCTTTAAGCCTTTCAAGGTGGATGTGCTAGCTCCCCAGGTGTTAGCATTCTTTTTTAACACTTTTATCCAATAAATGAAAATATGCTTATTCAAAAAAGTGTCAAAATTTACTCCTGATACTACCATCAAATACAATTAAAATGCAGATTGAAAAAGAAGCGTACGCAAGTGAGCATATAATAGGCACCTGAGTAAAGGCTAAAAATCGCCCAGTTGCTTGATTAGCACCCAAGTAAGATATTATGCACAGCAAAAGTGATGATATTATATTTTAGATTTTGCAATACTTTTTCTCCACACTCTTGTCATAAGCATTCTTCCCCACAGGTGAGACATGCTGATGTGGCGGATTTCACAGAGCCGGCTGAGGATAAGACCCCACCTCCCTCCACTGGCAAGGGCGGCAAGAAGTCCAAAGCCAAGAAATCTGTGCCCCTCCTGAAGATCAAGCTAGGCAACTTTGGGAAGAGGAAGAAGCAGAGTTCAGTAAGTATCCACTCCCCTCGCATCATCCGCAGCACAGCTAGATCTACCATTGATTCCAGGAGGAAGAGGACAGCTTCTCAGACAAAAGCGATGCTGACTTTGAGGCTGCTTTGGAGGAAGCCCAGAACATGACCCCTCCCCCCAAGTCCGAGACCAAGAAGAAGAGCAAGGCCAAGAAGACTAAGAAAAAGAAGAAGACAAAGACCACAGCCAGCTTCCCCAACTCAGATGCTGAGAATGATGGCTATGAGGTAAGGTTCCCACCTCAGTGAGGTATGTGTTGCTGACCCTGTGATTACAGACGGACCACCAGGACTACTGCGAGGTCTGCCAGCAAGGAGGAGAGATCATCCTGTGCGACACCTGCCCCAGGGCCTACCATCTGGTTTGTCTGGACCCTGATCTGGAGGAGCCTCCGGAGGGAAAGTGGAGCTGTCCGCACTGCGTAAGTTTATCTTCGTATTCTTTCTTAATGGCTAGGTTTGTGGAGTGGAGGATCTCTAGAATTCCTCCCATCTAATGATGACTTGGCCTGGTATTCAAATATAGCATTCCCCTGAGGGTTTTTTTGTATGTAGGCTTCTTTCATGGAATTGACATTGACATCATCATATCACTACAGCTTGTTATACCACTCGTTGGGTACCACCATCCAATATGAATAGGTTGTCTTGATTTAACTTGGTTCTTTTGCTTTAAAAATCACCATCATCTAGTACCATCTCTGATATGGAGGTTGTCTAACATGGAATGTCATATTTAAACCTCATGACAACTGTCTATATGGGAGTTACTGTATAAGGAAAGGCATCCTATTATAACCCCCTATTAGTTTTCTATTTTAGATGTGTTACAAGGCTAGACAGAGCCCCTGCCTGGTTTGTGAGTTTTCCTTCTTCTAGAAAAAATGTAAATTAGCAAATTTTTTACACTGGAGTTATCGACTACTCTTTATTAAATTCATATTGGATGGCTGCTTTTATTTAAAAATATCTCTAAAAAACCCCAAGGTAATAAGACCAAATCAAAATAAATAGTGTGTGACATTTCGATAACAGCGTTGTTATCATCTTCAGCCAAAAGTACTGAATCTTTTCATTCAGTTCAATCATACATTCAGTACTTTTGTCTGAAGATGGTAACAACGCTGTTACCGAAATGTGGCATACTATTTATTTATTTAGATTTGGTCTTATTACCTTGTGTTTATAATCTATAATCCAAATTGGTGCTTTATCACTTCTATATAAAAAAAAAAAAAAAAAAAAAAAACTTTGAAACCTTGTTGCTCCGATGTGAAAGAAAAATGTTGTATTGAGGGTTCACCTGCATTATCTTATTTGTTTTTCTCCTTTATTTTAAATTATTATTTTTAAAAAATCATCTTTTTTCCTCTTTTTTGTTTTTCATTTCCTTCGCCCCATCATGTCTGACGTTGGGGTCACCTTGTGGACAGGTGGACATGAATCAGTTTTCAGATACGGCAGAAGACAAACCTAAAACAAAGAGAGGACGAAAGAAAGTGCCACGGAGCGAAGCAGAGCAGGTTAGACTTTATTATTTTATTTTTTATTTTTGTCATTTTATTTTACTTTTATTTTCTCTCACTTATTCTTCTTCTAATTTATTAAAATATAAAACTTTTGTGATTTTATATACCTAATATTATATATAACCCCATATTTTAGAAATTTCAACCTTACCTTTCCCCCCCCCCCTTTTTACTATTTACTAACAAATGCTGTTTTTCTCTCTTTTCAGATTGTGTAAATATGTTTTTCTCTTTTCAGATTGTGTAAATTGTTTGTGTAAATATGTTTTAATTGTTTGTTCTACATGTTGTTCCTCTTAGCTTTTTCAGGATTACACCAAATGCATACTAAACAGCTAGCACCTGCTAATGTCTGCCATTTATCCCAATTATACCAGGTAGTCATGATGAGTGACTGGCTCTTTGTGACGGCTTTTACAGTGATGGATACATGTAGTCACAAACAAACCTGCCATGACCAATGTTTTTTTTTGCTTATCCCTAGTACACGTGGTACAGGCCATGATAATCATGGTGGGTAGTTAGCAACTGCTTTTACTGTAAGCGCACCACATGTCTACACATGTGAAAAGCAGTTCGACTTTGCACTTACAAATGTGCCAGAGCCCCGTTTGGTTACTTGCACTCGTTGGTGGGGTTGGACTTTTGCAAGAATCGGGGGCCATTGGAGCATTGACCAATGTTTACTTGGGCTAGGTTACACATTAGCATGTTTCTTTTATTAAATTTCTTATGTTAATCTCTCTCTCCTTATAACAATGGTCAGTTATATAACCTCATTATATTCAACACTTATTCTTTTAATTCTACAGTTTTTTTTTTCAAAAATCCCAATTAACTGATTTCAATTCAACCAAAAATTCTGATCTCCTGTGCGAGGTTGAATTAAAGAAATTAGACTATATAGAGTATAAAGTTACGGGAGGAATGTATTCATGTACCAAAAAGAGACATCTCTCCATTTAAATACACTTTAAAACAATGCACTATGTTCTTTATCACCATTCTCAAGATTTTTTACTGGGGTCATAAATATAGTGCACTAGCCGAATGACCCGGGCAACGCCCGGGTTTTACCCGATTAAATGCTTTTATTCAAATACTATTCGTTACAATTATAAATTGCCGCCGTGGATGTCATTCTTGTATAATATATAAATGAGTTTTAAAAATTGTAAAAAAAAAAAAAAAAAAATGCATCGGCCGGGAATCGAACCCCCGCGTGGCAGGCGAGCATTCTACCACTGAATCACCAATGGTTATGAGAAATGGCCATATTTGGGTATTTATTCCATTCACAAAAGTAAACGGTAACAGAATTGATTAAGAAAGAATTGATTATGACGCTGATAATTGTATATTTTATTATTTTATTGCATATTTAAAGGGAGAGGTACCTCTTTTGGTACATGTGGATGCATGCATCTCTTTTTACTAACTAACCCCCTGGTCACAATATTGTTGGGATAGAGATAAGGGGGGATGGATGGGTGTATGATGGAACAGACATGGCTGTATTCCCACGGCAAGGATATATATATATATCCTGAAACAATTCCCTTTTTTTTTTCACCCTTCAAGGTTACAAAAATCATTATTTAAGGACCAGTGTTTTATTTGAAAAGTATATAAATAATTCTTAAATTCTACTTAAAAAAACTACTCAATTAAAGCTATATCTACTTTGCAATGCATAGAAATTGAATAGGGAGGGCATGGCTCATTGTGATGAACCTTCCCAGAAGTTTCACCATCTCTCTACTATTGTGTTAGGCAGATTATCATATATTTTCCCTCATATTTGTTATAGAATACAGTAAATAGGTGTGTAAAGAGAATTATAGACATATGCTTCTAGGACTGTTCATGATGATATTCAAACTTTTGATGCATATGATTCTTTTTAAATAAAATAATTTCTGCCTTTATTGCAGTGATACAATAATGTGCCTTCAATACTGATGAGCCAGGCTATCCCATTATTTTATCACTGCAATAAGGGAGCAGTAGAAGTCATTTTATTTCAAAAAGAACGATATGCATAAAAAATAGTTGGAATATCTTATAACAGGCAGCGCTAGTACATCAGGATGATATTTATTGCTCATTATTTTATAAGGTGAGCCCATTCTACAAGACAATTTATTGTATTTTTCCTTAACCTAGAAGAATAATCATATCACCATATCTTTTTCTTCCTACCACACACCTTTTTAAATTTTTTTATAAAGTAATTAAATAGAGCAATGCTTGCTCGACAATACAATATACTAGGTGTTTAGAATGGGGTACATCATAGACTGATACACAAAATAATTTGTCTAGCCTATTGAAATCCAAGGTTCCATCTTTGGTAAAGCACCAAAACAAAGTCTTATTAAGGAGTTATTGTCAGACATCTCGCTGTGCAGCTGTTTATTTATCCTTTTGGGAATTTCCCCACTTCAAACTTATTTATATACTTTATATTTATATGATAAAACATCAATCACACATCATTTAAAAATGAGTATAAACATACATATATCAATTAAAACAACAAGAGGAATATTTATAATTGGCTATAGGAGAAAATCTCCCTCCCATGAGGACTGCCTGAAAAAACATGCCTTTAGGTGGTGGGTGCATCATTGAAATTTAAAAATAGGGCATTTTTTAAAATTTGACTAAAAGGTAACAAAGAGGTTTTACTGTATTAGTAGTTCTTTTTCATTTGTGAGAAAAACATTTTCATCCAGTGAAGAGTTTCTTGTAAAAAAATATAATTTAATTGACTCGAGCTTTCGGGCCTTGGAACTTTTTTACAGGAGTAAGGTTAAATTATATTTTTTTGGCAAGACACTCTTCCTTTGAAGAAAATTTTTTCTAGTACAGTAGAACCTCCACGAGAGGACACTCCAGCTAGAGCACACCTCTCTACAAAGGACAGTTTTCATAGTCAAAATTACCATTTTTACTATTTAACAACTCTCCGGTAAGAGGATGCCTCTTCATAAAGAAGACTTTTGCTCTGCAACTAGTTTTCCTTTACAGAGAGGTTTAACTGTATATCATTTTAGGAAATGTTATTTTTACCCATCTGGAGCTATAGTTGTAGGTAAATGTTCTGAGAGTGTCTTCCTTTCATTGTATTGTAGGTAGAGCCGGGGGGATATAAGGTGGCCCTGAACTGGGGCAAGTTCTTATCAAGTATTGACCCGAGGTGAGGAGGATTAGATAAGGTTTTTGTTTGGATACTTTGATGGCTCACACTGACCACTTTTTGAAGTGGTGAAACCTGTGTTTTACCTTTAGAAGTTTTCTATAGATTTAGAGCTTTTGTAGGTAGCCTGACATATCACACTGATGTATGACTTATGGTAGAATTTCATGGCAGCAATCTTTAGATATACTTCTTTTTATTTGTTTGTTGTGTTGTTGTTTGTCTGTGTTGTTGTTTCTTATTCCCTGTGTAAAGATCACACAAATTTCATGAGTCCATATTTGTTTTGTGATTTTAGGGTGTCTGATTGGATGCGGCTAAGTTAGATGATTGTGTGGTTGAGTGAATATGGAAGAAGGAATGTGTGGGATCATCTTAGGCTTGGAGATGTTTAGCAATGTGTGCTAAATTGACTGGTGTTTATATGATGGTGGAGCTGCCACCTTTGTTATTCTTGAATCTCTCATGTGAGACCACACAAGGGGGATAGTCCCTGGAGATATGGTCACTCATGGGAGGTTGGGTTAATTGTAAAGTTGGTGGTTCGGGAAGGTTGTCATGGGAGTTGTAACTGTGTAGCTAGAAGATGACTAGAAGGATTAGTTGTAACTGAAGTTGTAAGAAGGATGTGTTGTTGAAACTAAAAGATGTAATTGATATGTCTCACCACGGAACTGTGGTTGCAGGAGGGGGAGGGGGCCCCCGGGGGAACAAGCGGGGCGGGGGCTGAGCAAGGGGAGGAGGAGGATGAACACATGGAGTTCTGCAGGGTATGTAGAGACGGAGGGGAACTGCTCTGTTGTGACAGCTGCCCTTCTGCCTACCACACCCACTGCCTGCACCTCTCGGAAGTCCCGGCCGGGGAGTGGCGATGTCCACGCTGTTCGGTGAGCAAACCACGGCAGTGGAGGCGGGCGGATGGGCCTTTCATTCCGCTCCGACTTTTAGAATTTGTTTTTTTATTTGAAAGTCTCAAGTGTCATATCTTGCCCTCTCTAGCTCAGGCTTTAGTTAGACGGTTTGCTGCACCCTTTCCTCAGCTTCTTCCAAGCTTTCCCACCATACGCTGGAGCACAGGTTCTTATCATCAAGGATTTGCTAAAGATTTTTAATGTCTTTTTTTTTTTGTTAGAATATACTTTCAATTCACGATGCTGATATCTTGTCAAGATTTGTGTTTTCTTTATTTTTTTCAAAATTTGATCATTTATTGAAAAAAAAACAAGAATGATCAGAATTTTGGAGAGGTGTTTGTCAGATGGCCCGTCCGTCCTCTTCCTTTTTCTCTCCTCTTTAATTTAAAGAAAGAAGTAAGGGGAGCAAGCCCCGTTAGGAGGGAAAATAGTGCGCTGTGGACGGAACAATTTACTCGAGGCAGAAGTTGGTTGCTCACAACAACAATCCCCCACCTTCCTCCTATCCCTGCGGTGTTGGCCTTAACACAACCTTTTTTTTTTCTTTTATTTTGATGCCGCATGCACCACTTCCCTCCCACACAATCCTTCCCTTTTTTTAAAAAATTGTATTTTTTTTTTTGCCCATCACCCCTTTATTTTTCATTAATTTTTGTTTTGTTTTCCTTCCTAGCGGCTGCTCTTCTTTTACTGCATGGTGTCTGCTCGTTTTTTTAATTATTATTATTTTTTTAATATCTTCATTTTTTTTAAAAATCTTCTTAAGGTGTGGCTTTGTTTCCTCTTTAGTTCTTCCTTTCTCTCCCCCTTTTTTCCCCCTAATGTTTCTCCCTTCCCCCCACTATCCCTGTGGCTTTATTATTTTTATTTTGACACCTCCTCCCTTCCCCCCCCTGTTGACCCACCACTGTAATTGGGACCGGCGGCCATGTTTACAGCTAGCAGTCTTGGGATGCCAACACAGATTCTCTTGCTTTTCCAATTCGCAGAGCTTGTTTTGCTGCCACCATGCTTTTTTGGTTGTTTATTCAACTCTTATTGCTGCTACTGTTGTTGTTCTTGTCTTTATTCTTAAAATAGTTTTTGTGGTTTTACAAATATGTATGGTTTATATTGATTTTTTCACCCCCACCCCACCCCTGTAGATGTTATTTTCTAATTCCTCTCATTAGAACAATGCTATCATGAAATTTGTTTGGTTGTTGATGAGGTCAGTTACTTTTGATGATAGGATTTGGATATTCACCACAATGTGTTATAGGGGTTCTGTTCTCTGTGTTTGGGAACTATTCTGTAGGATTCAAACCCACACGGTTAGTTTTCCATTTGAAAGTGGTTCTAATGGTTCTAATTTGGGTTAATCAGAGTAGTCATTTTTCTGGTTTGGAAGAGATACCAACTAGTATAAGGTACTAATATAGCCGCCTACATTCAGAAGTTTTTGGCATTTAGACTCTCATTCAATTTTTTGTCTTTAAAAATGTCCTCTCCTAGTTTTGTTTCAAAAATATTTCCTTGAGTGTTACTTGATGTGATGATGATCCAGATATCATCTCTCCAAGTTGTCTGGAATTAACTACCAAGTTGAACTTCGAATAAGCAAAGCTCTTTGATGGTCTCAATATCAGAGTCCAAAAATGCTGCTCTCGGATGTCGTTACATCTTGTTGACTTTTTGTCCAGAATTCTGCCATCTTTGGTTCCAATTTCTATATTTTTTCTTGAAAGAAGAAATCCTTTGTTCTCCCAGTTAGTGTTGGCATCCCGGCGGTGGTCCTGGTTATATTGGCTGGGCAGAGAGCCTCCCGGTGGCTAACCCATGGGTGTAGGTGGAGCCCTTGAAGGGGAAGATAGCCAAGATCCTCACCTGGCGCTGGGCAGACTCCCCCAAAGAGGAGGCCAAGGCAGAGGAGGCAGCATCTGAGAAGGACAAGAAGAAGGGCAAATCTGCAAGGGAGTTCTTTGTGAAATGGCACGACATGTCATACTGGTACTGTTCCTGGGTAACTGAGGCTCAGGTAGGTGGCGTGTTCCCTCGCTGTGTGTTCCCCGGCTGACTGTTGGCTGGCCCCAGTTGGATGTCTACCATCCCATCCTCTACCGCAACTACCAGCGCAAGAATGACATGGATGAACCTCCTGTGCTGGATGACGGCACCGGCAATGACATAGAGATGCCCAACATTGAGGACCAGGAGTGCCTCAAGAACCTGGAGGAGAAGTACTACCGCTACGGAGTGAGGCCTGAGTGGCTCCAGGTGCACCGGGTCATCAACCACAGGTGTTTAGCTATGATGTGACTTGTGGGGCATTCTTAACACCATTGCGGTGTGTGTACAGGACTCTGCGCGATGGCAGGACCATGTACCTGGTGAAATGGAGAGATTTGACTTATGACCAGGCCTCGTGGGAGTTTGGGGACAACACTGGGGAGTTTGAGATCCCTGATCTCCAGAAGGCCATCAACTTGTACTGGGACCTGAGGTAAGCATCTTCTGGGTAAGATTTCACAACTTCTTCGGAGAATTTCTCTAAAACAAAACTTGCCTCATCATTTTATTCTTTCTTAATTTCTATACTCAGGCACCTAACAAATAACATCAACTGATATAGTGTTAACTATTACTTTCATTTCTCTTTGTCAAACAATTTTTAACACAATCCACATTTTTGCCCCCTATAGATAAAGGATATTGAATAATTTCAAAAAGCCTTTGCGTATTGTTACTTTCCCCGATTCCTTAAGCAACATGTCGGAATTCTTGTAAGCATTTTGGGCTGCTTTAAGTATCTAATAGCCTTCTTGTGATTATTGGTCACCCCCTTGGAGGCCCTGGGTGAAACACTACCTGATGGTACAGTAACGGCGGCTGTATGCAGGAATGCTGCGGAGGCCTACCACAACAAGAAGAGTGGAGGCTCTGGGAAGATGAAGAGCAAGAGCAGGAGGAGGGAACAGCTGGAGGAAGCAGGCAGCGGGCGCAGGATGACCCCTCCCCCAGAAAAGCCCTCAGTAGACCCCAAGAAGAAGTACGACCATCAACCTCCCTACATTGATGCCACAGGCATGGAGCTCCACCCCTATCAGCTGGAGGGCATGAACTGGCTACGATTCTCTTGGGCCAACCACACTGACACCATCCTGGCTGATGAGATGGGGCTGGGCAAGACCATCCAGACCATCGTGTTCCTCTACTCCCTCTACAAGGAGGTGAGTAGTCAAGTGTGGTGGTTGTCAGCCATTCCTAAAATTCCTTTGGTGTTGTAGGGCCACTGCAGGGGTCCATTCCTAGTGAGCGCCCCCCTGTCCACCATCATCAACTGGGAGAGAGAGTTTGAGGTGTGGGCCCCCGACTTCTATGTAGTGACCTACATAGGAGACAAGGACAGCCGTGCTGTCATCCGGGAGCATGAACTCTCCTTTGACAACAATGCAGTCCACAGGCTGGGCACCAAGGCCTCCAAAATCCGCAAAGACTGTCCCATCAAGTTCCATGTGCTCCTCACCTCCTACGAGCTGATCTCAATCGACCAGGCCACCCTTGGGTCGGTGGAGTGGCAGGTGCTGGTGGTGGATGAGGCCCATCGTCTGAAGAACAACCAATCCAAGTTCTTCAAAGTCCTCAACTCCTACCGCATCAACTACAAACTGCTCCTCACAGGAACCCCACTCCAGAACAACCTGGAGGAACTCTTTCACCTTCTCAATTTCCTCACCCCAGATAACTTCAAGTAAGTGAACTTGAGCTTTGGAATTCAGGCTGGTTAGGGTTTTTCTGAACACACTTTCATCTTTTTAAGTTAAAAAAAAAACATTTTTTGCTACACTCTTGTCAATCATGGAATTCGTGTAATCTTTACATAAAGGGAAACAACAACAACTCTCCTTTGTTGTTAGAAATTTGTTTAGGCTTCTCACACAGTATATCCAACTGCCTTTTGTTATATGGGTGGGTTATAGTTAGTGCAGCCCTCACACCTTCCTCCCAGCTTGAAACATTTTGCTTACCTGAAAATGTGATTTGTAGAGTTTGAGAATAAAGGAGATATTGAGTAAATAATTTATTAGCTCCAATAAATTAATAGCAAAGCTCAGAAACCTTCCAAAATAGTAGTGTTGTTGCTTTAAAAAAAAAAAAAAAAAGATTAGTACCTTAATGGATGGGTTGTGGTGTAGTGATCTTCAAGGATTCCTCAATGAATTTGCTGACATTGCCAAGGAGGAACAAGTAAAGAAGCTGCATGAAATGCTGGGCCAGCATCTTCTGCGACGTCTGAAAGCTGATGTGCTAAAGGTAAGAGAACTGTTACGATGGATGTCCCAGGGTACTTATTGTGACCTGTGGGGTTTGTCAGAACATTCCCTCCAAGAGTGAGTTCATTGTCAGAGTGGATCTAGCCCCTGTACAGAAGTAAGTAGTTGTAGCCATCCTGTGGGGGGAGAGAGAGCTGACTGGTGGGTAACAGGAAATACTACAAGTACATCCTGACCAGAAACTTTGAGGCCCTCAACTCCAAAGGAGGGGGGCACCAGGTGTCTCTCCTCAACATCATGGTGGATCTGAAGAAGTGCTGCAACCACCCCTATCTCTTCCCTGCGGCCGCTCAGGTAGGTAACCTCACCTTGCAGCAGTCATTCAGTGCTCAACACTGGGGGTATGTAGGAGGCACCCAAGCTTCCCAACGGGGCCTATGAATGTAACTCTCTGGCCAAGGCCTGTGGCAAGTTGATCTTGCTCCAGAAGATGCTGAGGAAGCTGAATGATGATGGCCACAGAGTCCTCATCTTTTCCCAGGTAGGTGAGGAGAGAATTGTAGTGGTGTTGGAGGCTAAGCCAGGTGTGGGTAGATGACCAAGATGTTGGATCTACTGGAGGACTTCCTGGAGGGAGAAGGCTACAAGTACGAGAGGATTGATGGTACCATCACTGGAGGCTTGAGACAGGAGGCCATTGACAGGTTCAACGGTGAGTCTGCTACTGCTCCAATCTGTGATGGTTGCTGAGCCCCCATGGATGAATGTGCAGCCCCTAACTCCCCCCACTTCTGCTTCCTGCTCTCCACCCGAGCCGGAGGTCTGGGTATCAACCTGGCCACTGCCGACACTGTCGTCATCTATGACTCAGACTGGAACCCCCACAATGACATCCAGGTGCTGCTCTCTTTGACACTAGGGTTGGAATTGAATGCTAAAGTTGTCTGTCTGTGGACTTTGTATTAAAACATTGTGAGGACCTTGAAATTATCAATACTTTTTAAAGAGCTGAGCCAGTCAGCTTTCTCCATCTTTACACTAAGGAATCCAAGAAGCCCCCACCTTCACACTGGGCCAGTTTAAATCCAGGTCTGTTTGTGTGGGTTGGTGTATATAGGGATGCATTATATTCTATCTCAAATCTGTTCATCCAGCTGAATATGTAAGTTGTTTCTGGTCAGAAGAGGGGAACATTTTTTTTGTCAAATAAGAAATTTTATTTTTAATAACTTGTCTGAATATCTTTTTAATTATACATTGTATGGGAGTTTGTTATCTTTTTGTAAGTAGCGATCATTTACTTTTTTTTTTTTCACTCAATGTTTAGAAGGATTATTTAGGGTTTTTTTAGGGTATTTTAGGGGGTCGGTGGAAGGCTGGTTAAACCGTTTGGTTTTAGACCACTAGGACCCGGGTTCGATTCCCGCATTGGACACTTTTTCTGTTAAAAAATGCTCCAATGGCCCCCGATTCTTGCAAAAGTCCAACCCCACCAGCGAGTGCAAGTAACCAAACGGGGCTCTGGCATTTGTAAGTGCAAAGTCGAACTGCTTTTCACATGTGTAGACATGTGGTGCGCTTACAATAAAAGCAGTCGCTAACTACCCACCATGATTATCATAGCCTGTACCACGTGTACTAGGGATAAGCAAAAAAAAAAAAAAGAAGGATTATTTTTCAACATTTTTCTCTGTAATGCAGCCTATCTATTAGACTGGTCAGAAATCGCAGCAATTACCCCACCTATACGCCTCTTTAAATTTCTTTCTGTAAAGGAAACAATACTCAATTACAGAGACAAAGTGTCTTTTAAGGAAATGTTTCCTCTTACTGGAGAGTTGTTAATTAGTAAAATTTTTTTGGGAAGTGATGAAAACTGTCCTTTGTAAAAAGGTGTCCTCTCATGGAGGTGTTGTACTATGCGTTCCAAGTCCAATATAACAACTGACTGACAGAGTGAATGTGTGTTCTCACAGGCCTTCAGCAGAGCCCACCGTATCGGACAGGCCAACAAGGTGATGATCTACAGGTTTGTAACAAGGGCCTCTGTGGAGGAGAGGATCACCCAGGTGGCCAAGAAGAAGATGATGCTGACCCACTTGGTGGTGCGCCCGGGCATGGGCAGCCGTTCCAACCAGACCATGTCCAAACAGGAGCTGGATGACATCTTGCGCTTTGGTACTGAGGATCTCTTCAAAGACGAAGAGTCCAAGACTGAGGAGACCATCCACTACGATGACAAGGCTATCGAGGAGCTCCTGGACCGTACCAAGGAGGGCATTGAGCAGAAGGAGCTCTGGGCAAATGAGTACCTGGGATCCTTCAAGGTGGCAGCTTATGTCACTAAGGAAGCTGATGAGGTGAGATTATTCTTTCTCCATAGGCCCATAGGATTTTACTTTTTTTATGCTATCTGCTAGTGAGAATTTTAGATACAAGGTTGTTCCAAAAGTTTGTAAACACTTGTTATATAAGATATATTGTATACAAACTTTTGAGACAACCTTTTAATTCTTCTAGAGATTGCTTTTGTAGTTCAAAATATACCGAGATAAACTACTAGTCAGAGATCCTGTCACAAAATGCTAAATTTGTTCATATGTAAAAATATAAAAGCAGGGAAGATGTAATCAGCTGGGATGTATTAATGGATGGAAACAGTTGAATGCTGGTTATTGGATGTGATACTAGAGATGTAATTGTGTGAGTGCAGCCGGAACCTGAGACAGAGATCCTGAAACAAGAGGTGGAGTCAGCTGACCCAGCCTACTGGGAGAAGCTGCTGCGGCACCACTATGAGCAGCAGCAGGAAGATATGGCCCGTTCCCTGGGCAAGGGCAAGCGTGTCCGCAAGCAGGTGAACTACAACGATGCAGTTGGACCCCAGGACGACAACAACTGGCAGGACAACCTGTCGGACTACAACTCTGACTTCAGTGTTCCATCCGGCAATGACAATGAAGACGATGATGACTTTGAAGAAGGCAAGAATGACGGGGAGAAGATCAGCAGGAGCAGGAAGAGCCGCAATGCCCCCACAGAGAAGGATCGCCCCCTGCCGCCTCTCCTGGCCAGGGTGGGAGGCAATATTGAGGTGCTGGGCTTCAATGCTCGGCAGCGGAAAGCTTTCCTTAATGCCATTATGCGGTATGGCATGCCACCTCAAGATGCCTTCAATTCTCAATGGTAAGCTCTTGCTAGCTTTACTTGGTGTCCCACAACACAGTGTTGGTTGGTGCAGGTTGGTTCGTGACCTGAGGGGCAAGTCAGAGAAGAACTTTAGGGCCTACGTTTCCCTGTTCATGCGCCATCTCTGTGAGCCTGGTGCTGACAACTCTGAAACTTTTGCGGACGGTGTGCCGCGGGAGGGACTCTCTAGGCAGCATGTCCTCACCAGGATAGGTGTCATGTCTCTCATCAGGAAGAAGGTGGGTGGTCTGACCAGCCACTAGCACAGGCGGGTGTCACACAGCAAGTGGTGTGAGCAGGTACAGGAGTTTGAGCACATCAATGGCCTGTGGAGCATGCCCGTGAGCCAGCAGATGGCAGCAATGGCCACCACACCGGCGGACCCAGCAGGCAACAAGACAGTCAACGGCACCACCGCCCCCATCCCAATGCCAGCTCCTGCAAACAAAGATGAGCCAGCAGGGGCCGATGCCGCCAAGCCAGAGAATAAACCGGCTGAGGAGACCACAGATGACTCCAAGGCCCAGCAGACCAAAGATGCCACCAAACCTCCCGAGAAGATGGAGGAGGAATCTGCTGGCAGCAGTAGCAAGGAAGAAGGCAAGGATGCCAAGGAGGAGGCTAAGGAGGAGCCCATGGAGGTGGACAAGGAGGAGAAGCCTGCAGGGGAGAAGCCAGAGGAGAAGGAAGAGGAGAAGCCAGCTGCAGCAGCCAGCTCCAAGGAAGACAAGGATGTGACCATTGTGGAGCCCACCACCACAGCTGCCGCCACTACCACCACCACTACCACCCCCGCAGTGGCTGCAGGCCTGCCCCCACACCCTGACTCCGCTGAGCAGATCAAGAAGAAGTTCATGTTTAACATTGCAGACGGTGGCTTCACAGAGCTCCACACTCTGTGGCAGAATGAGGAGCGGGCCGCTGTTCCTGGCAGGGAGTTTGAGATCTGGCATCGTCGTCACGACTACTGGCTCCTGGCTGGAATTGTCAAGTATCCTTTTACACAATATTGGTTAATGTTGCCTGTTGTTGTGCCTGCCACCTTCCTCACTGAGGTTATTGGCAGAAGTTGTTGTTTCTTATCCCCTTGTGTAAAGATTACACAAATTCCATGAGTCCATGCTCCTCGAGCTGTTTTATGATAAGCAGCGGCCTCTCCTAAAGGTCCTGTTTAGATTGGCAGAAGTTACTATGTAGTAGTAAACAAGTTGTTATACATGCAGCAAGGTTAGCATTCCTTAACCCTAATGACAGGCACGGCTATGGGAGGTGGCAGGACATTCAGAACGATCCCTGCTTCTTCATTATTAATGAGCCCTTCAAGATGGACGTGGGCAAGGGCAACTTCCTGGAGATCAAGAACAAGTTCCTTGCCCGCAGGTTCAAGGTGGGTAGAGACACCTTGTGACAAGCTGGTGTGATGACTATAATTTGATTGCTGTAGCTGCTGGAGCAAGCTCTGGTAATTGAGGAACAGCTGCGCCGCGCAGCCTACCTGAACCTCACCCAGGACCCCAGCCACCCTGCCATGGCCCTCAATGCCCGCTTTGCTGAGCTGGAGTGTCTGGCAGAGTCCCACCAGCACCTCTCCAAGGAGAGTCTGGCTGGCAACAAGCCTGCTAATGCAGTTCTCAACAAGGGTGAGTTGTTCTACTCGGCAGGATATCTATCTTCCTGTTGCTTTTTTAAATAGTCTTTCTTTAAACCAGTTTCTAATCAGGCATTTCACTGAATGATTCAAATATCCAGCCATGCCCCTATTTACTATATAATAGTGAGGGGTGTATGACACTCTATACACATACAGCTTACTATAATTCAGCACTTACTGGGATTCAACCAGTTTTCAAATCTCTTACACCACAGAGTATCTTTTTAAATTTAACTATAATTCACACCAACTAGACTCATGGAGAAAACTTAAATTTGTACCTTTTAGCATGTATATTGGGATTTAGACTATAACTCTGAAAGATATTTGATACACAGTAACCTTAATTGAAAACACATGAGATAACTAAGCCTGAACAAAATTTTCTCTGTCTTATAAAAAATAGATGGCCAGCGACATCAAAATATGAATCTTCCTTAAGTCTTGTCTCCATGAGTGTACTTCAACAGGAATCACCTTGGGTTGTTGTGAAGAGGTTTGACCGTGTACAGTGTACTAAATGGCTGTGTGTGTGTGCAGTGCTGAACCAGCTGGAGGAGCTGCTGAGTGACATGAAGTCAGATGTCAGCAGGCTCCCAGCCACCCTGGCCCGCATCCCCCCAGTGGCCCAGCGGCTGCAGATGTCGGAGCGGAGCATCCTGAGCCGGCTCACTGGACAGCCAGCCGGGACCTCTGTCGGTCTGGGACAGAGTCCGGCCTTCGCCACCCCTGCCCCCACCACAGGTGCGGCTCACAAGTAAACTCTCACTGTACAGTCTCAGTAGGTTTTGTATTATTTATATATATAATATATATATATATATTTACCCCCTCCCCCTCCCTTGTATGGCGGCCCCCCACCCCCATCTGTTTGGATGTCTTCCCCGTTGGGACCCATCGTTGCTGCCACCACTGCTGCTTTTATAAAGAACTCCTTGTTCCCTGCTCCCACCTTGTCAAATTTTATCTTTTCTCTCTCTCTCTCTCATTGTAATTGCACCTACCTACCCCCGATGGCGGGCCTATCTCTCATCCAAGACAAGCATGGCTGCCCCCCTCTCCTCCCATTTTTCATTGTTAACTACAGAGTTATCATTAAAGCTTATTTGCTCCCCTTTCTTAGTAGTGGTGTAGTCATTGGTTGTTTTGGCATGCCGGCATGTACACACAACACACCCTGGCATCTTGGCCTCTATTGGTTGTTGTAGAGTGTCTACACAGAGAAAACTCCTTTAGTATCGTGTTGTGACTGAAGTATTGCTTTCTTTTAAGTGGAACATATTTGTAGGGAAAAAACCTGGAACTGAGGCTATAATGATTCCTGTTTCTAGTGTAATAATATAGTTAAGTATGGCTACCAAAAGTCCCAGTGAGATTATCTTCACCATGTCAGTGCAATATTCACCTTGTTTGTGAATCCAACATTACTACACTTGGTGTAACACAAGTCCCATTATATGTAAAAAAAAAAAAAACTACACCTATCCCCCGATTTACACGGTAGATAACGTTCCTGAGAAAAACGTGTAAATTGGGGGATAGGTTTACACAGAAATAAAATGCATTGACAGGTTAAAATATGTAGTCAGCACATAAGCTCGGGATTCCTCGTGAGATGTGTACACAGCGCATGTGTTCAATCACAGTAGCATCATTTAGTATAGTGCGATAAAAATAAAAAATAAAAATTTATTTGGAAAACTGTGTAAAAGCGAAAACGTGTAAAACAAGTACCGTGTAAATCGGGGGATAGGTGTACTTAGAAATTAATAATGGAGAATGACTCAAAACATTTTTATTTTCATTTGGGAAACCTTATCCGACTTTAAAAGTATTTGAATCGACAAATATTCGTGCTTTTTTTTTTTAAAGGTCAAATTGGAGGAATTCAACTCCTAAAAGCTATAGTCACAACAGAAGGTGGTTTGAGGGGTACACACTGGTGTCTTACCATCCTATCTGGTGTATCTGTGGAGCTTCAATTCTTACTCACTCACACAAATGAAAGGAAAAGTGTCATACCTGCATCACACCTCGATGCTAATGTGCAATAAAGGTACCTCACCCTTTTAATTGGGGATCAGTGAAGGAGTGGAATAAACGGTCAATTTTCAGCAACTGCGACCCTGGATTGAATCCCATATGTGGAAATTTTTTCTGTAAAAAAAAAAAAAAGGTTCAATGGTTCCCGATTCTTCCAGAAGTCCAATCCTACCAGTGAGTACAAGTAACCAAATGA
Source organism: Cordylochernes scorpioides (assembly GCA_030710605.1). Lineage (NCBI taxonomy): Eukaryota > Metazoa > Arthropoda > Arachnida > Pseudoscorpiones > Chernetidae > Cordylochernes > Cordylochernes scorpioides. The sequence continues at coordinate 15,501,830 of CP092868.1, forward strand.
AGCTCTGACACAATTGTATGTGCAAAAGTCGAACTGTCTTCTACATGTGGCATAGTAAAAGCAGTTAGTTACTACCCACCATGATTATCATGGTGTACTTAGGATAAGTACCAACACCACCCAGCATTTTAATCAAAACTACACAGAACACACCAATTAAGATTAATGCCACAGTTTTGACAAATTCTCTGAATTAACAAGTTCTGCCCACAAAGATGATCAAATTAATGCATTGTTTTAATGCCTTTATTAAATGTGTTGAAAATATACCTATTAAAATGGAGAGGTGTGTGCCTTTATTGCACAAGGTAAATACAGTAAAACTTCTCTTGGGAGTTTTCCTGTCTTAAGGAATCTATTTTTAGTGGGAGACATTTGTTTTTCAAGACTTCCACCTTTTTATAAATATTTATTGTCCTTTGACGACCCAATGTCACCCTTTTGAAAAAAGATAGAAAACTTATTAATGAACTATTCAAGCTTTTAATCTTTTTGTAAAGGCGACTGGGTCGCTGAAATGTCAAAGAATAAGAAACGTTGAAACACAATTTTGATTAGAGATTATAGATACAAGAAAATAAGACCTAATCCAAATAATTTAATAGTGTGTGATGTTTCGGTAACAGCGTTGTTACCATCATCAGACAAAAGAATAAATGTTTTCATTAATCATAAATTTAAACATTTTATTAATAAACTTTTTCATTTATTCTTTTGTCTGATGATGGTAACAATGCTGTTACCGAAACGTCACACACTATTAAATTATTTGGATGAGGTCTTATTTTCTTGTATCGATAGGAAACGTTTATTTTTTAATAATCTTTTTGGTGATGAAGTCTTGAATGAATTCAAATCCAAGCTACAATAATGATTTTCTCTATAATTTATATTTCTATTATTTAAGTTTTCTTAGATTGTATCTAATGCATGCACATTTTAAGCTCCTAAATGTGTTGAATATTCTACAGTGATGGACAAACGAAGTGGAAAGTCTTTGATGTTGATGGTCATCTATTTTTTTGAAGGAGGCTGAGAATTTTTTATTTTTTTGCTTATTCCTAGTACACATGGTACAGGCCATGATAATCAAGGCTGAGAAAATTTTGTTCACTCATGTGTCTTCAATAAAAGTCACTGTAATATCTTTCAGAGTTATTGTCTGAATCCCGATATACATGCTAAAAAGTACAACTTCCTTAATTCTATGAGTGTAAAGCCTTTAAATAATTTAAATGGACTTTTTACAATATACTTACTCTTGTGGTCAATTGGTACTTGCAATCATTGATAAAAGTTATATAAATGACTTGCTGCAAGTTTTATTATATATATTTTATTGGGAGATTGCTCTTTCTCACCATCTGTAGGGTGTTTTTATAACTAAAAGGTTGAGAAAAAGGACAAGACCTGAAAGCTCTCAAAAAGATATACAGTAGAACTTGGATAATTCGAACTTCTTTAATTCGAAAACCTCTTTAATTCGAATATTTATCTTGGTCCCTAGAATTTCCGTTTTTATATATATATATAATTCAAATTTTTGGATAATTCGAATTTTTTTATGGTCCCTTGGGGTTCGAATTATCCAAGTTCGACTGTATTAAAATAATATCTTGTGGGTATAAGTCATTTATATAACTTAATACAACACTTAATACACAAAACATGAAGAAGTTATATCTTTTAGCATGTATATCGGGGTTCAGACAATAACTATGAAAGATATTACAGTGACCTTTATTGAAGACACACAAGATAACCAAGTGGGAACAAAATTGCCTCTGTCTCTTTAAAAAAATAGATAACTGACGACATCAAAGACTTTCCACTTTATAAAGTTTTGTCCATGAGTATATTATCCCACATTAGTACATTTTTTTTCAAATAAGTAGTGGTGTCTGAGTATATTTTGTGACTGTATATTTTTCCCCACTGTGAGGAATAAAGGAGTTTTGAGAAGAACCAGGTCTTGTGTTGAAGGTCATCAGAAATAATTGATGGGATGAGAGGAAATGGATTGTTGAAGAAAGTTCTGGTAAGACAATGTGGGAAGGAAGAAGAATTGAACTGGATGGGAAGCTATGAAGAACTCAAGGATGTTACTGAAGACCAGTAACTGTTACACGGTGTAGAGAAACTGAAAAATTGGTTGTTAGTTAAGCTAAACTTTTGTTAGTTGAAACAAATATTTATTAACTAAATAACTAATTTTCTTATCAATTTGTTCAAAGCTTGAATATGTGGAGTTAGAACAGCTTTGAGAAAACCTAAGTATGTTTGCCATTATTAGATTTTAGTAACACATTGGTAACTCAAAGATCTGGGAATAAGTTTTATCATTTTTTATTAACTCAAACCTTCTCTGGTTTATCAGCCCTACGACAGGAGTAACACAACTAAATAAATGCTCCAAACAAGGCTCTGGCACATTTGTAAGTGCAAAGTTCGAACTGCTTTTTCACATGTGTAGACATGTGGTGTACTTACAGTAAAAGCAGTCGCCAACTTCTATCCACCATGATTATCATCATGACCTGTACCATGTGTACTAGGGATAAGCAAAAAATAAATAAATGCTGATGTGTAGGACATATAAAAAGTTGTATCTCCCATCAAAATAGACACTAAAACCAAGCACCATCTATTGATTGTATATGCAAACCGGTGGACTCAGGTCAGTGACAAAGCCACAATTATATGTATGTACCTCTACAGACCTATAAGCTTATGTCCATAGTTCACTAAACACCCCTAAGCTGCCTTCCATAGAAAATACAGGGTATATTCCAATCCAATACAATAGTAGAGCGGTCTAGAGATTAATTTGGCAAAACCGCTGAGAGGGTTCACTACTGATGAGCCAAGCCCTCTCATTCAATAACTCATATCATTGCAGTAAGGTCTGTAGAGATAATATTTGATGATATTTAAAAGAAACTCATTGCCAGTAAATTTATTTGTATATCAATTAAGAAGGATCAGAAGATGAGTTTCTTTTATTGTATGAATGCTACGAGCTTTCGGGCAAAAGCCCTTCGACAGGCAAAAATATAACTATAACTATAGTTATATTTTTGCCTGTCGAAGGGCTTTTGCCCGAAAGCTCGTAGCATTCATACAATAAAAGAAACTCATCTTCTGATCCTTCTTAATTGATATACCTTACTAGAAGAGTCTTTACCTTTAAATTTATTTGTGTAAATTTTAAAATTTGGCAAACTGAGAAGTGTCTACCTGGAGACAATGTTTTTTTAGCTAATGACCGTGTTCAGTCCATGGCGGACTTTATTCCATGAGATCCACAAGAGATCAAAGAGGTGTTTAGATTGTAAAGTGGCTTGGTAAAATCTATAGCTAAAATATAGATGGAAATTTTACAGGGAGGAATTTTAATCTATAAAAATAAAGGTTTCCTCTCCCATCAAAATATAAGCTGAAGCCAAGCACCATCTATTGACTCTTTCACACACTAGTGGACTCAGGTCATAACAAAGCCACAACACCAGCTTTGACAAACTGCATCTACCTGGAGTCTATGGAACCCACTAGTTTGCAGTGACAGTCAATAGATGACATCTATTTTGACAGGAGAGGCAACCTTTGCTTTTATAAATATATATGTAAATAAATGTAGAGATTCCATTTATTCATGAACACATTAAATGCATTAACACAAAGCAATAACGCGCTATCTATACATATAAAATGAAAGGATTTAAAAGCGCGAATGTTTCTTTTATACATAATACAAACTTCTACTGTCCTTACTGCGATAAAAAAATATATTGGGAGGGCTTGGCTCATCAGTGATCATCATTAGAGCTCTGAGAGGCGGTCTGGTGGATTAAATTGGCGAAACCGCTGGGAGGGTTCACCACTGATGAGCCAAGCCCTCCAATATATTTTTTCATCGCAGTAAGGGCAGTAGAAGTTTGTATTATGTATAAAAGAAACATTCGTGCTTTTAAATCCTTTCATTTTACATTATATATTTAAAAACAAGTTCTCACACACTGCAATAATCTTGAGTCAAATAATTACCCTCAACTCCGAGGCAGGGAAAGCTAGAACTTATCCCAATTAACAAATGTACATTTAAAATTATCACACAATATCACAGATTTCCCTAGAAAATAAAATTATTTAATTGGAAATAATTTCTGATTCCCCAGTGAGGGTCTCATTCATTCGATTGATATTATTGCAGACAGAAAATACTGGGATGATGAAAATATTATGAAAAAGGCATCTCCTTATCATGCAACTGAAAGCTGCTGATGGCTTGCGCCATCTATCGGAATAAATATCAACTATTCTCGTTGATTTTTAATTATTCCAGAATTGGCCAAATACCCATTCTTGATTAATCAAGAAAAGCTAACCAAGGACGCGTTTCGGGCTGTTGGCCCTCATCCTTGATGATGAAAATATTGCAAAGGATTTTTATTTTAGAGCCTTAAACCTATAGAGCTAACTATTCCTCAAACAAATTTCTATATAGTTAGCTGTTGTTATATAACTATACTATCATTACTATATGACAGTAATTATCTCTATATTTATTTACCAGTTGCGACACGCTATATCTGATCTGGATAATTGCGCGTGAAACTATTTACAATAATTGTAGTAGAGTAGGTAACAGAATTATCAAAAAGAAAATAAACAATTGAGAAAAAGAGCATTGAATAAACAATTAAACATTAAACAAATAAGCAGCAGATAGAAGAAATGGCAAGGTAGTTAATTATCTCTCTATATAAAACTTTGGTCTCAGTCTTAAGAAAGTTGCATAAATTCAAAAGCTTACATCCTTAAATAAATAAATTGCCTTGCTTTTTAAAGGAACTTCACATCTGTTCACATCCAAGAAGTACAATTGTAGTTCCAATTTCTACCACCAGAGGTAGGATGGTCCACCCATGTTTGTTCCAAAAGCATAAACTAAACAAATAACTAAACATATTGTAATGATAGTAATATATAGTTTATTGTCAGTTTATATAGTATTCTAAGTTATAAAACTCCAACATGGGAGAATTTTTTCATTTTTGTGACCAAACCTTCAAACATGGACATGGTTGTGATGGAAAACCCTGCCTCTGGTGGTGGAAATTGGAACTAACATTTATTAATTACAATGGACCTAATTGGGACAAATATGTAAGTTTTTTTATTTTATTGCAATGTTATACATTTTTGAGTATATATTTGTTAATTAAGTGATTGAAAAAAAGTCTCAATTATTTCTGATGAAGACATGTTTATTTTTTAAATGAAACGCTTGAAAAAAATTTAAATACAGATTTGTTAATTGGGACTAAATTTTAATTTCCCAGTAAGTGTCCCAATTAATGGACTTTGTTTATCCAAGAAGTACAATTGTAATTCCAATTTCTACCACCAGAGGCAGGGTGGTCCACCCACGTTTGTTCCAAAAGCATCAACTAAAATAATAACTAAACAGATTATAATGATAGTAATATATAGTTTATATTGTCAGTCTATATAGTATTATAAGTTATAAAACTCCAACATGGGAGAATTTTTTCATTTTTGTGACCAAACCTTCAAACATGGACATGGTTGTGATGGAAAACCCTGCCTCTGGTGGTGGAAATTGGAACTAACTTTTATATAGATTATAATATGAAAGTTTTCAATTATTATTGTTATATCTCTCACATGGAGTATAGTAGCTAAATTAAGTGAATGAGAATACCAACTATTAGTATTTCTAATTGGGATAATATTAAAAAAAAGTATTTCTAATTAAAACATGTTTACTTTTAAAAAATGAAGCTGAAAATTATTTTAAATATATATTTGTTAATTGGGAATAAATTTTGATTTCCCAGTGAGTGCTCTAATTAATGGATTTTGTTCACCTAAGAAGTACAATTGTAGTTCCAATTTCTACCACCAGAGGCAGGGTGGTCTACCTATGTTTGTTCCAAAAGTATAATCTACACTAATAATTGAACAGAATATGTATAGTTTATTGTCAGTCTATATATTATCCTAAGTCTTAGTTAAAAAACTCCAACCTGGGGGAACATTTTGATTTTTATGACCAAACATGGACATAGTTGTGATGGAAAACCCTGCCTCTGGTGGTGGAAATTGGAACTAACATTTATATTCCCAATAAATGTCAATTTGGTCAAAACTAAATGTTTTTAATTATTATTGGTATGATATACATCATTATTTTGAATTAATTGGCAAATATTTTTAAATTCGGTCCCAATTATCAGAAGTCCTAATTAAAAATTGTATATTTTTATGGTATTCCTTTAATCCACAAAATTTCATAAGAAAACGTTTGTTAATTCAAACCTCAGATAAATGAGATGATATTTGTTCTTCCTCCAAGTTCTCAAATTGATTATAAATATTTGAAATAAAATATGCAAAAAGAAGTTGGGCAAATTTATGGCACATTTCCTATAGAGAGAGAGAGATAGATGTAACCCGGGCTCCTGGAGCGCAAAACGCCAACTACCCGGGCTGTCCAGCAGTCTAGTTTAGAATACTAGTCACGTCCTGTACGGGTTGCTGAGCTAAACCAGTCCACCAGGAAGTTCCATGCTGGCAGAGTTTCTGGTAGGCGGGCCAGTGATGAGGAATCGAAGTCTGCCTGTCCAAGCAGTAAAGCCGTTTGCGTTTCCTATATGATTTTGATTCAAGATGTCTATATGGACTTTTAAGTGAAATTCCACTTCTTGCCCTTTGAAAAACACGTTTTTGTTATTTTTTTTTTAAATCTCCAGAGTCTTCAAAATACTTAAAAAAAGAATATGTATAAAAATTCATAGCTTTAAAATATTGGTCTAATTTTGAGGCTTAAAAGTTAAGGATCAAATCTGTAAAATATTCTTTAAAAAACCTTTAAACCAGTGCTATATTAATTAAAAACTTTTATAATTGAGAAAAAAAAAATTATAATTTATAAAAGTTAGTTCCAATTTCCACCACCAGAGGCAGGGTTTTCCATCACAACCATGTCCATGTTTGAAGGTTTGGTCACAAAAATGAAAAAATTCTCCCATGTTGGAGTTTTATAGCTTAGAATACTATATAGACTGACAATATAAACTATATATTACTATCATTATAATCGGTTTAGTTATTTGTTTAGTTGATGCTTTTGGAACAAACATGGGTGGAACACCCTGCCTCTGGTGGTAGAAATTGGAACTACAATTGTACTTCTTGGATGAACAAAGTCCATTAATTGGGACACTCACTGGGAAATCAAAATTTATTCTCAATAAATAAATGTGTATTTAAAATTATTTCAGAGTTTCATTAAAAAAATATCTTCATCATAAATACTAATAGTTGGGACTCAATCACTTAATTAGTTATTATATATATATATACTCAAACAATATGAGAGATAGATATAACATTACAATAATAATTTTAAAACTTTCATATTTGACCAAATAATATTTATTGTAATTTATATAAATGTGTGTTAGTTCCAATTTCCACCACCAGAGGCAGGGTTTTCCATCTCTACCATGTTCATGTTTGTGGTCCCAGAAACTAAATGTGCTCTCAGGTGTATTTTTATAGCACTAATATCAATGTAATTATAAGATTATTGAGTTATTTAATGGGTGTATATTTTAAAATTTATTTTATATATATTTTACCAAACTATACATATATTTGAATATTGGTTTTAAGTTCCCCACATTTGGATGATATTCATTGGGTGTCGGTGGAGCAGTGTCGATTTTAAACAGCCATAACCTGGGATCAAAACCGCATTGAGCACTTTTATCTGAAAAAAAAAAATCGCCACAATGGCTTCCCGATTCTTACAGAAGTTCAACTCCATCAGTGATTACAAGCAACCACCAAATGGGGCATGAAATGAAACCTCCATCTTACTTGGATTGGTAATGAAATTTTTTCTCTTAGTGTTCTATTTGTTAAATAATATTCGATAGAAAAGGTTAAAAAAATCTAAATCCATTATATTCCATAGTCATTATTGTAATCTATAACATACGATTTCAAAATGTAATTTGTTACACAGTAGATTCTCCATGATCCTCTCTACAAAGGAAAATTTTCATCGCCAAAATTAAAATTTTTTTAAACTAGCTGCTCTCCAGTAAGAGGACATCTTTCTCTAAATGACACTTTGGTTCTAAAATTCTACTGTATATATATCAATGACAAATATAATCAAGAAGTTACTTGGTAACACATATGACTCTCTGATTCATATTTCAATAATAAATAATATTTTTCTTTTATTAACAAATACAAAGATACTAGAGCCACTAATTGTTACAAGAAAGACGGTGTGGTATCAAAGATTAGTTTCAATATTTCCATATACATTAGCTACAGGTTGTCGAAAAAGTCAGTGTGTAGAGAGTGTGTAAAAAATAACCTTAAAAATCACACACAGAACAAGTATATTTTATTGAATACAGATATCAGGAAATGTCTCTCTGGGAGAGACTGGTTTCTCAAGACATTCTAGAGGGTGGTCTTTGTGGGCACCTCCAATGTCTGGGTTGTTCCTCGCCCTTCATGGAACCTAAGAGAAAAAAAAACAGGAGTCATGTCAGGAGACCTTGAAGGACAGATATCATCAACTTCATAAGTAGAGGATGGAGTCATTCCACGCTATGCTTTTTGTTTAAATAAATAATGTTTAAATAATTTACGAAATTATTGAAATAAAGATGGAAATATTTGGGAAGGCTTGGTTCATCAGTGGTGAACCTTCCCAGCGATTTCACCAATTTAATCCACCAGATCTAAGCTACAACCATTGTATGTTGATTCAGCTTATAAAGTTGAAGGTTTATTTTTAGTGATGGTGTGTTTAACAAACTTCGGGAAAATGCTTCTCTAATTGTTGAAATTTCAGCTTCAAGCACAGCTCTTCCGTTTAAAGGACAAGATAACAAATGCAACCAAGCCTATCACCGATCTGAGGCCGCTAGTTTGACGTCTATTTTGATGGAGAGAGAGAATAGGTGACCTTTATTTTAATAGATCACTATTTTCCCTTCAAAATTTGGCCATAGATTTGGCCTAGCCACTTTGCCAGCTAAATACCTCTTTTACGGATTTCCTTGTGAATCTCATGGAATGAAGTCCATCCTAGACTGACGAAGGCCATAGCCCGAAACCATGGTCTCTAGGTGGACGTTGCTAAGTTTTCCAAAGCTGGTGTTGTGGCTTTGTCACCGACCTGAGGCCGCTAGTTTGCGGCGACGGTCAATAGATGGCGTCTAGTTTGACGTCTACTTTGACAGGAGAGGTGACCGTTATTTTATATATATACCCGTAAATATCCTCCCAGAAAAATTTACATTTATAAGTGATTGTGTTATCTAGAAACTTTATAAACCGTGAAAGTAGTTGTTCTGTTTTTGTTGAAACCAGTCTCAGGCTCATTGAGAAGGATGACGAGTATCTGCCAAGACGGTATCAATGATATATGCCTAACTTACTACATACCTTTTATAAAAAAGAAAGGTCACCTCTCCCGTCAAAAACTACCTCTCGACTGTCTTTAAAAACTATCAGACTTGGGTCGATTGCAAAGTCACAACCCCAACTTTGGCAAATTCAGAACACCACAATGGTTTCGAGCTAATGGTCTTTGTCAGTCCAGGGCGGGTTTGATTTTATGAGATCGACGAGGGATTAACAATATTTTCTGCCTTGTTTAGCTAGCAAAGTGGCAAGGTCAATTCAATGGCTGAAATATCATTGAAAATTTTAACGGAAGTTTCTCTAAAAAAAAAAATTTAAAAAATCAATGCGTCTTGGATATCAGCTCATTTATTTGCCGATATTGAAGGCCTACTTGATCAGGGAGCATTTGCCACACTGGTCCTATGACAGGATATAGATTCCAATTTTGTATGAAATTACAGCGGTGTACTATCTCTTCTGGGCATTCTTCGACTAACCTCTTTATTTCACACCCATATAAATATAACAACATTTGGGAGAAGTTAACTACTAGTATTAAACTACTAGTAAGTACTCTTCTCTAATGATAGAGTAACAATACTGAAACGTGTGTTGTATAGAGATTTCATCTTGTTAGCTGGTAACAAATGTGCTAAGAAAACATTGGGCAATTGTACTCTGGTATATCGGGATGAACCATCCACAAGGTTCTATAAGATGATACACAATACCAGGTACATACAAGAGCATCCAACACAACAATCTTCAACACTATGGTGGGATGACCTATTGTAGAAATGTTTAGTTATCTGTTGTAAGTGTGCGGCGTTTGTATAACTTAATTTCAACCAATGGAAAGTTACCCACAGCACCGTTTTTTACTTTAATTAATCTGTTAAAAACATACAACAATAAAATATACAGAAAACATCACTAAAAGATGTGAACAGTGTGGGATAGTAGAAGTTTACAGCCACCATTTGATGATAACAGCATCTCAAATTTGGATTCACTTTGAATATATATTTTTTCTTTAAAGAATATGTTACGCCCCCTATATATGCCGTAATAATTTTTATTCTGATAATCACAAGAGAGACTTTCCAAAAACATGGTTACTCCTGATCTCTACTGGACATGGTCTCTTTCTTACTAGAACTTGGATAAATTTGTTGAATTTTTTTTTTTTTTTAATTTTTTTTTTTACAAAAGTGGTTGATCATGAGAGTTTTTACTGTCCTATTTGAAGGAATATCTTGATTAAAACACACCTTAAACCATAGTTATGTGTACAATGAAATAATAAAAAAAAATATATATATATATATATATAAAAACAAATGTTATTAAAAAAAAAATGGCCCATGGGGGGATCGAACCCACGACCTTCGCGTTATTAGCACGACGCTCTAACCAACTGAGCTAATGGGCCGATATGTAAATGGTACTATTTAAACTATTAAAAATAAAAAAGGCGTATCCTGACCAGGAGCACATGTGCTTTTCAGAAAGCAGAGCGCCATCTGGTGGAACAGAAATCAACTATTCATTGATTTAACCTGTTCCCTGATATTTGGCCAACCCAATAAAGGATCTACAATTCTTGAAAAAATGTCAAATATCAAATTCATCTATGGATCAACACTACCCTTTCTGATTTGTCGGCATTCTTCATGGCGTAATAAAATGTTTTCAAATCAACCAAAGTGATAGGAGAGAGCCGGCGTCCAAACATGGGAGGTAAAATGAAGGGTCTTTATTTAAAAATAAAATCTTCAACCTCCAGAAAACACCATTTGCTTGGTTATTAAGAACTAGAAAACTCTATTTAACCACTAATATACATTTTTAGGTTCGGTATATACAAGTTTCCATAATTCACAGCCCGGCGATTCCACCTCCTCTAAAATGAGTTGATGGCAGTCTCTTTCATAGTTTGTATTCCTTATTGGCTGGCAGCATCACAGTTAGTCTCTTATGATGGATCATATACTAAAAACATGGCTAAATTAGGTTTCTCCAGGAGGTTTTCTCTTACCAGAAACTCTATCATGTTATAAGCCAAGTTATGAGGAGCCTTTCAACCCAAACAGCATTTCTGAAGAGAGACCAACTCCAGGAAAGCGGGGTTTATCGATGGTCTCTGATGGAAATACTATTTATGGCACAATACGATTCTTTATCCCCTAAGACATTTTATTATACAAATTTACATACCTCTATTAATAAAAAATGGTCTATTCTCGACCTATCGGATTTAAACAACATTTAAGACAATTTACTTTGGTCCCGAGAACCAAATACTATTCTAATACGAAAAACTAATGAGAAAAGCTCAAATAGGATTCAAGACCAAGATTTTAAAGGGTCAAGCTAAATTTTATGATTTTTTTTTCTTTGGTGAAATAGTTTTAAGACCGAAAGGTTTCTTTTTTTTTTTCGAATGGTGCATCTTTTGTATTTAATATAAATGTTTTAAAATTCATTTTAAAAATTCATATCCGAATTTATAACATTGTAATGTGGAGAGAGACCGTTATCACACTACTTCAGTTGTGGAACTTGGCGAGACTCGAGGGTGATGTCTGGAGAGAGAGGATAATGATAACAATTACTGGATTTAAGACTAAATCAGAGTGTTTAAGCTGGAAATTTCTGATCCCCCTGTTGTTAAATGGAGACTGTAATTTGAACTGCGTGCTGGATTTAAAATGTCCGATTGTGTCTCACGTGTTTCTAAAATAGGTCAGTGATATTATATACATTTATCTACTGTTGTTGTGGTGTTATACATACATGCCGAATATTGAGAATCAGAACTCGGGAACGTAGCTTTCGAAAAAAATTGCTTCAATGAAATTATATTCTTGTACAAGTCCAATCTCACAAGTGAGTTCCAATAATCAAACGGGTCTCCTGCGCTTTTAAATTGTAGATGTCGAACTGCTTTCTAGATGTGATTGCACTTAGTGTAGAAACGGTCTTACCCAACTCACGTGTACTTGAGATAAAGTAATAAGGAGAATAACCTCTTGCGCTCTACCATTCACATGTATAAGGCAGCGATATCAACATTATACCTACAAGGTGGCTGAGTCCCATTTGTTAAAGTCTTAATTCAGTGGAACCTCATTTTATACTCATAGACAGGAAATTGTACCTTTTAACACGTATATCGGGATTCAGACAATAACTCTGAAAGATATTACAGTGACCTTTATTGAAGACACACGAGATAACAAAATTGCCTCCGTCTTTTTATTCTTCAAAAAAAAAAAAAAAAAAAAATAGAAGACCGCCGACATCAAAATATGAAACTTTCTCAAGTTTTGTCCATGAGTGTATAATAGCACAAACTCTTTTATAATAGCGCGCACAAGTTGGTTATATAACCAAGTTTTATATTTCAATTGTTTCAATCGTGGTGGTTAATAGGACATAAAATATCGGTTCAAACTATAGTTCAAACGACGTTCGACACGATCTATGCACTTATATATTATTATTATCACTTATTGTTTGTGTGTGTCAATTAATCAACATTATAAGTTACTAAATAATCCCTTATTTCAAATACAATTTTATAAAAATAGTGAAATGTTTTCAATTAATTTTAAAAAGAAAAAAAAAAAAACTAATTGGAGAGTTAAGCTCTTGTTAGATTTTTTCCCCACTATTCTTTTAGGCCAGACAAAACACAGGGCGCGCGGATGACAAAGATTTCTATAAATAAAATAACATTATTAATATTTTTTAATTAAAAAAATATCCAAATAATATAGGAAATCTTCCTTTTTTTTTTTTTCAAACTTGCAAATGAGATGTCAAAAAAAAAAAATAAAATCAGAAATTGTCCCAATAAATTGTACAATAAAAATCTCGAGGAATAAAAGGGCAGTTAAATTTATTTATCGCGCTCACAGATTGCCAGCGTCGCCAGTCGCATCGATTTTCTCTGGAAGATCATTAGTTAGGTGGCGAGGGAAGAAAGCTAACGACGTGCTCGAGATTTATGTAAACGACAAGTTTTGGTAACTCCAACCCCCGTAGTTTGTTCGGTTCCAAAATCACTTTATTAGGTACCGTTTAACAAGAGCAACCTAGTTTACGATAATTGAAACAATGAATAATATGTGAGTTATTCACATATTAAACAAAAGGTTAACACGAGGATGATTCAATTCCGGTTCATGACTGTCGGGAATCGAGGGTGTTACCTACTCGTCCACCGACTTATGCCCCAGTTTGTTTTCCCCCCTCAGACAACCAGAACGTGCAGGAATATACAGTAAGCCCGTATTTAACCATTATGACTTAAGAAATGAAAGATTTAGCATGGATTTTTCTTTTTCAAATAAAATAAACACACACACACACACGTCCTACTATTTTTACTGCGATGTAAAACATATTGGGTAGGCCTGGCTCATCAGTGGTGACCCCTTCCAGCGGTTTCGCCAGGTTGTTTTATATGAAAAATTTGTGCTAAATAGTATCATTTCTTATATAGAGATGGCGCACTTAAGGAAGTGGTAAGTCTGTCGCCGGTCATACTATTTTTTAAGGAGCCAAAAGGTTGTTCACACTTGGTTATCTCGTGTGGGGTCTTTAATAAAGGTCACTGTAATATCTTTCAGAGTTATATTCTCGATATTTCATTGGTAAAAGGTACAACTTCCTTAAGTTTTGTCCATGAGTGTATATACCTTATGTTTCTCCCTACTATATATTACGTAGCAGCTATCTCCATATAGTCAACTCTATATAGATTTGGTTCCAAATTTCCTGAGGAAATGTGATGACAAGAAATAAATCTATATAAAAGGGCGTACCTAGATCTGTAAAGAAAAAAAAAACTCAAAATATTTCGAGAGATTGCTCCCTCTTTATCAATTTATTGCACAGTTAACTTGACAAACAAAGTTTACTGTGCAATAAATTGATAAAGAGGGAGCAATCTCTCGAAATATTTTGAGAAAAAAAATTCGACCTTTTATATAAACTTATTTGATGGATCGCCTTTTGACTCAAAGAAATAAATAATTGCTGTGGATATTTAGTCTTTATAATTGTTTCCACAATCACACACACAAAATTGTGGAAATGATTATTTTTGTTACCTTAAAAAAAGTATATATGGAGAGTGATGTAACCAGAACACAATCAGAGAGAGCAGTATCAGGACTATAAGGAGGATGAGGTAGGGTAAGATCTCAACTCCGTCGAGTTGGTAAAATGGTGGTGACTTCCATCCAGGGATAGGTCAAATAGTGGAAAACCTTTGCTCATCAAACTCACATATCTACTACATATATATACAGTTAAACCTGTCTATAGCGCCCCCTCTAAATAGCACCTTCCTCTCTATAGCGCCCGATTTTAAATACGTAGTACGATGCGATTTACATTAAAAGTAACTTGTCTATAGCACCCCCTATCTATAACACCCTATTTTCGTGAGTCCCAAGAGAGGGCGCTATAGACAGGTTTAACTGTTTATAAATTTCTCTATTAAATACATTTACTAGAGAAAGACCTCCTATGAACGACCGCCTTTATTGGACTGATATAATACAACTTCCAGGACAGGAGAGACAGACCAGGAATACCAGTCTATGTGAATTGTATCTACTTGGCATGGCACTGTCCGTACGGCAACGATAGATTAATGGGAGGGCCTGGCTCATCAGTGGTGAACCCTCCCAGCGATTTCGCCAGTTTAATCTACCACACCGCTGTAATATTATATTTTGCTGTTTTCCTTTTATACCGATACTGAAAACTTCGGAAAAGGTATTTTAAATGAAATATGGGCATAAGCTTTGAGGACTTGGGTATAAAAGGAAAAAGCAAAAATACAATATTACAACAGTATGGTAGATTAAACTAGCGAAACCGCTGGGAGGGTTCACCACTGATGAGCCAGGCCCTCCCAATTATGATAGGGCAGTGGAAAAATTGTGTTTGATCTTAAAAAGAATCATACGCGTCAAAAATAGTTTTAATTTGATATAATAGATGACGCCATTATACATCATAAAATTATCCATATATAAAGATACCAAGAAAATAAATATAAATATATATTCTGTTTTGAAATTGTAAACATTGGCCCATTAGCTCAGTTGGTTAGAGCGTCGTGCTAATAACGCGAAGGTCGTGGGTTCGATCCCCCCATGGGCCATTTTTTTTTAAAATAACATTTGTTTTTATATATATTTTTTAAATTTTAATTTCATTGTACACATAATTATGGTTTAAGGGCCATTTTTTTTTCTTTCGTCCTAAAATATATAAAATATAAAATACATTTTTGAATTAATAGGCTTGAAAGTTATTGGTGATTCAAGTTTAAAATAACAATAATGTAGAATTATTTTGTTACATATTGGCTGACAAGACATAAATAATAATTTCGAAGATCATTTGGATTCAAAATAATCATTCCCCTGAGTAGAGTGTCAACGAATCACTGAAACGTCGGCTATTAAGTAATTGGTTGATGTAGTTATATTTTTACCCCAAATTTGTATAATTCACATTATTTCGCAATATTCTCTCTGACCTTCAGAAAAACCTTTAAAATAGTTTGACCTTGAGTGACCTTCACAATAATATTTTCCTTCAGGATATATTTTTGACATCTTGAGCTATATTTTTTCCAAATATTATTTTCTACATTTCGAGTAGTTTATTTTGATTCGTCCCGTCAATTTTCTTGACCCTTTTCTGAGTCCGACAGTTCATTTATATTCTATCTGACCTTTAAAACACCTTTAAAATTTTTTGACCTTGAGTGTCCTTCAAAATAATATTGTCCTTGAGGACAGGAGATATTTGATCTATTATTTTTCCAAATCTTATTTTTCTACATTTCAAGTAGTTTGTATTTCTACATACAGGGTGATCCAAAAGTCCCGCACAACTTTAAAAATTAATAACTCCGCGAATATTTGCGCTAGAGCAATGCGGTAAACACCATTGTGTTCAGGATGCAATGGGAATTTTTATGGCAAATAATGAAAAATTCGAAATTGATTTTAGTTACAACTTTATTCGCCAGATGGCGCCCTACCAGAATCAGCGATTCAGCGGCCAAATTGTTTGATAAATTGAAAAATATAACTGAACGACACGTATTTTTACTTTTTGAATACCAGGAAAGAACCCTAATAATATCAAATGATGAATTAATAAAACACCATTCCGCCAAAAGTTAGAAGAAATGGTTAACGATTTTTAAATACAATCTGAGATATGTAAAATAGGTATATGCAAATTAAAACATGTAGCAAAAAAAAAAAAAAAACCTGATATTTTAGATGCGGTTTGCTGAAATCCTCTCAGCTATTAATATTTCGAAAATAATAATTTTCTATTTTTTAAAATTCAACTCTCTCTCAGTGTCGATTATATTTATTTTAATTCATTTGAAAAATATTTATCTATCTCTGATGATTTATTTTACTCTGGAATGCCGTTGTTGTTTTTGTCGTGTCCAATAAAGAGCCTCAGATTCTTTTCGTTTGGCCAACAAAAATGTCCAATTTATATACACATATATTCTTACATAATGAGACTTTAAAGAATGCAAATAATCTTCATCTATTTACATACACAACACATCTCCCCCCTTAATAATACTCCAGTCGGTCTAGGGGTTTCCTGGCTCTCTGAGGTCTAGGACTGCGGACGGGCACTTGCACAGCGGCAGCCTCCGGTTTAGGAGTGCAAGAGGGCACGTGCACAGCAACAGGCCCTGGTATAGGAGTGCAAGAGGGTACGTGCACAGAAGCAGTCTCCTCCTTGTTTCCTGATGTAACCTCTGGAATCTCCTCTTCACTTTATTTCTGCCTTCCACCTACAGGCTTCTCTCCTGATGTTCGAGGAAGTATCAAATTTCTTGTCTCCACTTGTTTCTTTCTCACAGGTCGCAATTGATTGATATGCCTCTTATACACGACGCCCTCGCAACTTATAAGGTAGTGACGGTAGCTCAATAATTCCAAAATGGTACCTTTTTACCGTTTAGGTCCAGTTGCATAGTTGCGGAAATAAACCTCGGAACCTGTAGTAAACTGCTCCTGCCTTCTTACGGCCTCATGAAATACCTCTCGCGGATTTCTCATCTTGGTATTAAATTCGATAATCTTGATTTTAAACTTCTCTTCATTAGCAGTTCCGCCGGGGAATTCCTTTATTACAGTTTGGGGGGATGCTCTATGAGCAAATAGGAAACTTTGTAGATTCGTCTCTAAATCATCCTTCCATTATTCTTTCTCAAAAGGTTTTTAAACTCTCTTTCATATATCTCAGCTAAACCATTTGTACTAGGATTATACGAACTGGTCTTAGTGTGCCGTATACCATTCATTTTGGTAAATTGCTCGAATTCACCGGAGACAAACTGTCTTCCGTTATCTGTAACAAAATATTAGGGCAATCCAATTCTGGTGAGAATTTCTCTAAGATGACTTATAATCGTTTTTCTGGTAATATCTTTGATGATAAAATTTCTATCCACTTTGATATGCGTCCACGAGAACCAAAAACATTCTTCCCATGAACGGACCCGCTAGATCAAGATGAAGTCGATGCCACGGGTTTTCGGGCCAAGTCCATTCCGAGATGGTAGCCGGGGGCATGCTTGCCGATTCTTGGCATACTCTACATTCTCTAGTTAACTCTTTGATGCTACTGTCTATGCCTGGCCACCAGAAAATACCGTCTGGCAATCATCTTCATTTTAACAATCCCCATGTGTATTTCGTGAAAGTCATTTAAAATTAAAGGTCTTAATTTTTGGGGAATTACCACTCTTTCACGCAATTGAAAACAATCAAACTCCAAACTTAATTCCTCATTGATCTTATAATAAGGAGCTAGTGGGTTTTCCCTCAGTACCCTTGTGAATTTCCACACACACACACAGTTGCCTTCTCTAACATTCCTTAATACTATAGACAGTATTTTATCTCGGGACGTCTCATATGCCAACTCCCTAAGAGAGAACGGTACCTCATTCAACTTCCTGAGAAGAAGTACCTGGTCTTCATCAAGAAACTCCCTGACACTCGATTCTAAAGGAAGACGTGACAATGCGTCAACATTGGAATTATCACTACCTTTTCGAAACTCCTCAGTATAATTAAATGCATCTAATTTTGAGGACCATCTTTTAATTCTGGATGCTGCACATATGGGAATTGGTTTCGGATGTGAAAATATATGAATTAAGGGTCGGTTGTCTGTGAATAATACGAATTTTCGTTCCAGTAAGTATTGTCTTGATTTCTAATCGCCATAGGTTATGCTCAACGCTTCCTTTTCTAGTTGAGATTGCCGTTTTTCCACTTCAGTTAATGTTCTAGAAGCAAAAGCTATAGGGCATTCTTCCTTTCTATCATTTCTATGACTCAGAATTACGCCTAGTCCATAGTCCATTAATAATGATTTACATTTTTTTAAATAACATTCGATATTCTTTCGTCCAATTCCATCTACAATTTTTATTCAAAAGTTGATAGAATAGCGCTAAAATGTTTGTTATATTCTTTATGAATCTATAATAATAAATTAAGAGTCCTATGAAAGATCTTAATTGCGAAACATTCTTTAGGTTCAGGCGCCTCAATCACTGCTTTAATTTTATTTTCTAAGAGATGCAGTCCATATTTATCCATTTTAAACCCTAAAAATTCCACCGATTTCTTTTTAAATTTACATTTATATCTGTTTAACTTTAAACCTTTTTCTAGCAATCATCTAAACACTAGATCCAACTTTTGTTCATAATCTTCAAAGTATTTTCCTGCAACCAAAATATCATCTATGTAGCAGGCCACACCTGGCAAATCAGAAAATAGGCCTTCCATAATCCTCTGAAATTTATTTGGTGCTACCGCTACGTCATATGGTAGTCTTTTATAAGAAAACAACCTCTTTATTGTGTTTATATCAACAACAGCTTTGGCTTCTTCCGCTAACATTACTTGTAAGTAAGCCTGTGATAGGTCTAGAGTCGAAAGTACGGTGCTTGTAGTTATTTTGAAAAGATCTCATCGATCGATGGAATGGGATACCTATCTAATTCTATTGCTTTATTAGCTGTACATCTAAAATCACCACATATCCTTACACTACCATCTTTTTTTGATGCCGGTACTATTGGAGCGGTCCAATATGCATGAACTATAGGTTATAAAATGCAAGAATTCACTAAACGATCAATTTCATTCTCTACTTTGTTTTTTGGAGAGAAAGGTAAACTTCTGGTCTTACAAAACACAGGAGTCACATCCTTTTTAGAATTAAAATTTATTCTAACGTCCTTTAGACAGCCCAAATCTTTGTTAAACAAATCTGCATACCTATCCATCAAATTTTTATATATTTAAATATATATCTATTACATTCATTATTTAAAATGTTAATGCTAAACAATATAGAATAATCAAATTTCAACTGTTTAAGCCATTCTCTTCCTAATAAAATTACCTGGATTTTTTCATTTACAACTATTAATCGTAAATATTGGTTGGCTTATTTTACAAAAACATTTCTTTGATCCATAATCTCTATTGATTTACCATAAAAGGATTTTAATCTTAAATTTGTTGTGAATAATATTTTACCTTGCCAATAATTCTTATAAATATCTTTAGGTATTAAAGTAACTGGACTTCCTGTATCTATTGTAAAGCACAAAGAATAATCATCTACTATTGAATTTATTGTGGCATCAGTTTCGCCCTGTACAGAATATATAGAGTCCTCTTGTACAAATTTACATCCTCACATTCTTTTACTAGCTTTGCAGACCCTACTTAAATGACCCAGTTTTTTACATTTTAAAACAAGTCTTTGTTCTATGAGGTAAAACAGATGCCACGTGTGAATGTCTTTCACCACATCTATAACACACTATTTTGACTTTGCCTGAAAGGCCTATACTGCGCCGTACTATTATTGTACTCGCCCTTTTTATCCTTTCAATTCACAGGGGATATCTTGGCCACTAATTTATCTTGTAATTCTCTTGTATTTATCTCCGCCAATTCGAACGAGATCGCCACTGCAAAAACTTTATCCAGGGTGACATCGTCGTCCTCTTGTAGTAGCTTCTTTTGCAGGATTTCCGACTTGATTCCAGCTACAAAACGGTCTCGCATCATGGTTCCCAACATATCGACAAAATTACAATTTATTGCCGAATGTTTCAATTCTCTAAGATATTCCGAAATTGATTCTCCTTCCTGTTGAATTCTCTTTAAAAATCTGCATCGCTGTGGTATCACTTTCTTCTTTGGATCCAAATGCAGCTTAATTCTTTGAATGATAGTATCATAGGGTTGATCTTTCATTAGACCAGGAAGAAAATGTCGTTTCCCTGCTTCAAAGTTTCAGAATCTGGTAGCGAGGTATAAATCAGCACTTTAATCTCCTTCTTCAGATGCCAAAAAGAAAGCCTCAAATTTTTGTACAAAAAGATCGAAGTGTCCTCCACTGGGCTATAGCATCTAAAAGTTATTATTAACTTTGAACTTGTCATGCTGATCTTTTCTACTCCTTTGTTTTCTTGATTCAGATAGTTTAAAAGATGTAATCTTAACCCATTTTCTTATTTTTCCTCTCCATAATCCGAGTCAGATTTGTTTAAAAGATGTAGTTGTTATACTTGCATAGACGCCGTTTTCCTCAGCTTTTTACTAGCTCTGTAGATCGCGCATCCTCGTCGCCACTTTTGTTGTGTCGTAATTAGACGTACAAGAGCTCAAACTTGACCATGGCCAACAACAAATGTCCAATTTATATATAAATATATTTTTACATAATGAGGCTTTAAATAATACAAATAATATTCATCTATCTACATAAACAACAGTTAATATATAGCGAGAAGAGTAGAGGACTGAGCACAGATCCCTGAGGTACACCAGCCCATGTTCTTCGGTCCTTGGAAAATGTTCCATTGACCCGAACCTTTATCCTTCTTTCCCTTAAGAAGTCTGCAATCCAGATTAAGGTTTTTCCTCTTACTCCGATGTTGTGCAGCCTTTAAAATAATTTCTACACTCGAACAAAAGCCGAGGTCATATCCAGGAATACGGCCGTTGTCTTCTTTAGCGGTTTTTCCTAGAAATCTATTATTGATTGACAGAAGTAGAACAGTTTATCAGTTGAACATTGTCTGGATCTTTAGGCAGTTTGGTAGAAGTTTATTTTATTATTGTTAGTGAGCCAGACTATGAGCCTAGAGTGGATAATTCATTCTGTTATTTTGCAAAGTATGCTGGTAAGAGCAATTGGCCGATAGTTTTTGCATTCCTTAGCATCTTTGTTTGGTTTCAGTATTGGCACTATAATTGATATCTTCCAATTCTTTGGTAGTTTACCAGTTTGCCATGAAATGTTCAGTATTCGTAGGAGTTGATTTTTAGCTTCGTCTCCAAAGTGTTTAATCATTTGACCAAAGATTAGAGCATCTCCAGGTGACATCTTGAATTTAACTTTCCTATTGATGAATTTAGCTCATTCAGTGTGAAGTCTCTCGAGTAAATATCTTGTTGATGGTAATTTCTTGCTTGTTTAACTAACTTGTTTATATTATTTTTTAGAGTCCTACCTTCATTCGTATAGCTGAGTCTGGAAGTGCTTGAAAGATATTCAGAAATTATGTCAGCCACATCTGTTTGTTCGTCCTCTCTGTTCATATCGGTTAGAGTATTGTAGGATTAGTGTTGGTTTTGAGTTTTATAACACTAATTATAATCCAGTGATGGCTTTCCTTTTTTAGATCCATTTTTTTCGCAGAATTCTGCCCATTTTTCTTATTTGAATATCCAAATTTCTTGTTCTATTTTGTGACTAATTTCAATGAGTTCCATTATGATTTCTTCTGTTTTATTTGTTTTAAGAAGTTCATTTTTATTGTCTCTCTCTGCAATCATTGCCTCGATATTGTGGTCCTTCCAGTAAAGTATTCACAGGTCTTTACGTCTACCTCTAGGTATCGATACTTTTGCAGCCTCAGATATGTTCAAAGAGAATTTTACCAAGTTTTTGTCAATCGTTCTGTGATTTAATTCTTCGTTGCACAGTTCTTCAAGCTTTTCTGTAATTTCTTTTCCAGTGTTCTTTTATTCTGTTGAAAATTCTCAATTTTGAATTTTAGGGTTGTTAAAATTGGTCTGTGGTCACTGATTGCACATTTCAGAATTTTCCATTGTGTTGTGGGTGCGATGTTGTAATTTATCGCGGTGATGTCTATTGCGGATTCTGTGCCTGTGGACTTGGATAGATAGGTGTGCGTTTCGTTATTTAACGGTGTGAGGTTGAGGCCGGCTAGCATGTCCTGAACCTGCTGACCTTTGTTATCCTGGACAGGTGATGCCCAAGTTGGTTTTTCGGCGTTAAAATCACCAAGTATGATTGCGATATCCCGAAGACGCTTCACTTAATGTCTCTATCAGGCCTGTATTGATGCTAGTATTATCGTGGTGATAAACATTTATGATTGGAATTGTTTTATCTGTAAGATAGATTTCTATTGCCTGAGCTTCTGTCGTACTTTCTCTAGGCTTACTCTGATTATAGGCGATTTCCTTAAGTTAGATTTCTAGAGTTTTAATCAAAACGGCAAGTCCTCCTCCGAATATTTCCGGTCTGTCCATTCGTAGTTTTGTATAATCTTTGATATTGAATCTCAGATTCTGATTCAAGTTTGTCTCCTGAAGACAATTAATATGTATATTGTTGTCACAGAGAAGACAAGTCAGCTCTTTATTTTCCTCTGGGTACCATTTATATTGAGTTGTAGTAGATTGAATTGTGTCCTCGTAGTAGATTTCTCATCATGAGCTCGAGCTGCAGCCCCTGATGCGGCGGTAACTCCGGACGCGGTAGCATTACTGGAGATATCAGTTTTGCTCTTCATTTGAAAATGGGTGCCGTTGCAACGTTAGTCATCTTAGAAACGAACCAGAATTTGGTCAAATATTCCAAGGGTCCAGGGGGGACAGCAAGGAGGTGTGGTCGAACTTCTCCCCTTCCCCCTCGAATGCCGTCACTACAGGATAAAGCACTCTTGGTGAATTGTTTTAATTGTGATTCAGAATCTGCCACGGAATCTTTACGAGCGTTTCGTTCCTTTAAAGATATTCGAAGCGGTAAAGGACCAATGAGTTGCTACTCTCTAAAGCGATTGATTAAAAGTTTTGGGGAAACTGGATCTCTGGAAGCAAAACCTCGGAGTGGAAGACCATCGACATGCAAGTCAGTGGCTGTTTCGGTTTTGCAGAATGCTGAAGCTATTGAAACGTTATTCACGTATGGAGAAGTAAGTGCTAGACAAGTTTCTCGACAAACGGGGATTTCGTATTGAACAGTTTGGAGAGAACACACATTTAGAATTTTTCTATAAAAATATCCTAACAAAATTCAAAGTTTCCACGAGTTGAAAGTCAACGATTTTGAGAAGCGTCAAGAGTTCGCTGCATGGGTTTTCCGGCAAATTGATATTGATGAAAACTGTCTGTCAAACGTTCTAAGAACAGATTATGCTCACCTTTATCTAAAGGGAGAATTTAACATTCAAAACTGCCTCATTTTGGCAACAGGAAACCCTAGGATTTTTACAGAAATATCACTTCATCAGCACAGAGTTACAGTTTTGTGTGGGTTCACTTCTTCTTTTATTATTGGGCCATTTTTCTTTGAAAAAATCAATGGAAGAACTTTTAAAACCGTTTTTGTAACTGGTGAACGTTATGTTCAACTTTTGAGAGAAAAGGTTATTTCCATATTGCAGGACAGACAAGTACTAAGCGAAATAACATTCTTGCAAGATGGAGGACCTCCTCATATCTCACGCGAAGCCAAACAATTCCTGAAGGAAGCGTTCGGTGGAATTCGTTGATAAGTCGCCACTTTATATACCAGTGGCCCCCAATATCACCAGATTTGACGCCTTACAATTTCGGTTATGGGGGTACATTAAGTCGCGTTTTTATCGATGCCGGCCTACCACATTGGCCATGTTGAAGGCTTCTATCAGATGTCACGTTTTATAAATTTCAACTATTTAATTGTGACCATTCTGTCATCTATCGTCTGCAGGCGGTGTTTGATAATGAAGGGCGCCACATTGAGCAAGGATTGTGACCTACTACAAGAGAGAAGGCAGTTACCTCATGTGTTATATTTTGCAGCTCTTTGTTTTGGGTTATGGGAATAATAAATGCTGTCCTCACATCTTGACTCCTTTTTTCCTGTAAACGGTAATTTTTTGGTTTGTCATTTGCCCACATTTTATATTATGTCGTGCAGGCCAAAGTGTTATAACTTCTCGAATAACACTGGTATACACAATTTTACCCCTTATGTTTAGTTTATCGCTTTTCGCTCATTAGAAGAAATAGCATAAGGAATAATCTCTGTATCCCCCCCAACTTTAGATGTTTTGCGCAAAAAATAATACAAAATGATTTTACTACCACGTTTTTCAACGCAAAAGGTCGATTTAAAAATGATTTTTTTTTGAGGGGATACATTTTCAAAATTATGTACAGTATAATAAACAATGATAACATTTGACAAACCCATAGAATATTTGGAATAAAGTACGACAAATATATTTTGTCACTCCCCTCTATAATTCATTTTTGGATCATGACAAATATCCAGTTAAATAATTTACCCACATTATTAACCTTCAGTGAAGAGCAGTTCTACTTAAATAATCAAGTGTCGACAATTAGTCAAGAAACTATACATTCCTTATAGCACGAAATCCTATTAGTAGTGTCATAATAATTTTTGGTACTATATTAACATTTCAAAAATCGTGTATTGATATCAGTAGTTATTTTCAAACATTCAATTTATTTCACAAAACTCCATCTGAAATATAAATATTTTTTGCTACATGTTTTAATTTGCATATACCTATTTTACATATCTCAGATTGTATTTAAAAATCGTCAACCATTTATTCTAACTTTTGGCGAAATGGGGTTTTATTAATTTATCATTTGATATTATTAGGGTTCTTTCCTGGTATTCAAAAAGGAAAAATACGTGTCATTCAGTTATAATTCTCAATTTATCAAACAATTTGGTCACTGAATCTCTGATTCTGGTAGAGCGCCATCTAGCGAATAAAGTTGTAACTAAAATCAATTTCGAATTTTTCATTATTTGCCATAAAAATTCCCATTGCATCCTGAACACAATGGTGTTTACCGCATTTCTCTAGCGCAAATATTCGCGGAGTTATTAATTTTCAAAGTTGTGCGGGACTTTTGGATCACCCTGTATATACCATGATTCGTCCCGCCAATTTTCTTGACCCTATTCCGAGTTCAATGTTTCATTATGATTGACGTAACATTAGGAGCTTAAACATATCTGTAGTGTTATATAATTTCAGTGTAATTGCCATTGCGCCTATTGTATATACCACCTCATATGTGTGATATAATATTAGTTAGCAGACATGTAAAATCCTATAAATTGTCAAATTAATATGATCTGTAAATAAAAACGAGCCTTATTTACAAAACGGCCAATATTAAAGTGAAAGTTCTTGCTTCATTAAATAATACTTTATAGTTATATACTTTATATATTAAAAATTTTGAAGTAAAAAAAAAGTGGCCCATGGGGGGATCGAACCCACGACCTTCGCGTTATTAGCACGACGCTCTAACCAACTGAGCTAATGGGCCTTCGATGACACTTCTCTGAGTTAACTATATAAATACATTTGTAAACACTTCTTGCTTGAGAATGCATTAATGCAATATATTTATTTGAATATTTCTGCGTCAACGCGCAGATGAATTATCCACAAAACGCCAGATTAGGAAAAATTGTAGATAAAACAACATGCATTCCATGGTTTGGGTTTATAGTCTCCATCAGTTCAGGAGCAGCTATGATTCACAACACCCTACAATAAAATTCTTTGTAAATCCGCCAAAAAATATTTTGAATTATGAATTGGAAGAGCCGATTTTTGGATAAAATACAGTATATTATAAAATTTAGGATATATATAGCATTGCAGTTATTTGTATATATAAAAAGGAATCTCTCCCCTTTTAAACACAGCGTAAATATGCATTAGAGGCTCCCATGAGAGGCCATAGCTTAAACACATAGCTCACATCACACACGGTCTCCACAGTAGGTGGCCTCTCATCAGACACTCTGTTTCACTTGAAAGACTCGTGACTTGGTCTAAAATATCTGACGAAAAAAAGACCACATCCAGAAGACACCGAGTTTAGCTATTTTTTTGAGGTAATGGTCTCTCACTCGGCTCTATTTCTACACATGTACACAGGCCTCAATTAAAATAGAGATAGACATTAACAGCATAGTTGTAATAGTGTGCATAGAGAAGATCTAGCCTTGTGCCTTTTTAAAGGGAGAAGTGATTTATATCGCACACTAAATATGAATTTCTTATAACGAAGGAACAGACAGAGTGGAAAACTATCATTTTCTCCTCCACCTATCTCTCGATCTCCCAAGAACGTCCTGGTTTATTTCTCTCCCCCTGAAAACAACTTCCTTGTGTTCCCTCCTCCCATCTAACAACCATTTATTACATTTTAGGGATAGTGAGTGGGTGGGCGACACACAGAGACCAACATTCCAACAACATGTCCAAACTTGGTGCTCCGGTATATAGCAATAGAAGCAGAATATAAACGCGGTGCTTCTTTATTTTTTACATATAACGTGAGCTTTCAGTCATGTGACATCCTTCCACAGGCCCTGAGAACATACTGTTTATTATTCTCTAGAACTGAGTATATTTCACTCTCTGAAAATAAATAACAAAAAATATAATTTAGAGAAGAATGAGTTTAATTATCTCTTAGGAAAACAAAATCTGTTTTTTAGTTGACCTACTACGATAAATGGTATGAGACAGTGTAGCGTAGAGTTGGATGATCAGGGGATGTCCTTGTTATCATTTCAACCCACCCATCTGGTTTTTTTTAGTTACTTTTTTTTAAATATAGTTGTTTTCACATGAACAAGCTGTAACTAAATTCAAACGTGACTTCCTGATTAAAACTGGCTATGCTAAAACTCTTCAAATACCATAACGGGTAAAATTGGTCCCACATACCCTTTCTTTTATATGTTGAAAACTTTTTTCTTTCTTTAAAATATAAAAACCTCCTCAAAAATAACCACAACAAAAAAAAACTTCAAAAAAAAAAAAGGTAAAAATACGGGTAAATATAAATATGATAAATATGCAAATAAAGAGAAAATATATGCAAATGAACTCGATTTATTCGAAAAATAAGAGCGCCACATTCAGACGGCTTGGATCATGCTGCCATTATCTCCAGGGGGGTCCATGACGGCTTGTAATCCCCGGGATGTAACATCCTCGCATCGTTTCTATTTTACGCGCGCGCGATTAAGAATAAGAAGGAAAAAATAAACACCATTTAAATGAAAAATATTGCATTCAACAAGATTAAAAAAAAAAAAAAAAATGGCCCATGGGGGGATCGAACCCACGACCTTCGCGTTATTAGCACGACGCTCTAACCAACTGAGCTAATGGGCCGATAACGAAGCTTTCCTATCATGATATAAAAATAGTTTTTCTTGTCCGTTGTCCTTGGCTAAACTCCAAGTTCCATTTCCTCCTGGTGTGGTCACTGGGAAATTCCGGATACAACTAGTTGGTTAACAACGTAGCTATTATACGACCTACGGAATCGGTAATATAAAAGCTATTTTTAAAAAATCAATTGTTTATATTGATAGACTATATAGGGGTGTGTGTGTTTAAATATCATAAAGCGGATTGGTGGTGTCAGAGTGGAATACTGTTGATTTTTCTCAAAATCACAAAACCCGGGAAAGAATCTCGTATTGAAAAAAACTTTTTCAAAATATTTCAATGACTGCGAATCCATGCAAAAGTCCGACATCACTAGTGCAGTGCAGAAACAGGGCTCTGTCACGTTGTATGTACACCAGTCCAAATGCTATTTACATGTGCAGACAGATATGTGGTGTACTTACCGTAAAAGGCAGTCGCAATCTACCCTCCATGATTATCATGGCCCTTACGATGTGTACTTGGGATGAGTAAAAACCACATATCATATGGAAATTTTCTGGCAGACTGCTAAAGGACACACAGACGTAGTTTTAAATCTAGTTTCATTTTGTAAAAGTCGCTTACTCTCAATTTCCTCTGTCCGGGCGGGCTACTTTCTCTTTGAAGCCATTATCATAACGCATCATAAACATCTTCACCATCTGCATAGCCCAACAGTGTTCTAAAATTCCCGTCACCTTATCAGCCAAAGTACTCCGCAATTTCATTCCCACATTAAAATTATTTATAATCCAGATATTACTATCCAATATTATAATCCAGATATACTACTAATCTATATTATTATTATTATTACTAGAGAGGCGAATGACCAGGTTCTACCCGGGTTCTGCCCGAATGGATGTTGGTTTCCCCCCACCAATGTTGTTTTATAATAACAGAGTTATAACTATATTATTATTTCCCTCATTACTGCAGAAGTAGTCATATATAAATCCCTGATAGAAACTTATTAATGTATTATATAAAATCTCGGCATTTTTAGATTTCAAATTATACCAAATAGCTCGTTATAAGGCGAATCAGCATGTTCCTAATGTTAAAATGTATGCTCTTTCCAGACCCAACTCTACATCTAGCTTCATCCAGATCGGTCAAATAGTGTGGAAAACGTATGTGAAACAAACCCAACCACCTTTTATTTGTATAGATGATATGAAACGTATCTTTTACCTTGCATTTTGGAGTTGGAGGGTACATCGATGAGACTATGTCTTAATAAATGTTTTTGTGAGAGAGTGATTGCTAACAAGTTCAGCGGATCAATAACTAATTCTCTCTCCATCCCATTTCTTCCAATAAAATGAATTAGAACGGAGATAATCTGTAAGAAGGGCTTATCTACATCGGACTCTGGAATCGATAGAATTGATCCACTAAATCCCTCCATTGTATTGTAGCAAACTATTTGATTAACAGATTGATTTTTCATATTTTGCTACTGTGTGAACTTATCTCATTGCCTCTTTTGTATTTTTTAAAATACATTTTAATGTTGTTTTGTGCGTTAAATATATAAATGGCCATGGGTGCCATTCTGAGGTTTTTCGTTCCTAAATTTATACGTGTGATTCTCGGATTTCTTACGTCTATTCGTGTGTCGTCAAGGCTTAATACTAGCCTGATGGTGTGTATTAAGGAGAGTGGTGTATGTGGGTCCGTGCGCGATTTTAGGCTAACAATTCTTAATTCGAATAAATATATGGAATCGAATACATACCTAAAATAAATTTCATTCGCTATTCCAAGTTGAAAATTTATAAACCTGATATTTTGTGGGAATAAAACGTTTTACAAGAGTATTCTCCCAGAGAAAGAAGTTTTCAGCTTCGTCTCTCGAAATATTGATTTTAAAGGAATAATTATTAATAATTGAATTATCAATATGTAAATATTATTAAATATCTTTAGAATATATATATAGACTGGTTAGAATATATAGAACTGCTTTATACCTGAGTAGACATACTTGAGAGTATGAAAAGTGATAATCTATTGTGATTATCATATCCTCTACGTCAAGCATGTCAAACTCGCGGCCCGCATGCGGCCCACAACGAATAAATTTGCGGCCCACCAGACAATATGTTTTAATAATTTTTTTTTTTATAAATAAAAAAAAAAATAAAATAAAAATTTGTTGCCTAATTTTTAAAAATTGTAATTATACATAATTTATTTATTAATAACGAACCACTGGTCGCCATACATAAGTCGTAAGTTTTGATAATATTATACCTACATACATAACGTATGTACATCGCCATAAGTATTGTGTGCCTTAAAGTTTAAAGAAAATATTCTTTCGGAGTACTAGAAATTTTTTTTTTAAAGTTACGTTCAATAATTTGTGCAGTAATTCTGTGTCTGGTAAGTTAAAAAAAATTATTTTTAAAATAAACCTACATAAATGTTACTATAAAAATTTAATTACTTGTTTTCTTTTTTTGCGGCCCACATAATCTTATTACTTTTTTATTTGGCCCGTGTTAGGATTTGAGTTTGACATGCTTGCTCTACGTGTATTATCTTAGGATATGAATACAAAGAAAGGAAATAGAGTGCGATGTAAAAAAGTAAGAGATAGCGCCGTCGAGCAGAGAAACAACAAATAGGGATACATATACTTCAACGAATTTCATTTTTTTGTTCTTATTTATCGTTTTAGGAAATTAGAATCCGGGTTCGCTATTGAGGCAGATAAAAAAGAAGAAACAAATTGATTCCATTGACCACCGATTCTTGCTCTCTAGTCCAACCCACCAGTGAATGCAAGTGATAACCAAACGGGGCTCTAATACTTTCTAATTGCAGAAGTTCAACTGCTTTCTGCACGTGTGGACATGTGGTGTACTTACAGTATAAACACTCACAAATCCCTACCTGCTTCAATGATCACGGTCCATACTATGACTACTTGAGAGTTTTTTAAAAAAAGGAATCAAACTAAAAGGAAATATATAAGTTGATAATTAGAAAAATACAGAAATCCTACTTCACTAGCCACGCATTTTGGTAGCAACATTGCAACCAACACTAGGCCGCTATAGCAGTTGGCAAATTTTCGGCAAGGATAATTATTTGCATACATAGTTTTTTTTTTATTTACTACTTCACTTTTTCACATCATAATCCAAACAGTGTCTTCTTTACAAGGGAATGCTATCGCGGGCTACTTATTTTCCGTTAAGTTATTTAGTAAGGGATAGAACCACAAAGCGCGAATGTTTCTTTTAGAACCTAATGAAACAAGCTTTCTACTGTGTCCTTATTGCAATGGGATGGCTTGGCTGGCTCATCAGTGGTGAATCTTCTCAGCGCGGTTTCGCCAATTGAATCCACCAGACCGCTTTTAGAGCTCTAATACCGTATTGGACGGTTCTGCTTATATATGCTACACTGAAGGGTGGAAATTTAGTTATGGGATTTAAGAAAACTATGGACATAAGCTTTTAGAGGGACACAGCAGAATAATATATAAATAAGTTATTTAGTACTTAACTAAGGAGCAAATTGATAATACCTTTTATTGAAGAGTATTCTCAGCTATTTAAAAAAGAGATTTCTTTAGTTAGATGAGGGAATAACTCCGAACTTTTCTCTTATTCATCTTGAAGGCCTCTATAAAAAACGCCTTTTATTATGTGTGATCATCGATATTTTTAAAGAGTTCTAAAAGAGGACGCCTTCATCCAGAAGTGAGCAGATGTAAATTGGGGAAGAATAAATATATCTGTGGTATTTCTAACAGATTCCCTGTGTTCATATAGGTATCATTAATAAAATAATAGAATTCGCGTTAGTTCCGGGTCTTAAAGAATATCAAGATAAGTGAGCTTATACATTTCTTGACTTGGCAGCGAGATTTGAATCAAGAATTAAGATCGAGACTTCCAGATGTGTGGAAAAAGGAGAGAGTGATGGCGACGATCCAGCTTCTCTAGCTGTTAGAGATTCCCATTGTTGCGGACTTTGTTCATTCTTGAAGCTAAAGCCATTGTTTCAGCCTCATTTAGGGTATCACCCATAGAGTTAATTACCACTAAATAGTTACTGCCATCTAGTAATCGGACTCTCCCCAGAATTTCTGCTCCATTAAAAACAAATTTCCGCCATCATGACTGAAATTTAACAAATATTATAGCATTCAATTGACATGGACCCAGAGCAGCAGCTTTACACACCCAAGATAGTGGAAATTGCTGCTGCTGTGATAGAGATGCATGAAGACATCTGAGGCTCTTCGTTGGACACGACAACAACAACATTATAGCATTCACTACTGATGAGTCAGATCCTTCCTATATTTTGATATCATAGGAGAGACACTATCACGTTAATGCGGCACCTGGTCAGCGTAACGCCATTATAACGTGAATATGCAAATCTGTGTTGCCCTTCCAGGGCATCTCCACAAGCAGCTGACCTCGGATGACAACGACCCGGCTGGGGACAAGGGAGACGGCGTGTCCAGCAAGTGGTGAGTTGCACAACTTGTATTTACATATATACGTTTATATGTAATTACGAGGAATATTTATGAGCAATACATCTCCCTTTAAATATGCATTAAAACATAGCATTTTATCGATCTTCTCTGTTAAAGCCAGCAACTTGTATACCATTGTTTAGGAATATAGCCTTCATCAGTAAATGAGCGGCTTCGATTTTGTAACATCTCACGAGATGAGTTATGATAAAGACTAGAGATACTTCATAGCACATACAGACTGGTATTTGCTCGAAAGTTGCCGATGTTGTGGGTTATTCCCCAGTCTGAGTCATCAGTGGGAAACCCTCTATCAATGCCGTAAGGCATTCATTTATATATATATCATAAAAAACATAAAGTATTTCAAAATTTAGCCATCGGTGGCAACTGAAATTATAACTGTAACTTGATCATAAAAGTTATTCCCATCGAATAAACTTTTGAAAAAAAAAAAAAAGAAGCTTAACTTACTTTATGGCACAAAAAAGAAACTTGGCGCTTAGTAACGAACATTTTTCATAAAAATTCAAAAAGTATTTAGTGTCACGGAGGTGGTGTTTTAGGGCGTCTCACCTAGGAGCCTCGAGCGCCCTGTCCGAGGCCCTGCTATCCCGAGGGTAGGTGTGACAAGTGACGTGGTCGTGACACTGGCATGACGTCTGCAGTGGGCGCAGGATGGGCCAGCAGCAGTCCTGGAGTCCGTGTCCTTGGGACCGTTCCTCCCAGGCTGATGCTTGACTTCCTGCACCAGTATCTGGTTAGTGGTCTCTTCTTTCACCTCTTCTTGTACAGCGGGTACGGTTTATCCTGATTACATGGAACGGTATATATAGAGAGATCTTTTTAGAAATTTCTGATTATTGATAAAACACGCTTATTTTGGATTACAACTCTTCTTTATCTTTCTAAATTTCCACCAAGTTTTATATATATAGAACAAAGGAAATATTCTAGCTAATCAGGTTAATTGAAAACATTAATTTTAATTACTCTTCAGCTTATATATTCATTTGATCCAGAAACATCAATGTTTTGGATATTCTTGTATGACTCCTGGAAGAAGGCCCTGCCCTTGGTTCTTGTAGAAGTATTTTGGGATTTATGACTTACTCCTTTTTTCTAATAATCAAGCAGAATGAAATTGCATCCCTATGGATTGTTATAGGAGCGCGAGATTATATAGAGAAATACATTATACAAAGTGTGATGCAGGTTACCTTTGTTAAAGTTGTATTTAATTTTAAATAAAGGGAAAATAAGAATTGAAAAAAAAAAAATGAACACACAAACAAAGATACTGTTTCAGCGCTCCTGTGGCGCCGGTTTGAAACACCTTCCTATATCCTTCCTATCCGTGTAGTGTGTTTTATATATATCTCTTCATTTCATAGATAACCCTCAGATTTAGGGATCTGAAAAACAAAAAATAACCATTGAAAAACCAACCTACTCCGCTATTCTGTGAACATTCCCCACATCTTTCGTTGTTTCACTGCTCTTATATGTAAATAAAGTGGGATTGTTCTTCGTGTTTTAAATAGGCTTATCTGCCATTTTGATGTTTGCGTTTTCCCTCGTTACCGATGTTACAATAGGAACAAGACAGGGACATACTATGATATTCTCTCCTCATAGGTCCTCTTTTTGAAAATAGAGCAATCCATAAATAAATCTTTAATTAATAGTATTATTCATACTTTACCATCCAGCATACAACTGTTTTTTTTTTCCCGAAACATTCTATTATCTTTTAGGCATCTCTTACACGTATTAACATGTTTTGTTATCCCAGCTGTACTGTGTACAAAGGATTCATCACCCTCTGAGTACTCACTTAGAAAAACGAAACGTTATGTCCCGTGGTGATAGCGTCGTTTGTTTCCTCTCTTCTGCAAGTTTCTCTCTCTCTCTCTCTCTCTCTAACCAAAGCAATTCTCTAAGAATCATTATTTTGTTTTTCTTTCCGACACAATATGCAAATATAATCACCATTTTCTCTTTTCCCTAAATATCTTCATAGAAAAGTTTTCTTTGCTCTGGTTGTTCGTCACACTTTGTAAATAATCTTACATGAATAGGTTTCACAGTAGATTCTCGATTTAAGACCGAGTTAAGGACCAGACTTTCTTGATCTTATATAAATATGTTCAATTTGGTCTTAAACATAATAAGTCCTGTTTTCCGATTAGTTTTTCTACGAGAATTGATTATTTCACATACGAGAAATTCAAGAAGTAGAATATATTTTTCTCCCTCGAATAGACCTGAACAATTCTTCCTCAATATAGAAATTCACAGCTAAATTAAAATAAAACAGATTCACTACCTCATATATTTATATATAATTTCTATACACCTGCAAACATACAAAAATAATGAATTACAGAAAGCTACAAGTTTAAGAATAAAAAAAATCCCCAACTATTGGGTCCTTTGGTCAGGAGTATATCCTGTGTGGGGCAATAAAGGCTTTGCATTTAAGACCCGGGGCTAGAAAAATCTGTTTTAAATGTGGTTTGGTGTTAAATCAGGTAGGTCTTCAATCAAGAATTGGCCGTATATCTCTTTTCACAACTTATTATAATTATTATGAGATGATATACTTATGATTTCAGTAGAGCACACCTTCCATGAGAGACCTCCTAAAACATGAACAAGGTTCTATCTGGTGAAGTCACTTTTAATTTTATAGAGATGGTCGCTTATGATTGGCTGTATTGTATAAAATATTTTCTTAAAGATGAATTTATTCTAATTACCTTTTTTGGTGGTGTTTCAGATCGTGTATGTCTTAGCTCAATGTATTCTTTCCCCAAGCCATTTCTCTCTTCTTCACCCGACCTTTCGTTTAAAATTTAAATATCTTTCATTGATTAAGCCAGTGTGGCCAAGTGAATGTGTCCTTTTGATCTCTCTATAAATTTTCATTTTTGTATACATGCCAATATGCTGTATTATGTTTTTATAGGGTATGTTTTAAAAGTAATGATGTCAAACGATATTTTATTTCTTATTGGAAAAAAAATAGAAACATTAATCGTCTTCAACCGTTTTTAATTTTAAAATTAAAATATAAACAATAGAATATAACAATTCAATAATGATTTTTGGAACTTTTGGGCATATAACTATATAAATATATTTCCTTACTTTTGAAACATACTCTATAATATTATGTATATAAATGTGCATGCTATAATTTTCGTCATTTTGATTTAACCATTTATTTTTAAACAAAGCTTCTAAATGTGCGTGTTCAAATATATATATATATATATTAACAAATATATCCAACTATACATTTAACATTTTTAAATACTTATTCCCTCCTTTGAAAAATTCTTTTAGAAGGTAAATCATTTAAACGGAAATCTATAAAGGCTAAAACACAAGAAAGAAAATAAAAATCAGTAAAAATACCAAAATACATGTTCACATTATTTTCATAATCTATATAAAACCTTTTTAAAAAATATTTTTCATTTTATTGATTAATATTTTTATCGATTTTATTTCGAAACAATGCCTGATTAAGAATTTGATTTATTAGTGAAAGGAAATTAATATTACCATTTAATATAAAAATATCACACCCAATACATACCACTTGAGTAATACTTATAAATTAATTATTTTTTTCTAATTATAACCTAATTATTTCTAATCAATTTTTAATGATTTATTAACTTTTGAAAATAAAATAAATCAAATATTAATAATAGAGAATTATAAAAAAAATTGAAAACTAAATTTAAAAAAAATCAGACGATTATTTATGTTTGTAGATTTTCTCATCTTATAAATTTAGAACGATTTTTAAAAATTAAGGAAATACCTTTGAAATAAGATTAATAAAAACATTAGCAAATTTGATTGAGGATTTCTTCCAATAATCAAACTTCATTCTAAAATATTATTATTTCTATACTTTTAATTAAACAAATAACACAATCATTATTTAAGAGAGAGGGTATTAAAATATACCTAAAACAGTATTTTAATTTATATATGTGGATTTTTATTTTAAATATCATTGCAAAAAATCGTAAACATAATATATTTAACGTAAAAACGATTATATACTTATATTGGAAAAATAATATATGGTGCGTAGTAAAATGTGAACTTTTGTTAATTGCGAAATTAATATAAAATATTTAATTAACACCATATTTGAAATTTGTTTATCTTATTTTTTAAAAATATGTATAAGACTCACATACATATTCTAAAATAAATATTAATGAACTTCTCATTTTTGTTATTAATTTTAAATAAA
Organism: Cordylochernes scorpioides; assembly: GCA_030710605.1. Classification (NCBI taxonomy): domain Eukaryota; kingdom Metazoa; phylum Arthropoda; class Arachnida; order Pseudoscorpiones; family Chernetidae; genus Cordylochernes; species Cordylochernes scorpioides. Next base: position 15,538,724 of record CP092868.1, read on the forward strand.
AAGGTCTTCATATGATCGAACATATCATAAAATAGTGCAGATAGAAAAAATATATGCGTGCTAACTTTTAAAATTAAACATACACTGTAATATATTTTGGTGTTTATTTATAAAAATTGTAACTCTCTTTTATTTCATATGAAAATATTTAGTGTTATTGAATCGACAATATAATTTTGAAATATTAATATTTAAATAAATTATAAATTGCTCGCCCCTTTGTTGAGCAGGTTGCATTTCAATTAGGATTATAAATATAAATATTTTAAACAGTTTTAAGCTATTTTTAGTTAATGTTTAGCGAATTATAACCAAAAGACGATCGCTGTTTACAAAGAAATTTTCTAACTTTAGTTTATGGTCAAAATTTAAAAAGAGCTTCATTAAATTTATGAACTCTAAATATTAATATTGGTATATTTTTAATTCCGAAAATATTTTCATTTATATTCGCTAAATCATTTAAAACAATCAAATACATTACCATTGTTAAATCTCTCATATAGCTAATACTAATTGTAATTTTAAAAATAAATAATTTTTAAATAACTATCCAAACATATATAACGACATTTAGTATATTTTAAATTTAAGTTTATATAATTGTTGAAATATGTCAAATTTTTAAACATTCGATCAAAATATTTCTGAAATAAAATATAAATATTGTATATAAATATATTGTATTAAAAAGCCTTACAAATCAAACGATTAAATTTACAATTGAAATTATTTTATTTGTTTTGTTTGTTTGTTTGATTTACCCCCATCTTTACTTCCTAGGTTTATTAACAAATTTTCAATAAAATTTTGAAATTGGAATTCAAGAGTGTCTCAATTATTTCCTCCCAAGCAATAACTATGATTACACTATGAATGGTAGTACGTAGATATTAGAGGTAATAATTATTAGATTTCTCTCTCACATTAAAAATAGCATAAAAAGACCATATTTTTATTTAATTATATATGGGTATTTTACATAAAACATTTGAAATTTAATGACATTTAAAAAAGCGCCTATTGAACAAAAACTCGTAAAACAATTTATATATTTAAAATAGTATTTTTATTTTTTTATTTTGAAATCTATTTTTGTGTTTAAATGAAATATGTACCAAAGGTGGCGCCCTTTCTTCTAAAAATAAATATGAGTTGATTCTTTTAAATATGATTAATATACTTTGTGTATATTTTCATTTTGAAAATAGAGCAATCCATAAATAAATATTTAATAAAAAGGCATATATTGAATCAAAATATCATTTATTTTACCAATATTTTGATTCAATATATGCCTTTTTAATTAGAGATATATTTTTGCACAAATATTTTGAATTTATAAATATGCTTTAAGAATATATCTAGTGTCGTATTATAAATTTCAAAATATTACCTCTCTTCTTCTTAAACCACTAAAATATTATTATTATTATTTGAGTATATATTTTAAATGTGTATATGCATCTCTCATGTAAGTTCAAGTAATTTTTGATTTTATAAATGTGGTCGTTCATTCTCTAATGAGAATGCATTTTTAATCTTCCAAAATATTCCAAAATAGTTACTTGTAAAGTTTAAAATATCTTTTGGGTTATCATCAGTAAAAAATAATGTTTGAAATGAAGGCGATAAAAACGTGGTGATTTTCTTTTAATGGTAAAAAACAAGCTTTCAGGCAAGAATGCCCTTCTTCAGGTTACAACTTGGAAATATTTTAAAACTATGGACATGAAAGATAGCCAAATAAAGTAGGTAAATAGTTCAGCTGGGGGATTGGCGAGGTAAAACACGGAGTATTGGGGTGGGAGGTCGATAATGTTGCCATCTACGCCAGCTAAAAGAATATTTTAGTAAATTCTAGAGATTTCTTAATTAGAAATTATAGTACACGTTCTTTCGATGACTAGCTTGCAAAAACGTTATACCGTGGGGTCCAGTAAATGTGCCACGAAAATGCGTTACCTGATAGTCCTACAAATAATTATAATAATATACACTGGAGAGTGGACAAACTTAAGGAAGTGGAAAGTCTTTGATGTCGCTGGTCATTTACGACTGGCAACATCAAAGACTTTCCACTTCCTTAAATTTTGTCCATGAGTGTGCTAACTTCTAGTGTGTAGCATGTGAAAGTTCACATCTTGCTTTAGGTGGTTGCAAATATTCCTCCTTTCCCCTATACAGGCTTCTTTATAAAACATGGGTTTCATTGCCTTATTTCCACCAAAATAGATGTCTAGTAAAATTTTCTATAATATATTATAACCACAAAATCTAAACATATCCTAATTTCAATGATAAAAGAAGAGACATACCTTGGATTATAAAACTCCCCAAAATTTCATTAGATACGGCCTAGCTTCTTCAGGGATTATTTAAACATTGTTTTTTTTTTCAATTTATATTCCGAGTTTAACTCTTCACGCAACTCTTTGATATACATTTTGAAAACATCACCTCAAATTATGGCATTTTTTCCTTAGAATTTGAATCATAACCTATAAATAATGATAAAATACAACAAAAGGATACTATATACTATTATTGTGCCTTCTACATGCTTAGGAAAAGCATTTTAAGGCATAACTCATAGTTAGGAGTCTCCATGCGCCCGCCGCAATGGAGGGCCAAGGAGAGGGCTGGAGAGGCGACGGCGAGGCCGTGGGCACCCCGGTGGAGAGGAGGGCTAGTGCGCGCCGTTTTGAGGGAACCAAGGCAGCACCAAGCACAACTAAGGCGCCGCAGGCTTCAAAAATAGTTAAGAGATCATTTCAGGGATCGAGACCGGAGATCAAGACCCAGAGCTCAAGAGGTCTGGCTTTTATCCTTAAAAGGATACTATAGTAGTCTCACATGATAGACCCTAGCCTAAAAAATCTACCTCTGAAAAAAGATCACCTCCAGCAGTAAGCGGGTTTATCCATGTTCTTGGGCTATGGTCTCTCATTGGAAAAAGACTCCATTGTATATTTCAATATTTTTCAATTTACCAGTTACAAACGGTATTCCCTCTATGGGCTGTTTATTTTGTTCAATAATTTTTAAAGAGACCAATTCCTACAACCACTAAATGGAATATGAAGAAAAGATATTATGAGAGCCTGACTCATCAGTGAGGAACACTTCTATCGGTTTCGAAAATTGAATATGTTATACCGCCCCGTGTTGTCTTGTAGATCAAACTGGAGAAACTAGTGTTCATCGCTGATAAGTCATCCAAATGTTTTTATATTCAGTTTAGGTGTTATAGAAAAATGTGTCTTTTTAAAATAAATTGAATATATACACAAAAGTTAAGGCTGATATATTATCAAATTACAAAACTATTTTAGAGGCGTAATATTCTTTTTAAAATAAAACAATTTCTAATGTCCTTACTGCAATGGAAAAATTAAAGGGAGGGCCTGGCTCATCAGTGGTGAACCCTCCCAGCGGTTTCGCCAGTTTAATCTACCATATGCAGTAAGGACAGTAGAAATTGTTTTATTTTAAAAAGAATATTACGCCTCTAAAATAGTTTTGTAATTTGATAACAGATGGCGCACTGATATATTATAATAGATGATAAATTTGCATTTTTATAGATGACGCTGTTGTATTTAGACAATTCTGTTATATTCAACGAGAAACGAAGTGTTAACACAAGTCACAACATTTAGTAGAAACAATATATACCAATGATAAAATAGTACAATTCTACTGGGTCATCAAGTTGATATATTATTAAGAGAGAAAGGCATCTCCTGATATCGTGCAACTAAAGATTGCTTGTTGGCTTGCGCCATCTATCGGACTAAATATCAACTAATCGTTGATTTTTAATTATTCCATAATTGACCAAATACCCTTTGTTGATTAATCAAGAAAGGAAATTTGGCAAAAAAAAAAACGAATAGTTGATATTTATTCCGATAGATGGTGCAAGGCATTAGCAACTTTTAGTTGAGAGAGCAATCAGGAGATGCTTTTATCTTAATATATACTAATCTTGACAAAACACAAGCCTTTGTAGTATTGTCTTATAAGCGGAAGAACTGTTCACACGAACCAACGCTATTTTGGAAATTCTTACAATTACAGAATCCTATCCTCATAGTTTCATTAAATACCACCACCTAGAATAAACCTTCAAGTACAGATACTATATACAGTAGAACCTCCCTGTAAAGGACAACACCTAATTACAGAGCCAAAGTGTCCTTTAGGGAGAGGTGTCCTCTTACCGGAAAGTTACTAAATAGTAAAAATGGTAATTTTGCAAATGAAAACTGTCCTTTATAGAGAGGTATTCGCTAGCAGGATGTCCGCTAAAGGGAGGTTCTACTATACAAACAAAATAAGCGATACAATAGTTATGACGATCTGATGGATTAAATTGGTGCACTCGCAGAGAAGGTATTCCACTGATGAGCCAAGTTTTCCCCAAATATTTCCCCCCTTCAGCTTACCAAGAGCCTAAATTCATTCTATGATTAACCCTGAATACTTGTTAAAGTGGAAATATCAAGCATCCAGGGGCGATAGATTTCTTTTTATTACCTTCTTACATCAATAAATAAATAAAAAAAGAAACCTATCCCTGGAGATATTCCTACCTTAATATTGGTACAAGATATATTTTATCGAATCTTAAATATTTCTATCCTCATACAACATACAGACGACTTGCGTTATGGATTAGGGTTACCAATACACAAACACAATATTTTACATCAGACTTTTAATGACACAAATATATCACAAAAATTACATGCACATTTGGGAATACAATTACACATGGTCATACTAAAAGGGAACATATATGGAAATATAGAAGCTGTATATATGAACATCTTCATATCTTTTCCCCAGTTTTTTCACATATTCTAGCATTAATATAAAACAAGGGTTAAAAAACAACAATAATTATTTCCAAATATACATCGAGAAAACAAACAAAAAACTTGTTCTATTATATTTTAAAATGTACAATAATATTGTATAATAATAGGTTGTTCATATAGTTTTTTTTTTCTATTAAAATATAGTTTTTTTTAACTCTTCAATATACACTCTATACAAAATACATATATTCATAAACACACATGTGACTTATATATATAATAATACATTTACATATTTACACTTTTTAATAATTATATAGGATCAATATATTGAGATAAAATGGGAAGGGAATTATGGGGGTTGTTTTTTTTTAATATTGATATAGATTTATAACAAGTGAGAGAGTTATATATGTGGATTTTGGGAATACAACAGGCTTATTCATATGAAAAATTAAAAGAAAAATTCTTAAAAAAAAACTTTAAATAAAATTGTGTTTATCAATTAATAAATTAAATGCATATTTTGCATTTATATGCATATAAAATGAATGTTTTTGCCATCTATCGACTATTTAAAGTGCTATTTTTTTATAATTAATAAAAAGTAGGCATATGATCTGTTTACATTTTGATTTTATGATAGGTAAAATTTATCATCATTTTACCATTAAATATATAATATAATTAATATATATTAATATGATTTTAATTGCTATAATAAAAAACTCGCAACCATTTTTTCTTTGAACAGATTTTAAAAATCGAGATTTTAAAAAATATATCTATTGAAATCGGTATTTTTGAACTTAAATCTGATAATAACTGATAAATATTGAGTTTGAGATTTTACACATGATATCTTGAAAATATAACCAGAAATAAATAATAAATGCTTTAATATATATCCTATTTAGAAATAGTTTTAAGACATTTTTTATATTTTCACTGAAAGATCGTAAAATCAAAATTTTCATTTGAATACCATACCCAAGATAAGAAGGCATATATGGAAATTATATTTTAGAAAAGAATTCAGGATTGAGGGTCTAATTAAAGCTTAGCAAAAAATAATACATCAATTTGTCGATAGATGGCAGTTTTTTTCCGTTTGACAACCATTTTATTTAGAATTTGAGTTTAACAAACTATGATAGTTTATACCTCACGCTGCTATTTTGTACATTATTTATTAAATGAAATAAATTACAAGTGCTTTATATAAAGTTATTTGATCTTTTGGTAATTTAAAAAACTGCGCGGGAAAGGTAGACTTTGGCAAATTGTGATAACACACATTGAAATTAATGGTTTTAAAATCGTTCTCTGAAATTAAAATTGATCGTTTATGTAAAAAAATAAAATAAGTATTGATCATATTTATTTTAGAATTGAAAATTTTCTCCAATTCAAAAATGATTTATATACGTGAAAAT
>CP092868.1:15545085-15587428 GCA_030710605.1 Cordylochernes scorpioides
CAAAATAATATTGTCCTTGAGTGACCTTCAAGAGATATTTGATCTATTATTTTTCCGAATCTTATTTTTATACATTTCGAGTAGTTTGTAGTTCTACATATATATACCATGATTCGTCCCGCCAATTTTCTTGACTCTATTCTGAGTCCATTTGGAGCTTAAAAATATGGTGTGCTATATAATTTCAGTGCAATTGCCATTGCGCATATTGTATATACCACCTCATATGTGTCATGTAATATTAGTTACCAGACATGTAAAATCCTTTTTTTTTTTACTTATCCTTTGTAATGTAAAATCCTAGAATTGTCAAATTAATATGATCTGTAAATAAAAACGATTCTTGTTTACAAAACGGCCAATATTAAAGTGAAAGTTCTTTCTCTACTAAATAATACTTTATAGTTATATATTAAAAAATATTTGAAGTAAAAAAAAAGTGGCCCATGGGGGGATCGAACCCACGACCTTCGCGTTATTAGCACGACGCTCTAACCAACTGAGCTAATGGGCCGTCGAAGATATTTCTCTGAGTTAACTATATAAATATATTTGAAAACACTTCTTCCTTGAGAATGCATTAATGCAATATATTTATTTGAATATTTCTGCGTCAACGCGCAGATGAATTATCCACAAAACGCCAGATTAGTAAAAATTGTAGATAAAACAACATGCATTCCATGGTTTGGGTTTATAGTCTCCATCAGTTCAGGAGCAGCTATGATTCACAACACCCTACAATAAATTTCTTTGTAAATCCGGTAAAAAAATATTTTGAATTATGAATTGGAAGAGCCGATTATTGAATAAAATACAGTATAATTGTATAACGAAACTAAAGTTTTACGAAGGAGCCTCTTTTATTATACTTATAGCATAAGTATAATAAAATAGGCTCCTTCGTAAAACTTTAGTTTCGTTATACAATTATACTTATTATACGGAGTTTACCTGTAGAAAAATACAGTATATTATAAATTTAGGATATATATAGCATTGCAGTTATTTGTATATATAAAAAGGAATCTCTCTACTTTTAAACAGAGCGTAAATATGCATTAGAGGCTCCCATGAGAGACCATAGCTTAAACACATAGCTCACATCACACACGGTCTCCACGGTCTCTCCAGTAGGTGGCCTCTCATCAGACACTCTGTTCCACTTGAAAGACTCGTGACTTGGTCTAAAATATCTGATGAAAAAAGACCACATCCAGAAGACACCGGCTTTAGCTATTTTTTTGAGCTAATGGTCTCTCCCTCGGCTCTATTTCTACACATGTACACAGGTCTCAATTAAAATAGAGATAGACATTAACAGCATAGTTGTAATAGTGTGCATAGAGAAGATCTAGCCTTGTGCCTTTTTAAAGGGAGAAGTGATTTATAGCGCACACTAAATATTAATTTCTTATAACGAAGGAACAGACAGAGTGGAAAACTATCATTTTCTCCTCCACCTATCTCTCGATCTCCCAAGAACGTCCTGGTTTATTTCTCTCCCCCTGTAAACAACTTCCTTGTGTTCCCCTCCTCCCATCTAACAACCATTTATTACATTTTAGGGATAGTGGGTAGGTGACACACAGAGAGCAACATTTCAACAACATGTCCAAACTCGGTGCTCCGGTATATAGCAATAGAAGAGGAATATAAACGCGGCGCTTCTTTATTTTTTACATATAATGTAAGCTTTCAGTCATGTGACATCCTTCCACAGGCCCTGATAATATACTGTTTATTATTCTCTATAGCTTAGTATATTTCACTCTCTGAAAATAAATAACAAAAATTATCATTTAGAGGAGAATGAGTTTAATTATCTCTTAGGAAAACAAAATCTGTTTTTTTTTTAGTTGACCTTTACTCCGATAAATGGTATGAGACAGTGTAGCGTAGAGTTGGATGATCAGGGGATGTCCTTGTTACCATTTCAACCCACTCATCTGGTTTTTTTAGTTACTTTTTTTTTAATACAGTTGTTTTCACATGAATAAGCTGTAACTAAATTCAAACACGACTTTCTGATTAAAAACTGGCTATGATAAAACTCTTCAAATGCCATAATGGGTAAAATTAGTCCCACATATCATTTCTTTTATATGTTGAAAACTTTTTTTTCTTTCTTTAAAATATAAAAATTCCTCAAAAATAACCACAACAAAAAACTTCCAAAAAAAAAAGTGAAAATACGGGAAAATATAAATATGCAAATAAAGAGAAAATATGCAAATGAACTCGATATCCCTATATATTCTTCGAGTTATTTGCAAATTTGAGTTGCAAATTTGCTCTTTCGCTCGCAAGCAGCGCCTCTAGCGGTGAAGATGGGAGGTTATATCAGCTGACCTAATGTACATGTAAAACGTGTTTTGACAGGAAATAGAGAAAAATCTGGAAAATATATTTATCGGAATTTTACCCAATAAAAAATAAAATTGACAGGTTCTGGGCAAAAATAGTTGTTTTTTTTTTTAGTCAGAAAATGATGATGACAATATTTCTGTATCATGTTTGATTATCAGATACAAAATTATATCGGGAAAAATTCCAAAAAGCTGAGACCACGGGTGAAGCCAGTTCATTTTTAGTGTGCAGGAACAAAATTCTAACAGAAAAACATTCATTCGAGCAGAAGACACAAAGCCAGATCATCTCTTTATAAAAATATCACTTCTCTGACACAAAGTTTGGAGTCCACAGAGTGACATCCACGGCGCCAATTTATAATTGTAACGAATAGTATTTGAATAAAAACATTTAATCGGGTAAAACCTGGGCGTTGCCCGGGTCCTTCGGCTAGTATTCAATAAATAAGAGCGCCACATTCAGACGGCTTGGATCATGTTGCCATTATCTCCAGGGCAGTCCATGACGGCTTGATAATCTCAGGGATGTAAAGTTTTACTTATCCACATAGTTTTTATTTTACGCGTGCGCGATTAAGGAAAAAAAAAACCCTTTTAAATGAAAAATATTGCATTCAACAAGATTTAAAAAAAAAAAAATGGCCCATGGGGGGATCGAACCCACGACCTTCGCGTTATTAGCACGACGCTCTAACCAACTGAGCTAATGGGCCGATAACGAAGGTTTCCTATCATGATATAAAAATAGTTTTTCTTGTCCGTTGTCCTTGGCTAAACTCCAAGTTCCATTTCCTCCTGGTGTGGCCACTGGGAAATTCCGGATACAACTAGTTGGTTAACAACGTAGCTATTATACAACCTACATAATAGGTAATATAAAAGCTATTTTTAAAAAAATCAATTGTTTATATTGATAGACTATATAGGGGTGTGTGTGTTTAAATATCATAAAGCGGATTGGTGGTGTCGTAGTGGAATACTGCTGATTTTTCTCAAAATCACAAAACCCGGGAAAGAATCTCGTATTGAAAAAAAAACTTTCTCTAAATATTTCAATGACTGAGAATTAATGCCAAAGTCCGACATCACTAGTGCAGTGCAGAAACAGGGCTCTGTCACGTTGTATGTACACCAGTCAAAATGCTATCTACATGTGTAGACAGATATGTGGTGTACTTACCGTAAAAGGCAGTCGCAATCTACCCTCCATGATTATCATGGCCCTTACGATGTGTACTTGGGATGCGTAAAAACCACATATCATATGGAAATTTTCTGGCAGACTGCTAAAGGACACACAGACGTAGTTCTAAATCTAGTTTCATTTTGTAAAAAAGTCGCTTACTCTCAATTTCCTCTGTCCGGGCGGACTACTTTCTCTTTGAAGCCATTATCATAACGCATCATAAACATCTTCAAATTATGCTAATTAGCTCGTTATAAGGCGAATCAGCATATTCCTAATGTTAAAATGTATGGTCCTTTCAAGGCCCAACTCTACATCTAGCTTCACCCAGATGGGTCAAATAGTGTGTAAAACATATGCGAAACAAACAAAACCACCTTTTATTTGTATAGATGATATGAAACGTATCTTTTACCTTGCATTTTGGAGTTGGTGGTACATAGATGAGAATGAGACTGTCTTAATAAATGTTTTAGTGTGTGAGTGATTGCTAACAAGTTCAGCAGATCAATAACTAATTCTCTCTCCATCCCATTTCTTCCAATAAAATGAATTAGAACGGAGATAATCTGTAAGAAGGGCTTATCTACATCGGACTCTGGAATCGATAGAATTGATCCACTAAATCCCTCCATTGTATTGTAGCAAACTATTTGATTAACAGATTGATTTTTTATATTTTGCTACTGTGTGAACTTATCTCATTGCCTCTTTTGTATTTTTAAAATACATTTTAATGTTGTTTTGTGCGTTAAATATATAAATGGCCGTGGATGTCATTCTGAGTTTTTTCGTTCCTAAATTTATACTTGTGATTCTCGGATTTCTTACGTCTCTTCATGTGTCGTCAATGGTTAATACTAGCCTGATGATGTGCTTTAAGGAGAGTGGTGTATGTGGGTCCGTGCGCGATTTTTGCACAAGTATAAATCTAGATTTTCTTAGCCCATTAGCGGTTATTAGCAAATATTTCTAGGAAGGTTTAACTTTGTTAGAATCTAGACTAACAATTCTTAATTCGAATAAATATATGGAATCGAATACATACCTAAAATAAATTTCATTCGCTATTCCAAGTTTCAAATTTATAAACCTGATATTTTAGGGGAAGAAAAACTTTTTTTTTTTACAAGAGTATTCTCCCAGAGAAAGAAGGTAAGTTTTCAGCTTCGTCTCTCGAAATTTTGCTTTTAACGGAAAAATTATTGATAATTGGATTATCAATATGCAAATATAAACAAATATTTATTAATATAATTAGAATATATATAGAACTGCTTTCTACGTGGGTAGACATACCCGACAGTATGAAAAGTGATAATCTATTGTGATTATCACATCCTCTAGGTGTATTATCTTAGGATATAAATACAAAGAAAGAAGAAAGTGTGATGTAAAAAGTAAGAGCTAGCGCGGCACACCGTCGAGCAGAGAAACAACAAATAAGGATACCTATATCTCAATATTTTTCTCTAATACATTAAAAACTTCTATTAATCTCTTTATTTTCTGTTCCTAATTTGACTACCGTTTTAGGCAATAAGGATCTGCCTTCGGTATTTAAGCAACTAAAAAAAAAGCAGAAACAAATTGATTCCATTGTCCACCGATTCTTGCTCTCTAGTCCAACCCACCAGTGAACCCAAACTGCTTTGAGTTCAACCCTAACCATCGCAAAAACAACTGCCCAAATATTAAAAAATGCACCAAATGCGGGCTGGAGGGCCAACACCAATGCTCAAGTAATATGAATTGTTGCAACTGCTCGAAACATCCGTATTTTAAAAATAGAAATTTAGAACATAAACCTAATTCAAGAGAATGCCCTATCTACAGTAAGCAAATTGATTTAATAATACAACGAACTGATTACCAAAGTCCAGAGATAGAAATTCAAAACAATTAATTTGCATAAAATCACTTTCCTGATTTTTTTTTAACTTTATGATATGCAAATTAATAAGATTAAAATAGTACAACAAAATGCAAGGAAAAGTATTATATGTATAAACGAACTTTATTCTTCCAATGAAATTAAAACAGCAGATATAATTTTAGTACAAGAACCCTATACAATTGATGGAGAAGTAATTATTCCATGGTCAGCTAAGAAATATCAAATAGAGAACACTCAAAGTGTAAATACAGCTATAATTGTCAATAATAGTAGTCTTCAAACGAAACTAATTACACAATTTACTAATTCTTTCGCAACAACTATTATGGTTTACACTAAAACAAAAAATTTAATAATTTCTAACATATATATACATCCTAACTCTATGAACAAAGACCACGAATCATTTTTAAAAGAATTACCAATTTCAGGAATACACCTCTGATTCTATGTGGAGACTTCAATGCGAGATCTCCGCTATGGTATGATTTAAAGACAAATTATAACGGCCATAGGTTATTTCCCATTATCGATGTAACTAATCTAATTATACACAATGATAAACCACCAACATGCAGAAATGCCAGTGTAATTGATTTAACATTGACAAATAAAAAAGCTCTTACAACTATAATGAAATGGTTTACACAACAAATAACCCAAATATCTGATCACGTTGCGATAATATTTGATGTATGTATGACTGAACAATTTTCAACCACAACGCTATATACAACTTGGAAATTCAATGAGAAAAAAGCAGATTGGCCAAGATTTACACAGAATGTGAATGACGCTGACAAGAAAAAGATTGAAAGCTTATCGGTTAATATATCCACACCAGAAAAGGTTGATCAAATAATAAAAGAACTTTCGGAAATTCTAATTGAATCTGCCTATTCCACACTGAAACTAAAATATAATGTAGCTCCAAAATGTGGTGCAGCTAACTGGTGGAATACAGAACTGGATATTTTAAAAACCTACTTTCACTATATAAGAAATCTTTATTACCGAACTCGGAATCCTTCAGGATATTTAATAGAGTTATTTAGAAGAACAAGAAATAAATATTTACGAGAGATTAAAAAGGCCAAAAGAATATCGTGGAGGACCTTTCTAGAAGAAAATAATTCTACCAATCCTTATGGGAATTTATACAAAATATACAAAAAATTAAGAGGTAACTCGAATAAACAACTACAAATATTAGAAACAAACACATATCAAGAACAACAACAGAAAACTGAGGAATTAATAGCCACTCTATTTCCTGATGACAACCCAGGTGAAGATAAGAATACACCTACAAATATAAGGAAATATGCATTAAGACTTTCGAACACAACAGAACCAATAATCACAATTAATGAAGTAAATGCTATTATTGAAAAATTGCATCCGAAAAAATCTCCAGGAATAGATAACATTTCTAATAATATGATAATACACGCAAAACAATTCGCGGTACCACTATTAACTAAAATCTACCAGAGGTGTCTGGATATGAGTTACTTTCCTGATGAATGGAAAAGAGCAGAGGCGTTGATCATCCCAAAGCCGGGTAAATCCGATTATAAAGATTGTGTCAGCTATCGACCTCTATGTCTAAATTCAAACCTTTCAAAAATATTTGAAAGAATAATAAACAACAAAATCATCAAATTCTACGAGGAAATGAAATTATTCAGTAATCGTCAACATGGCTTTACAAAATCTCGATCTACCATAACTGCATTAACTGAAATAATTCACACTGCATTAGAACACAAAGCCAAGGAGTATACGGCTATAATTGCAATAGATATTAGTGGAGCTTTTGACAATACCTGGTGGCCAATGGTGATAAAAAGACTCGATGAGGATAATATACCAGCATCAATAGTAAAACTCATGAAATCCTACTTCACTAACCGGAAGATAAGATTTAGGTACTCTACGAATGAATTCACCAAAAAACTAAGTAAAGGATGTCCGCAAGGAGGACCTTTATCTCCGACAATTTGGAACATCATAATGAATGATCTATTAACCAACTTTCAGGAATCTAATAGCGAAATTATAGGATATGCAGATGATCTAACGGTAATATGTTGGAATACAGATGTAAAAAATCTTAAGATTACAATTGAAAATTCAATAGGGAAAATAAATATGTGGTGTGAAAACAACAAACTTAAAATATCAAGACAGAAAACAAATATTTTATATTTATTCAACTGCAAAAAGTATGTAATTACCCTGCATGATAGTCTTGTCAAACCAGTTGAAAACCTAAAAATACTAGGATTAACTTTCAAAAATCACCGAAACAAGAACAAATTAGATTTTATGCCTCACATCGACAGTGTTATTGCAAAAACAACTAGAGCTAGTGGATATCTTCTTGGTTTAACAAAGAAATCGTGGGGATTGGATAGTAGGCGATTATTAACATTATATAAGACCTTATTTAGAAGCACAATAACTTATGGTTCAACAATCTGGTACCCATACATAAACACGAGATCAAAAAACAAAATAGATTCACTACAGTATAAAATTCTTAAACACTGTATACATGCTTATAATACAACATCTTCGAATTGTACACATGTTCTCGCAAGAATACCTAAAATTACGGATTTCATTATGTCAAACATACTTAAAGTTGAAATAGATTATAATAGAAATGATCCAGCCAAAAGAATGATAATATCTAACTTTATAAATGAAAAAATTCAAAAATACTATGAAGACTCAAATGATAATTTCAGAGAATTTTTTGAAAACTCAAGATTACCCTAATTTATCCAGCCAAATTTTTATAATATACAATTCTTTACGGGGCATGGAGACTTTAACACATATTTATATAGAATTGGCAGAATTGATTCTTCAATCTGCTTATGTGACCAAGAAGATCACAACCCTGAGCATATTTTAATCCGGTGCCCACTTGTTGCTGATTTGAGAGTACAATGTCAAATGAACAGTTCTAGTTTAAGCCAAATGGTTTCCAGTAAAGAAGAATATAGAAAATTTAACAAGTTTTGTAGACTCTATCTCAAATGCCGTGGACTTGAATTACATTAAGAATTGAAATTTCTAGTTTTAATTAGTATATTTGTGCCACTGGTTTAGTGGTTGTAAATCTAAATATACATTGGACTTTTGATGATATGTATGTAAATAATCTTTGTTTCTTGTATAATTTATTGTTCTAAAATGTAAATTTGAATAACTTTCACTCTCTCTCTCTCTAAAACTATAAATAATTTGTATATATATATTTTAAAAACTATGTACATAAAATAGTTTAAACATTTACATGCAAATATCCACATAGGATATAGCGTGTGTTTTGTAATAAATAAAAAAAAATAATAATAATAAAAAAAAAAAAAACCCAAACGATAACCAAACGTGGATCTAATACTTTCTAATTGCAAAAGTTCAACTGCTTTCTGCACGTGTGGACATGTTGTGTACTTACAGTATAATCAGTCACAAATCCCTACCTGCTACATTGATCTCGGTCCATACTATGACTACTTGAGAGTTAAAAAAAAAAGGAATCAAACTAAAAGTAAAAATATATAAGTTGATAATTAGAAAAATAAAGAAATCCTACTTCACTAGCCACGCATTTTGGTAGCAACATTGCAACCAACACTAGGCCGCTATAGAAGTTGACAAATTTTCGGCAAGAATATTTATTTGCACACATAGGGTTTTTTATTTACTACTTCACTTTTTCACATCATAATCCAAACAGTGTCGTCTTTACAAGGGGATTCTATCGCGGGATACTTATTTTCCGTTAAGTTATTTAGTAAGGGATAGAACCAGAAAGCACGAATGTTTCTTTTAGAACCTAATGAAACAAACTTTCTACTGTGTCCTTATTGCAATGGGATGGCTTGGCTTATCAGTGGTGAATCTTCTCAGCGCGGTTTCGCCATTTGAATCTACCAGACCGCTTTTAGAGCTCTAATACTGTATTGGACGGTTCTGCTTATATATGCTACACTGAAGGGTGGAATTTTGGTTATGGTATTTAAGAAAACTATGTACATAAGCTTTTAGAGGGACACAGCAGAATAATATATAAATATGTTATTTAGTACTTAACTAAGGAGCAAATTGATAATACCTTTTATTGAAGAGTATTCTCAGCTATTAAAAAAAGAGATTTCTTTAGTTAGATGAGGGAATAACTCCGAACTTTTCTCTTATTCATCTTGAAGGCCTCCATAAAAGCGTCTTTTATTATGTGTGATGCTATTTTCAAAGAGTTTAAAAGAGGACGCCTTCATCCAGAAGTGAGCAGATGTAAGCTGGGGAAGAATAAATATATCTTCGGTATTTCTAACACATTCCCTGTGTTCATATAAATATCATTAATAGAATAATAGAATTTGGAATTGGCGTTAGTTCCGGGTCTTGAAAAATATCAAGAAATAAGTGAACTTATACATTCCTTGAATTGGCAGCGAGACTTGGATCAAGAATTAAGATCGAGACTTTCAAATGTGGAAAAAGGAGAGAGTGATGGCGACGATCCAGCTTCTCTAGCTGTTATAGATTCCAATTGTTGCGGACTTTGTTCTTTCTTGAATCTAAAGCCATTGTTTCAGCCTCATTTAGGGTATCACCCATAGAGTTCACTACCACCAAATAGTTACTACCATCTAGTAATCGGACTCTCCCCAAACATATCGGCTCCATTAAAAAGAAATTTCCGCCATCATTACTGTAATCTAACAAATATTATAGCATTATCGTGAAGATAGAGGCTGCCTGGCCGGCATTCATATTTCTTGAAAAAAGATACTTCGGCCAGCATAAATCTTTTTATTACCTCGACGTTTCGACAAAAAGATTTTGTCCTCGTCAGGAGCAAACAAAAATTAAAGCATTTAGCAAGGCGTTAAAAATTGTTCTATTGCTTTAATTTTTGTTTGCTCCTGACGAGGACAAAATCTTTTTGTCGAAACGTCGAGGTAATAAAAAGATTTATGCTGGCCGAAGTATCTTTTTTCAAGAAATATTATAGCATTCACTACTGATGAGCCAGATTCTTCCTATATTTTGATATCAGGGGAGATACACTATCTCGTTAATGCGGCACCTGGTCAGCGTAACGCCATTATAACGTGAATATGCAAATCTGTGTTGCCCCTCTAGGGCATCTCCACAAGCAGCTGACCTCGGATGACAACGACCCGGCTGGGGACAAGGGAGACGGCGTGTCCAGCAAGTGGTGAGTTGCACAACTTGTATTTACATATATACGTTTATATGTAATTACAAGGAATATTTATGAGCAATACATCTCCCTTTAAATATGCATTATAAGATAGCATTTTATCGATCTTCTCTGTTAAAGCCAACAACTTGTATACCATTGTTTAGGAATATAAACTTTACCAGTAAATGAGCGGCTTCGATTTCGTAACACCTCACGAGAGGAGTTATGATAAAGACCAGAGAGACTTCATAGCACATACAGACTGGTATTTGTTCGAAAGTTGGTGATGTTGTGGGTTATTCCTCAGTCTGAGTCATCAGTGGAGAATCCTCAATCAATGCCGTAAGGTCATCATTTTATATATATATCATAAAAAAAACAAAGTATTTCAAAATTTAGCCATCGGTGGCAACTGAAATTATAACTGTAACTTGCTCATAAAAGTTATTTCCATCGAAGAGAGACTTTCGCTAAAAAAGCTTAACATATTTTATGGCTAACAAAAAAAAAAAAAAGAAATTTGGCGCTTAGTAACGAAAATTTTTAAAAATTTAAATAGTATTTGTCACGGAGGTGGTGTTCCAGGGCGTCTCACCTAGGAGCCTCGAGCGCCCTGTCCGAGGCTCTGCTATCCCGAGGGTAGGTGTGACAAGTAACGTGGTCGTGACACTGGCATGACGTCTGCAGTGGGCGCAGGATGGGCCAGCAGCAGTCCTGGAGTCCGTGTCCTTGGGACCGTTCCTCCCAGGCTGATGCTTGACTTCCTGCACCAGTATCTGGTTAGTTGACTCTTCTTTTACCTCTTCTTGTATAGCGGGCACGGTTTCTCCTGATTACATGGAACGATATATAGAGAGATCTTTTTACAAATCTATAATTATTGATAAAAACACGCTTATTTTGGATTACAACTCTTCTTTATCTTTCTAAATTTCCACCAAGTTTTATATATATAGAACAAAGGAAATATTGTAGCTAATCAGGTTAATTAAAAACATTAATTTTAATTACTCTGCAGGTTATGTATTCATTTGATTCAGAAACATCAATGTTTTGGATATTATTGCATGACTCCTGGAAGAAGACCCTGTCCTTGGTTCTTGTATAAGTATTTTGGGATTTATGACTTGATCTTTTTTCTAATAATCAAGCAGAATGAAATTGCATCCCTATGGATTGTTATAGGAGCGCGAGTTATATAGAGAAATACATTATACAAAGTGTGATGCAGGTTACTTTTGTTAAAGTTGTATTTAATTTTAAATAAAGGGAAAATAAGAATTGAAAACAAAAAAATGAACACATAAATAAAGAGACTGTTTCAGCGCTCCTGTGGCGCCGGTTTGAAACACCTTCAAATATCCTTCCTATCAGGGTAGTGTGTTTTATATCTCTACTTTTCATAGATAACTCTCAGATTTAGGGATCTGAAAAACAAAAAATAACCATTGAAAACCAACCTACTCCGCTATTCTGTGAACATTCCCCACATCTTTCGTTGTGTGTTTCACTGCTCTTATAGGTAAATAAAGTGGGATTGTTCTTCGTGTTTTAAATAGGCTTATCTGCCATTTTGATGTTTGCGTTTTCCCTCGTTACCGATGTTACAATAGGAACAAGACAGGGACATACTATGATATTCTCTCCTCATTGGTCCTCTTTTTGAAAATAGAGCAATCCATAAATAAATATTTAATTAACAGTTTTATTCATACTTTACCATCCAGCATACAACTGTTTTTTCCCCGAAACATTCTATTATCTTTTAGGCGTCTCTTACACGTATTAACATGTTTTGTTATCCCAGCTGTACTGCGTACAAAGGATTCATCACCCTCCGAGTACTTACTAAGAAAAACAAAACGTTATGTCCCGTGGTGATAGCGTCGTTTGTTTCCTCTCTTCTGCAAGTTTCCCCCTCTCTCTAATCAAAGCAATTCATAATAAAAAGAATCACTATTTTGTTTTTCTTTCCGACACAATATGCAAATATAATCAGCATTTTCTATATTCCCTAAATATATTCATAGAAAAGTTTTCTTTAGTCTGGTTGTTTCCTCACTCTTTGTAAATAATATGTATTTGTAAATTGTAGATTCTCGATTTAAGACCGAGTTAAGGACCAGACTTTCTTGATCTTATATAAATATGTTCAATTTGGTCTTAAACATAATAAGTCCTGTTTTCCGATTAGTTTTTCTACGAGAATTGATTATTTCACATACTAGAAATTCAAGAAGTAGAATATATTTTTCTCTCTCTCTCTCTCAAATAGACCTGAACAATTCTTCCTCAATATAGAAATTCACAGTTAAATTGAGAGAAAACAGATTCGCTACCCCATATATTTATAAGTAACTTCTACACACCTGCAAACATACAAAAATAATTAACTACAGAAAGCTACAAGTTTAAGAATTAAAAAAATCCCCAACTGTTAATAGTTGGGTCCTTTGGTCAGGAGTATATCCTGAGTAGGGCAATAAAGGCTTTGCATTTCAGACTCAGGGCTAGAAAAACTCTGATTTAAATGTGGTTTTGTGTTAAATCAGGTAGGTCTTCAGTCAAGAATTGACCGTATATCTCTTTTCACAACTAATTATAATTATTATGAGATGATATACTTAAAACTATGATTTCAGTAGAGCATACCTTCCATGGGAGACCTCCTAAAACATGAACAAGGTTCTATCTGGTGAAGTCACTTTTGATTTTATAGAGATGGTCTCTTATAATTGGCTGTATTGTATAAAATATTTTCTTAGAGATGAATTTATTCTAATAACCTTTTTTTGGTGGTGTTTCAGATCGTGTATGTCTTAGCTCAATGTATTCTTTCCCCAAGCCATTTCTCTCTTCTTCACCCGACCTTTCGTTGAAAATTTAAATATCTTTCATTGATTAAGCCAATGTGGCCAAGTGAATGTGTCCTTTTGATCTCTCTATAAATTTTCATTTTTGTATACATGCAAATATGCTGTATTATGTTTTTATAGAGTATGTTTTAAAAGTGATGATGTCAAACGATATTTTATTTCTTATTGAGAAAAAAAAAGAAACATTAATCGTTTTCAACCGTTTTGAATTTTTAAAATTAAAAAATAGAATATAATACAGTAGACTCTCCTATAACGCGAGTTTTTACAACGCGATAAAAAAATTGCGACAAATTTATTTATACAACGCGAATTTTCGTATAACGCGTTATAAAATAAAACAATTTACCCTAACAACATTCGCGTTATACAAGTTTTATTTCGTACAACGCGAATTCCTATAACGCGATTTCATACAACACGGAACACATTAATCGCGTTATAGGAGAGTTTACTGTAATTCAATAATGACTTTTGGAACTTTTGGGCACATAACTATATAAATATATTCCCTTACTTTTGAAACATACTCTATAATATTATGTATATAAATGTGCATGCTATAATTTTCGTCATTTTGATTTAACCATTTATTTTTAAACGAAGCTTCTAAATGTGTGTGTTCAAATATATATATATATTATAACAAATATATCCAACTATACATTTAACATTTTAAAATACTTATTCCCTCCTTTGAAAAATTCTTTTAGAGGTAAATCATTTAAACGAAAATCTATAAAGGCTAAAACATAAGAAAGAAAAATAAAAATCAGTAAATAAAAATACCAAAATACATGTTCATATTATCTTCATAATCTATATAAAACCTTTTTTTATATTTTTAATTTTATTGATTAATATTTTTATCGATTTTATTTCGAAACAATGCCTGATTAAGAATTTGATTTATTAGTGAAAGGAATTTAATATTACCATTTAATATAAAAATATCACGCCCAATATCATACCACTTGAATAATACTTATAGATTAAATTCTTTTTCTAATTATAACCTAAATTTATTTTCAATCAATTTCTAATAGTTTATTAAAATTTGAAAAATAAAATGAATCAAATATTAATATAATAGAGAATTATAAAAAAAATTGAAAACTAAATTTTGAAAAAATCAGACGATTATTTATGTGTGTAGATTTTCTCATCTTATAAATTTATAACTATTTAAAAAAAAAATAAGAAAATACCTTTGAAATAAGATTAATAAAAAACATTAGCAAATTTGATTGAAGATTTCTTCCAATAATCAAACTTCATTCTAAAATATTATTATTTCTATACTTTTAATTAAACAAATAACACAATCATTATTTAAGAGAGAGGGTATTAAAATATACCTAAAACAGTATTTTAATTTATATATGTGGGTTTTTATTTTAAATATCGTTGCAAAAAAAAAAAGGAAACATAATATATTTAATGTAAAAAGGATTATATACTTATATTGGAAAAATAATATATGGTGCGTAATAAAATGTGAACTTTTGTTAATTGCGAAAATAATATAAAAAATATTTAATTAACACCATATTTGAAATTGTTTATCTTATTTTTTTTATAATACGTATAAGACTCTCACATACATATTCTAAAATAAATATTAATTGACTTCTAATTTTTGTTATTAATTTTAAATAAAAAGGTCTTCATATGATCGAACATATCATAAAATAGTGCAGATAGAAAAAATATATGCGTGCTAACTTTTAAAATTAAACATACACTGTAATATATTTTGGTGTTTATTTATAAAAATTGTAACTCTCTTTTATTTCATATGAAAATATTTAGTGTTATTGAATCGACAATATAATTTTGAAATATTAAAATTTAAATAAATTATAAATTGCTCACCTTTGTTGAGCAGGTTGCATTTTAATTAGGATTATAAATATAAATATTTTAAACAGTTTTGAGTTATTTTAATTAATGTTTAACGAATTATAACCAAAAGACGATCACTGTTTACAAAGAAATTTTCTAACTTTAGTTTATGGTCAAAATTTAAAAAGAGCTTCATTAAATTTTGGCACTCTAAATATTAATATTGGTATATTTTTACTTCCGAAAATATTTTCATTTATATTCTCTAAATCATTTAAAACAATCAAATACATTACCATTGTTAAATCTCATATAGCTAATACTAATTGTAATTTTAAATAATTAATTTTTAAATGACTATCTAAACATATATAACGACATTTAGTATATTTTTAAATTTAAGTTTATATAATTGTTGAAATATGTCAAATTTTTAAACATTCGATCAAAATATTTCTGAAATAAAATATAAATATTGTATATAAATATATTGAATTAAAAAGCCTTACAAATCAAACGATTAAATTTACAATTGAAATTATTTTATTTATTTTGTTTGTTTGTTTGTTTTATTTACCCCCATCTTTACTTCCTATGTTTATTAATAAATTTTCAATAAAATTTTGAAATTGGAATTCAAGAGTGTCTCAATTATTTCCTCCCAAGCAATAACTATGATTACACTATGAATGGTAGTACGTAGATATTAGAGGTAACAATTATTAGATTTACTTCTCACATTGTAAATATTATAAAAAGACCATATTTTAAACTTTTAATTAGACAATTTTAATTTATATTTAGACATTTTTCATTTTAATTTTGACACTTTCATTTTTATTTAGACATTTTTCATTTTAATTTAGACATTTTCCATTTTAATTTAGACATATGGACTTTTTATAAAAGTCCATGTGTCTAAATTAAAATGAAAAATGTCTAAATATAAATTAAAAACCTATATATGGGTATTTGCACATAAAACATTTGAAATTTAATGACATTAAAAAAAACGGCTATTAAACAAAAACTCGTAAAACAATTTATATATTTAAAATTGTATTTTTATATTGAAATATATTTTTGTGTTTATATGAAATATGTACCACACAAAAGTGGCGCCCTTTCTTCTAAAAATAAATATGAGCTAATTATTTTAAATATGATTAATATATTTTTATAATTTTTGCACAAATATTTTTCAATTTATGATTATGCTTATACCTCTTCATTTTAAAACTAAAATATTATAACATATTTTGAGTATATATTTTAAATGTGTATATGCATATCTCGGATGTGTAGAATCTCCCAGTAATTTAAGTCATTTTTGATTTTATAAAGGTGGTCGTTCATTAGAGCCATGTTTAATTTTCTAAAATAGCCCAAAATAGTTATCTGGAGTTGAAAATATCTTTTAGGTTATCACCAGTAAAAAATAATGTTGCCATTTACGCCAGCTAAAATATTTTTTTTTTTGTAAATTCTAGAGATTTCTTAATTAGAAATTATAGTACATGTTCTTTCGATGACTAGCTTGCAAAAACGTTATACCGTGGGTCCAGTAAATGTGCCACGAAAATGCGTTACCTGATAGTCCTTCAAATAATTATAATATTATACACCAGAGAGTGGACAAAACTTAAGGAAGTGGAAAGTGTTCAATGTCGCCGGTCGTCTATATATATATTTTTTGAAGAAGAAGACAGTTAATTTTGTTCACACTTTGATTATCTTACCTGTCTTCAATAAAGGTCACTGTAATATCTTTCAGAGTTATTGTCTGAATTCCGGTATATACACGCTGAAAGGTACAACTTCCTTAAATTTTGTCCATAAGTATATAAAAGATTCTGCTAGGATTTGAACCTGTAATCGTCTGATCTTTAATCAAACGAAGTTACTGTTGTGCTACGACAAAAGTATAAAGTGATTATAATATAGCTTATATATATATATATATTTAAAAAAACTTAATTCTGTTGACGTTATGTGGCGCTGAGTTTGTTGTTGACACACATTAAAATGTTATAACACCTTGATAAAGGTTGGCGTTCAACCAACTGAAATATTGGTAAAATAAATGATATTTTGATCCAATATATGCCTTTTTAATAAAAGAAATGTATATATATATATCTATCCAAAAAATGGATCAAAATATCTCACCTCCCATTCCACCACAACGGGTCAAACAACAAGAAGCGGAGATGGTAGTGAGAGAACGGAAATGTGGAAGTTGTGCAAGTAGCTG
Organism: Cordylochernes scorpioides; assembly: GCA_030710605.1. Lineage (NCBI taxonomy): Eukaryota > Metazoa > Arthropoda > Arachnida > Pseudoscorpiones > Chernetidae > Cordylochernes > Cordylochernes scorpioides. The sequence goes on from CP092868.1 coordinate 15,562,749, forward strand.
TCATGTGAAAGCCTCGAAGATCTGCCGGAGGCCACAGTGTTGTTCACTGACGTGCTTGTGCACAAATTGATTCTAACCTCATAGCTAAATCTCATTGTACCACCACTGCAAAGTTACACTCATGGACAAAACTTAAGGAATTTGTATCTTTTAGCATGTATATTGGGATTTAGACAATAACTCTGAAATATATTACAGTGACATTTATTGAAGATACACGATATAACCAAGTGGGAACAACCTCTGTCTCTTAAAAAAAGAAAAGAAACAGATGACAGGCGATAACAAAGATTTTCCATTTCCTTAAGTTTTGTCCATGAGTATGTGGCGACCGCACTTTGCTTCAGCGAACAAAGCTTCAAAACACATACGGGCAGAAAAGTGGCGGCCCCACTTTGCCTCGGCAAGCACGTGTTTTGAGAACATTTCACTACGCATGCGCGGGCGTCAACTTCACTACGCATGCGCGCGGGACGTCATCAGAGACTCTGCCGACTGAGGCGGTAAACAAGAAGGCTTAAGCTGGCGGCCGTTATTCCAACCGTTGCTTCTTTTCTCTTTATAATTTCTTGCTTTAAATAAATTAATTTTAATTATAATTTTATCAGCAGACTTTCCACAAGCCACACCATCACGCAACAACCATCCTACAAAATTGGTGAGCCGGACGACTCGAATGAAGAATTAACGGCCAACGTCAAGGGCAAATCTTGGAATCTCAAACATTCACGATGGAACTCACCCCATCTCAAATATCAAAATTGATTTTTCGAGCTCCACCCTTCTTGCCCAACGACATTCCATTGTGGCTCAACCAACTGGAAGCTGCCTTTATTTTTGCAAACTTCGCCATCGACGACGATTTCAAGTATAACACAATAATCGTTAATTTGGATGAACTGGCTCTCATCTGCATCTTCGACATTGTAGAGAACCCACCAGTTTCAGGAAAATATGCGGCGCTCAAAGAACGACTTCTCCTGCGATTTGGCCGGTCACGCCAGGTAAGAATAGCTCAAGTCTCAGAAACTAAGTCCATTGCTGATCAGAGACCCTCGATTATCCTGGTCGAATTGTCTAAGCCACCTCCATCTCAGCACTGTGATCCCTGTACTCCCTCCTCCAATAGCCTCCAACACCTGGAGCAGACGGCTTTTCCCCGTGACATGAATGTCACAACAACTGCCCCGGTGACTACAGTCCAGAACGTTGAAGACACCAACTCAAGCTCCAACTTTTCTTCTCCCTCCAGCTCTCTGAGTAACTCTTCATCCCTGGACTCCTCATCGTTCTGCTCCAACCCCCCTTCAAACACCATCTCGTGCCCCCCTGAAACTGTTTTCTCCACCCCAGTGCACAGTGACAATCCCTTGCTTCAGCAGCCGCCGTCTCATGAAGAGCCCTTGTCCCAGCAGCCGCCGTCTCACGAAGAGGACTTGCCTCCATCCTGCGAGCAGAAACATCCACTCTTCCTAGAAGAAACCAATAACGCTGCTGCAACGACTCCTCTCCACTTGCAGCCCGCCCAAACTTCGGTACCACAACCTCTCCAACAGCCATTACCTCCTATTGAATTAAGAGTCACTACTTCCCCTATACCAATAGCTCCCCCGGTACTCGCGGCGACTACACCCATCGCTGTGCAACCCATCGTGTCCCTGCAACCTAACAAGATGGTCGCCACCCATTACATCCGGACAACATTTGAAAAGGACAGGTGCCTCCCTCAAGCCCCCAAGACCAGATCCCAACCCAACCAGGCACCCTACCAAGAGTTCCCTCTACGACTACATAGGATCTTTAAAGATCCTACTGGAGGGGGAGTAGTGTGGCGACCGCACTTTGCTTCAGCGAACAAAGCTTCAAAACACATACGGGCAGAAAAGTGGCGGCCCCACTTTGCCTCGGCAAGCACGTGTTTTGAGAACATTTCACTACGCATGCGCGGGCGTCAACTTCACTACGCATGCGCGCGGGACGTCATCAGAGACTCTGCCGACTGAGGCGGTAAACAAGAAGGCTTAAGCTGGCGGCCGTTATTCCAACCGTTGCTTCTTTTCTCTTTATAATTTCTTGCTTTAAATAAATTAATTTTAATTATAATTTTATCAGCAGACTTTCCACAAGCCACACCATCACGCAACAACCATCCTACAAGTATACTTAACTTATAGTGTGTTCACACAGATACAAGGGATTATTTTATAGAATCTTAAATACTTCTATCCTCACAAAACATACAGACGACTTGCGTTATGGATTAGGGTTACCAATACACAAACACAATATTTTACATCAGACTTTTAATGACACAAATATATCACAAAAATTACATGCACATTTGGGAATACAATTACACATGGTCATACTAAAAGGGAACATATATGGAAATATAGAAGCTGTATATATGAACATCTTCATATCTTTCCCCCAGTTTTTTTCACATATTCTAGCATTATTATAACACAAGAGTTAAAAACAACAATAATTATTTCCAAATATACATCGAGAAAACAAACAAAAAACTTGTTCTATTATATTTTAAAATGTACAATAATATTGTATAATAATATGTTGTTCACATATAGTTTTTTTCTATTAAAATATAGTTTTTTTTTAACTCTTCAATATACATTCTATACAAAATACATATATTCATAAACACACATGTGACTTATATATATAATAATACATTTACATATTTACACTTTTTAATAATTATATAGGATCAATATATTGAGATAAAATGGGAAGGGAATTATGGGAGTTTTTTTTTTAATATTGATATAGATTTATAACAAGTGAGAGAGTTATATATGTGGATTTTGGGAGTACAACAGGCTTATCATATGAAAAATTAAAAGAAAAATTCTTAAAAAAAAAAACCTTTAAATAAAATTGTGTTTATCAATTAATAAATTAAATGCATATTTTGCATTTATATGCATATAAAAAGGAATGCTTTTGCCATCTATCGACTATTTAAAGCGCTATTTTTTTGATAATTAATAAAACGTAGGCATATGATCTGTTTACATTTTGATTTTATGATAGGTAAAATTTATCATAATTTTACCATTAAATATATAATATAATTAATATATATTAATATGATTTTAATTGCTATACTAAAAAACTCGCAACCTTTTTTTCTTTGAAAAGATTTTAAAAATCGAGATTTTAAAAAATATATCTATTGAAATCGGTATTTTTGAACTTAAATCTGATAATTATTGATAAATATTGAGTTTGAGATTTTACACATGGCAATTGAAAATATAAACAGAAATAAAGAATAAATGCTTTAATATATATCCTATTTAGAAATAGTTTAAGACATCTTTTTATATCTTCATAGAAATATTGCAAATCAAAATTTTCATTTGAATACCATACCCAAGATAAGAAGGCATATATGAAAATTATATTTTAGAAAAGAATTCAGGATTGAGGGCCTAATTAAAGCTTAGCAAAAAATAATATACCAATTTGTCGATAGATGGCAGTTTTTTTACATTTGACAACCATTTTATTTAGAATTTGAGTTTAACAAACTATGATAGTTTATACATCACACTGCTATTTTGTACATTATTTATTAAATGAAATAAATTACAAGTGCTTTATATAAAGTTATTTGATCTTTTGGTAGTTTAAAAACTGCGCGGGAAAGGTAGAATTTGGCAAATTGTGATAACACACATTGAAATTAATGGTTTTAAAATCGATCTCTGAAATAAAATTGATCGTTTATGTAAAAATAAAGTAGGTATTGATCATACTTATTTTTTTAGAGTTGAAAATTTTCTCAAATTCAAAAATGATTTATATACGTGAAAATTAGTTTAAATGTAAATAAGTATATGTATATATCACTAATATTAGGAATTTTATTCAATATCCCATATTTTAAAATAAAAAAGTAATATTATCGGTGTATATTTGATTTTATGTCAAACATACTTTGAAAATTGCTTGATTTTTTATAGAGCTTTAAGAATTTACGACACAATATATATTTATTTTTGAAAAATTATAGGCAAAAACTAAATAAATCTATATGCCGAAAAAAAAATCAAAATGCATTATTATATTTCTTAAATACATCACGTATTTTATAAATAGTGTTTATATATTACATGAAATATATTAAGAACACATTATATTTTAATCTTTTTAAAACGAAAATATAAATTATAATTGAGGCATAGCTGTCTTTATTTAAATATATTCCGCATTATAAAATTATATAAAAGAAAACATATAATTTCTAGTTAGAACTAAAGTGCTTATTTTTACAAATGTTTTTACAACTTTATATAAAATATCTAAGCTACTGGGCTTGGATATTGTTAAAATTATATATTCAACTTGTTCACCCCAAAATTCGTTGTATTTTATTTCTGTATATTTAGCAAAATATTCAAAAAAAAAATTCTAAAACAAAATACTACATAAAGCTCTCTTCTAGATTTAAATTATAAATCAATTTATAAAATGGAATTTCTTATCTATCTTTGTATTAAATGCTTTGAATTAAAAGTGTAAGCTTTCAAATAGATTGTTTTATAGTATTAAATATTAACTGCATATGAAATAAAATATATATCTCTCAAAAGTATTTTAAAGCGAAAATTATTAAAGCCATTTTTTTTAAATGCGATATTCAGAAAGTGTATTTTAAAGTGAGATATAAAATAGCATATGAGAATTAAGGCTTCTAAAAAGCATTTCACGTAGCTCAATGTTTAAAATATCGTTTGAAAATATATTACGATGTGTTTATAAAGGCACTTTTAATGTGCGTAACCTTAAAGTATAAAATGATTTTAATGCAAAATTTGTTAATGGTATTTTCAAAATGCAAAAGACGCTATTTAAAAAGTTTAAAAAGCAACTATTATAATATCGTCTGATATTCAACAGTGTTTTCCTTACAGACGAAATACTAGCTTATTTTTGCGCATACAATTTAAAATAATTTTAACATTTAAAATATATTAACTCCTATGATAAAATCTTTTGTTTTTTTTATACCAAAAATGGGGTTAAGAGTTCACCGAAGTTCCATATAATTTATTTATTATATATATGATATAATATGCCATAATTTTAATATAGTGATATCAATGAATTTTTAGGGCCAATATATATATTTTTATAAATAAATATAAATACATAGCAATTAATAAATGTTACTCTAAAATAGCCAAAAATCAATTAAATAATTATATATAAAGATTATTTATATACAAATTCTCCCTAAATATAATAACATATTTTTATTGTTTTATCATTAAATTTTTCATAATAATTTCTTTGACAAAAGCAAGGAAGGATCTTTAATACAATAATTTCTTTAATATTAATTAGAGTGGATTTATATAAGATAATTGTTTTATAGCATATATATAGTAATTCCTTTGTGCAATAAAAAAGCATGATATATGTAAATTTTACTTTTGTAAAAAAATTAATATGTAACACACTTCTTTTAAGGTAAGCAGTAACTTTTTACGGCTATATAGATGTAAAATTTAATTAATAGCAATTATTCTGTTAAAAATTGTAACGACAGACCTGTCAATATTTGTACATATGTAATTAAGAAGTCAAGTAGTTTACTTAAGGTCCACCACACAAGCCTAAATTTGATATTTATAATCAACTTTTCTAAAATATGGATGGACTTTTTTTAATCTTTATTTTTACGTATTTCTTTGAATATAGAAATATGCAAATAAATATAATTTACTTTTTTTACTATAGAATCTTCTTATTTATACATAATTGGAATAATTTTTAAAACTTATTTTATTTTGTAGAGTTAGCATTTAATGTAAAAGAACAGTTAAAAAAATAATCAGAAATATTTTTTTTTGAAAATTCACGGTTAATTCGTTTCATAAAATATTTTCTTTATCATAAGAAACTATAAAACAAGTTCTAAAATAGAAGCGATGTAAATCTCCAAGAAATTCACTGAATAAATATAATGATGTGAAAATAAAAGAAATAGTGTGACAAAGTTAAGAATTTCAAAACAACTTAAAGGAAATATTATTAAAATATTCTTGACTTAAAGTAAAATGTTTTATATATATTTACAATAATAATATATCAATGTTTCTTTTTGATAATAATAAAGAACATTTTTCTTTTTAACAAAATTATATTTGAAGATGGAGAAAAGATAAAATAAATGCTCTCAAAATATATAAAAAGCGAAAAACTAAATTTTATTTGGAAGCCCTGCGTTGGACAAAAATATATACACCCATACCTCGCTTTGCGTCGGGGTTACGTTCCAAAAAAACACGACGCAAATTGAAACGACGCAAAGTGAAAATATGTGAAGGCGCAATCAAAAACAAAGGTGTTGCCATATTTTAGGAAAAAAAAAAATTAAAGACTCGAATCCAAAACAACGCAACTTCGAAAATCTAACGACGCATAGTGAAAATCAGTAAAAATTAAGCAGCGACGCAACTTCGAAAAAACGCAAAACGAAACGACGCAAAGCGAGGTATTGGTGTATTTATTAAAATGTATAGTTAGTAGCTTAATATTTTTATATAATAGAAGTTACAGATATTTTTGAAATTAAAAGAACTATGCCTTATCTCTCTCTATGAATAAAATATTTTCAAAATATTTTGTTGCAATAAATACTGCGCTCTTATAACTCTATCCGTATTCAAAAATATTAAAAATTAAAACTTTTTCTATAGTGAGATTTTTAAATTTCAAATAGAAAAAAAAAACTAGATAGCTAGAATTAACTCGGATACATGGAGAGTAAAGATTAGAAAAAAATAATGATTACAGAAAAGAAATTCAAGTTTGAAATAATAGGAAAAAATAATTTTTAAAATAGCAAAATTAATTTTTCCATCTCATATAGTTGTTATTTTATAAATTTTTTAAAATTATTATTTTTTAGAATAATACATTTTACTGTTTCGACGTTGTTTGTAATATCATACTTATAATGTTCTCTTATAAAATGATATCCCATAAAGAAATTAAGGTGAAATTCTAAACTATACACACTTAGGGAAACATAAAAAATATATTTCCGAATATATATATGATTAAATTTAATGTGTTTTGGCATTTAATTTTTTTCCCCCCATAAATATATTTTTAAATGTTCGTCTGACCAATTAATTATTTTTAACAATTTGCACTATTATCACCAATTTAAAAAATTATAAATACTCTTAATAATTTCTTAAATATTATATATAAGAATTTTTTTTATACAAATAAATTTAACATTTATATTTAAAAATTTGATTAGAAAGATATTTTATAATCAATATATAACTTTTTTTGACCAATCCTTCTTTAACATTCAGAAAAAAAATCGACATACCTATTAAAAAGCAAAACAAATCGTAGAGAGGTTTGTAAAATTATAATTTTATCTTATATAATTTAACACTAAAATTATGTCTTCACTCTCAATTCAAAATATTTAAAAAATTATATTTGAACGATATTTTGATAAACATTTAAAAAGACAAAAATTAATTTATAAAAAAATAATAAAATGGAATTCACATGGGAAATATCACTTGGTCCCTACTATATTTCTTGAAAGTATTAAAAAAAGGAAAAAATATGTTTATTTTGACGTTAAAATAGATGCTTTACTTATATGTAAATATTATTTGGAAATATATCTCAAACAATTTATTCTTTTTCTATTTAACTTCTTACTAGAAGTATTTGAGGAATGGTTAAAAACAAACACATAAAAAAAGGCAGAAGAAAGTTAATATATATTTGTTTGTAAATAAAAGTCATTTTCTTTATAATTTTGACATTTTCATTTTCGTTTCTAAAAGGAAGTTCGTCGTTTTTGACCTATTTGGAATAAAAATGTCTTTTACAACACACATTATAGACATCCTCATGTACACCCCAGTCATTCGGAACACAAAAACGATATTAGAGAGAGAGATATGCGAATTAAAATTATATATTAACAATAAAGATATATTCATAATATAATAATAAAACCATTTTTATTTTGCTCCAACGCTAAATTTCAAATTAGAAGAATTATTTGGCGAGACAAGACTATATTGAGATTAACATTTCGGGCTAAATTTGTACCAGTTGGGTATCGGACCGGGGTCACACAGGTATGAGAGGAGATCACCAGATACGGATAAAGCACGCAGAAAAAAACTTTAAGCGTCTCCACACAATAAATCCACCACATTGGCCTTCTCGCATTCCCTTAGCCACCTCTTATATACAAACATGATCACATTCGTCCAATGAGAAGGCGCGAAAGATCGGTTCACTTAACAAACAACATTCTTCCCTCTAAAAAACTGAGATAAAACTGTTTATGTTTGTCAATATAAATTGACAATACAGTTGAGATCAATCTCGAAAATTCTGGAATGGGTCACCAACATCATTCTGAAGATTGTAAAACGTAACAGTATTTATCTTCTCTCAATAAGGATGAAAAGGAATTCTATCAGAACGTATGGAGTTTGAATAAAAAATGATAATATTTCATTGTTGAAGTAGCGCTTTCTTTTTATACAACATTATCATAGATTTAGTGTTTGATTTGATTTTACTGGCGTCAATTTTAACCAGAGACGTCTGAAGATCTCTCACTATAAAGACAATTTGAGACAAACAGCTTTAAACTGCAAGATTGTCTCAAAAGTTCGTAAACACTTGCAAAAAATTGAAATACTAATATTATTCGCCGTTATGTATAATATCTTTGTATTATGTATAAAGTAATTGTATTATGTATTATTATGTATTCGCCGTAGTAATATTATTCGCCAAGTAAAACAACGTTTTAAGAAAAACACGAACTTTTGGGACAACCTTATATTCAGATTTTAAGTAAGGATGATCATTTAGGTGTTTATCAATATCTACAAGGTGAGAGTCCAATAAGTTCGCGGAATGAGCAAAGAAAAATGTAAAAAAAAAACTTCGCATAAAAAAACCTACTCTTCCCATAACTGTCGAAGTTTTTTTTTTTAAATAATAGATTCGTTATACTAAAGAAGATATCATAGAGAAATCGAAAAGGGTTTTGATGCGGTAGGCAACTATTTTGAAAAAAACTAGCGGTAAATTATTGGCTTTAATATTTTATATTTCTGATGATTATTCCCCGCTACTTTTTTGGACACACTCTTGTATTAAAGATATTTAAATTTAAAAAAATCTACAGAATAACAAATAAAAATATTAACGAAAATTGTGTTATAAACATCCCACGAATGAAGCCATTCGGTTAATTGAATGGCGTATGTTTCAATAAATCGAAATGGCTTGTGGTGCAGGGCTTGATGGAGGGTTTGGCACAGGAGAGCTGGGGGTGGGGTGGGGATTCAGGAGAAAAGAGAGTCGCGATGGTGTTTGGGACCATTGGCACAGCCGGGGTGGCAGCTCAGGGATTCACGGGAGATGTTCAGCAGGATGGTGGCGAGGAGGAGCTCTACCAGTCTGCACAAACCATCTTGTAGATCTCACAATTTATAGAAAGACGTAGAGATACACTAGCTCGAATATTACTGTAATATTTAATAGGCTAATCCTCTAATAGAATGTTCAAATCAATAAGCTTGAGGGATAAGTATCTTTCAAATAAATTTATTTCAAGCTTTCGGGCAAAACTTTCGTTACTTAACGTTTGAAAACTTTAGTAGCGTAATATATTTTCCTGTCGAAGGGCGGTTGTGCCCGAAAGCTTGAAATAAATTTATTTGAAAGATACTTATCCCTCAAGCTTATTGATTTGAACATTACTGTAATATACCAAGTCATTTTATCATTATTTTCCCTATTACATATGGTAAAGGTCGTGATAACCATGATGGGTAGTAATTAGCGACTGCTTTAACTGCAAGTACACCATATGTCTACATATATGAAAAGAAGTTCGACTTTTGTACTTACAAGTGTGCCAGAACCTCGTTTGGTTATTTGCACTCGATGATGGGGGTTGGACTTTTGAAATAATTGGAGGCCATTTGGGATTTTTTTCTAATTATATAAAAAAGTATCCAAATGCGGGATTCAATCCCGGATCGTAGCGGTGGAAAACCAACGGTTTAGATCACTCGTTCACTCACTCCCATACTAAGTCTTAATAGTTTTAAGTCGGCATACACGGTGTCTCTCACTGGATAACTTCTCCTTCCGTTGTTGACCTAGATGACAGCTACTCAGTCCGGACGGTCTGGAAGAAGGAGGGTCCCTCTACCAGACAGTGGACAGACCTGTAGACGGTCTGCTGTTAGAGGGACCCTACCTGTGAACGGCCTGGACAACCTCCAGTATCTTTTTATAAGGGGTCATTGACCAGTGACCCCTTTCGTTTGCTGACCTATTTAACTTAATCTACCGACACCTAATAAACCCTACCTGTGTCTGTGACCCTACCTGTGAACGGTCTAGACAACCCTCAGTATCTTTTTACAAGGGGTCATTGACCAGTGACCCCTTTCGTTTGCTGACCTATTTAACTTAATCTACCGACACCTAATAAACCCTACCTGTGTCTGTGACCCTACCTGTGAACGGTCTAGACAACCTCCAGTATCTTTTTACAAGGGGTCATTGACCAGTGACCCCTTTCGTTTGCTGACCTATTTAACCTAACCTAATCTACCGACACCTAATAAACCCTACCTGTGGACGGTCTGGTAGAGGAACCAGGGCAGAGGCCGCGCAGGTCCCACTCGGGACGAGGCCAATCCCTGAGGTCCCAACACGCCGTAGGTCTGCAGGGCGCAGGTCGCGGCCCCGAGCCCCGCACATGTTGCCGTCCTCTGCAGCAACGTGCGGACACGTTGCCGCTTCGACTTGGTCTCAGCCCCGCTGCAATGGATCCGGGACAGCCTGCGCCCACCTCTCGGCTTTTAATTCGAACTGTGGTCGGAAACGATATTGTTGAAATACATTACAAACCTAACACGGTTCCAAATTGACTTAATTAGATGTCACTGAAAAAAGCAACCTAGATCATTATATTTACAGTAATGATTCATGTATATATGTGGTGGTTAATTAACAATAATCCACATAAACATTTCTTGCAAAATCAAGTTTTTGTTTTATTGTTATCACTAAGGTTATACTTTGTTATTGTTATTATATTCAGACAACAACAACAAGAAAAAAAAAGAACGAATCCAATTAAATAGAAAAAATATATAAATTAGATAATAGAAATTTGCATATTTGCAACAAAAAAAAATATGAATTTTCAAAAGCAAATAAAATTTACATAAAATAGAAATACAAAACAATAATTTTTAAGTGTCCCCTACATATATATAGACATGCACGTGTGTGACTTTACATAAATAAAAATTTCAAATCAACACTTGGAATTTGAATTATTAATGACGCGTATGATTCCTTCAAATAAATCAAAATTTCCACTGCTCTTACTTCAATATAATAATGTCATTGCAGTAAGAGCAGCAGAAATTATTTTATTTAAAAGAATCATATACGCGAGTCATAAATAGTTTAAGTTCTCCCAATAACTGATACCAGGTTACGGTAAAGTTAGAGGCTGCCTGGCCGGCATTCATAGTTCTTCAAATTAAAGACACTTCGGCCAGTAAATCTTTTTATTGTCTCGACGTTTCGACAAAAATCTTTTGTCCTCGTCAGGAACGAACAAAAATAAAAACATTTGGCAAAGTGAAAAAATAGTACAAATATGATATTGTACTGGTTAGCTTTTCTTGATTAATCAAGAATGGGTAATTGACCAATTCTGGATTAATTAGAAATCAACGAGAATAGTTAATATTTATTCCGATAGATGGCGCAAGCCATCAGCAACTTTCAGTTGCACGATAAGGAGATGCCTTTTTTTCATAAATATGGAAAAGCGTTAAAAATTGTTCTAACAATGTATTTTTAAGGCTTTGCCATATGTTTTAATTTTTGTTCGCTCCTGACGAGGACAAAATATTTTTGTCGAAACGTCGAGACAATAAAAAAGATTTACTGGTCGAAATATCTTTAATTTGAAGAATATAGATACCAGGTTGTACATCTTTTTTTATATATCGAGTCTAAAATGAAATTTCCCGGGAAAATTTACTCTCGTTTTTTTGCCTTTTTAAAACATTTTATGCACCTAATCCCAGTACAATTTCATTTTTGTATTAGTTTTCACATCATTCGAATTTGTTACCCGTTTTATTTTTTTCAAATCTAAATTGAATTGCATCAATTCACTGTGGCTACTGCCAAGTATCTTGGATTATATTGTTGACGGCGGTTGTCCCAAGGAAGGAGGACTCACCTGTAGGACTCTTGCAGAGCCTTCCTCTGTTCATCTTTGAGTCCGGCGTCCCCCTGGGAGTGACGGGGAAGTCCGGATTCCGAGGCGAACTCTGTTCCTTGCTGCTGTTGTTGATCTGCCGACTGTACACCACAGGTCAGTGTTGTACAGTATTGTAAAGTGTTTTAGCAGTGCTGTATAGCATTATAGTGTTTTAACAGCGTTGAGCAATATTCTGTAACATTGCATAGCATTGTAGTGTTTACATGCGTTGAAGGTGTTTTACATGTATATCACAGGTCAGTGTTGTACAGTACTGTGGAGTACATTAGCAGCGCTGCATAGAATTATAGTGTTTTACCAGCGTTGAACAGTTTTTTACAGTATTATGTCACATTGCATAGCATTGTAGTGTTTACATGCGTTGAAGGTGTTTTACGAGCGTTGTACAGTGTTTTACATGTATATCACAGGTCAGTGTTGTACAGTACTGTAGAGTACATTAGCAGCGCTGAATGGAATTATAGTGTTTTACCAGCGTTGAGCAATATTCTGTAACATTGAATAGCATTGTAGTGTTTACATGCGTTGAAGGTGTTTTACGAGCGTTGTACAGTGTTTTACATGTATATCACAGGTCAGTGTTGTACAGTACTGTAGAGTGTTTTAGCGGTGATGCATAGCAATTTAGAGTGTTTTAGCATCGTTGAACAGTGTTCTGTAACATTGAATAGCATTGTAGTGTTTACATGCGTTGAAGATGTTTTACGAGCGTTGTACAGTGTTTTACATGTAGATCACAGGTCAGTGTTGTACAGTACTGTAGAGTGTTTTAGCGGTGATGCATAGCAATTTAGAGTGTTTTAGCATCGTTGAACATTGTTCTGTAACATTGAATAGCATTGTAGTGTTTACATGCGTTGAAGATGTTTTACGAGCGTTGTACAGTGTTTTACATGTATATCACAGGTCAGTGTTGTACAGTACTGTAGAGTACATTAGCAGAGCGCTGCATAGCATTATAGTGTTTTACCAGTGTTGAACAGTTTTTTTACAGTATTATGTAACATTGAATAGCATTGTAGTGTTTACATGCGTTGAAGATGTTTTACGAGCGTTGTACAGTGTTTTACATGTACACCACAGGTCAGTGTTGTACAGTACTGTAGAGTACATTAGCAGAGCGCTGCATAGCATTATAGTGTTTTACCAGTGTTGAACAGTTTTTTTACAGTATTATGTCACATTGCATAGCATTGTAGTGTTTACATGCGTTGAAGGTGTTTTACATGTACACCACAGGTCAGTGTTGTACAGTACTGTAGATTACATTAGCAGCGCTGCATAGCATTATAGAGTGTTTTACCAGCGTTGAACAATTTTTTACAGTATTATGTCACATTGCATAGCATTGTAGTGTTTACATGCGTTGAAGGTGTTTTACGAGCGTTGTACAGTGTTTTACATGTATACCACAGGTCAGTGTTGTACAGTACTGTAGAGTACATTAGCAGCGCTGAATAGCATTATAGAGGGTTTTACCAGCGTTGAGCAATATTCTGTAACATTGAATAGCATTGTAGTGTTTACATGCGTTGAAGGTGTTTTACGAGCGCTGTACAGTGTTTTACATGTACACCACAGGTCAGTGTTGTACAGTACTGTAGAGTGTTTAAGTGGTGATGCATAGCATTATAGAGTGTTTTAGCATCGTTGAACAGTATTTTGTAACATTGCATAGCATTGTAGTGTTTACATGCGTTAAAGGTGTTTTACGAGCGTTGTACAGTGTTGTACATGTATATCACAGTATTAAAAGCGTTTCACAGTATTGCAAGTGTTTTACTGCATTGAACAGTGTTTCACTGCATCGTACAAGCATTGAACAGTGTTTCACTGCATCGTACAAGCATTGAACAATGTTTCACACACGTCTCACAATGTCGTACAGAGGTTCGCACATATGATGCACAGCATTGTGACGTATTACACAGCGTGCTAGTGTTTGTATACCCCACGGAGACTTATCCGTGTCTCAATCCGATAGTCAACAAATATATAACTGGATGAATACAATGATGTTTGATCAAGGTCTTCTCTTTGGTTTATATAAATTCTACAAGACCGCAGTCAACGTTCCGGGGAGATTAATAGAATCACTGAATGTAGTGGTCCATTTGGATGAGGAAAGCGAAGACTTAAACGCGGCTGATTCCACACTCGCCTTTTCAGTGATACGCTAACTTATGCATGGTAGATTCTGTGGCCACTTGGACATGCGTCGGACCTGAAGGCTGTTAGGTTCTGCGCTGCCTGGAGTATAGGAGCTCCATCTATGCTTCCTTCCTGCGGTGAATCTGTTTAAAACCGGTGATCTTAATAAAGCTGTATGTGTGTGTATATATCCGCGGAGTAAACAAACATGATGTAAAATGTATATCACTCCATGATTCTATCTCTCAGTCATATCTACGTATTCTTCTTCAATCAGATCAATAAGGTTCATTGTTATCTCACTAACACGAAATAAACAAACATTATTAAAAAAACTGATGTTTTTACACCGTTCACAATGATAGTGAATACTTCTTAAAATGATATTTATTTTATTTAGTTATCATACATTACAAGCTCTCTTTACAACTGATAATGATTTTGACATCATCTTTTTTACAGGCTTTCGGACGCGCTTTTGCAAATTCCATCAGTTGTACATAGAAAGCTCTTTCTTATAGCTTTATATCTATCTACTTGTTGAAGAATAGACATGTTCGAAAGCTTGTGACGGGTTTATTGATTAAAACACTTCCACTTCGTCTAATCACTTCAGTGCTACTTTTAAAATATTTGATTTTATAAAAATGATATGTAAATATGTATACATTAAAACTTAGGACATATATATATATATATATAAACAAATTTTGTAAATTTCAACGAGAGGCAAGCATTTATACAAAACCCTCATTGTGTGTGTGTGTGTTTTTTTAATTCAGAAAAACCTCTTATAAGTAGCTACATATGGAATTGTCTTTAATGGAAGTTTTGGAGATTATGTATATTTTGAGGGTTAAATAAATTTTTAAAAATATCACAAACTAGACGAATGGCCCGGGCAACGCCCGGGGTTTACCCGAGTGCGAATATATTTTAAACACGTTGTCTTGGGTGGTCGCTATAGACAGGGTGGTCTGTATAGACAGGTGTATGTATCACACAGCCGATAACAGGGTTGTCTAGGGTGGCCGCTATAGACAGGGTGGTCTGTATAGACAGGTGTATGTATCACACTGCTGATAACAGGGTTGCCTGAAGTGACCGCTATAGACAGGGTGGTCTGTATAGACAGGTGTTTGTAACACACTGATGATAACAGGGTTGCCTAAAGTGACCGCTATAGACAGGGTGGTCTGTATAGACAGGTGTATGTATCACACAGCTGATAACAGGGTTGTCTAGAGTGGCCGCTATAGACAGGTGTATGTATCACACTGCTGATAACAGGGTTGTCTAGAGTGGTCGCTATAGACAGGGTGGTCTGTATAGACAGGTGTATGTATCACACTGCTGATAACAGGGTTGCCTAAAGTGACCGCTATAGACAGGGTGGTCTGTATAGACAGGTGTATGTAACACACTGATGATAACAGGGTGGTCTGTATAGACAGGTGGATGTATCACACAGCTGATAACAGGGTTGTCTAGAGTGGTCGCTATAGACAGGGTGGTCTGTATAGACAGGTGGATGTAACACACTGCTGATAACAGGGTTGTCTAGAGTGGCCGCTATAGACAGGTGTATGTATCACACAGCCGATATCAGGGTTGTCTAGGGTGGCCGCTATAGACAGGGTGGTCTGTATAGACAGGTGCATGTATCACACTGCTGATAACAGGGTTGTCTAGAGGGGGGCAGGGAGGACACGTGTTCCCTGGCAGCCAATGGGCGCGCATTCTATCCGTGAGCTTCAGACTTACAGACAGACAGACAGACAGAATAAGGCAATTATATAAGTAGATTGAAGGAGTTTATGGAATAAACTACTGGCCACTCAGGTGTCTGACAAGGTCTACATATACTATTGTGTACTTATTCGGTGTGGGGAACTGAGGAGGGTTCAAGAAAACCTTGTCTGGAGGAGGACTCTCTCAAGGTGGGGAGCCTTTCTTGCTGAATAATATTTATTATCATTCTTGTATAAACTTTGTTTAAACCTCTTCTTCTTTTTAAGTATTGGCTAGAATCAATAAAGAGAATTTTGAATTGTGGATTTTGTAAAGTGTAGAAAAAGCTGAAGTCAACGACTTTGCAACGTGTTCCAAGGTGAAACAAGCAGCTGGAAGCACCGGTATTGTACGACCTGACCAGTTCCAAAGTGAAACAAGCAGCTGGAAGCACCGGTATTGTACGACCTGACCAGTTCCAAAGTGAAACAAGCAGCTGGAAGCACCGGTATTGTACGATCTGACCAGTTCCAAAGTGAAACAAGCAGCTGGAAGCACCGGTATTGTACGACCTGACCAGTTCCAAAGTGAAACCAGCAGCTGGAAGCACCGGTATTGTACGACCTGACCAGTTCCAAAGTGAAACCAGCAGCTGGAAGCACCGGTATTGTACGACCTGACCAGTTCCAAAGTGAAACAAGCAGCTGGAAGCACCGGTATTGTACGACCTGACCAGTTCCAAAGTGAAACAAGCAGCTGGAAGCACCGGTATTGTACGATCTGACCAGTTCCAAAGTGAAACAAGCAGCTGGAAGCACCGGTATTGTACGACCTGACCAGTTCCAAAGTGAAACAAGCAGCTGGAAGCACCGGTATTGTACGACCTGACCAGTTCCAAAGTGAAACAAGCAGCTGGAAGCACCGGTATTGTACGACCTGACCAGTTCCAAAGTGAAACCAGCAGCTGGAAGCACCGGTATTGTACGACCTGACCAGTTCCAAAGTGAAACCAGCAGCTGGAAGCACCGGTATTGTACGACCTGACCAGTTCCAAAGTGAAACCAGCAGCTGGAAGCACCGGTATTGTACGACCTGACCAGTTCCAAAGTGAAACCAGCAGCTGGAAGCACCGGTATTGTACGACCTGACCAGTTCCAAAGTGAAACAAGCATCTGGAAGCACCGGTATTGTACGACCTGACCAGTTCCAAGGTGAAACAAGCAGCTGTAAGCACCGGTATTGTACGACCTGACCAGTTCCAAAGTGAAACAAGCAGCTGGAAGCACCGGTATTGTACGACCTGACCAGTTCCAAGGTGAAACAAGCAGCTGGAAGCACCGGTATTGTACGACCTGACCAGTTCCAAAGTGAATACAAGCAGCTGGAAGCACCGGTATTGTACGACCTGACCAGTTCCAAGGTGAAACAAGCAGCTGGAAGCACCGGTATTGTACGACGTGACAATTTCAAATTATTCAAAGTGAATCAAGCTATCAGAAGTAGTCAGCATAGTTGAAGCAAGTTGACAAAGTATGTCGCGAAAGTTTCCAAAGCGAAGCAAGCTGCCATCCGAAAGTTTGGCGTGAGAAGCTCCCCAAGCTTGGCGTGCCGCAAGAGGTCTGAAACAAACGCACGCTGATGGTGAAGGGGCCCACCATGAGCGGCAAGCTCTGGCTGCGACTGTGTGAGGACACGCGGTCCCGGCGGCCCGACCTGGAGCTGCCGTGGCGGACCGAACCGTTGAAACACTCCGTCGCCAGGTACGGCAGGGCTCCCAGAGCTATCACACATGTTACAGCACAAGTTATACCTACAAGTATTGATAGTAAACATTCCATTAAATACAAGACATTAGAGTGTTCTATCCGTAAAGAAGAATATAAACAATTAGACGTTATAATATTTCTATATATATGTCGTATCCGTCGTGGTCGAATGGAAGGGCACAGCTGTTGGGCATGTAAGCTTCGAAAAAGAACTTGTTCCACACTCGTGAGCGCGCGCAGGCGAACGGCGTGCCGTAGCATTCGCCCCCGCGCGCTGGCCCCCCGTTTATTTTGTACAGATTTATAGATGGATTAATTTGTATTTACATTTAAACATACTTTTTATGGTGAAAATAAATTATATATCTTGGCCATTTTTTTATATAAATTATGACATATACATATTTCACTATTATCCTTATTGAGAAGAAAAAATATTTGAAGGGCCTGGCTCATAAGTAGCAAAAGTTTGGGCTGTTCTGCTTATATTTGTGGTATTTTTCAGGAATTATCGGTAAAGGCAATTAAGGAAACTTGAAACTTTTAGAACAACAAAAATGGTACAAATAAACCTTTACATAATGAGCCTAATGATCCCAAGTACAACCAGCCTTAAGCATCCACTCAGGAAGACAAGGAAAGCTGTCTGTATACACAGTTGGTCTCTTAACACAGGTTTAAACACATGTACTAGAGGTACCTATGGTTAGCCGCATACAAGCTCTCCCGAGGTCTTCTCTAGACTATTGCAATAGTATAAAACTCCTAGTATATACAGTTCAGACAATTCTGGCGGCGACAATGGTAGCCCAATGTATAAACACTAGATTGGGTCATCTAGCAGATGGTTAGTTAGTGAAAATGAAAGTGGTACAGATGTACCACTACGGTATAGTACAAGGATAAACCACGATAGTACGGTACAATGATGTACCACTACGGTGCAGTGCAAGGATGAACCACCACTACGGTATAGTACAAGGATAAACCACGATAGTACGGTACAATGATGTACCACTACGGTACAGTGCAAGGATGAACCACCACTACGGTATAGTACAAGGATAAACCACGATAGTACGGTACAATGATGTACCACTACGGTACAGTACAAGGATGAACCACCACCACAGTACAAGGATGTACCACTACGGTACAGTACAAGGAAGTACCACAATAGTACGGTACAATGATGTACCACAATACCACGACACAAGGATGTACCACTACGGTACAGTGCAAGGATGAACCACCACAACAGTACAAGGATGTACCACTACGGTACAGTACAAGGATGTACCACAATAGTACGGTACAATGATGTACCACAATACCACGACACAATGATGTACCACTACGGTACAGTGCAAGGATGAACCACCACCACGGTACAGTGCAAGGATATACCACAATAGTACGGTACAATGATGTACCACTACGGTACAGTACAAGGAAGTACCATCACCACGGTACAGTGCAAGGATGTACCACAATAGTACGGTACAATGATGTACCACAATACCACGACACAAGGATGTACCACTACGGTACAGTACAAGGATGTACCATCACCACGGTACAGTGCAAGGATGTACCACAATAGTACGGTACAATGATGTACCACAATACCACGACACAATGATGTACCACTACGGTACAGTGCAAGGATGAACCACCACCACGGTACAGTGCAAGGATATACCACAATAGTACGGTACAATGATGTACCACTACGGTACAGTACAAGGAAGTACCATCACCACGGTACAGTGCAAGGATGTACCACAATAGTACGGTACAATGATGTACCACAATACCACGACACAAGGATGTACCACTACGGTACAGTACAAGGATGAACCACCACCACAGTACAAGGATGTACCACTACGGTACAGTACAAGGATGTACCATCACCACGGTACAGTGCAAGGATGTACTACAATAGTACGGTACAATGATGTACCACAATACCACGACACAAGGATGTACCACTACGGTACAGTGCAAGGATGAACCACCACCACGGTACAGTGCAAGGATATACCACAATAGTACGGTACAATGATGTACCACTACGGTACAGTGCAAGGATGAACCACCACAACAGTACAAGGATGTACCACTACGGTACAGTACAAGGAAGTACCACAATAGTACGGTACAATGATGTACCACAATACCACGACACAAGGATGTACCACTACGGTACAGTGCAAGGATGTACCACTACGGTACAGTGCAAGGATGTACCACAATAGTACGGTACAATGATGTACCACTACGGTACAGTACAAGGATGAACCACCACCACGGTACAGTGCAAGGATGTACCACAATAGTACGGTACAATGATGTACCACAATACCACGACACAAGGATGTACCACTACGGTACAGTACAAGGATGAACCACCACCACAGTACAAGGATGTACCACTACGGTACAGTACAAGGATGTACCATCACCACGGTACAGTGCAAGGATGTACCACAATAGTACGGTACAATGATGTACCACAATACCACGACACAAGGATGTACCACTACGGTACAGTACAAGGATGTACCATCACCACGGTACAGTGCAAGGATGTACCACAATAGTACGGTACAATGATGTACCACAATACCACGACACAAGGATGTACCACTACGGTACAGTGCAAGGATGAACCACCACCACGGTACAGTGCAAGGATATACCACAATAGTACGGTACAATGATGTACCACTACGGTACAGTACAAGGAAGTACCATCACCACGGTACAGTGCAAGGATGTACCACAATAGTACGGTACAATGATGTACCACAATACCACGACACAAGGATGTACCACTACGGTACAGTACAAGGATGAACCACCACAACAGTACAAGGATGTACCACTACGGTTCAGTACAAGGAAGTACCATCACCACGGTACAGTGCAAGGATGTACCACAATAGTACGGTACAATGATGTACCACAATACCACGACACAAGGATGTTCCACCACGGTACAGTACAAGGATGTACCACCACGGTACAGTACAAGGATGAACCACTACGGTACAGTACAAGGATGAACCACAATAGTACAGTACAAGGATGCACTCACGCAGCTCGACATTAGCCTGAGACTCGCTGGCATAGCTGAAGGTCTGGTCGTTCTCGTCCGTGATGCGGATCTTGGGCGCCAGGACGTCGTGGGGCGGGGGCAGCAGGACCAGGGGGAGTTGGTTGAGTGACGTCAGCAGCCCCACGCTGCCCCGCAGGAACAGGAAACACAGGAACACGCCCCACACGGAGAAACACAGCTGGGTCACCAGCCGTACAATCTGGACACCACCTTCGCTGTCTAACACCACCTGATGGAAATCTCATCATAACACCAGCTAGGATCTGAAATTGCAGTCAAAGTCTCCTGAGTAGAATACACTCTTAGACAATTTTAACAATTAAAATAATTTTATTGACATATTGTCAATACATGCAAAGAACATGGCGCCTCTGCCAGCGCTGCAGAGTTTGGCGGAGAATCGCCAGCGGGTCTCCAGCGACACCATGCATTTCGCGATCTACGAAATACATTCTTAGAACTTTGAAGAAGTAGATGTACACACCCAAGATAGAGGACGACTGCTGTGATAGAGATGTACGGAGACATCTGAGGTTCTTCAATGGACACGACAACAACAGTACAACATATTTCTTTAACGCGAAACTCTGTATAACGGAAACTCCATTCAGTCTTCAAAGTCATTTTTTATGGTTGGAACTTTTTTGTAGAGAGAGTAAATTCTGTACATCAGATAAGTTCCTTTATTGTTATTTAATACTAGCTGAATGACCCGGGCAACGCCCGTGTTTTACCCGATTGAATGTTTTTATTCAAATACTATTTGTTACAATTATAAATTGGCGCCTTAAATAAATGCATATATTAGTTAATAACTATAGCCTATGTGCTTTATCTGTCTATGTACTGTTGGCTTCCGTAAGCGTCTCTTACTGGGAAAAAGAAAGAGAGGATTCCATTTAGTTATTAACCAATATATGCATTTATTTAAGGTGCGACCCGCTCCAACACAATAGTTACAAAAACCAAAAAGCGAGTGGGGGGGGGGGGGGGGGGGGGGGGGCAAAGGTAGCGTGATCGTAGCCAACCAATAGGAGAGCGCCATTCCAAAAAAAAAAAAAAAGCAAACGGTGACAGAGATGAAAACTGAAGAATTAAGAACGCATGACGCTCGTAACTGTATATAGAATAGGAATCTCCGCTTGTGGTACCAGCTACTAGTTACTTATCGCAAAATTGGAGAGGAATGGACTTCAGGAATTGGTTTAACCATGGAGATAGGCACCACCACTATTTACTCTCGTGTTCAAAACTTAAGGAAGTTGTACCTTTTAGAATGTATATCGGGATTCAGAAAATAAATTCGAAAGATATTTGATACACAACGACCTTTATTGAAGACACACGAGATAAACAAGTGTAAACAAAATTGCCTCTGTCTCAAAAAAAAAAAAAAAAAAAAAAAGACGACCAACGAGATCAAATAATTTTCCATTTCCTTAAGTTTTGTCCATGAGTGTATGTATTTAAGAAACACGAAACCATTAAATTTCCTTTTAAAACAAAACACGCAATTATCCCTAGCCGGGATATCGCGTTTGTGTGTTGAAATAAATAAATAAAATAAATAAACAAAACACACTTACTACCGTTCCTAATTACGATGGAAAAGATTGGCTCATCAGTGGTGAACCCTTCCCGCGGTTTCGCCAGTTTAACCTATCAGTTACTCTACTATTGGATTAGACTATCCTACTTATATAACTGGAAATTTGTAGGATTTCTCGGCATATGTATTTAAGGAAGCTATCGACACGATGTATCCAGGTCTTCTAATTGTTTCATCGCAGTAAGAACATTGTTTCATTTAAACCATTAGAGCTAAATAGTGGGGGGTCGGTGGAAGGGTGGTCTAAACTGTGGGTTTTCAACTGCTACGACCCGGTATCGAATCCAGATTATTGCAAAAGTCCAACTCCAACAGCGAGTACAAGTAACCAAACGGGGCTCCGATACATTTGTAAAGGCAAAAGTCGAACTGCTTTTCACATGTGTATTTTTTTGTTTCAAAAAAGCCACCAAAAAGAGAACTAAGCCTAAATAACGTTTAACGACCGATTATTTTCACATGTGTAGATATGTGGGGCACTTACAGTAAAAGCTGTCACCAATTACTACCCACCATGATTATCATGGCCTGTACCACGTGTACTAGGGATAATAATACAAAAAAAAGTTTACGTTCTTATATACAGATGGCAGGCTAGTGATTTATATCTAAATCTGAAGATGGAGAACAGAAACTGGTTGTAGGAGAAGACATAAGGGAGAAATGGGAAGATGAAATTTGCGAAGTAAAAATTGGTGTAAAAAAAAAAGGCCGATGGGATAGATAGAGATACTTCGAGAATCAGAAATTCAATTCTCAATTCGTTCTAGGGCTGGGAATTCGAGAATGATGTGAAATATAACACAGTTTCATGTCTTTTTTATTTCTCCAATTGTCAGAAATTCTATACTTACCACCAAGTATGCAAAATTGTTTTTTATAGACTTACATATCTGTCACGAGCCTGTTTTCACGACCAATAATCACTTTACAGCTATATCAACTATACTATTTATTATATTAAAAAAAGGCATTTCCTTATCGTGCAACTTGAAAGTTGCTGATGGCTTGCGCCATCTATCGGAATAAATGTCACAAATGCGGAAAAAGGAAAATAAGAAATTTAAAACCTAGACAAATTCTCCATCAATTAAGCTAGAATGACGAAAAGTGGGGAAAAAAAAGGAAAAACAAACCCACCTTGAATATCAAACAAGCCAGACAAAACCTTCTCAAGAACAATATCCCCAAGGACCTGAGGACCCAACGACATCAATATAAATTGTAAATGAACAAACCCTGTACATCCCCCAAGGGGGATATGATGATCTAGGTTGCTCTTTTTGAGCGGTGGCGCCTAAAAAAGTTATTTGGAACCTAGAACTGGAATAAATAATAACTATTATCGTTGATTTTTTAATTATTCCAGAAAAATATTCCAGAAACTCTTATTTTATTTCCTTTATCGATAGATTGAAATTATTTTAAAAAATCTAAAAACCGTCAACAAATGGTTTCTTTATTATCAAAACACCGCGTTCTCACTCTCAGTTGTAATTTCCCTCGATGAAGAGTAAGACCTCGAAAGCTCGCGGTGCTATATGTAAATAAGAAACTAATTGCATATAAGTTTTTTTAGATATATTGTTATGATAAAAGTATATAGCAAAATTTTTATATACACCTATCTCCCGATTTACACGTTAGATACGTTCCTGAGAAAAACGTGTAAATCGGGGGATAGGTGTACACAGAAATAAAAATAAAATGCATTGACATGTTAAAATATGTTGTCAGCACATAAGCTCGGGATTCCTCGTGAGATGTGTACACAGCGCATGTGTTCAATCACAGTAGCATTTAGTATAGTGCGATAAAAAAATATATATATATATTTGGAAAACCGTGTAAAAGCGAAAACGTGTAAAACAAGTACCGTGTAAATCGGGGGATAGGTGTTTTTGAATTGAAATTATAATAAGTAAACTCTATCTT
>CP092868.1:15587528-15605202 GCA_030710605.1 Cordylochernes scorpioides
TAGTTTAAATATAAATAAGTATATATATATAAAAAAAACTATAATTTTAAATACTTATATATATCACTAATATTAGGAATTTTATTCAAAATCCCATATTTAAAAATAAAAAGTAATATTATAGGTGTATATTTGATTTATGTCAAACATACTTTGAAAATTGCTTGATATTTCATAGAGTTTTAAGAATTTACGACACAATATATATTTATTTTTGAAGAATTGCAGGCAAAAACTAAATAAATCTATATGCCGAAAAAAAAAGTATTATTGTATTTCTTAAATACATCACGTATTTTATTAATAGTGTTTATATATTAAATTAAATATATTAAGAAAACATTATATTCTAATCTTTTTAAAACGAAAATATAAATTATAATTGAAGAATAGCTGTGTTTATTTAAATATATTTCGCATTATAAAATTATATAAAAGAAAACATATAATTTCTAGTTAGAACTAAAGTGCTTATTTTTACAAATGTTTTTACAACTTTATATAAAATATCTAAGCTACTGGGCTTGGATATTGTTAAAATTATATATTCAACTTGTTCACCCCAAAATTCGTTGTATTTTATTTCTGTATATTTAGCAAAATATTAAAAAAAAAAAATTCTAAAACAAAATACTACATAAAGCTCTCTTCTAGATTTAAATTATAAATCAATTTATAAAATGGAATTTCTTATCTATCTTTGTATTAAATGCTTTGAATTAAAAGTGTAAGCTTTAAAATAGATTGTTTTATAGTATTAAATATTAACTGCATATGAAATAAAAAATATATATATCAAAAGTATTTTAAAGCGAAAATTATTAAAGCCATTTTTTTAAAATGCAATATTCAGAAAGTGTATTTTAAAGTGAGATATAAAATAGCATATGAGAATTAAGGCTTCTAAAAAGCATTTCACGTAGCTCAATGTTTAAAATATCGTTTGAAAATATATTACGATGTGTTTATAAAGGCACTTTTAATGTGCTTAACCTTAAAGTAAAAAATGATTTTAATGCAAAATTTGTTAATGGTATTTTCAAAATGCAAAAGACGCTATTTAAAAAGTTTAAAAAGCAACTATTATAATATCGTCTGATATTCAACAGTGTTTTCCTTACAGACGAAATACTAGCTTATTTTTGCGCATACGATTTAAAATAATTTTAACATTTAATATATTAACTCCTATGATAAAATCTTTTGTTTTTTTATACCAAAAATGGGGTTAAGAGTTTACCGAAGTTTCATATAATTTATTTATAATATATATGATATAATATGCCAAAATTTTAATATAGTGATATCAATGAATTTTTTTAGGGCCAATATATATATATTTTTATAAATAAATATCAATACATATCGATTAATAAATGTTACTTTAAAATATCCAAAAATCAATTTAATAATTATATATAAAGATTATTTATATACAAATTCTCCCTAAATATAATAACATATTTTTATTGTTTTATCATTAAATTTTTCATAATAATTTCTTTGACAAAAGCAAGGAAGGATCTTTAATACAATAATTTCTTTAATATTAATTAGAGTGAATTTATATAAGATAATTGTTTTATAGCATATATATAGTAATTCATTTGTGCAAAAAAAGCATGATATATGTAAATTTTACATTTGTAAAAAAATTAATATGTAACACACTTCTTTTAAGGTAAGCAGTAACTTTTTACGGTTATATAGATGTAAAATTTAATAAATGCAATTATTCTGTTAAAAATTGTAACGACAGACCTGTCAATATTTGTACATATGTAATTAAGAAGTCAAGTAGTTTACTTAAGGTCCACCACACAAGCCTAAATTTGATATTTATCATCAACTTTTCTAAAATATGGATGGACTTTTTAAATCTTTATTTTTACGTATTTCTTTGAATATAGAAATATGCAAATAAATATAATTTACTTTTTAACTATAGCATCTTTTTATCTATACATAATTGGAATAATTTTAAAAACTTATTTTATTTTGTAGAGTTAGCATTTAATGTAAAAGAACAGTTAAAAAAAATAATCAGAAATATTTTTTTTTTTTGCAAATTCACGGTTAATTCGTTTCATAAAATATTTTCTTTATAATAAGAAACTATAAAACAAGTTCTAAAATAGAAGCGATGTAAATCTCCAAGAAATTCACTGAATAAATATAATGATGTGAAAATAAAAAAAAAATAGTGTGACAAATTTAAGAATTGTAAAACAACTTAAGGGAAATATTATTAAAATATTCTTGACTTAAAGTGTAAAATGTTTTTATATATTTACAAGAATAATATATCAGTGTTTCTTCTTGATAATAAAAAAACATTTTTCTTTTTAACAAAATTATAATTGAAAAGAGATAAAATAAATGCTCTCAAAATATATAAAAAGCGAAAAACTAAATTTTATTTGGAAGCCCCGCGTTGGACAAAAATATGTATTTATTAAAATGTATAGTTAGTAGCTTATAGCTTAATATTTTTATATAATAGAAGTTAAAGATATTTTTGAAATTAAAAGAACTATGTCTTTTCTCTCTATGAATAAAATATTTTCAAAATATTTTGTTGCAATAAACACTGCGTTCTTATTACTCTATTCGTATGCAAAAATATTAAAAATTAAAACATTTTCTATAGTGAGATTTTTAAAATTCAAAAAAAGAAAAAAACTAGATAGTTAAAATTAACTCGGGTAAATGGAGAGTAAAGATGATTAGAAAAATTAATAAATACAGAAAAGAAAGAAATTCTAATTTTAAATAATAGGAAAAAATAATTTTTAAATTAATTTTTTTATCTTTTACAGTTGTTATTTTATAATTTTTTAAAAATTATTATATTTTTTAGAATAATACATTTTACTGTTTCGACGTTGTTTGTAATATCATACTTATAATGTTCTCTTATAAAATGATATCCCATAAAGAAATTAAGGTGATATCCTAAACTATACACACTTAGGGAAACATAAAAAATATATTTCCGAATATATATATGATTAAATTTATTGTGTTTTGGTATTTATTTTTTTTCCCGCCATAAATATATTTTTAAATGTTCGTCTGACCAATTAATTATTTTTAACAATTTGCACTATTATCACCAATTTAAAAATTTATAAATACTTAATAATTTATTAAATATTATATATAAGAATTTTTTTATACAAATAAAGGTAACATTTATATTTAAAAATTTGATTAGAAAGATATTTTATAATCAATATATAACTTTCTTGACCAATCCTTCTTTAACATTCAGAAAAAAAAATCGACATACCTATTAAAAAGCAAAACAAATCGTAGAGAGATGTGTAAAATTATAATTTTACCTTATATAATTTAACACTAAAATTATATCTCTTCACTCTCAATTTTCAAAATATTAAAAAATAATATCTAAACGATATTTTGTTAAACATTTAAAAAGACAAAAATTAATTTATAAAAAAAATAATAAAATGGAATTCACATGGGAAATATCACTTGGTCCCTACTATATTTCTTGAAAGTATTAAAAAAAGGAAAAAATATGTTTATTGACGTTAAAATAGATGCTTTACTTATATGTAAATATTATTTGGAAATATATCTCAAACAATTTATTCTTTTTCTATTTAACTTCTTACTAGAAGTATTTGAGGAATGGTTAAAAACAAACACATAAAAAAAGGCAGAAGAAAGTTAATACAGTCGAACTTGGATAATTCGAACCCCAAGGGACCATAAAAAAATTCGAATTATCCAAATATTCGAATTAAAAACGGAAATTTTATTTATTTCAAATTCTAGGGACCAAGATAAATATTCGAATTAAAGAGGTTTTCGAATTAAAGAAGTTCGAATTATCCAAGTTCTACTGTATATATATATTTGTTTGTAAATAAAAGTCATTATCTTTATAATTTTGACATTTTCATTTTCGTTTCTAAAAGGAAGTTCGTCGTTTTTGACCTATTTGGAATAAAAATGTCTTTTACACACACATTATAGACATCCTCATGTACACCCCAGTCATTCGGGAGACAAAAACGATATTAGAGAGAGAGAGAGATATGCAAATTAAAATTATATATTAACAATATAGATATATTCATAATATAATAATAAAACCATTTTTATTTTGCTCTAACTCTAAATTTCAAATTAGAAGAATATTTTGGCGAGACAAGACTATATTGGGATTAACATTTCGGGCTAAATTTGTACCAGTTTGGTATCGGACCGGGGTTACACAGGTATGAGAGAAGATCACCAGATACGGATAAAGCACGCAGAAAAAAACTTTAATCGTCTCCACACAATAATCCACCACATTGGCCTTCTCGCATTCCCTTAGCCACCTCTTATAAACAAACATGGTCACATTCGTCCAATGAGAAGGCATGAGAGATCGGTTCACTTAACATTCTTCCCTCAATATAAATTGACAATACAGTTGAGATCAATCTCGAAAATTCTGGAATGGGTCACCAACATCATTCTGAAGATTGTAAAAGGTAACAGTATTTATCTTCTCTCAATAAGGATGAAAAGGAATTCTATCAGAACGTATGGAGTTTAAATTTAAAAAATGATAATATTTCATTGTTGAAGTAAGCGCTTTTTTATACAACATTATTATAGATTTAGTGTTTGATTTACTTGGTGTAAATTTTAACGAGAGACGTCTGAAGAAATCTCACTATAAAGACAATTTGAGACAAACAGCTTTAAACTGCAAGGTTGTCCTAAAAGTTCGTAAACACTTGCAAAAAATTGAAATACCAATATTATTGGCCGTTATGTATAATGTTTTTGTATTATGTATAGAGTAATTATATTATGTATTATTATGTATTCGCCGTAATAATATTATTCGTCAAGTAAAACAACGTTTTAAGAAAAACACGAACTTTTGGGACAACCTTATATCCAGGTTTTAAGTAAGGATGATCATTTAGGCGTTTATCAATATCTACAAGGTGAGAGTCCAATAAGTTCGCGGAATGAGCAAAGAAAAAAGTAAAAAAACTACTCTTCCCATTACTGTTGAAGTTTTTTTTTAAATAATAGATTCGTTATACTAAAGAAGATATCATAGAGGAATCGAAAAGGGTTTTGATGCGGTAGGCAAATATTTTGAAAAAAACTAGCGGTAAATTATTGGCTTTAATATTTTATATTTCTGATGATTATTCCCCGCTACTTTTTTGGACACACTCTTGTATTAAAGATATTTAAATTTAAAAAAATCTACAGAATAACAAATAAAAATATTAACAAAAATTGTGTTATAAACTTCCCACGAATGAAGCCATTCGGTTAATTGAATGGCGTGTGTTTCAATAAATCGAAATGGCTTGTGGTGCAGGGCTTGATGGAGGGTTTGGCACAGGAGAGCTGGGGGTGGGGTGGGGATTCAGGAGAAAAGAGAGTCGCGATGGTGTTTGGGACCATTGGCACAGCCGGGGTGGCAGCTCAGGGATTCACGGGAGATGTTCAGCAGGATGGTGGCGAGGAGGAGCTCTACCAGTCTGCACAAACCATCTTGTAGATCTCACAATTTAGAGAAAGACGTAGAGATACACTAGCTCGAATATTACTGTAATATTTAATAGGCTAATCCCCTAATAGAATGTTCAAATCAATAAGCTTGAGGGATAAGTATCTTTCAAATAAATTTATTTCAAGCTTTCGGGCAAAACTTTCGTTACTTAACGTTTGAAAACTTTAGTAGCGTAATATATTTTCCTGTCGAAGGGCGGTTGTGCCCGAAAGCTTGAAATAAATTTATTTGAAAGATACTTATCCCTCAAGCTTATTGATTTGAACATTACTGTAATATACCAAGTCATTTTATCATTATTTTCCCTATTACATGTGGTAAAGGTCGTGATAACCATGAAGGGTAGTAATTGGCGACTGCTTTAACTGCTAGTACACCACATGTCTACATATATGAAAAGAAGTTCGACTTTTGCACTTACAAGTGTGCCAGAACCTCGTTTGGTTATTTGCATTCGATGGTGGGGGGTTGTACTTTTGAAATAATTGGAGGCCATTTGAGCATTTTTTCTAATTAGGAATAAAGTACCCAAATGCGGGATTCAATCCCGGATCGTAGCGGTGGAAAACAAACGGTTTAGATCACTCGTTCACTGACCCCCATACTTAGTCTTTATAGTTTTAAGTCGGCATACACGGTGTCTCTCACTGGATAACTTCTCGTTCCGTTGTTGACCTAGATGACAGCTACTCAGTCCGTACGGTGTGGAAGAAGGAAGGTCCCTCTACCAGACAGTGGACAGACCTGTAGACGGTCTGCTGGTAGAGGGACCCTACCTGTAAACGGTCTTCTGGTAAAGGGACCCTACCTGTGAACGGTCTGGACAACCTCCAGTATCTTTTTACAAGGGGTCATTGACCAGTGACCCCTTTCATTTTCTGACCTATTTAACTTAATCTACCGACACCTAATAAACCATACCTGTAAACGGTCTGCTTGTAAAGGGACCCTACCTGTGAACGGTCTGGACAACCTCCAGTATCTTTTTACAAGGGGTCATTGACCAGTGACCCCTTTCGTTTGCTGACCTATTTAACCTAACCTAATCTACCGACACCTAATAAACCATACCTGTAGACCTTCTGCTGGTAGTGGGACCCTACCTGTAAACGGTCTGCTGGTAAAGGGACCCTACCTGTTAACGGTCTGGACAACCTCCAGTATCTTTTTACAAGGGGTCATTGACCAGTGACCCCTTTTGTTTGTTGACCTATTTAACTTAACCTAATCTACCGACACCTAATAAACCATACCTGTGGACGGTCTGCTGGTAAAGGGTCCCTACCTGTGAACGGTCTGGACAACCTCCAGTATCTTTTTACAAGGGGTCATTGACCAGTAACCCTTTTCGTTTGCTGACCTATTTAACCTAATCTACCGACACCTAATAAACCATACCTGTGGACGGTCTGCTGGTAAAGGGTCCCTACCTGTGAACGGTCTGGACAACCTCCAGTATCTTTTTACAAGGGGTCATTGACCAGTGACCCCTTTCGTTTGCTGACCTATTTAACCTAATCTACCGACACCTAATAAACCATACCTGTGGACGGTCTGCTGGTAAAGGGACCCTACCTGTGAACGGTCTGGACAAGCACCCAGTATCTTTTTACAAGGGGTCATTGACCAGTGACCCCTTTCGTTTACTGACCTATTTAACTTAACCTAATCTATCGACACCTAATAAACCATACCTGTGGACGGTCTGGTAGAGGAACCAGGGCAGAGGCCGCGCAGGTCCCACGCGGGACGAGGCCAATCCCTGAGGTCCCAACACGCCGTAGGTCTGCAGAGCGCAGGTCGCGGCCCCGAGCCCCGCACATGTTGCCGTCCTCTGCAGCAACGTGCGGACACGTTGCCGCTTCGACTTGGTCTCAGCCCCGCTGCAATGGATTCGGGACAGCCTGCGCCCACCTCTCGGCTTCTAATCCGAACTGTGGTCGGAAACGATATTGTTGAAATACATTACAAACCTAACACGGTTCCAAATTGATTTAATTAGATGCCACTAAAAAAGCAAACTAGATCATTATATTTACAGTAATGATTCATGTATATATAGACATGCACGTCGTGACATTTACATAAATAAAATTATAAAATTAATTTTGGAAATTTGAATTATTAATGACGCGTAGGATTCCTTCAAATAAATCAAAATTTCCACTGCTCTTACTTCAATATAATAATGTCATTGCAGTAAGAGCCGTAGAAAATTATTTTATTTAAAAGAATCATATACGCGAGTCATAAATTGTTCAAATTCTCCCAATAACAGATGCCAGGTTATCGTAAAGATAGAGGCTGCCTGGCCGGCGGCATTCATAGTTCTTCAAATTAAAGTTACTTAGGCCAGTAAATCTTTTTTATTGTCTCGACATTTTGACAAAAATCTTTTGTCCTCGTCAGGAGCGAACAAAAATTAAAACATATGGCAAAGTGAAAAAATAGTACAAATGTGATATTGTACTGGTTAGCTTTTCTTGATTAATCAAGAATGGGTATTTGACCAATTCTGGAATAATTAAAAATCAACGAGAATAGTTAATATTTATTCCGATAGATGGCGCAAGCCATCAGCAACTTTGAGTTGCACGATAAGGAGTTACCTTTTTTTCATAAATATGGCAAAGCGTTAAAAATTGTTCTAACAATGTATTTTTAAGGTTTTGCCATATGTTTTAATTTTTGTTCGCTCCAGACGAGGACAAAAGATTTTTGTTGAAACGTCGAGACAATAAAAAAAGATTTACTGGCCGAAGTATCTTTTATTTGAAGAACTATAGATGCCAGGTTGTATATATCGAGACTAAAATGAAATTTCCCGGGAAAATTTACTCTCGTTTTTTTTTGTCTTTTAAAAACATTTTATGCACCTAATCCCAGTACAATTTCATTTTTGTATTAGTTTTCACATCATTCGAATTTGTTACCCGTTTTTTTTTCAAATCTAAACTGAATTGCATCAATTCACTGTGGCTACTGTCAAGTATCTTGGATTGTATTGTTGACGGCGGTTGTCCCAAGGAAGGAGGACTCACCTGTAGGACTCTTGCAGAGCCTTCCTCTGTTCGTCCTTGAGTCCGGCGTCCCCCTGGGAGTGACGGGGAAGTCCGGATTCCGAGGCGAACTCTGTTCCTTGCTGCTGTTGTTGATCTGCCGACTGTACACCACAGGTCAATGTTGTACAGTACTGTAAAGTGTTTTAGCAGTGCTGCATAGCATTATAGAGTGTTTTACCAGCGTTGAACAGTATTCAGTAGCATTGCATAGCATTGTAGTGTTTACATGCGTTGAAGGTGTTTTACAAGCGTTAAACAGTTTTTACAGCACTTTACAGGCGTTGTACATGTAAAGCACAGTGTTATAAAGCGTTTCAAAGTATTGCAAGTGCTTCACTGCATTGAACAGTATTTCAAAATGGTTAACCGTACAGAATTCCACATTGTTTTTACTGCATCGTACAAACATTGAACAATGTTTCACAGCATCGTACAAGTATTGAACAGTGTTTCACATACGTCGAACAGTTTTGAAAAGCGTTCAACAATGTAGTACATTTATTTATGCTTATGAGGTGATACAGCAACGTCTTTACAATTAGAGAGGAGACAAAATGAATGTAGCTGCTGTATTGTCCGTGAGGTCAAGAGAATATGTAGTACAGAGTTTCACACATGTGATGCAGAGCAGTGCCAGTTTGTGTGTGTATACCCGCGGAGTAAACAAACATGATGTAAAAGGTATATCACTCCATGATACTATCTCTCAGTCATATCTACGTATTCTTCTTCAATCAGATCAATAAGGTTCATTGTTATCTCACTAACACGAAATAAACAAACATTCTTAAAAAACTGATGTTTTACAACGTTCACAATGACAGTGAATACTTTTTAAAAGGACATTTCTTTTATTCAGTTATCATTCATTAGAAGCTTTACAACTGATATTCATTTTGACATCATCTTTTTCACAGGCTTTCGTACTCGCTTGCGAAAATTCCATCAGTTGTACATAGAAAGCTCAATCTCTTTCTTGTAGATTTATTTACTTGTTGAAAATTATACATATTCGAAAGCTTGTGATGGGTTTATTGATTAAAACGCTTCCACCAACCAAGTCTTATCATTTCAGTGCTACTTTTAAAATATTAGATTTTTATAAAGATGATATGTAAATATGTATATATTAAAACTTAGGACTATATAAACAACAATTATGCAAATTTTGACGAGAGGCAAGCATTTCTACAAAACCCCCATTGTGTTTTTTTTTTAATTCAGAAAAACCTCTTATAAGTGGCTACATATGGAATTGTCTTTAATGGAAGTTTTGGAGATTATATATATTTTAGAGGGTTGAACAAATTTAAAATAAGATGGATCAAAATCGAAGTAGTTTATGGAATAAACTACTGGCCACTCAGTTGTCTGACAAGGTCTACATATACTATTGTGCATTTCCTCGGTGTGGGGAACTGAAGAGGGTTCAAGAAGATCTTGTCTGGAGGAGGACTTTCTTAAGATGGGGAAGCCTCTCTTGCTGAAGAATATTTCTTATCATTCTTGAATAAACTTTGCTTAACTTCTTCTTTTTAAGTATTGACTAGAATCAATAAAGAGTATTTTGAATTGTCAATTTTGTAAAGTGTAAAAAAAGCTGGTCAACGACGTTGCAACGTGTTCCAAGGTGAAACAAGCAGCTGGAAGCACCGGTATTGTACGACCTGACCAGTTCCAAGGTGAAACAAGCAGCTGGAAGCACCGGTATTGTACGACCTGACCAGTTCCAAGGTGAAACAAGCAGCTGGAAGCACCGGTATTGTACGACCTGACCAGTTCCAAGGTGAAACAAGCAGCTGGAAGCACCGGTATTGTACGACCTGACCAGTTCCAAGGTGAAACAAGCAGCTGGAAGCACCGGTATTGTACGACCTGACCAGTTCCAAGGTGAAACAAGCAGCTGGAAGCACCGGTATTGTACGACCTGACCAGTTCCAAGGTGAAACAAGCAGCTGGAAGCACCGGTATTGTACGACCTGACCAGTTCCAAAGTGAAACAAGCAGCTGGGAGCACCGGTATTGTACGACCTGACCAGTTCCAAGGTGAAACAAGCAGTTGGAAGCACCGGTATTGTACGACCTGACCAGTTCCAAAGTGAAACAAGCAGTTGGAAGCACCGGTATTGTACGACCTGACCAGTTCCAAGGTGAAACAAGCAGCTGGGAACACCGGTATTGTACGACCTGACCAGTTCCAAGGTGAAACAAGCAGCTGGAAGCACCGGTATTGTACGACCTGACCAGTTCCAAAGTGAAACAAGCAGCTGGGAGCACCGGTATTGTACGACCTGACCAGTTCCAAGGTGAAACAAGCAGCTGGAAGCACCGGTATTGTACGACCTGACCAGTTCCAAGGTGAAACAAGCAGCTGGGAGCACCGGTATTGTACGACCTGACCAGTTCCAAGGTGAAACAAGCAGCTGGGAGCACCGGTATTGTACGACCTGACCAGTTCCAAGGTGAAACAAGCAGCTGGGAGCACCGGTATTGTACGACCTGACCAGTTCCAAGGTGAAACAAGCAGCTGGGAGCACCGGTATTGTACGACCTGACCAGTTCCAAGGTGAAACAAGCAGCTGGGAGCACCGGTATTGTACGACCTGACCAGTTCCAAGGTGAAACAAGCAGCTGGGAGCACCGGTATTGTACGACCTGACCAGTTCCAAGGTGAAACAAGCAGCTGGGAGCACCGGTATTGTACGACCTGACCAGATCCAAGGTGAAACAAGCAGCTGGAAGCACCGGTATTGTACGACCTGACCAGTTCCAAGGTGAAACAAGCAGCTGGGAGCACCGGTATTGTACGACCTGACCAGTTCCAAGGTGAAACAAGCAGCTGGGAGCACCGGTATTGTACGACCTGACCAGTTCCAAGGTGAAACAAGCAGCTGGAAGCACCGGTATTGTACGACCTGACCAGTTCCAAGGTGAAACAAGCAGCTGGAAGCACCGGTATTGTACGACCTGACCAGTTCCAAGGTGAAACAAGCAGCTGGAAGCACCGGTATTGTACGACCTGACCAGTTCCAAGGTGAAACAAGCAGCTGGAAGCACCGGTATTGTACGACCTGACCAGTTCCAAAGTGAAACAAGCAGCTGGAAGCACCGGTATTGTACGACCTGACCAGTTCCAAGGTGAAACAAGCAGCTGGAAGCACCGGTATTGTACGACCTGACCAGTTCCAAGGTGAAACAAGCAGCTGGAAGCACCGGTATTGTACGACCTGACCAGTTCCAAAGTGAAACAAGCAGCTGGAAGCACCGGTATTGTACGACCTGACCAGTTCCAAAGTGAAACAAGCAGCTGGAAGCACCGGTATTGTACGACCTGACCAGTTCCAAGGTGAAACAAGCAGCTGGAAGCACCGGTATTGTACGACCTGACCAGTTCCAAGGTGAAACAAGCAGCTGGAAGCACCGGTATTGTACGACCTGACCAGTTCCAAGGTGAAACAAGCAGCTGGAAGCACCGGT
This sequence comes from Cordylochernes scorpioides, assembly GCA_030710605.1. Taxonomy (NCBI): domain Eukaryota; kingdom Metazoa; phylum Arthropoda; class Arachnida; order Pseudoscorpiones; family Chernetidae; genus Cordylochernes; species Cordylochernes scorpioides. The sequence goes on from CP092868.1 coordinate 15,599,628, forward strand.
ATTGTACGACCTGACCAGTTCCAAGGTGAAACAAGCAGCTGGAAGCACCGGTATTGTACGACCTGACCAGTTCCAAGGTGAAACAAGCAGCTGGAAGCACCGGTATTGTACGACCTGACCAGTTCCAAGGTGAAACAAGCAGCTGGAAGCACCGGTATTGTACGACCTGACCAGTTCCAAAGTGAAACAAGCAGCTGGGAGCACCGGTATTGTACGACCTGACCAGTTCCAAAGTGAAACAAACAGCTGGGAGCACCGGTATTGTACGACCTGACCAGTTCCAAAGTGAAACAAACAGCTGGAAGCACCAGTATTGTACGACCTGACCAGTTCCAAGGTGAAACAAGCAGCTGGGAGCACCGGTATTGTACGACCTGACCAGTTCCAAAGTGAAACAAACAGCTGGAAGCACCGGTATTTTACGACCTGACCAGTTCCAAAGTGAAACAAACAGCTGGAAGCACCGGTATTGTACGACCTGACCAGTTCCAAAGTGAAACAAACAGCTGGGAGCACCGGTATTGTACGACCTGACCAGTTCCAAAGTGAAACAAACAGCTGGAAGCACCGGTATTGTACGACGTGACAATTTCAAATTATTCAAAGTGAATCAAGGTATCAGAAGTAGTCAGCATAGTTGAAGCAAGTTGACAAAGTATGTCACAAAAGTTTCCAAAGCGAAGCAAGCTGCCATCCGAAAGTTTGGCGTGAGAAGCTCCCCAAGCTTGGCGTGCCGCAAGAGGTCTGAAACAAACGCACGCTGATGGTGAAGGGGCCCACCATGAGCGGCAAGCTCTGGCTGCGACTGTGTGAGGACACGCGGTCCCGGCGGCCCGACCTGGAGCTGCCGTGGCGGACCGAGCCGTTGAAACACTCCGTCGCCAGATACGGCAGGGCTCCCAGAGCTATCACACATGTTACAGCACAAGTTATTATTATCATATTTACTACACGTAGTACAGACCATGATAATCATGGTGGGTAGAAGTTGATGACTACTTTTTACTGTTAAGTGCACCACATGTCTACACATGTGAAAAGCAGTTCGACTTTTGAACTTACAAATGTGACAGAGCCCCGTTTGGTTAATTGAACTCACTGGTGGGGTTGAACTTTTGCAAGAATCGGGGGCCATTGGAGCATTTTTTTTTATTAGTAAAAAAAGTGCCCAATGCGGGATTCAATCCCGGGTGGTAGCAGTCGAAAACCAACGGTTTAGACCACCCTTCCACTAACCCCCTAGTAATAGCACAAGTTAAACCTACAAGTATTGATAGTAAACATTCCATTAAATACAAGACATTAGAGTGTTCTATCCGTATAGAAGAATATAAACATTTGACGTTATATATATAGCTATCTTCCTACTGTCCTTACAGGGTTGAAAACATATATTTGAAGGGCCTGGCTCATAAGTAGCAAAAGTTTGGGTTGTTCTGCTTATATTTGTGGTCTTTTTCAGGAATTATCGGTAAAGGCAATTAAGGAAATTTGAAACTTTTAGAACAACAAAAATGGCAACAAATAAACCTTTACATAATGAGCCAAATGATCTCAAGTACAACCAGCCTTAAGCAGCCACTCAGGAAGACAAGGAAAGCTGTCTGTATACACAGTTGGTCTCTTAACACAGGTTTAAACACATGTACTAGAGGTACCTATGGTTAGCCGCATACAAGCTCTCCTGAGGTCTTCTCTAGACTATTGCAATAGTATAAAACTCCTAGTATATACAGTTCAGACAATTCTGGGGGCGACAATGGTAGCCCAATGTATAAACACTAGATTGGGTCATCTAGCAGATGGTTAGGTAGTGAAAATTGAAGTGGTACAGATGCACCACTACGGTACAGTGCAAGGATAAACCACGATAGTACAGTACAAGGATGTACCACCACGGTACAGTACAAGGATGAACCACCACCACAGTACAAGGATGTACCACCACGGAAAAAATGTTCAGTACAAGGAAGTACCATCACCACGGTACAGTGCAAGGATGTACCACAATAGTACAGTACAAGGATGTACCACAATACCCCGACACAAGGATGTACCACCACGGTACAGTACAAGGATGAACCACCACCACAGTACAAGGATGTACCACTGTTGTACAGTACAAGGAAGTACCATCACCACGGTACAGTGCAAGGATGTACCACAATAGTACGGTACAATGATGTATCACAATACCACGACACAAGGATGTACCACCACGGTACAGTACAAGGATGAACCACCACCACAGTACAAGGATGTACCACTACGGTACAGTACAATGATGTACCACAATACCACGACACAAGGATGTACCACAATACCACGACACAAGGATGTACCACCACGGTACAGTACAAGGATGAACCACCACCACAGTACAAGGATGTACCACTGTTGTACAGTACAAGGAAGTACCATCACCACGGTACAGTGCAAGGATGTACCACAATAGTACGGTACAATGATGTATCACAATACCACGACACAAGGATGTACCACCACGGTACAGTACAAGGATGAACCACCACCACAGTACAAGGATGTACCACTACGGTACAGTACAATGATGTACCACAATACCACGACACAAGGATGAACCACCACCACAGTACAAGGATGTACCACTACGGTACAGTACAATGATGTACCACAATACCACGACACAAGGATGTACCACAATACCACGACACAATGATGTACCACCACGGTACAGTACAAGGATGTACCACCACCACCACCATGATACAAGGATGTACCACTACGGTAGAGTACAAGGATGTACCACAATACCACGGTACAAGGATGTACTCACGCAGCTCGACATTAGCCTGGGACTCGCTGGCGTAGCTGAAGGTCTGGTCGTTCTCGTCCGTGATGCGGATCTTGGGCGCCAGGACGTCGTGGGGCGGGGGCAGCAGGACCAGGGGGAGCTGGTTGAGTGACGTCAGCAGCCCCACGCTGCCCCGCAGGAACAGGAAACACAGGAACACGCCCCACACGGAGAAACACAGCTGGGTCACCAGCCGTACAATCTGGACACCACCTTCGCTGTCTATCACCACCTGATGGAAATCTCATCATAACACCAGCTAGGATCTGATATTGCAGTCAAAGTCTCCTGAGTAGAATACACTATTTGACAATTTTGACAATTAAAATAATTTTATTGACATCTTGTCAATACACGCAAAGAACATGGCGTCTCTGCCAGCGAGCGCTGCAGAGTTTGGTGGAGAATCGCCAGCGGGTCTCCAGCGACACCATGCATTTCGCGATCTACGAAATACACTCTTAGAACTTTGAAGAAGTAGAATTACACACCCAAGATAGAGGACGACTGCTGTGATAGAGATGTATAGAGACATTTGAGGTTCTTCAATGGACACGAAAACAACAGTGCAACATATTTCTTTAATGCCAAACTCTGTATAACGGAAACTCCATTGGTCTTCAAAGTCATTTTTTATGGTTGAGACTATTTTGTATAGAGAGTAAATTCTGTGGGCTGGAGAAGTCCGACCACACCTCCCTGCGGTCCCCCCTAGACCCTTGGAATATTTGACCAAATTCTGGTTCGTTTCCAAGGTGACTAACGTGGCAACGGCACCCATTTTCCAATGAAGAGCAAGCCTTGCAGAAAATTGATTTAGACCCAGAGCAGCAGCTTTACACATCCAAGATAGTGGATATTGCTGCTGCTGTGATGGAGATGCATGGAGACATCTGAGACTCTTCTTTGGACACGACAACAACAACAACAAATTCTGTACATCAGCTAAGTTCCTTTATTGTTATTTAATATGGTATAATATAGGAATCTCCGCTTGTGGTACCAGCTACTAGTTACTCATCACAAAATTGGAGAGGAATGGACTTCAGGAATTGGTTTAACCATGGAGATAGGCACCACCACTATTTACTCTCGTGTTCAAAACTTAAGGAAGTTGTACCTTTTTACCATGTATATCGGGATTCAGACAATAACTCTGAGAGATATATTACAGTGACCTTTATTGAAGACATACGAGATAAACAAGTGTAAACAAAATTGTCTCTGTCTCAAAAAAAAAAAAAAACGACCAGCGACATCAAATAATTTCCATTTCCTTAAGTTTTGTCCATGAGTGTATGCATTAAAGAAACACGTATCTATTAAAACACGAAATTTCCTTTTCAAACAAAACACGCCTACTAATGTTCTTAATTACGATGGAAAAGATTGGCTAGATAGTGGATATTGCTGCTGCTGTGATGGAGATGCATGGAGACATCTGAGACTCTTCTTTGGACACGACAACAACAACAAAAGATTGGCTCATCAGTGGTGAACCCTTCCAGCGGTTTCGCCAGTTTAACCTATCAGTTTACTCTACTATTGGATTAGACTATCCTACTTATATAACTGGAAATATGCAGGATTTCTCGGCATATGTATTTAAGGAAGCTATCGAGGTATCCAGGCCTTCTAATTTTTTCATCGCAGTAAAGACAGTAGGAGAGACATTGTTTTAATTAAACTATTAGAGCTAAATAGTTCACGTGGGGGGGGGGGGGGGGGGGGGGTCGGTGGAAGGGTGGTCTAAACCGTGGGTTTTCAACCTATACGACCTGGGATCGAATCCCGATTCTTGCAAAAGTGCAACTCTATCAGCGAGTGCAAGTAACCAAACGGGGCTCTGATACATTTGTAAGAGCAAAAGTCGAACTGCTTTTCACATGTGTATTTTTTTTTGTTTCAAAAAAGCCACCAAAAAGAGAACTAAGCCTAAATAACGTTTAACGACCGATTATTTTCACATGTGTAGATATGTGGGGCACTTACAGTAAAAACTGTCACCAATTACTACCCACCATGATTATCATGGCCTCTACCACGTGTACTAGGGATAATAATACAAAAAAGGTTTACGTTCTTACACACAGATGGAACAGGCTAGTGCTTTATATCTAAATATAAAGATGGAGAACACAGAAGCTGGTTTTAGGAGAAGAAGACACAAGGGAGGAATGGGAAGATGAAATTTGCGAAGTAAGAAATTGATGTAAAAAAAAAAGGCAGATGGGATAGATAGAGATACGTGGAGAATCAGAAATTCAATTCTCAATTCGTTCCAGGTCTGGGAATTCGAGAATGATGTGAAATATAACCCAGTTTCTTGTCTTTTTTTATTTCTTCAATTGTCAGAAATTCTATACTTACCACCAAGTATGCAAATTTGTTTTTTATAGACCTATGTACATATCTGTCACGAGCCTGTTTTCACTACCACTAATCACTTTACAACTATAACAATTATCCTCTTTATTATAACAAAGGCATCTCCTTATCGTGCAACTGAAAGTTGCTGATGGCTTGCGCCATCAATCGGAATAAATATCAACTATTCTCGTTGATTTTTAATTATTCCAGAAAAAAATTCCAGAAACTATACTTTTATTTTATTCCCTTTATCGATAGATTGAAATTATAAAAAATATCGAAAAACAATAAGTTTATTTATTATCAAAACACCGCGTTCTCAGTTGTAATTTCGCTCGATGAAGAGCAAGACCTCGAAAGCTCGCGGTGTTA
>CP092868.1:15605302-15631872 GCA_030710605.1 Cordylochernes scorpioides
GAATCTTACATTGAGCACTTTTATCTGAAAAAAAAATCGCCACAATTTTTTACAGGAGTTCTTACAGAAGTTCAACTCCATCAGTGAGTGCAAGTAACCAAACGGGGCTTGGAATGATGTATAAACCTCCATCTTACTGGATTCATAGTAAAGTTTTTTCTGTTCGTATATAGTTTATATATAAAAAGTTAAAAATAAAAAAATCCATTATATTAAATAGTAATGTAATCGTATTCAAATGTAATCTATAAAATATGATTTCAAAGTGCACTACAAAAGAAAAATTTCATCTCCAAAAATACAATTTTTATAAATTAGCTGCTTTCTGGTAAGAGGAAATATACATTAATGACAAATATAATCAAGAAGTTACTTAGTGACACATGACTCTCTGATTCATATTTCAATATAATAAATAGTATTTATTTTTATATTAACAAATACAAAATACTAGAACCACCAATGGTTAAAAGAAAAACGGTGTGGTATCAAATATTAATTGCAATATTTTCATGTACAGGGTGTCAAAAAATTCAGTGTGTAGAGAGTGTGTAAAAAATGTATTAAAATAACACAGAACAAGTATATTTTATTGAATACAGATAGCAGGAAATGTCTCTCCCAGAGAGACTGGTTCTCTCTAGACATTCTAGAGGATGGTCTTTGTGGGCACCTCCAATGTCTGGGTTGTTCCTCGCCCTTCACATGGAACCTAAGAGAAAAAAACAGAGGAGTTATGTCAGGAGACCTTGAAGGGTAGATATCATCAAATTCATAAGTAGAGGATGGAGCCATTCAACGCTATGCTTTTTATTTAAATAATGGGCGAATTTCTACAATTATTGAAATGAATATGAAAAATATATTTGGGATGGTTTGGCTCATCAGTGGTGAACCTTCCCAGCGATTTCACCAATTTAATCCACTAGATCTAAGCTACAACCATTGTATGCTGATTCAGGTCATCAAGTTTGCACTTGAAGGTTTACTTTTAGTGATAGTGTGTTTAAAAAACGGAAATATGCTTCTCTAATTGTAGAAATTTCAGCTTAGAGCACAGCTCTTCCGTTTAAAGTACAAGACAACAAATAAACAAAAGCCTATCACCGATCTGAGGCCGCTAGTTTGGCATCTAGTTTGACGTCTATTTTGACGGAGAGAAAGAATAGATGACCTTTATTTTAATAGATCATTATTCTCGCTGCAAAATTTCCATTTTAGCCTTAAAATTTGGCCTAGCCACTTTATCAGCTAAACACTTTTTTTACGGATTCCCTTGTGGATCGCTTGGAATAAAGTCCGCCCTAGACTGACGAGGGCCATAGCCAGAAACCATGGTCTCTAGGTGGACGTTGCTAAGTTTTCCAAAGCTGGTGTTGTGGCTTTGTCACCGACCCGAGGCCGCTAGTTTGCGGCGATGGTCAATAGATGGCGTCTAGTTTGACGTCTATTTTGACAGGAGAGAGGTGACCGTTATTTTATATATATACCCGTAAATATCCTCCCAGAAAAATTTACATTTATAAGTAATTGTGTTATCTAGAAACTTTACAAACCGTGAAAGTAGTTGTTCCGTTTTGTTGAAACCAGTCTCAGGCTCATTGAGAAGGATGACTTTTATTAAAAAAAAGACACCTCTCCCGTCAAAAACTACCTCTCGACTGTCTTTGAAGACTCGGGTCGGTGGCAAAGTCACAACCCCGCCTTTGACAAATTCAGAATACCACAATGGTTTCGGGCTAATGGCCCTCGTTAGTCTAAGGCGGGTTTGATTTTATGAGATCGACGAGGGATTCATAATATTTTCCGCCTCCTTTAGCTAGCAAAGTGGAAAGGTCAATTTAATGGAGGAAAAATTGTTGAAAAATTTAACGGGATGTTCTCTAAAAAAGAGCATTGCATCTTGGATATCAGCTCCTTTTATTTGCCGATGTTGAGGTCTCACTTGATCAGGGAGAATTTGCCACACTGGTCCTATGACAGGATATAACTGCCAATTTTGTATGAAGTGGTGTACTATCTCTTCTGGACATTCTTGGACTAACCCCTTTATTTCACACCCATATAAATATGACAATTTACAACACATATGTTAACTACTAGTAAGTACTATAATGATAGAGTAACAATACTGAAATGTATATTATATAGATATTTCATCTTGTTAGCTTGTAACAAATGTGCTAATGAAATAATTATACTCTGGTATATCGGGATGAACCATCCAAAAGGTTCTATAAGATGATACACAATACCAGGTACATACAAGAGCATCCATCCTTTTATAACACAACAATCTTCAACACTATGGTGGGATAACCTATTGTAGAAATGTTAGTTATCTGTTGTAAGTGTGTGGCGTTTGTATACCATCTAAAAGTTGTTTAATTTCAACTAATGGAAAGTTACACACAGCACAATTTTTTACTCTAATTAATCTGTTAAAAATATACAGAAATAAAATATACACAAAACATCACTAAAAGATGTGAACAGTGTGGGAGGGTAGAAGTTTACAGCCACCATTTGATCATAAAAGCATCCTAGGTCTTATTTAATTCATTTTGGATATATATATGTGGCAATATCGTGGCGGGGTTTCTGTTGTTGGATGCGAATGGTGAGATTTGGTTGAAGCGCAGTCGTTGAGTGGTAAGTGAAGCACACAGTTAGGAATAATCAGGACACGTGATTGTTTTGAAAATAAAAGGCAACTGGGTTGGAGGGAAGAAAGCTTGAGAAGGCGGAGCGATTTTGATTGTTAATTAACTGATCACATGGTGGTGATTGTACTTAGCTATGAGCTGAGTGGGGGGAGGTCCAGGGCCGATGTCACCTCGTTGGAAGCGAAGGAGCAACTGATCCGAACTCGGTGAGAGCCAAGTCGCTACTGCCGGTGTTGTTCCTATGAGAGCCAAAACACTACTGACCATTCTTGCTTTTCGATTTAACACCAAGCCTCAGTGTCTCTCTGATTGGTCGAGAGATGTCACATGATCTTGTCCTATTGGGTGACCTACTTAAGGTGCGGTCTTTTGATTGGCCCGCGGCTCTCCTTGATGAAAGATGTGGCCTGCTTGATATATCCGATTTCGCCAGGAAGTGTTGGGTGGCTTGACGCTTATAGCTTCGACGGATATTAGATACATCCTGTTTTTGCCGGAAGTATTGAGTGCATCTTGGCTAAAATAACTTCGGCGGTCACTAGAGACGTCCGGTCTCTGCCCCTGCAATGTTGACACAGGGGTGCCAAAATAGTCGTGCCAGCTTTAGTCTTACTTCCTATATCTTTTGTTACTTTCTTTCCTCCAGTTACCTTGTTCTTTATTAAGTCTTTGAAAATCATACATGATACATACATAGTGGGTCGGGGTTGCATTTAATTATATACAAATTATGACAGATGCGCCCCCTACATGTGAAGAATTCAAGAAGGGGTTAGCCTGAGAGAATTCTGTAAAGTGAAAAATAATTTTGTGGGAAAATTAGTTGTGGGTATGGAGGGGCTATATACAAACATTGCTGGTAATATAAAAGTAAAATAGAATGGTGTTGATGATATAGGTTGAGTATAATTAATAGAAATCAAAAATTTTTAATTGTAAGAAATCAAGGAATGTTATGGTACATAGTGGATTAAAAGAAAAGAAAATGCGCCTAAACGAATTCTACTCGAGTTAAGAAATGAATTCGAGGGGGTTCTATTTAGGCTTTGAAATCAAAATAAAAATAATATAAAAATAGTTGAATGAAATCAAAATTGAATGTGTTTGGTTGAATGGTGAGAAAAAAAAAAAAAGAAAAATGCCTAACCATATTCTAGCTCGAAATTGGGAATGAAATCGAAGGAATTCTATTAGGTCTTTTGAGAAATCAAAAATAAAAAAAAATAAAAAGTTGGAAGAAATCAAAGTGAATGCTTGGTGCGTGGTGAGAAAAAAAGGAAAAATGCCTAATTACTTTTTTGCTTGAATTTTGGAAAGGAATTCGAGGAAATTTCATAAGGTCTTTTGAGAAATCAAAGTAAAATAAAAATAAAAAGTTGGAAGAAATCAAAGTGAATGCTTGGTGCGTGGTGAGAAAAAAAAAGGAAAAATGCCTAATTATATTCTAGCTCGGAATTGGGAATGGAATCGAAGGAATTCTATTAGGTCTTTTGAGAAATCAAAAATAAAAAAATAAAAAGTTGGAAGAAATCAAAGTGAATGCTTGGTGCGTGGTGAGAAAAAAAGGAAAAATGCCTAATTACTTTTTTGCTTGAATTTTGGAAAGGAATTCGAGGAAATTTCATAAGGTCTTTTGAGAAATCAAAGTAAAATAAAAATAAAAAGTTGGAAGAAATCAAAGTGAATGCTTGGTGCGTGGTGAGAAAAAAAAGGAAAAATGCCTAATTATATTCTAGCTCGGAATTGGGAATGGAGACCGAGGGAATTCTATTAGGTCTTTTGAGAAATCAAAAATAAAAATAAAATAAAAGTTTTTTGAGCGAAATCAAAGTAGAGTGCTTGGAAAAAAGAAAAATGAAAAATAAAAAGATTTCAACAACAAAGGGTGATTTAATGTTTTTAGTTTAATCGAAAGTCAGTGAGTTTTCGTTGATAATTGAGTTGTGGCAATATAAGTCAAGTGGTAAATAGAATGATAATTGATAAATGAAAATGATAATATAAACTAATTGGTAAATAAAATGATAGTTAATGATTAAAATTGATAATAAGTTGAATAAATTGCTAAATTGATTAAATATTTAAATTTTAATTGAGAGAAAATAATGAAAATGATTGATATGAAAAATAAGGTGTATTGGTTGGAACCCTTTGGTATCTTCATGCCCTGATCTACATGTATTGGTTGCTCCATTTTGTCCTATAAATGTTTTACTTGCTCAATTATGCCCTATAAATTTTTTGTCTCATCTGTAGTGACACTTAGGTGAAAAACGTGATTCTAGCCCTCAAGTGCGTTTATGTTGTGTGTACAGGAGACATGGAAATCTATATAACCTTTATGTGTAATTTTTTGTCTTTGTGTGTGTGTTGTGAAAAATGTTAGAAGTCGGTTGTGTAAGAGATGTGTGAGCTAGTTCTAGGTGTTGTTTCGTGGATGTGTAATTGGTTGGTAAAAATCGATATGTAGACTCGAACTGGAATCAAAACCGGTGGCATAGTGAGGTTCCCAGTCGACCTCAATAGGGGATCTTCTCATTGTAATTAGAGATACGGAAGTGGGGTGTGTCGGGCAAACGAGAGGGAGGGAAATTGGAGATCGGACGAAGGCGCTCCGCTTTGTTTACAGAGGCCGAATTTAACCTCCGTGGACTATACTTCCTGTCGTGGTGTTTCAAATCTCATTTCCTGCCGTCTATTTATTTTTGGTGCGGTTCAGGGCTTGTTTTTGGAGCGTGATTTCTCCGACACTGGTTGGTTATCTTTTCAGTTACTGCTATCTCTTCGGAGTTTATTTAGATTTTCTGCGAAGATGGTTCCTAAAATTATGAGAAGTTTTATAAATACTTGTCCACAATGAAGAATTGCTTGTCCACAATGAAAAACTGTTTGTCCAAAATTAAAAAATGCTTGTCCTAAATTAAAAACTACCTCTTGTAGTTCGAAGATTTTCTGATCGGGCATAGCATAGATAAACAAGTAATTGATGACTAAAATTGGGATACAGTTGTATGGCAGAAGTAACAAACAAAGGATAAGAATCAGATGAAATATAGGATATTGCCCCATGTTCGTCCACATTTTTGTAACTGGGGACTCTGAAATATTCGCTTGAACCTTATGAATTGTAGAGTTTGAATGATTGGTAGGTTCGCAGTTCTCCTGTTTGATATCTTTAGGGAGTGGTGTGATAGGATTGAGCTGGTTGTCAGGTTTGCAGTTTTTAACGTCGGGGAAGAGTGATGTAAATCGTCTTGTTGCAAAAATGGCAGGGTCTAAATGCTTGAAAGGTTCGCTGCTGGTGGGTTTGAACCTTAATGACTCTGTTGGGAATAATTCGGGTGTTAAATGTTTGAAAGGAAACGTGTAATTGGGGTTGTGCTTTATATGATAGGTGTTAACGGCGGGTGGTGATATATAATGGATTTTTTCTGTATACAGTTTAAGTTTGTTGACGTGGATTGTGTCAGTGTCTCTTTGAAGTGGTTGATTTGGTCGATCTATGCGGACCACATTTGGTGAAATAATTTCTAATATTGTGTGAGGTCCTGTGAAATATGGCGCAAGTTTCCCTGTATTTGGGTGGTGATATAATTTTACTAATACCAGATCACCTACTTCGAAATGTGGTTGCTTGTGTCGTTGGTCATAAGTGTTTTTGTCTTGTAAATGTTTGTTTTGTGTGCGTGTGTGATATGTTTGGTGTACGAAATTTTGTTTTGTTTGTGGGTTTTACTTGTTTGACGATGTCTTATGTCATGTGTTGTGGTCTGCCAATATATTGTGAAGAGATAAGTTGGTGTAATTTCGGCATTATTTGTATTTTGAAAATCCGGACGTTGTATCCATTTATTAAATCGAATGGTCGTTGTGACTTTAGTAAAAATGCTATTCAGTGGCATTAGGGTGGAATTGAGTGAAAAATGAGGCTTACGACGTGAACACGCTTTGAGTGAGAGACGTGTCACAGGCTTGGTGAAAGGCGTCTGTGGCCTGAAGTGAAAGAGTTTTGTGGGTGACCTGTGACACGAATCGGAAAAAAAAAAAAATTGTGAATGAAAAGGTGTCACGCGAAATCCTTGTTTGTACAAAATTTTACCTGTTCTCACTATGAACAACAAATTTATTAAAGTCATATATCGAAATTTCTATTGTTAGAGTATATGGTACCTTTTAAGGTGAACATTTTTTAGTGTTTTGGGTAGACGAGATGATTGTTACTAACGACGGTGCATGCGTTTGTTTGTGGTTGTCGTCTTTTGGCGCGAGTGTCGCGCTTGTTGGGCGGGTTGTGCGTGTTTGTTAGCGTGAAAACCGTCCTTTGGATGGATGTTGTCGGTGTATTGTTGTCGTGAATGTCGTGATTGTTGCTAAATACGTTTGTGGGATTGTTGTGAGGTACATTTTTATGGCTTGGCGGCGTATGGTCATGCATGGATTTTGTGTGGTAAGTGTGTGGGCTGTACTGACACGTTTTTTTTTTTGGGCATGGTGAGGGTTGAAGCCTTTGTGGCTTGTATTTGAGGGCATATAGTATTGATAATTGGGTTGAGTGATAAACATGGTAGTGGGGTCAATGAATGCAGGCAAGGGTTGTCCTGTGTGACAAATTTGATTGTAGTGCGAGTCCTTTCGGACAGGTTTGGTCTAGCCCGTGCGTGCATTCATTGAGTACAAAGGTTAGATATGGTTAAAGGGGTAGGTAGGTTAGATAGAAGTTCAAAGTCAATTCCTTGACGGCATAGGGTGGGTGCCTACCTCAGTTCAACAGGTCTCCTTTGGGACGCCTTGGTTTGGAGTGGTTGGCTTGGGGCTCGGGACTGCTCGCACCGTCCGCGAAATTGAAGTAAAGTCCGGTACTGGAAGATCATTTTGGGATCGTTTGGGCTGTCCCGGGTCGCGGGGGTTGGTTTCGGGGACTGTGTACGGCATGGCGGTGGATGACTCCTCGGTGGTCGGTGTCCGGTCTTGGTGACACTCGCCTGGGGTTGGCGGGGGTTGTGTCCGTCGTCCTCCCCGGGGAATGGTGCTCCGGAATTCCGTCTCACTTTGTGGGGCGTTGACACGTCGGAGGGCCACGGTCATTTGCCATATGATGGCCGCTAGAAGGCGCCTGGTCGCCTCTCCTCTTGTCCGCTTCTTCGTTGTCAGTTTCTTTCCGTTCGTTGCCAGTTTCTCCTCTCTTGGATTGTCATTGCCTTTTGTTTTGCTGGCGCCTGGGCTAATTTCCATCTTTATCCTGATTAAGTTCCATAATCTTTATCCTGTCGACTTAACCGTTCTGTGGCAATATCGTGGCGGGGTTTCTGTTGTTGGATGCGAATGGTGAGATTTGGTTGAAGCGCAGTCGTTGAGTGGTAAGTGAAGCACACAGTTAGGAATAATCAGGACACGTGATTGTTTTGAAAATAAAAGGCAACTGGGTTGGAGGGAAGAAAGCTTGAGAAGGCGGAGCGATTTTGATTGTTAATTAACTGATCACATGGTGGTGATTGTACTTAGCTATGAGCTGAGTGGGGGGAGGTCCAGGGCCGATGTCACCTCGTTGGAAGCGAAGGAGCAACTGATCCGAACTCGGTGAGAGCCAAGTCGCTACTGCCGGTGTTGTTCCTATGAGAGCCAAAACACTACTGACCATTCTTGCTTTTCGATTTAACACCAAGCCTCAGTGTCTCTCTGATTGGTCGAGAGATGTCACATGATCTTGTCCTATTGGGTGACCTACTTAAGGTGCGGTCTTTTGATTGGCCCGCGGCTCTCCTTGATGAAAGATGTGGCCTGCTTGATATATCCGATTTCGCCAGGAAGTGTTGGGTGGCTTGACGCTTATAGCTTCGACGGATATTAGATACGTCCTGTTTTTGCCGGAAGTATTGAGTGCATCTTGGCTAAAATAACTTCGGCGGTCACTAGAGACGTCCGGTCTCTGCCCCTGCAATGTTGACACAGGGGTGCCAAAATAGTCGTGCCAGCTTTAGTCTTACTTCCTATATCTTTTGTTACTTTCTTTCCTCCAGTTACCTTGTTCTTTATTAAGTCTTTGAAAATCATACATGATACATACATAGTGGGTCGGGGTTGCATTTAATTATATACAAATTATGACATATATATCTTTAAAGAATATGTTAGGCCCCCTATATACGCCGTAATAATTTCTATTCTTATAATTACAAGAGAGACTTCCCAAAAACATGGTTACTCCTGATCTCTACTGGACATGGTCTCTTTCTTACTAGAACTTGGATGAATTTGGTGAATTTTTTTTTTTTTTAATTACAAAAGTGGTTGATCATGAGAGTTTTTACTGTCCTATTTGAAGGAATATATATTGATTAAAACACACCTTAAACCATAATTATGTGTACAATGAAATTAAAATTTAAAAATATATATAAAAACAAATGTTATTAAAAAAAAAAAAAATGGCCCATGGGGGGATCGAACCCACGACCTTCGCGTTATTAGCACGACGCTCTAACCAACTGAGCTAATGGGCCGATATGTAAATGGTACTATTTGAACTATTAAAAATAAAAAAGGCATATCCTGACCAGGAGCACATGTTGCTTTTCAGAAGGCAGAGCGCCATCTGGTGGAACAGAAATCAACTACTCATTAATTTAAACCTGTTCCCTGATATTTGGCCAACCCAATAAAGGATCTACAATTCTTGAAAAAATGTCAAGTATCAAATTCATCTATGGATCAACACTACCCTCTCTGATTTGTCGGCACTCTTCATGGCGTAATAAAAGGTTTTCAAATCAACCAAAGTGATAGGAGAGCCGGCGTCCAAACATGGAAGCTAAAATAAAGGGTTTTTATTTAAACAAAATCTTCAATCCACAGAAAACACTATTTGCTTGGTTATTAAGAACTATAAAACACTATATAACACTAATATACATGTTTAGGATCGGTATATACAAGTTTCCATAATTCACGGCCCGGCGATTTCACCTCCTCTAAAATGAGTTGATGGCAGGCTCTTCCATAGTTTGTATTCCTTATTGGCTGGCAGCATCACAGTTAGTCTCTTATGATGGATCATATACTAAAAACATGGCTATATCCGGTTATCCAGGAGGTGGTCTCTTACCAGAAACCCTATCATGTTATAAGCCAAGTTACGAGGAGCTTTTCAACCCAAACAGCATTTCTGAAGAGAGACCAACTCCAGGAAAGACGGGGTTTATCAATGGTCTCTCATGTGAATACTATTTATGGCACAATACGATTCTTCATCTCAAGACATTATATTATACATATTTACATACCTCTATTCATTAGGCTGGGAATTTCTGGTCCCCCTGTTGTTAAATGGAGACTGTAATTTGAACTGCGTGCTGGATTTAAAATGTCCGATTGTGTCTCGCGTGTTTCTAAAATAGGTCAGTGATATTATATATATATTATCTACTGTTGTGTTGTGTTATACACAAGTCGATTATTGACAATCAGAACTCGGGAACGTAGCTTTAGAAAAATGGTCTATTCTCGACATATCGGATTTAAACAACATTTAAGACAATTTACTTTGTGGTCCCGAGAACCAAATGCTATTCTAATACGAAAAACTAATGAGAAAAGCTCAAATAGGATTCAAGACCAAGATTTTAAAGGGTCAAGCTCAATTTTATGTTTTTTTTCTTTGGTGAAATAGTTTTAAGTCCGAAAGGTTTCTCTTTTTTTTTTTTTCGAATGGTGCATCTATTGTATTTAATATAAATGTTTTCAAATTCATTTTAAAAATTCATATCAGAATTTATAACATTGTATATGTGGAGAGAGACCGTTATCACACTACTTTAATTGTAGAACTTAGCGAGACTCGAGGGTGATGTCTGGAGAGAGAAGATAATGATAACAATTATTGGATTTAAGACTAAATCAGTGTGTTTAGGCTGGGAATTTCTGATCCCCCTGTTGTTAAATGGAGACTGTAATTTGAACTGCGTGCTGGATTTAAAATGTCCGATTGTGTCTCGCGTGTTTCTAAAATAGGTCAGTTATTTATTTATTTATTTATGCTTATGAGGTGATACAGCAACTTCTTTATAATTAGAGAGGAGACAAAATGAACTAAATCAAGAAAAAAGAAGTGAGGACTTCTCGGTCAATCATTGTGCATAATGTAGCTGCTGTATTGTCCGTGAGGTCAAGAGACGTACGGACCTCTATGGTGTTGATCTCTTGGCGGAACGACCTGGAAGTCGGACTCGGGCCCCCCCCCACTACGGCAAAGTGGATCAGTGATATTATATATATATTATCTACTGTTAAGTTGTGTTATACACAAGTCGATTATTGACAATCAGAACTTGGGAACGTAGCTTTCGAAAAAATTGCTTCAATGAACTTGTATTCTTGTACAAGTCCAATCTCACAAGTGAGTGCCAATAATCAAACGGGGCTCCTGCGCTTTCAAATTGTAAATGTCGAACTGCTTTCTATATGTGATTGCACTTAGTGTAGAAACGGCCTTACCTACCTCACGTGTACTTGAGATTAAAAAGTAAGGAGAATAACCTCTTGCGCTCTACCATCCACATGTATAAGACAGAGATATCAATATTACACCTACAAGGTGGCTGAGTCCCGTTTGTTAAAGTCTTAATTCAGTGGAACCTCATTTTACACTCATGGACACACAAAACTTAAGGAAGTTGTAACTTTTAGCATGTATATCGGGATTCAGACAATAACTCTGAAATATATTACAGTGACCTTTATTGAAGACACACGAGATAACCAAATGTGAACAAAATTGCCTCTGTCTCCTTAAAAAAAAAAAAAAAAAAAGGCGACCGACGACATTAAAGAACTTTCACTTCCTTAAGTTTTGTCCATGAGTGTATAATAGCAGCTTCTCTTTATTTTATAAAAGCATACAAGTTGGTTATATAAAATACCAATTCTTAAGGTCCCAAGTTTGTGTTTTAATCGTGGTGATTAATCTATATATATAAAATTGAATGTCTGTCTGTCTGTCTGTTTGTCTGTTTGTCTGTGGTCTGTGTGTACTCTATAGATTCAAAAACCGTACATCCAATCGCCGTGAAATTTTGGGATATTATTAGGCATATCCCCGGAAAGGTTTACGAAAAATAATATCTTGAATATCTTTAATATCCTTAGAGTTATTTGCAGATTTGTAGCTTTAACTCGCAAGCAGCTCCACCATTGAGACGGAGATAGGCTTAAGTTAGCTGCTCCTGATGACCTTGGGTCATCGTGTGAGTCACAGCATGATGCTACAAAAACACTCTCTCTGGGGATTTTACAGCGTCGACAACCTGTAAGATTGCCTCTCTCATATATTATACTTTAAACATCTGCTTAATTAAAGCATTTCTCATTTGAAAGAGACTGCTCTCTTAACCCCCTTTAGACAACATTAAATGATATCCCGTGTCGTTTTTTTTATTCAACTTATCGAGTATTTTTCAAGGGACCGGGAAAATATGTTCACTAGATAAAACGATGATATTGTAATGTAGAAAATTAGGAAAGACAAAATTCAGGATGACACGGCACACAGGGACCGGGAAAATATAATCACTTTATCGAGAGATTCACGACCATGATTTTATTCAATTTATCGAGTATTTATCAAGGGACAGGGAAAATGTGTTCACTAGATAAAACGATGATTTTGTAATGTAGAAAATTATGAAAGACAAAATTCAGGATGACACGGCACACAGGGACCGGGAAAAAAATGTTCACTTTATCGAGAGATTCAAATTTACGAGTTTCAAATTATCAAAATATATCTCTTTTTTATAAGTTTATAGAGAATTGTTTTAACAAATGTTCGTTAGACAAACCTTTACTCGGGTAAAACCTCGGGCGAAGCCGGGTACGTCCGCTAGTAGGACATAAAATATCGGTTCAAACTATAGTTCAAACGACGTTCGACACGATCTATGCGCTTATACAAGGTATGTCCCATAAGTTCCCGGACTGGGTCCATAAAAAAAAGGTAAGATTTTTAATTTTTTTTTTATTAAAACTTTTCAAAGTAATCCCCCCTTGCTTCAACGCACCAGCGCCATCGTTTCTCCCAATTGTCGAAACAGTTTTTATAAGCCTCTTTTGGAATGCTCTTCAATGCTAACGGCGATTTTTCTATTATGTCATCCCTGGTGTCAAAATGTCTTCCTTTTAGAACTGCTTTAAGTTTGGGGAACAGGAAAAAGTCATTTGGTGCGATGTCTGGGAAATAGGGTGGTTGAAGTAGGATTTGTGTCCCGTTTTTCGCCAAAAAAACTCGTCACCAAGTGCGCTGTGTGAGGGCGGGCATTGTCATGGTGTAGGATCCAGTCACCATTAGTCCATTTTTCAGACCTTTTTTTTCGAATCGCTTCCCTTAGAATAATGCCCAAATACATTTCCTTAATTACTGTTTGGCCTGCAGGAAGATACTCGTGATGAACAATGCCCTTGTTATCCAAAAAAGCGACCAGCAACACCTTGTTTCTGGATTTCAATATCCTGGATTTTTTGGGTCTAGGCTCACCCTGACCTCTCCACTCGGCAGATTGACGCTTGGTTTCAGGGTCATAGCCATAGACCCATGTCTCGTCGCCTGTGATTATCTTGTCTTTCCATTCCGGATCCGTTCTTGTCATTTCCAACATGTTCTCACAGGTTGCAAGCCGACACAGTTTTTGCTCATTAGTGAGGAATCTTGGGATGAATTTTGTAGGAGTCTTTCTGAGCTTCAAATCTTCGGTTACGATCCTTCCAATCGTCGTTTTAGAGATGCCTGTGTCTTGCTCTAGCTCCAGCAAAGTGGTTCGAGGATTTTCTTTTATCAAATCGGTGATTTTTTGCACATTTTCATCAGTCCTTTGAAATTTTGGGCGTCCTTGACGAGGATCATCTTCAATGGAAATTCTGCCAGCTTTAAATCTAGAATGCCATTCAAAAACAGTGGTTCTCTTTGGGGCGTCATTGGGGAATGCTTTATTAGGCATTTCAAAAGTTTCGGTTGCTGATATTTGAAGTTTCACACAAAATTCTATGCAAATCCTCTGCTTCGATTTTTGTTCCATCGTAAAATCGCCGCAGCGCTAGGTGTGACCTTTAAATAAATTAGAATTACCTTGGCGCGCGCGCAAGTACCGCCTCGATATTGGTACCACCGTGTAGCCAGATATTTTTTCTATAATAAACAGTCAAATTCATTTACATTTTTCATTTATTTATTTTTTTATGGACCCAGTGATATATAGCTAGCAATAAATATGTATATATATATGTTTCTATGAAAATGTTAATCTGCAAGACGCAGGTTATCATCATCCCTTTTTGATTTGTTTTTGTCACTTTTTGGCGTTCCGAAAATAAACAATAAAAGGCTGTATCAGACTTTATTAAGACAATAAAGATTTGCTAAAAATAAATGTGTACGAAGATGTTGCATTTGGCGACGAGGATATAAGAGTAAGTACCCTCGAATTTTGAAGTAAATATTTTTAGAAAATATCTTTGATTTTGCATATAATTGAAAGTAAATTTTAAAAGACACAAATTGCAAAGTTTTAGGATGCAAATTTAAGAAAGAGTGAAAAAAATGGCTAGTTACCAATTTAAGGAATATAATGAGGAAACTGAAACTTTTGAAACGTTTTATGAACGATTGGAACAGTTTCTCATATTGGAGGAGGCAGGGGATGAGAAGAAAAAGGCTTATCTCCTAACCCTCATGGGAAGTAAAACATATGGTGTTTTGAAGAATTTGTGCAGTCCTATTCTACCTAAAGATAAAACTTTTGATAACCTAATAAATATCTTGAAAAGGCACTTCTCTCCAAAGCGCTCAATTGTAGTAGAGAGGTTCATTTTTTTTAAAAGAATGCAATTAAAGGAAGAAAGCATCTCGGATTACTTGGTGGAAATTAAGCGTTTGGCTTCCTCATGCAACTTTGGAAATTTTCTGGAGGATTCTTTACGTGATAAAATGGTTTGTGGATTATATAATGCCAAAATACAAAATAGAATTTTGTCGGAGGGCGACATTTCTTTAGCTAAAGTAATTGAGATAGCATTATCTATGGAAGCGGCCGAGAAAAATACAAAATTATTTCACTTGGAGCAGGGTGAAGATTGTGTAGATAAGTTGAGGATGGAACGCAAGGTTGAATCAAATTTCCAGAATGGCAAATGTAAACATTGTGGTAAACAGCATAAAGAACTATGTAGATTTAAGGAGGCGATATGCTTTAAGTGTAATAAAAAAGGACACATTGCCTCAATATGTTGGAGCAGTAGAAGAAATCTAAGGCAACATCAGAATCAGCCGGGAAATATACATCAGATAGGAGACCAAGAAGAGGAGGAAGAGTATGTCCAGAAAATTATAAGCGTGACGATACCTGAGTATAAAATTAATTTTGCCTCAAGTGACCCTCCCTATCTGATGGAGTTAAAAGTAGAAGGAAACTTTATTAAATTTGAAATGGATACGGGTAGTGGTCTAACACTGATATCAGAAAAGGATTTTAAAAATAGTCTTCAACACTTGAAATTGGAAAAAGCGAGTATCATTGTAAGAACTTATGATGGTACCGTGGTACCCATTCTGGGTAAAATCAATGTCAAAGTGGAGTGTCAAGATATTACTTACAAACTTAGAGCGTTGGTGGTGAAAGGAGAAAAGAGGGCTTTGATGGGAAGAGAATGGATAAATAGATTGAAATTGGGCTGTTTCGCGGTAAAACATATGCCTGTGGAAATTACCATTGAGGAAATTTTGAAGGAAAATCAAGCCCTATTTGTGGAGACAACCGAACCAATAAAAGGTTTCACATTTTCAGTAAACATGTGTGATGTGAATCCAATTTTCCATAAGGCTCGTCCGGTGCCTTTCGCCATTAGGCCAGCAGTTACTGAAGCATTAGACAAAATGGTGGCTAAGGGTTATCTATGTGAGGTGGCGAGCAGTAAATGGGCCACTCCAGTGGTTGTAGTGCCGAAGAAAAATAAAGAGATCAGAATTTGCTGCGACTTCAAGGTAACTCTAAATAAATATTTGGACACTGCGGCCTATCCCCTTCCCACACAGCAAGATTTATTCTCCACATTGGCCAAGGGAAAATACTTTTCTAAATTGGACTTGAGGAACGCTTATCTGCAATTAGAGGTGGACCCAGGCACCCGTCCGTTACTAAAGGGCTTTTCAGGTTTAAGAGAATGCCATTTGGATTGGCAAATGCGCCCAGTTATTTTCAATCTGTAATGGATAGGGTTTTGTCAGGTATAGGAGGCGTAATTTGTTATATTGATGATGTCCTTATAGCCACAGCATCAATTGAAGAACATTTGGCGTTGTTGAAGACTATATTTGCTCGCTTGGCGAAGTATAATATCAAACTAAAGAAAGAAAAATGCCTATTTTTGCAAAAAGAAATTGAATATTTAGGACATCTTGTCACGGAAGAGGGCATCAGACCTTTAGATCATAAGGTACAAGCAATACAGAAGGCCAAAACGCCTACGAATATCTCTGAATTAAGGTCATTTCTTGGTTTGGTAAACTTTTATGGGAAGTTCATACCCAATTTGCCAGAGCTTTTGAAGCCTCTTCATGAGCTTCTTCACAAAAAACGTCCTTGGGTTTGGACAAAGGAATGTGGAGAGGCCATTGACAAGTGCAAGAATAGCATTACCTCTGAGAGGGTGCTAGTCCCGTATGATGCGACTTTGCCATTGTGTTTGGCCACTGATGCATCGCAGATTGGAGTGGGCGCTGTGTTGTCACATATTATAGAAGGCCAGGAGAGACCGATTATGTTTGCCTCACGGACTTTATCGGAAGCAGAACAAAATTATCCTCAGATTGAGAAGGAGGCTCTAGCCATTATTTATGGAGTTATCAAGTTTCATCAATTTATTTATGGAAGAAAATTTATTCTTATTACAGACCATAAGCCATTGGTGACCATTTTGGGCTCAAGATCAGGAATCCCCACCTTATCTACTTCAAGATTGCAGCGTTGGGCGCTTATTTTGTCAGCTTATACTTACGATATTAAATTTCGAAGAACTCAAGACCATGGGAATGCAGATCTTCTGTCACGTTTTCCTGTGGGCTGTGAAGAAATTCCAAGATTAAATAATGTCTATGCTTTATCCTATGTGGAAGAATTGCCGATCACAGCAGAGGAAATTGCCACGGAAACTGAAAAAGACGAAGTGCTCTCATTGGCCAAATTTTATACTCAGCAAGGCTGGCCTGAAAAGGTGGCTGATCACCTCAGACCTTATTTTCAAAGGAAACTTGAGCTAACTGTAGATGGGGAGTGTTTGGTTTGGGGAATGAGAGTTGTCATTCCACCATCTCTCAGAATAAAAATGTTGAACTGTCTTCATGAGACTCATTCCGGTATGAACAAAATGAAGGCTGTAGCAAGATCACATTTTTGGTGGCCAAATCTAGATACCCAAATCGAGTTTTTGGTAAATAAGTGCAGAAGCTGTCAGCAATCCCAGGATGGGCCAAATAAAGGAAAATGGCAACCCTGGAGATGGTCAACCAGACCTTGGCAAAGAATCCACATTGATTTTGCAAATAAGGAAAACATTAATTTATTAATAGTAGTAGATAGTCATTCGAAGTGGATTGAAGCCATCCCAATGAGAGAGACCACCACACGCAAAACCATTGAGCAACTACGGCGACTTTTTTCTTCCTATGGTCTACCGGAGGAACTTGTATCTGATAATGGACCTCAGTTTACTGGTAGTGAAATGAAAGGTTTTCTGGAAGGAAATGGAATTAAACAAACATTGATCCCGGCGTACCACCCGCAAAGTAATGGCTTGGCTGAAAGAGCGGTTAGAACAATTAAGACTGCCCTGGATAAAAATAAAAGGAAAATTGGGGATACCATTCAAGACACCTTATCAAAAGTTCTTCTGGCATATCGAAGCACCCCGCATGTGACAACGGGAAAGACTCCATCAGAGCTCTTTATTGGGCGTGCGCTTCGAACCAGAGTATCGTTGATACATCCCAGCTTGACATCTAGAGTTAGGGACCAGCAAGCCAGGCAAATGAAGTATGATCGGCGAACCCAATTGGAAGAATTCCAGATAGATGATTTAGTGTGGTGTAAAAACTTTAGAGGTGGTGATAAATGGATCCCGGGAAAAATTGTGGGCAAGAAGGGAACTAGAGTCTACACCATTTTGATCCACGGACAGGTAAAGGCCTATCACAGGGATCAAATTAGAAAAAGGTGGAGGAATGGTGAGGAAGATGAGAGTGGAGATGGAGAGCGTCAACCCGAGCACTCAAGAGGAGCAGGTCCCAGTGCCATAATCTCGGAGGTTGTACGAGACAGAGGTTATATGGAGTCGCTGTCGCCAGGACTAACTAGCCAGCGGTCGGATCAAGATTCAGAGGTTCAGAGTGATACAGACGATGGAAAGTCATTGGAGCCTCTTCGCTCGCTGGACCCCGAGGCCTTGAAAGAGGAGGGTCCTGTCCTAAGGCGGAACCCACCTAGAGCGAGGAGACCGCCTGTGAGATTTCGTGTTTGAAGAGAGAAGATGGTGATATATAGCTAGCAATAAATATGTATATATATATGTTTCTATGAAAATGTTAATCTGCAAGACGCAGGTTATCATCATCCCTTTTTGATTTGTTTTTGTCACTTTTTGGCGTTCCGAAAATAAACAATAAAAGGCTGTATCAGACTTTATTAAGACAATAAAGATTTGCTAAAAATAAATGTGTACGAAGATGTTGCACCCAGTCCGGGAACTTATGGGACATACCTTGTATATTATTATTATCACTTATTGTTTGTGTGTGTGTCAATTAATCAACATTATAAGTTACTAAATAATCCCTTATTTCAAATACAATTTTATAAAAATAGTGAGATGTTTTCAATTAATTTTAAAAAGAAAAAAAAAAACTAATTGGAGAGTTAAGCTCTTGTTAGATTTTTTCCCACTATTCTTTTAGCCCAGACAAGACGGATGACAAAGATTTCTATATAAATAAAATAACATTATTAATATTTTTTAATTTAAAAAAAATATCCAAATAATATAGGAAATCTTCCTTTTTTTTTCAAACTTGCAAATCATTTTCATACAAAAGAAAAACTAATGAGATGTCAAAAAAAAAAAAATCAGAAATTGTCCCAATAAATTGTACAATAAAAATCTCGAGGAATAAAAGGGCAGTTAAATTTATTTATCACGCTCACAGATTGCCAGCGTCGCCAGTCGCATCGATTTTCTCTGGAAGATCATTAGTTAGGAGGCGAGGGAAGAAAGCTAACGACGTGCTCGAGATTTATGTAAACGACAAGTTTTGGTAACTCCAACCCCCGTAGCCCCAGTTTGTTTCCCCCTCAGACAACCAGAACGTGCAGGAATATACAGTAAAACTGTATTTAACCAACAACAACATGAGTGAGGAGGAAAAGCAATTTAGAGGGGAGGGGAGCAATCAGCCGTTGTCTGTGGAGTTGAGCACCTCTTCTCTCATTTTATCAATCGCCTTGAAAAATTTAAAATATTTATAAACAAATGTTTTATCCAGCAGGAGAGCAGTAAAGATTTTATATACATGTTGTTCATTGTAGTGAGCTAGCTCCGAAATTTCGCGAATTTCCAGTCTCTTTTCATGTAGGAATGGGCAATGGAATAGATAGTGGACCAAATTGTCTTGGATGCCAACATTGCAGAAGTAGCAATTTAAAGGGTCGCTGTTCCAAAATCCCGTGATATCCTCGCGGAAAAGTAGCCATAGAATCCTTTGACGGGCTATAAATCGTTTAATTTTCAAAGGGAGGTTAACTGTATTTAACCATTATGACTTAAGAAATGAAAGATTTAGCATGAATTTTTCTTTTTCAAATAAAATAAACACACACACACACTTCCTACTATTTTTACTGCGATGTAAAAAATATTGGGTAGGCCTGGCTCATCAGTGGTGACCCCTTCCAGCGGTTTCACCAGGTTGTTTTATATGAAAAATTCGTGGTAAATAGTATCATATCTTATATATAGATGGCGCACTTAAGGAAGTGGTAAGTCTGTCGCCGGTCATACTATTTTTAAAGGAGATAGAGGTTGTTCATACTTGGTTATCTCGTGTGGTGTCTTTAATAAAGGTCACTGTAATATCGTTCAGAGTTATATTCCCGATATACATGGTAAAAGGTGCAACTTCCTTAATTTTTTAAGAAAAAGGCTTCTTCTTATCGAGCAACTGAAAGTTGCTGATGGCTTGCGCCATCTATCGGAATAAATATCAACTATTCTCGTTGATTTTTAATTATTCCAGAATTGGCCAAATACCCATTCTTGATTAATCAAGAAAAGCTAACCACGGACGCGTTTCGGGCTGTTGGCCCTCATCAGCGTGGTGCAAGCTGTACCTCAACGACCAAAAAATTGGTCATTAAGGCATCCTGAAAAATCATGGAACGGGTAGTTAAGGCCAGAATTGCGTGAGAACGCTACACAATGTGAAAAATTAGTACAAATGTAATATTGTACTGGGATAAGGTGCATAAATTAAGAAAAAGGCTTCTTCTTATCGAGCATCCTTAATTTTGTCCATGAGTGTATATACCTTATGTTTCTCCCTACTATATATTACACAGCAACTATCTCCATATAGTCAACTCTATATAGATTTGGTTCCAAATTTCTTGAGGAAATGTGATGATAAGAAATAAATCTATATAAAAGGGCGTACCTAGATCTGTAAAGACAAAAAAAAAAAATTCTCAAAATATTTCGAGAGATTGCTCCCTCTTTATCAATTTATTGCACAGTAAACTTGACAAACAAAGTTTACTGTGCAATAAATTGATAAAGAGGGAGCAATATCTCGAAATATTTTGAGAAAAAAAATTTCGACCTTTTATATAAACTTATTTGATGGATCGCCTTTTGACTAAAAGAAATAAATAATTGCTGTGGATATTTATTCTTTATAATTGTTTCCACAATCACACACACAAAATTGTGGAAATGATTATTTTTGTTACCTTAAAAAAAGTATATATGGAGAGTGATGTAACCAGACCACAATCAGAGAGATCAGTGTCAGGACTATAAGGAGGATGAGGTAGGGTAAGATCTCAACTCCGTCGAGTTGGCAAAATGGTGGTGACTTCCATCCAGAGATAGGTCAAATAGTGGAAAACCTTCGCTGATCAAACTCACATATCTACTACATATATATACAGTTAAACCTATCTATAGCGCCCTCTCTATATAGCGCCTTCCTCTCTATAGCGCCCGATTTTAAATACGTAGTACGATACGATTTACATTAAAAGTGACCTGTCTATTGCACCCCCTCTCTATAGCACCTTATTTTGGTGAGTCCCAAGAGGGGGCGCTATAGACAGGTTTAACTGTATATAAATTTCTGATACAGTCTACTCTCGTTATAACGCCACTCGATATAACGCCACCCTCGCCTTACGCCGCTTTTTCGTTTTGTCCCAATCGACATCAATGTATTTTTCTCGATATAACGCCACTCCCTCGCTGTTCGCCTTCCGCCGCTGATTTTTCGTATCCCAAGTAGCAAAAACCACTCGTTATAGCGCCGCTCACAACGTTCCTCACCCCCCCCTCCCCTTTTCCTGTCTGCATATTTTCCGCCAGCGGCACCGGACTTTGTTTGCTGTTGGCACAACAGATTTAAAACATTTTATTGAACAAATTAAAAAAAATACATGTTCAACATAGGAGATACTAAAAAACAATTTTAAGAAAATATACAAATTAAAATTATAAAAATGAGTGAAAAAATATGAAGTGTACAAGGGCGTCTTCTATTGGTCCTCCAGATCCGGGCGGAAGGTCCTCTTGCGGGAAGATCCTCCTTTTCTTTCTTCGAGTTGGCATTTCCTCCAGACCCTGAGTGGTTATACCGCCACGACTCGGTGTGGGTAGGCATTTCCGCCAAACCCGGAGTGGTTGTTATACCGCCACGACTCGGTTGTAAGTGGGGCGCATAGCCTCCAAAAGGCCTTGGGACACAGATTGTGTGAACAGCCAACAGACCCTTTTCCTGCTTGTGCCTGGGACATACACAGTCGCTTCATCCTTTGCTAACGTCAAAGAATGAGATTGGAGAGCGTTTCTCACTTCCACGAACAACTGCCCGTGATATTCTCACTCAGGCTGAGAAGTGGGAAAATTATACTGTTGGTTCTTCAAAGAGACAAAGAGTCGGAATATTTAGTGACTTGGAAGACGTTCTCTTCAACTGGTTTACCCAAAAGCGTGCCAATAATATTATTATTACTGATGACCTCCTAAGAGAAAAGGCAAAAAACTTGAGGGGCAGTTGGCCGTACCAGAAAATTTTACGTACAGCAGTGGGTGGCTGCAGCGATTTAAAGGGAGATTCCATATTTCGCAACGACGGCTCTGTGGGGAAGGCGCATCGATTTCTCCAGCTATCATTGATGAACACCTTACAAATTTGAACAGTATTCTGGCGATATGACCCAGCCAACATATACAATGCAGACGAAACAGGTTTTCAGCTCATTCCTGACCGAACACAAAGATGAAAACTGCCGTGGTGTCAAAAGGATGAAGCAACGAATCACTGTTCTACTGTGCTGCAACTCTACTGGAACAGACAAGCGGAGATTGCTGATTATTGGAAAATCGGCAAAGCCTCGATGCTTCAGAAACTTTAGTCCACACCTCTACTGCACTTACACATCTAACAGCAAAGCATGGATGACCTCTAGCATCTTTCAAGAATGGCTACTGCAGTTCAACAAGCAGCTTGTCTCTGAAGGTATCCTACTGTTGTTAGATAACGTCTCACTGCGTCCCTAATGATGGTCTCAGCAACATAAAGATACACTTCCTTCCACCAAATATGACTGCCAGTCACTGGATAGTGGCATCATCAAAAGTTTCAAGGCTCAATATCGCAAGCTTCAACTCCAGAAAATGTTGGAATTGGCGGATGCCCATCTACCCAAAGAATTACGTCTGGATGACGCTGTACGCTATTGTAAAAAGGCTAGGATTCTGTTGGGCAACTGCTGGAATCACACAGGCATTCGCTTCACTTCTACTGCTGCAGTTGAGCCTCTTAATTATGGAAATCTGCTCGATCGCGACATCTTCGCTATTACACCAGATAATTTGATGACTGAAAGGGAGTTTCAACTGGTTGATGATTCCCAGGAGGCGGAAATGAAGCTAACAGATGACAATTTGCTAGTGTCCACTTTTACAGCGAAAGAAGAACTTGGCGAGGATGATGATACAACAGTGACCCAGCGCCTACCATCGTTAAGGGAAGCAAGAACTGAGACAGTTTTGTTGTTTCTTGAGCACTCCAAGAGAGCAACATCTGTCAATCTATCTGCGGATTTGTTACGCCGTGTCTATTCCATAAGTGAGGGAGAGAAAAGACAAGTTGTGATCACAGACTTCTTCAAGAAAATGTGATTACTTTTTTATGAATAAATTATAAATTAATTCTTTCTATTTGTCATATTAATTAATTAATGCCGGCATTCTATATATTGACTTAAAGTATAAATTGTTATTAGTAATTGTTATATATAATTTATTGTATCTTTAAATTTCACATTTTAAACGTGTTCGATACAACGCCACCCTCGCCTTACGCCGCTTTTTTGCAAAATCCGGATGGTGGCGTTATAACGAGAGTAGACTGTATTATTAAATACATTTAATAGAGAAAGACCTCCTATGAACGACCGCCTTTATTGGACTGATATAATACAACTTCCAGGGCAGGAGAGACAGACCAGGAATACTGGTCTATGTGAACTGTATCTACTTGGCAGGGCACTGTCCGTACTGCAACGATAGATTAATGGGAGGGCCTGGCTCATCAGTGGTGAACCCTCCCAGCGATTTCGCCAGTTTAATCTACCACACCGCTGTAATAATATATTTTGCTGTTTTCCTTTAATACCGATACTGAACACTTGGGAAAAGGTATTTTAAATGAAAAATGGGCATAAGCTTTGAGGACCTAGGTATAAAAGGAAAATGCAATATTAAAGCAGTATGGTAGATTAAACTAGCGAAACCGCTGGGAGGGTTCACCACTGATGAGCCAGGCCCTCCCAATTATGATTGTAGTAAGGGCAGTGGAAAAATTGAGTTTAATCTTAAAAATAATCATACGCGTGTCAAAAATAGTTTCAATTTTATATAATAGATGGCGCGATAATGCATCATAAAATTATCCATATATAAAGATACAAATAAAATAAATAGAAATATATATTCTGTTTTGAAATAACAAATAACGGCCCATTAGCTCAGTTGGTTAGAGCGTCGTGCTAATAACGCGAAGGTCGTGGGTTCGATCCCCCCATGGGCCACTTTTTTTTTCCGTTCTTTTCTAGTTAAATTTTTTAAGTTTTGGATCATTAAAAATATATTTTTATTAAGAAAAAGGCATCTTCTTATCGTGCAACTGAAAGTTACCTCTACAGCTTGCAGCACGCTAATGAGGGCCAACAGCCCGAAACGCGTCCGTGGTTAGCTTTTCTTGATTAATCAAGAATGGGTATTTGGCCAATTCTGGAATAATTAAAAATCAACGAGAATAGGCGCAAGCCATCAGCAACTTTCAGTTGCACAATAAGGAGATGCTTTTTTCTTAATTTATGCACCTTATCCCAGTACAATATCACATTTGTACTATTTTTCATATATTTTTATGTAAAGTGTAGAACGACATTTGAAAATTATTCCGCATGTTTCTTTTGAACGAAAAATTGAAATTTATTTTAAGGGGAGAAATAACGATTATTTCTAACCTTAGGGATGAGGTATAAAAGGATGAATTGTGAAGAGTAATGATAAACGTAAAAATTAAAGTGTCCAGGGATGGGAAGAGAACCTACAGTGTTCCGCTTACCGGGCAGATGCCATGTCCACTGGGCTACCCTGTACATATTTTTCCGTTCGTAAATCTATATTAATAAAATGGAAATTTCATAAGTGGACATCACTAAAAACTTTCGTTACAATGCATCAATTTCAACCAAATTTTCAACATTTATGTAAAACGAGATGGAGCAGGTTTTGCTTAACATCAAAATATATTTCCTAACATTAACATGCGTAACTTCGCTGTTATCGATTAAATACAAAAAAAAAATCAACAGAGTTAATTTTATTTATATATAAATACAAAATTAAATTTCAACAGAGTTAATTTTTTTTACATACTAGCTAATAATCTCAATCTAAAAAATATTCAAAACAAGCAATTTTAAGATAACACCATATGTAAAACAGTCGGCCAAGAAAACAACAACGATTTACATCTTTCTCACATATTCACACACAATCTTGATTAATAATTAAAACTAATCTTTAACATTGTTTATTATACTTCAACTTTTATTTCTACATTAGTTTTTAAACACCCAATTGTTTTATCATGTTTCTAATTTCGCCTAACAAATATACAAATTTATAGTGACCAACATATGCAAATTTTATCTTTGTTTTTATTTAACTTGATATCGTAAACATAACATCCATTGTAAGCATTTTTCTGTTCACCTTCCGTGGTTTCTCTTTTCTCTGATAGTTTTTAGGTGTAGTATATTTTCTTATTACTAGACTACAAACATTCCCTCGAGAAAAACCTGGGCGAAGCCGGGTACATCCGCTAGTATTATATAAAGTAATTTATAATATAATATAATATACAGTTACGAGCGTCATGGCCTCTGTCACGGTTTGCCGACGCCCTCCTATTGGTCGGCTACGATCACGCCACCTTTGCCCCCCCCCCCCCATCATTTGGTGCCGCCAATGCGCGAGACACTTCTGTCACCGTTTGCTTTTGGTTCACTGGCCGATGGTTTGGGGCGGGTCGTTTCACAAGAGTGACATCTACGGCGCCAATTTATAATTGTAACGAATAACATTTGAATAAAAGCATTTAATCGGGTAAACCCCGGGCGTTGCCCGGGTCATTCGGCTAGTATAATATAATGCGGCTTATTTTACATTACTTTTATTTTCCCGTTCATCATTACTCTTCATAATTCATCCTTTCATACTTCATCCCTAAAGGTTAGAAATAATCGTTATTTCTCCTTAAAATAAATTTCGATTTTTCGTTCAAAAGAAACACATGCGGGATAATTTTCAAATGTCGTTCTACAATTATAAGCCGCATTATATTGTATTATATGTAAAGTGTGCACATATAAAATACATTTAGGCTTGAAAGTTGTTGGTGATTCAAGTTTAAAATAACAATAATGTAGGATTATTTTGCTACATATAAAAACAAGACATAAATAATAATTTCGAAGATCATTTGGATTCAAAATAATCATTCCCCTGAGTAGAGTGACTGAAACGTCAGCAATTAAATAATTGGGGGGTCTGGGGGGTGCGGGGACAGTCCCGGTTTGCGGGGGTAGGAGCTCCGGAATGTCCACCAGACAGGAGGACGGGGGGCTGGGCGCGAGTCCAATTTGCGGGGGCAGATCCTCGGGGCTGGGGATTCGGCCGGCTTTGGTGGTTGGTGGGCGGGTCCTCAATGCCCATTTAAATAATTGGTTGATGTAGTTATATTTTACCCAAAATTTGTATAATTCACATTATTTCTCAATATTCTCTCTGACCTTCAGAAAACCTTTAAAATATTTTGACCTTGAGTGACCTTCACAATAATAATGTCCTTCAGGAGATATTTTTGAAACCTTGAGCTATATTTTTTCCAAATATTATTTTCTACATTTCGAGTGGTTTATTTTGATTCGTCCCGTCAATTTTCTTGACCCTTTTCTGAGTCCGACAGTTCATTTATATTCTATCTGACCTTCAGAACACCTTTAAAATTTTTGGACCTTGAGTGTCCTT
>CP092868.1:15631972-15645925 GCA_030710605.1 Cordylochernes scorpioides
CAAGAAAACCTTGTCTGTAGGAGGACTCTCTCAAGGTGGGGAAACCTTCCTTGCTGAAGACATTTGTACACATACAACTATATGAAAAAATAGTACAAATGTGATATTGTACTGGGATAAGGTGCATAATTATGAAAAAAGAGCATCTCCTTATCGTGCAACTGAAAGTTGCTGATGGCTTGCACCATCTATCGGAATAAATATCAACTATTCTCGTTGATTTTTAATTATTCCAGAATTGGCCAAATACCCATTCTTGATTAATCAAGAAAAGCTAACCACGGACGCGTTTCGGGCTGTTGGCCCTCATCAGTTGGTACCTAAACGGCGCAAGCCATCATAAGGAGATGCTCTTTTTTCATACAACTATATATATTCCCCTACATTTTATATACTCTTTATTTACTATTTTATTATATATTTTTTCCACCTTTGTAACAATTGATTAGAATAATCAATAGTTTAAATTGTCAATTGTCTATAGGTTTTTAACTTTTAATTAGACAATTTCAATTTTAATTTAGACATTTTTCATTTTAATTTAGACACATGAACTTTTTTTTATATAGAAAAGTGTCTAAATTAAAATGAAAAATGTCTAAATATTGCCACGTTTTTATTTTTAAAACGCTAATTTTAGTTTAGTAAAACTTTATTTTTAAAGTTTATTATTTTAAAAGTGAAATGTTTGTTAATGAAATAGACATTTTGCCTAAACTCATTTATTGCTGCTTTCTTTTTCAAGCCATTTGTTTATGTATATTTTTACATATCGTTTTTATTGAGTTTTTACTAATTTAGTATGTACATCATTGACTTTTAATGAATGGAAAATAAAAATGAAAATAAACACATGAAAAATTAAAATAACATTTTAAAGGAAATTATGTACAATTAAAAATTGTTTTTGTAACGTCTCATATTCCCCTTCTTGAAGCATTTATTCTCGGGTAATAAATGGTCGAAGTTGAGATATGTGAACGCGTCTTGCTTGCTTTTGGTCTTTCAGAGAGATATCGTAGGTTACATCAGATATCTTTTTTTGAATGACAAATGGTCCTTCATATTTTGGTGATGTCTTGATGAGACGAGGGTCGTTGAAGGCAATTTTTCTTATGACTAAGTCTCCTTCTTTAAAGACATACTTGGGGTGATGGCTATCGTGTTTAATCTTCCACTTACTTCTACTTTGTTCTGTCCGCAGGCTAGCTTTCTT
Source organism: Cordylochernes scorpioides (assembly GCA_030710605.1). NCBI lineage: Eukaryota > Metazoa > Arthropoda > Arachnida > Pseudoscorpiones > Chernetidae > Cordylochernes > Cordylochernes scorpioides. The sequence continues at coordinate 15,633,189 of CP092868.1, forward strand.
CCTGGCTTCTTCAATTGTAATTGGAGTTTGGTCGGCAAATCCGGGTACATTACCGATTCCATACATTAAGAAAAGCGGTGAAAAACCAGTCACGTCATGTGGTGTGGAATTATAATTTTTGACAACTTGCGGTAACAATGTGCTCCATTTACATCTAGGTTTCTCTAGAACAGCTATTCTCAGTTTTGTCATTATCGTATCATTTAATTTCTCACAAATGCCATTGCACTGAGGATGATAAGGCGAAGTATATGTGTGTTTAATTCCTTGTAAAGAAAGAAATTTGTTGAACTCTTTTGATATAAAATTTTTGCCATTATCTGTTAAGATAGTATTGATCGAATTAACAGATTTGATTATCTTATCAAGACATTGAGTGACAGCTTGAGCAGTGTTTGTTATTGTGGGATATGCCCATAGATAACGAGTTGCGTGATCAACAAAAACTTGAATGAATTTATGCTTTGTGTTAGCTGCTGCTGTTCCCAGTACAATAGTGTCACAACCGATCATTTGTAATGGTTGGATATTTGACGTTGGAGTGATCATTTCTCCTAAAGTTGGTTCATGTCTGACCTTCACTAGTTGACAAGATTTACAAGATCGAACATAATTCTTGATATCAGTTGTTATTCCTTTCCACCAATAACATTGAGTTATAAGTTTGCATGTTTTGGTTATTGATGGGTGACTCAATGAATCGTGATATTCTTCCAATATTTTTTTGGTAAGCGAGTTTGGGACAACTGCTTTAAAAACTCCTTTTTGGTTGATCATTACCACACCGTCGTGAGTGTGGGAATTTTTCAAGAAACTCAAATCTGAATTTTGTTGGTGTTCTTGAAGTTCTTGAGTTGCAATGTTAACAACTGGGAGTCTTGATAAGGCGTCAACATGAGTTTGTTGCTTTCCAGAACGATGAACGATGTTACATGATTTCGAGGATAAACTAAGAATCCATCTAAAACACTTAGGTTTCGGTTTCTTCATGGTGAAAAGCCATTGGAGCGCCGCATGATCAGTGATGATTTCAAATGGTTGGTTTTCTATGTATACATGAAAGTGATCAGTTGCTTGTATCACGGCTATGCATTCCATCTCATAAGCAGAATAATTCTCTTGGTGTGGTTGCAGTGTTTTGGAGTAATAAGCAATTACATGTTCCTCATTGTCTGGACCAATTTGTGTTAGGATTGCTCTAATTCCATATTTGGAGGCATCTGTATAAACTTTAGAGGGGTAGTCCGGGTTGTAAATAGCAAGGACAGGTTTTGTAGATAGTGCCATTTTAAGTTTAGCGAATGACTCCTCTACTTCCTCATTCCAGATGAAGGGCTGATTCTTCCGAGTGAGTCGAACCAAGGGGAATGAAATTTTAGAAAAGTCCTTCACAAATTTTCTGTAATAATTTGCCAATCCCATGAACTGACGAACTTTCTTTACAGTATCAGGTCTTGGAAAGTCTTGAATAGATTTTACTTTTCCTGGATCAGGTTTTAATTGATTGTGACTGATGATATGTCCGAGGTATTTTACTTCAGTTCTTCCAAAAATACATTTCGACAATTTTAATTTCATGTTGTACTGTCTTAATTTGTCAAAAACTTTACTAAGAAGCTCTATGTGCTCTTGCCATGTTTTCGTGTACACCAATATGTCATCTTGGAAAGAGCAAGTTCCTTTCCATAATAATTCACCTAGAATATGTTGGATTATCCTTTGAAACGTTGAAGCAGCATTTTTTAAACCAAAGGGCATCACTAAAAACTCATAATGACCATCGTTTGTGACGAATGCAGTTTTTTGAATAGATTGCGGGTCCATTTCGATCTGCCAATAACCCCATGCAACATCAAGGGTAGAGAAGAATCTGGATCCATGCAATCGATCAAACATGTCCTGTATGTGAGGTAGGGGTTGCCTGTCATCCAGTGTGATCTCATTAAGACGTCTGTAATCAATGCACATCCTTTTATTTCCATCCTTCTTGGGAACCATAACAACAGGAAATGCCCAAGGAGAATCTGAAGTTCTTATTAACTTGTGTTCGAGAAGTTCTTTAACTTGTTCAGCTATCTCTTCATACTCTTTTAGAGGACGACGATAGGGTCTAAGAGAAATTGGTTGTTCACTTTTCGTGATGATCTTATGTTGTATAGCTACTTTTCCCAAATCAATAGCATGCTGAGAAAATACGTTCCTATTGTGTTCAAGTAATTCTTTTAATTCATGTTCTCTTATCTCTTCTAGATGATTTACAAGAATTGGATTTTGTAATCCATCAAATTTGGTGTAAATTGTTTTGTCTCTGACATCTATTAAAAGATTAAAAAGAGATGCAACATCTAATCCGATCAAGAGTGGATATTTAAAGTTCTTCATTACATGGAGAGTTACAGGTTTAATTAGTTTATCTATTCTTACCTTGGTCTGAAGGCTTCCACATGTCCTGGTAACACCATCCGCTTGGCTGATGTGAATGTCTGAATTTGGTTGAAGTTGAAGACGGGTTCGCTTGAACAATCGCCAATTGATTATTGATACTGTTGCTCCAGTATCCACAAATGCTTGCGCAGGAATTCCATTTACTTCAACACTTATGTTGATAAGCTTGAAAGCTCCTTGTGTAGGGGTATTTGTCAAAGTACTTACATTCAACAATTCCGGGGCTCCGCATACTTGTTTCACTGAAGTGTTTTGATTAGGCCTATCCTTTTTATAATTAGGATCATAATCCTCACAATCTGTGACCCAATGTTTAATTTTTATTCCCTTTTTCGAACATATTGGACACCAGAATGGGCAAACATTTTTTCTATTATCATTATTTTTTGTCGCGAGATGTATTTTGTTTTTAGGCTTAAACTGAATTGAAGCCCTATTTTGTTCAATTGAAGCTGCGATATGGAACCATTTTGTGGCGTCAGTTGGCTGTGCAGCCACAATTAAATCTTTCCAATCATTTGGAAGTCCGTCTGTTAATAAATGAATTTTTTCCTCCTTCGTTAGATGGGTTTGATTTAACAGGCGAATTTTATCTTGAAAATAATTTTCTATTGATTCTTCTCGTTTTAATCTTCGATGTGATGCTGAGACAATTGGATTTGCGTTGTATGAACCAAATCTTTGAATCAACTTTTCCTTTACAACTTCCCATCTTTTTATTGCAGGATTTGAAATAATCTCGTCTGCATACCATTCAAGTGCTGAATCTGTCAAGTAGTACATAAGATTTTTGATTTTTTCATCTTCTTTTAAAGAATTATTTTCAAAATCATATAATTTGATCCATGACTCAGGCCTAATTGCCGACTTCGAGCCGTTGAATTTTTGCAACCGGTTGTTTGGATCTTCCGCCATTTTTTTTTCCGTATCCTTTTCGACTGCGCCAAATGCCACGTTTTTATTTTTAAAACGCTAATTTTAGTTTAGTAAAACTTTATTTTTAAAGTTTATTATTTTAAAAGTGAAATGTTTGTTAATGAAATAGACATTTTGCCTAAACTCATTTATTGCTGCTTTCTTTTTCAAGCCATTTGTTTATGTATATTTTTACATATCGTTTTTATTGAGTTTTTACTAATTTAGTATGTACATCATTGACTTTTAATGAATGGAAAATAAAAATGAAAATAAACACATGAAAAATTAAAATAACATTTTAAAGGAAATTATGTACAATTAAAAATTGTTTTTGTAACGTCTCAATATAAATTAAAATTGTCTAATTATAAGTTAAAAACCTATATATCACGTGGAACCACGTGGCTCGCGGTGAAAGCAGTGAAGCCTTTGCGATATCCTGTTTCAAAATAGCTTTATTAGGTACTGCTCAAAAATAGCACAACCTAGCTTATTGACAATGAATAATATGAACAGGTTTTTTTCACGTATATATTTAAAAAAAAAAGTGTACAATGCGGAATTAGATCCCAGTTCATGGCTGTCTGGAAACGGACGGTATAAGGCCACCAACTTCTATATTATTATTTTATTATTTATTTAAGTAACCCAGGTTCCTGGAGCGTACAGAAGTTGCCAACTACCCGGGATGTCCTTCTGACCTAAGTCTTCTTGGATTTATATACAATGCCAGTGTAAGTCCAATTAATGAGGTGTCGCCAGGCAGATTTCTTTCTTGGGAGATTTTCTAGGGATGCTGGACATATGTTGGTGATACCTAGGAGAGTGGCCGTCTGGAATCTTTGGTATTGGAAGGTTGGGCAAGTGAAGAGGAGGTGGTCTACGGTTTGGTCTTCATCTTGGCAGTGGGGGCAAGTTGGGTCTTCTTTCGATACCGTTGCAAGGTCTGCCTGAATGTAACCATGGCCGGTCAAGATTGTTGTGGAGGTAGATCCATGCTTGATGTTTCGAAGCATTTGGAGGAGTAGTTTCGGGGTAGCAGCAAATCTTCGTAGATTTCTGGTGGAGTAATCTTGGATGTAGAGGTCTGTCCACATTTTGAGGGCTATCTGTTCTCTTCTATATTATAATTGAGATATGTTGCTGGAAATGTTAGCTGAAAACACCGTGGAGAGATGTTACAATTGATGATGTGTTAGCTCTAGCGGGAGAGAAAACATAAATAAAAGTATATACAGTTAAACCTGTCTATACCGCCCCTCTAAATAACGCCTCCCTCTCTATAGCGCCCGATTTTAAATATGTAGTACGATGCGATTTACATTAAAAGTGACCTGTCTATAGCACCCCTTCTCTATAGCAACCTATTTTGGTGAGTCCCAAGAGGGGGCGCTATAGACAGGTTTAACTGTATATATCCCCCAAGAATTTCCCTCTATATATGAACAATACATTTATTACGATGCACTAGCGCGCCATCTGTTATCAAATTACAAAACTATTTTAGACGCGTAATATTCTTTTTAAAATAAAACAATTTCTACTGCCCTTACTGCAATGGAAAAATTAAAGGGAAGGCCTGGAAGGGTTCACCACTGATGAGCCAGGCCTTCCCTTTAATTTTTCCATGCAGTAAGGGCAGTAGAAATTGTTTAATTTAAATAGAATATTACGCGTCTAAAATAGTTTTGTAATTTGATACATTTATTATTACAATATTACAATATTTTAACTGTAAAAGGGTCGTTTAAAACCCGAAATCTTGTAAACTCGTTAATAGTGTGATAAAGAAACTCAGAGATTTATATTTGATATTATTCTAATTGATACAGAGGATTCTAATAAACAATACAGTCTACAGAATTAGAGCGGTAAAATAAACTGGTAAAACCGGTGAAAGGGTTTACTACTGTTGAGGCTATAGACAGGTTGTTTAACTGTATTTTGATACAGGATAACCTATTAAACATATTTATTGAAGGACGCACATTTAAAGGTATCAGATCAAGAGGTCATTCTTGTATTACATTTATGGATAACCTGAAGGCTAGTTGAAAACTATGGATCGATCATAATTTAGGAACGTAATGGACACATTCTTAGAAACATATGGGTAATTTTCAATCCTTTCAACTGGCTTATCAAAAGTATGAAAAAAGGCATCTCCTTATCGTGCAACTGAATGTTGCTGATGGCTTGCGCCATCTATCGGAATAAATATCAACTATTCTCGTTGATTTTTAAGTTGATATTTATTCCGTTAGATGGCGCAAGCCATCAGCAACTTCCAGTTGAACTATAAGGAGATGCCTTTTTTCATAATTTATGCACCTTATCGCAGTACAATATCACATTTGTACTATTTTTTCACATTATCAAAAGTAGTCTTCTCAGAGCTCTGAAAAACCCGCCTTTCCTCGAAAACCTGATTTTTCACAGTCAAAAAGATACCCATTGTTAAATTCTTAATTAATTTATATAAATTTTATTAATTATAATTAATATAGCATATCAAAAGATATAAATCTTCTGGCTAATATAATCAAACAAATGCTGAAGGTTTCTGGAGATGAGATTCTTTATCTTTATTATAAACGTAATCTAATAAACTTAATTTAATAAAGAAACTTAGCTCTAGTAACATTTGTTTGACTTAATGTAGAATATTGATGACTTTTCAACTAGCATTTATTTTTACCATAAACTTATGGAAACTATTTGTGTCTTCAAATTGGTTTAAATTGAAAAGGACATTTGTTTCAACACTTTACTCATGTTTTATTAAATAAGAATTTTTCTTTTCTCCAGCCAATACACTTACCTTAGAAATGGGGTCAAGTTCATGACATATATTTACATTTTTTTTTCAAAAACTTATGGCAACTATTTGTGTCCTCAATTTGGGTTACATTGAAAAGGACATTTGTTTCAACACTTTACTAATGTTTTATTAAATGTTTCTTTCCTTCAGCCAATACTCTTACCTTAGCAATGTGACCAAATTTATGGCATCTATTATATATTTTCTAAAAAAACAACAACAACAACAACAAAAAAAAACCCTGCTGTTTGATTAGGTTTCATACATCTTAAACATTTGTTCTTTGTTCATTGATTTTTTTTCTACTTTTTAAAATATTCCCTAAGAAATTCGTTTATTCTCGAGAATGGTAAAATTTTCTGCTATATTTATTTTTGCAGCTTCATGTGTATGCTAATGTTATTTTTAGAAAAATAGATTCGGTAATTTTAGTATTTATTTCGTGAAAAAGGAAAATTTATCATAGATTATAAAGATGATGATGATGATGTTATTAATTCGTTATCATCATCATAGCTTTGAAAATTTTTAAAAATACTTCCGGGTTTTGCTTGTAGTGGATGTTTGCCCAAAAATAGTTCTAAAAATGTCAAATATTTTTATATAGAATTATTATTATTAACCAGCTGAATGACATAAGTCAATCCCCTGGATTTACTCGAATGCAAACTTATCCAAGTGTATATTTATAAAATGAAATTATACGATTCAATCAAATAAAATGCTTACAATTATTTATTATTTAACTTCCTTTTGTTCATGAGTGTATATATAAACCACAAAATTTCTCTTTTATTGGACGCCCCCAGTTTAATTAAAAAAAAAATACTAATGCTAATATGCAAATCTTATATATATATAAATGAATGTATGTGTGTGTGTGTCTGTCCTTTATGCCTGACCAAACCACTCATTGGAACGCCATGAAACTTTGGGAAGTTATTTAGTATAGTACTGGGAAGGTTTCTAGCAAATAAAATTTTTGAAATAACTTTTCGCCTAAAAATAATCAAGATAAATATTCTAATTTATCTGTTATAATTCAACAATCTGCTCTAAATATTATCATGATGATACGATGATTTTGTAATGTAGAAAATTAGGAAAGACAAAATTCAGGATGACACGGCAATTTATTTGAGACAAGAATAATGATACAATTCATAGGCAAGATACTATTCCTTTAACTTCCAATTACCGAGGGAACCAATTAATATTGATTTTATTCAACTTATCGAGTACTTTTAAAGGGACCGGGAAAAAATGTTCACTTTATCGAGAGATTCGTTAGACAAACCTTTACTCGGGTAAAACCGGGGCGAAGCCGGGTACGTCCGCTAGTAATATATAAAAATTTCAATACGATTTATTAGGGTATTTCTAAATCCGTTCTTAGAACGGGTAATCTCGTCTAGTCGTTATAATAGTTACATTAATAATAAATTAACACGAATTATGTAAATGGTATATATTTTTTATCTACCTAATACACATACTAGAACCTATATTATAATAACAAACATTTATTAACGAATTTTCACAGAAATACAAAGATTAAAACACGCATAAGGCGCGAAAAAAAAGTTTTATGTGAAAGTATTCTATATAGAGATAAGAGTGTTTAAACATTTATCATCATAAGTGCGAGCAGCCAATCAAATCTCTCGAAAATAAACCCCACGTTGGGCGCCAATGTAAGTGCGCTGATTTCTCTTTCCGGCGGTCATTCCCTCACTGATCTAGTTCTCCTCTAATGACTGGGGGAGATAAAGTGGTGCTTAGTTAGTGACTCTGCTTCCTCTATTACCTTCAGATTACGTGAGCTTACAGAACACTTTTGTTTTGATCGATTTTTTTTTGTTAAAATAAAAAAAGAGATATGTGTTTGTGTTTAAAAAGAGAACTGTTAAGAAATCTTGAGTATGACTTCATTTTCCGCACTAAAATGAAGCAAAGAATATGCAAATGTAGTCTTAAACTTGGACCAACTGTTTATCAACTCCTCAAAACTAATCCTTCTTAACTGCAATTTAAGATAAACAAACTCCAATTGTTATTAGCCTGCCTTGTTTGCATTTTAATAACATTTTGTGTAAATGCTATCTATGAAAATAAGTAACTGGAGAAGTGAATATGTCTACAAATAAACAAATATTCTATATACAGTTACGAGCGTCATGCGTTCTTAATCAATTCTTCAGTTTTCATTTCTGTCACCGTTTGCTTTTTTTTGGAATGGCGCTCTCCTATTGGTTAGCTACGATCACGCCACCTTTGCCCCCCCCCCCCAATCACGCCCCCCCCCCCCCCCCACTCGCTTTTTCGTTTTTGTAACTATTGTGTTGGAGCGGGTCGCTCCTTAAATAAATGCATATATTAGTTAATAACCAAATGGAATCCTCTCTTTCTTTTTCCCAGTAAGAGACGCCTACGGAAGCCAACAGTACATAGATAGATAAAGCACATAGGCTATAGTTATTAACTAACCTATGCATTTATTTAAAGCGCCAATTTATAATTGTAACAAATAGTATTTGAATCAGAACATTCACAATCGGGTAAAACACGGGCGTTGCCCGGGTCATTCGGCTAGTATATACATATATATGTTCATACATATACCAAAAGAAGCATCTTTCCCTCTATATATATACATTATAACAATGCATTTGTCTATCACCCCAGTAAAAAAACACTTGAAGGTGATGATAAAGAATAAGCCACAACATCAGTTATGGAAATTCCAGACAAGAGCTAACCTGTATACCATGGTTTCTGACTATGGCCCTCATCAGTACACATCAGTACTTCGATATCACAACATCCTACAAGAGGAGTTGGTATATCGGTCGAATTTGACAAAAGGGGTTTAAGCTGGTGAGTGGCCGATTTTCAGGCTAGAATACAACATAAAGTTACGGGAGGATGGTATTCATGTACCAAAAAAAGAGGCATCCCTCCTTTTAAATATGTATATACTAGCCGAATGACCCGGGCAACGCCCGTGTTTTACCCGATTGAATGTTTTGATTCAAATACTATTTGTTACAATTATAAATTGGCGCCTTAAATAAATGCATATGTTAGTTAATAACTATAGCCTATGTGCTTTATCTGTCTATGTACTGTTGGCTTCCGTAGGCGTCTCTTACTGGGAAAAGGAAAGAGAGGATTCCATTTAGTTATTAACTAATATATGCATTTATTTAAGGAGCGACCCGCTCCAACACAATAGTTACAAAAACGAAAAAGCGAGTGGGGGGGGGGCAAAGGTGGCGTGATCGTAGCCAACCAATAGGAGAGCGCCATTCCAAAAAAAAAAAAAAAAGCAAACGGTGACAGAGATGAAAAATGAAGAATTAAGAACGCATGACGCTCGTAACTGTATATAGAATAACAATGAATTTTGTTGATAATTCGACTGATTCCATAAATCCTTTCGTAGGATGTTATGAAACCGAAGCCGCTTCTGTACTGATGAGGGTCATAGCCTGAAACCATGGTATACAGGTTGTTGGCTTTTTGTCTGAATTTACCAAAACTGGTGTTTTGGATTATTCTTCAACATCACCATTATGTTTTGTACTGGGGTGATAAACAAAATATATTTTTCTAATGCATATTTAAAGGGAGAGGTGCCTCTTTAGCACATGAATATCATCCTCCCGCAACTTTATGTTATATAAATGTATGTATTTTTAATTAAAAAGGCTATATTGTTATAATACCTTGATAAAGGTTGGCGTTCAGCCAATTGAAATATTTGTAAAATAAATGATATTTTGATCCAATATATGCCTTTTTAATTAAACATTTATTTATGGATTGCTCTAATTTCAATATACATATATATATCAATTGAAAAAGCCCTGTAAGATTTATATATGAATTGAATAATAAATGCTTTGTTTTATTCATATACATATATATATATTCTAGGTACTTACTACGAGTTCCATAATTAGACATTACAAGGTTTCTATAGATATTTTATGTACTATATTTTATTTTCAATGGAACTTCCCATAGAGTCTCATTTAAATACACAGTGTAGAGTAAAATTTGTTTTAAGCAGTAGCTCAAAGGATTGAAGGAAAAATGGAAAGATATTACAGGTTGCCTATTTTGTGATACAGGTTCCTAGATAAATACTAAGCTAGAATGGTTTTAGTACAGTGTGACATTGTACTAACAACTTCCATATGGTAAAACAATGCCTCATGGTCCATAGGTATCAAGCACACGTATTTGAAATTGTGCTAAGAAGTGTGTTATGCTGTCATTTTATCTCAATATTCTGAGTGAATGCCGAAGACAGGTTCTACTTTAACGTCTAAGAGACTTATCTCACCGTAGCATATTACGCATGCGGCTTCTACTGAGGTCCCCGTTGTAAATAAAGGTAAGTAAACAGGTATCGGCAGCCCGTGGTTGAATCCCACTTTACATATTGTCTCTTCCTCTTACAAGGATTTCCTATAGTAAACTTCTCTTTTAGTACTAAAACCTTGAAACTCTTCCCCAATATTACTTCGACGTGAACAGTACGGACCATCAGTGAAGGGAAGGAGAATAATCAATGCACTCTTACGTACCTCCGCAGTGGGCGCTACTAATTAAGACCTTGTATATCCTTATATCTATATATTTATCAATTATATATTTGATATGTTTATATTTATTTTATCCATATATTCATCATCATTTATTAATATTGTATCTCTAAAACCATATATAATCTTATATGAAAAAACAATAGAAAAAAAAAAATAATATAAAAATTCCTTGATGGTTTTTCTTGATTTATCAAGAAATTGGGTTGGCCAAATATCAGGGAACAGGCTAAATCAATGTTTAGTTGATTTCTGTTACACTAGATGGCGCTCTGCCTTCTGTAAAGCACATGTGCTCCTGGTCAGGATATGCCTACTTTGTTTTTAATAATCTTATATGAACGATATATAATAAAGAGTAGTTTCAATCTCACGTACCTCCTTGGATCCGTAGGGGTCGATGAAGAGTGTAATGGCCCGCGAGGCTCCCAGGAGGCCCAGGAAGACGTTAAGAGAGGAGAGGTGCGGCCTGTTGAGCAGCTGGGCCCGGAGGCCGAGTACCGTGAGGAAGGCCGCACAGGCCAGGATGAGGAAGAGACAGGCCAACCCATAGACGTGCAGGGGCCAGGCCCAGCGGAGCTCGGGCCACAGCCTCGACCAGTCCACCGTGGCGTTGGCGGTCAGAGCTGCGGGCTTGGAGAGGTATTCTGGGACATGGCTGGTGGTGGTGTTGGCGATCATTCCGTCCTCATGTCCCGCGTCCCCTTCTGACGGCACATACACACGTCTTAGAACACTCGCCGTTATATATATCTCTGTGAAAAAAACAATAGAAAAAAAAAAAAGGTGTTGCTATTAAAAATAAAAAAGGCATATCCTGATTAGGAGCACATGTACTTTTCAGAAGGCAGAGCGTCATTTGGTGGAACAAAAATAAACTAAACATTGATTTAGCCTGTTCCCTGATATTGGGTTGGCCAAATATCAGGGAACAGGCTAAATCAATGTTTAGTTGATTTCTGTTCCACCAGATGGCGCTCTGCCTTCTGAAAAGCACATATGCTCCCCTGGTCAGGATATGCCTTTTTTATTTTTAATATATATCTATCTCTATCTAATCTAGAGTCAATTCACCACAGTCTTATACCTTCTAATGAAAGACTTCTCTCTGAGCGACTACCTTTCTAAAATTAGAAAAAAAAACTTATTCTGATTGAATTAAACCTTCAAAGAACGACTACATCCAAGAAAAGATTACATAATATTCATGTTTTTGCGTGGTCTCCCGTGAGAGGTTATAATTTATTTCTACAAAAAAATGTTGAACAACAACAATGGTTCAAATTCACATAAATAGGTACCGCTCAGCAAGAGCAACCTAGTTCATGATAATTGAACAATGAATAATATGTGAAGGTTATTCACATATTAAACAAATTTTAACGCGGGATTTAATCCCGGTTCATGACTGTCGGGAATCGAGCGTGTTACCCTCTCATCCACCGACTCTTTTTAAGTTGGTTCAAATTCACATAAATAGGTACCGCTCAGCAAGAGCAACCTAGTTCATGATAATTGAACAATGAATAATATGTGAAGGTTATTCACATATTAAACAAATTTTAACGCGGGATTTAATCCCGGTTCATGACTTTCGGGAATCGAGCGTGTTACCCTCTCATCCACCGACTTTTCGAACAACAACAACAAAATAGATAGGTTTCTAACACAGTGGTATCGGACTTTAGAGAGGTATATATATATCCCCAGTGGAAAATCTTCCCACAAAATAAATCTACTTGGCGTCACCTCATGAATTGAACTTCCATTTGTCTGGTAAATAAAACAAAGAAGTCTGAAAGTCAACCCGGGTAGTTGACGCTATTTTTTATAAGCTTCAGATATCTGGGTTAATCAACATTTTAAAAAATAGGAGTGGGAGGTATATCTCAGTCAACTTTTCAAAAAATATATACTTCAAGATAACACAACAAAACCCC
>CP092868.1:15646025-15657023 GCA_030710605.1 Cordylochernes scorpioides
TGTAATTAAGAAACTAGTTGCATATAAGGTTTTTTAGATATATTGTTATGATAAAAGTATATAGCAAAGTTTTCTTATATTTGAATTGAAATTATAATAAGTAATAAAATAATTAAAATGAAGATGTAAGATGGAATTTAGCCAAGTAAAACATTTCATGGCAATACACACATAACAAAGCTTTATTTCCTTAGTGTTTGTTGGGACTCACCAAAATAGGGTGTTATAGAGAGAGGGGGTGCTATAGACAGGTCACTTTTAATGTAAAATGTTTACATTTTAATGTTTAAAATCGGGCGCTATAGAGAGGAAGGTGCTATTTAGAGGAGGCGCTATAGACAGGTTTAACTGTATTCAGTTACCCATTGTAAAAATTCGTGCTATATATGAGAAAAAGAAATATATATATAGTGTGCTCTCATCTATTCAACAAAGAGAAAGACGAATAACAAAACACACACACAATAGCATAAAAAACATAATATTAGTAAATAAGACCAATAAAAAAAGAAGGATATTTTTCAAAGGACCACACACGGTTTATGTGAGGTTGTATTTCCAGGATCCAGAGAAAGGCAAACATACATCTAAATATAGCGGTGGGGTAAACACTCGACGTCTCTGAGAGCTTTTGTTCCTTTCCAGACTAGCTAAACTATTTCAAGCAACTTTAGTGGAGGCAATGGAAGAAAAGGGTGGAACAGAAAGGATAACATGAAGTTTCATATATTATACATAAAACACTCCTTTTTTAAAAATCCTTTTAACAGAAGTCTGACGAGGGCCATTAGCCCGAAACCATGATTTCTAGGTGGACGCTTTTCTGTTTGCCAAAGCTGGTGTTGTGGCTTTGTCACCGACTCGAGGCCGCTAGTTTGCGGCGACGGTCAATAGATGGCGTCTAGTTTTGACGTCTATTTTGACGGTAGAGGCGACCTTTATCTCTTTAGAAGCAATTTTGTTTATACTTAGTTATCAAATATTATCTCTATTATTATCTCTACAGACCTTACTGCAATGATATGAGTTATTGAATGTGAGGGCTTGGCTCATCAGTAGTGAACCCTCTCAGCGGTTTCGCCAAATTAATCTCTAGACCGCTCTACTATTTTATTGGATTGGAATATACCCTGTATTTTCTATGGAAGGCAGCTTAGGGGTGTTTAGTGAACTATGGACATAAGCTTATAGGTCTGTAGAGGAACATACTGTTGTAATGTGCATGAGTTGTCTGAACAAACTCGCTACGACTTACAAGTTGAACTGAATGTTTATTCAATCTAGCAATCTTCTTATATACAAGATAGAGATAAAAAGGAAATAATTTACATAAGTTTTTTTTTAAAACAATTGACAAATGGAATAATTTTGCATTGTTAACAATAGGTAACAATTATAACACTTAACATAGGTTATTTACATATCACAACATGTTTCCCCTCTGCTACAACAATTAAAGAATGTCACGAATCTAGACAACCATCAACAATCAGATCAGGCAAATCAAAAGGCGGTTGACATGCCTCCCCTCTGCTTAAAAACCAAATCTTTGTGGTTTTCTTAACTCTCTTCCAAACCTTGAAAACCGGGGCCTTCCGGATGGTTCTGGTGCAATCCCAGCGGATGTAGTCGCGCCTTCCCTCTGGTCAATATTGGTCTCTTCACTTGACCGCTGTATCGGGGCTGTGGATGACTCGCCCATCGTTGGACTGTCGCACTGCGGATGTTGAGCTTCTGGGGAGGCGGTAATTGGTTCTGAAGACAACTGGCTTTTTTCGTAGCCTCCATCCCTTGGCCTAATAAATTGTTGATTTCTTATCAACCTATTTCCCGATGGTGTCACAACTTCAAAGCTCTGAGGAGAATCAGCCTGCGCTGAAATCTTCACCGGTGTCCATGTCTCCCTTGGATGTATTTGACACCATGCATCCTCTCCTACATTGACCTTGGGATAGCTTTTACTATTTCTGTCATACTGCTCGTTCATTGAGCTCTGTCTTTTTCTTTTGGCATTCTCTATACTTCTCCAATTAGTTTGATAGGGTCTATATAGCGGTGTAATTCTGGGGATTTGACATCGAAGGCTCCTCGATAAACATAGCTGTGCGGGTGACGGTAGGTCATTTTTTGGTGTATTCCTTTATGCCAGAATAGCCAGATATGGGTCGGACCCTTCATCTCTACATTTAATTAGTTGATTTTTTATTGTTTGAATGTTTCTCTCGGCCAGACCATTAGATCTATGAAGGTGTGGACTTGAAAATAGCTGTTTTATACCCCATCTTATACAGAAGTCAGTCATAATCTCTGAGCGAAACGGTGGTCCATTGTCGGACATCATGGTTTCCGGAATCCCGAATCGTGCAAATGTTTCTCTCAATTTATTTTTTACATTACTCGCCGTAGGTGGGTCCAATGTAAATACCTCCGGGTAGCCACTATATCTGTCGACCACTAACAAATGGGGCTTTTTCTGAATATAAAATATGTCCAATGATACTGTCTGCCATGGATAATCTGGAACTGGGAAAGGTTTTAACGGCTGTCGTATTTTTGATTTCTGATGTTTTTGACAAATTTCACAATTTTTTACTTTTTCAGCAATGTCGATGGACATTCTCGGCCAAAATAAAGATTCTCGCGCCAAACCCTGAATTACAGATATCCCTTGGTGCGATTGGTGCAACAAATTGAGCATATTATTCCTTTGTGTCTTCGGAATCACTATGGCCGATCCTATACATAATAGATCATTCCATAAATACAAACGGTGTCTGAAATCGAAAAATACTTTGGCATCTTCATCGACGTCTTTTTTGCATATAGGCCATCCTCAATCACATAATCGATTACTTTAACCAAAGCAGGATCCTCTCGGGTATCTTTCTGCATCGCTACCAGTTTTTCGTCCGAGATATTAACACGTACTATCTTGACCATTCTTTTGTCTTCAAGAAAAGGCGTTGGTAGTTCGTCCATGGGGTGAGTATCCCTGGATAGGGTATCAGCCACAATCAAGTATTTTCCTGGTTTGTACTGCAATTTGAAGTCAAATGCTATAAGCTTCATTACTAATCTTTGTAGACGCGGAGATATATCACTCAGCGGTTTTTTGACTAGAGGCAATAAAGGCTGGTGATCCGTCTGGACAACGAAAGTGTGTCCTGACAATAAATATTCGAACTTTTTGCATCCATAATAAACACTCAGTAACTCCTTCTCAATCTGAGAGTACTGTTTCTGCGAGTCGCTAAATGACGCGGATGCGAATGCTAGAGGTCGATCTTCCTGTAGCAGAGCAGCTCCCATTGCATCTTTGCTGGCATCACACTGCAAAATCAGCATCTTGCTTTTGTCAAAATGTGCCAACGAAGGAGCATTCCTCACGCATTCCTTAATATGATCGAATTCCCCATCCTGTTTAGGCCCCCAATGCCAGACAACATTCTTTCTTAATATTCCTCTTATATTGGATGTGGACGCATCTAAATTTGGAATGAATTTTCCTAAGTAATTATAAAGACCCATGATTCTTTGCAGCGACTTTTTATCCTCTGGCCTTTTAAAGGTAATCAATTTATCAATCTTATTTGGCTCTGGATCAATTCCATTTTGTGATATCACATGGCCCAAGAAACGAACTTTCGTTAGACATATTTGAGCCTTTGTTAAATCAAATTTGATATTTTTTTCTTTTGCTTTTTCTAGAATTCCCTTTAATTTTTTATTGTGCTCTTGAATGGTATCCGCATATATCAGCAAATCGTCTACATATGTAATATTTTGAAAGCTATCCCTAAAGATATTCGTCATTTTCTCAACAAAATTTGTGCCGATATTTTCAAACCAAATGGCAATCGGTTATATCTGAATTTGCCAAATGGCGTGGTCATCACCAACAGATCTCTGCATTCCTTTGCAACCGGAATATGCCAATAGGCTGATTTCACGTCTAACACGGTATAATACTTAGCTTTGGGTATCTCGTGCAATAGTTCAGCTGGAGCCGGAGTCTGGAAATGTCTTCCCACAAGGGCCTCATTTATTTTCCGAGGATCCAGGCATATTCTGATTTGACCAGATTTTTTTTTACAACGACCATAGGATGAGACCACTCTGTTTCATGATATATTTTTGTTACGATTCCTTGCTTCACCATCTTTTCCAATTCAGACTGAACTTCGGCTCCGAGGCTTGTTGGGATGCGCCTGGGAGGGACTTGCACTGGATAATATTCAGGCTTTGTGTAAATCTTACATTCCGAGTTGATTAATCCTACTCCTTGAAATACTTCGTGGTATTGTTCGAGGATTTTTTGAGAGTTTCAGAAAACAATTTCATTTCATCCGTGTTTATATGATTAATTCGCCTCAATATTTCAAGCTTCTCGCAAGTATCGCCCGTGATAAGTGTCTGCGCCTCTACATCGGCTACGATAAATTCAAACATTCCTTTCTTTTCACCATATTGGCATAGCACATTGCATTTGCCGACGATAGGCAATTCTGTATTTCCATATGCGAACGCCTTTAATGACGTGGGTCTGATTTCTGGTCTTGATGGCCATTGGTTTATTACTTTATGAGGAAGCACATTTATCTGTGCGCCAGTGTCCAAATGTACCGTGGTCTTCTTGCCATTAATTATTATTACCGCGAACCACTTGTCCGACCGAACAGTCTTTACAGCAACTTCATTTAGATTTATCTCGTCACAGGATTCTTCAGCTTCACTTTCCGCTAAGAGATTTCTTATACGTTTTGTTCGGCAAACTACTGAGAAATGATTGGTTTTTCCGCATGCATTACATTTCTTCCCATATGCTAGACACTTTCCATACTTGTGTCGTTGTCCACACCACTTACATGGTTCTATTATTCTTTCTCTTCTCGGGTTTATACCGCTTGGTCCTGCTTCTGCATTTTCCATTCGAATTGTATCTTTCACCCAATTACGTTTTTCAATTTTTTCAATCATTTTTTGCTCATTCAACGATGCTACTTGTGAACATGTTGACTCGGAGATCACAGCTATCGAAATTGCCCTTGGTAGTGTCAACTGTGGATCTTCTAACAATTTTCTTTGTCACTTCTCGGTCAAGTATTCCAATTATAAGGCGATCCCTTATGAGATATTCTGTTAAATTCTCGAATTCACATTCTTGTGCCAGATGCTTTAATTCTGTGACAAATTCAATGATTCCCTGCCTTTCCTTTTGTACACAGGTAAAAAATGCATTTCTCCTTTGAATCGTATTTTTGAAGGGCTTAAAATGGTTCGTAAGCATATCAAGCATTTCCTTTACATTTGGGTAGGTATCATTTTCACTTATGTGAAATGTTTTGTATATCATCACTGTTTTCTCACCAGCAATATGCTTCAAGATTGCTCGCTGACGCACCAGCGGCATGCTTTCTAAATTTACCGCTATTGCAAAAATTTCAAACGACTCTCTCCAGGTTTCCCATTTTTTTCGTTGCTGTACGGGACAAATTCCGCCGGCGGCTTGATTCCTTCCATTCTACTCAATGTTGAATTAATCTGTTTTAATTCGATACTTTTGTCGACTGCGCCATGTTGTAATGTGCATGAGTTGTCTGAACAAACTCGCTACGACTTACAAGTTGAACTGAATGTTTATTCAATCTAGCAATCTTCTTATATACAAGATAGAGATAAAAAGGAAATAATTTACATTAGTTTTTTTAAAACAATTGACAAAAGGAATAATTTTGCATAGTTAACAATAGCTAACAATTATAACACTTAACATAGGTTATTTACATATCACAACACATACATATAATTTCAAGGTATTGCATCGAGCAAAGCTCTTCCGCAAAATAGGTTTTCATAACAAATATATATTAGTAAATTAAATTTAATTGCCATCTATCGTTAATATTTTACACATATAAATTTACTGGCAATGCGCTTCTTTTAAATATCATCAAATATTATATTGTCGGAGCATTTTTTAAATAAAAAAAAAAGTGTCTAATGCGGGATTCGACCCTGAGTAGTAGCGATGGAAAACACCAACTGTTTAGACCATTTGTCCACCGAACAAGAAGTTAAAAAGGTAAAATTTGAGAATAAAATAATCCAGCAGTTCTCTCTCCCAACAATATCCTCGTTGTTTAAGCCAAGACAATTAATGTTCGGATATAATAAACGGCATCATTAAAATTCCAATTAAATTTTAGAGCACTAATTTAGATTGTTTTTGTCGGCTGGGATAGCTCAGGTCTTTCTTGTTTGATAGGCAATCTGGTGGTTGGTTTGGTCCTCTTGTTTTTTCAGAATGGAGGGAGAGTAAGTACTGCCTCCCTCTCCAATATGGAAGGATGGGTTAAAGCTGTTTGTTCAGATATTCTACACTCATAAACACCGTAACTTGTTTTAAATAAGGTTATAAACATAATACACTTTTTCTAATGCATATTTAAAGGGAGAGGTATCTCTTTAGGTACATATATATACACTCATGGACAAAACTTAAGGAATTTGTACCTTTTAGCATGTATATCGGGATTAAAACTAGCCTGTTCAGTGATTCGCTAACCATGACGTATGCACGAAGGAACGTGTGGCCATTGGACATGCGTCGGACCAGGAGGCTGTTGTTGGGTTCTGCGCTGCCTGGAGTATAGGAGCTCTATCTATGCTTCCTTTCTGTGGTGAATCTGTATAAGACCGGTGGTCTTAATAAAGCTTTGTGTGTGTGTGTATATCGGGATTAAGGCAATAACTTTGAAAGATATTACAATTACCTTTATTGAAGACACACGAGAAAACCAAATGTGAACAAAATTGCCTCTGTCTCCTTAAAAAAAAATAATAATAATAAAAAAAAAATAGACGACCGGCGATATCAAAGACTTTCCACTCCTTTAAGTTTTGTCCATGAGTATATCTATCAAAAGGAAATAGCGACTGGTTAAATGACATTTTCTTTATTGATATGCGAGAGAGAGAAGTCAAGAAGATGGTGTCTTCTTCTTCTTCTTTCTTATCTCCACTCAATCATATTAGAGTATCAAGTTGTGACCCTTGATGGTGTCTGTTTGACAACCATCATGCCTGGGTGAAATAGAATGCATCTGCCTTTGTCATTAAGACTGGGAGCACTACTCAGTGGCAGGCTGACTTAGCTCCAAAAGAAATTACCGCCTCTGACATACGGAACAGATGCCATGTGCAGATGGTGTTCGTTGGAGGAATCGAAATAGTTCAGACATCTCCTATGTCGCTAAATATGATCAGAATCAAGATAAGAAAATCAATAGTTAGATGGAGAAAAATCGACGCCTTAAAAAAAAACTAAATTGCCGAGTGAAAGACTTAATTCCCCACAATGGCTGTTTGGTATGCTGGATAACTAACTTGTGGGATTTACTTGTTTGGTTTTCAGCTGACTTGTCCTGGACAATTCATTCAATAGGAGAATATATCTAAAATCATTCCTTTTGTTTTAAGCGCGGTTGGTTTGGCAGATGGCAATTCCAAATAAGTATCTTTACATTCCTACATAAATTTATCTTTAAAATGCTATATAATCTCTCTCTCTCTCTCTCCATTGCTTTATTTATAAGTTTTAGTTATCTGAAGGGCTCGTGTGCCTGAAAGCTTCCTTTAATCAAGTAAATAAAAAGAGTTGCGCGGCGTCTTATGCTATTTTTTTAAATACCCACGCCTATATATCGTAGCCATTTTATCGCTAGCTGATTGGTTCTCTACTATCACGTGACCTCAATAAGCCAATCAGCGTTTAGTTCATTAGCCATCGGTATGCAGTTTTACGAGGGGTGTCCCATAAGTCCGTGGCCCGACCATGTGAACGAAATATTTGAAACTAAAAAATTTTACCATATATACCTTAAAGCCTTGTATAAAGATATGTAAATTTTTAAGTTTCTACAACTAACCGTTTTTTTGTTATAGGTTCTAAAAGAGGACAAGAAACAGGAATCATCTAAAATGTAGACAAACGAGATTCGTGCTGTAATAAAATATCTTTGTAAGAAAGGAATGTCGCCAAAGGAAATCTATGAGGATATGGTGGATACATTATGGGAAGATGCTTCTTCCTATAGCACAGTAAAAAAATGGGCAGCTGCGTTTAAATTAGGGAGGATCAGCACCGAAGACGAACATCGACCAGGAAGACCTGTTGAGTCAGATACTCAATAAAACATCGACAAGATACATGATTTGGTTATGTTGGACAGAAGAATGACAGTTCGTCAGATAGAAGAGACCTTGGGTATTCCAAAAACAGCAGTGGATCGGATCATGAGAGAACACTTGGGCCTCAGGAAGCTTCCTGCCCGTTGGGTTCCCAAACTTTTGACACCCGATCAAAAGGCTGTAAGGAGAAAGTTATCTTTGGACAATCTTGCGTTATTTGAAGCCAATCCAGAGGAATTTGTTAATAGATTTGTTACCATGGATGAGACTTGGGCCCATCATTTTACACCAGAGTCCAAGCAACAATCCATGCAATGGAGACACTTCGGTTCCCCTCCCCCCAAGAAAGCCAAGACAGTTCCATCATCAGGGAAGGTTATGGTGTCTGTCTTTTGGGATTCCGAGGTACTTCTTCTAGACTTTCTGAATAAGGGTCAAACCATCACTGGAAATTATCATGAAAATCTTGTGAAGCAACTACGAGAAGCTATTAAAGAAAAGAGGAAAGTTTTCTAGGAAGATTGTTTACCATCAAGACAATGCTCCGAGTCATCGGTCGCTGCAAGCCATGGCTGCTATTTATGATTCTGGCTTTGAACTTTTACCACATGCACCCTATTCACCAGATCTAGCTCCGTCTGACTTCCACCTATTTCCTCATTTGAAAAAATCCCTTTCTGTCATTCATTTTAGGTCAGATGAAGAGGTCATTGATGCTGTAACCTCATTTTTTGAGTCACTTGAAACATCGTTCTTTTTGGAGGGCATAAAAGCATTAGAACATCGCCGGAAAAAGTGTATAGACCTTAAAGGGGATTAATGTTTGAAAATAAATCATAATAATTTTACTAGTCATTTTCTTTATATGTCGGGCCATGGACTTATGGGACACCCCTCGTAATTCACAGTGAATTATATCGAACAACGAAGTTTTTTTTTTGTGTGTTAAATATAAGCTTGAGGGGATTTGAATATACGGAATTTATTATTTGTAAAAGTTTTTTTTGCTATATACTAAAATGTTTTTATTTTGTGTGACTTTTTGAAAAAATAAATATATTTTAGAGTTATAATTAGGTAGGATGTGTGTGTTGATCTTTAGGCCTATTAATCTTTGTATTATAGGCGTCTGACGCTTGATATCTCCGTATTCTATGGCCAATTTTAGAGGTTTGAGGATTGTACGATTCCGTAGATTTTATACTTGAAATGATTCATCGCGAAGGGCTAATGCATACTAGAAATGTACTAATAAGGTGGTGTACTTAGCAACTCAGCCTTTGCCAAGCCTAGATGAAAAAGGAGGAGGGGGAGCAGTAATGAGCTCGTTAAAAAACCTGGGCTCAGCTGGCCCGGTTGATATTACCCTGTAAGGGCTCCTTATCCAGGATGATTCTGTACTCCATGTTAGGAACGGCTGCACATGACGTCTATTCCTCATATCAGAGGCGGCCATTTTATATTGGAGCTAAGTCGGTCTGCTACTGAGTAGTGCTCCCAGTCTTTATGACAAAGGCAGACACATTCAACTTCACCAAGTCATGATGGAGTTCTACAGGCTTGATATCCTAATATGATTGAGTGGAGATAAGAAATAAGAAGAAAATGACTTATAAGATGTCATAATCTTGTCTACTTGGACCCATTGGTGGAGTAGGACTTGTGGAAGAATGGGAACCATTGAAGTTCTTCCAACACCCAGACTACGTGTGAGTTTGTAATCCGAGCTGAGGAACTTACCCGCAGAGAGGAGTGCAGGGTCCAGAGGATGTCGGACGTGAGGGTGAGACAGAAGTGGAAGGTCACCACCAGTGTGAGCCAAGTCTCGCTCGGCAGCCGCGACATCTTGAGCTGGGAGAACGCCAGCTGCAGCAGCGAGAACGCCGACAGCACACTGGGGAATCCAACGTCCCACAGCACGAGGGACAGCAGAGCTGGGATGGTCTGTGCATCACACATTGTGTCAACAGAATACAGCATTCCAGGAGACTGTCATATATACACTCATGGACAATGTATTAGACATGAATCTCCTGTAACGTTCATTTTGTACTCCGGTAGAAAGGAGGTAATGTCTGAAATCTTGAGATTGCAATAAAAATAAACATCTCCAGAAACTTGTTGCCTTATTTAACTCATGGACAAAACTTAGTAAGTGGAACATCTTTGATGTCGCCAGTTGTCTATTTTTTTTTTAAGGAGACAAAGGCAATTTTGTTCACACTTTGTTATCTCGTGTGTCTTCAATAAAGGTCACTGTAATATATTTCCGAGTTATTGCCTGAATCCTGATAAAAATACTAAAAGGTACAACTTCCTTAATTTTTCCCATAAATGTAGCATAGGGAAAACAGTAGAGGCAACAGGGATGGCCTGTGTACCATACAACTGTCAGGGATATTCTGTCAACAGAATACGACATTCCATATGACGTCACTGCTATTATAAACAATTCCATTGTAGATCCGTGAATACAGTTGTACATGGCTTGAGCCATCCGCAACTTTTAATTGCACGATCAGAAGATGTCCTTTATTTCTTATATTTATCTACCTGATCCAAGTAAAAATTCACCTTTGTACTATTTTTTTCACATTCTTAATAAAGTGTTTCTCTTAATAACAAATGTTACCACTAGCATTAGTAATTCATTTAAAATAAAAATTGATGAGTCTAATGAAGGGAAATTTTGGTATATAGATAGCTTAGGGTATGTTTAATATATTCGGAGGAGTTAGTTCAAAACTTAAGAGAGAACTGGAAGTAATAGTAACATGTATCGAGGACTCTGGAGCATATCCATAGATC
>CP092868.1:15657123-15674526 GCA_030710605.1 Cordylochernes scorpioides
GCCATATACCCGGGCTGTCCTGTGGTTTAGGAGTCTGTTTTGGTAGCCTTAGTGAAGCGGTTCACCAAGTGTCTCCAGGAATGTTTTGGCAGGTTTAACATAGCAGTATTACTGAAAGATGGCAGCCCTAGAAATGAAATAATTCTGTTGGTGTAATTAATATATAGATATTTCAATCAGTTTTTAATAAATAATTATATTAAGAGATAATTACAATAAATATTATAAAGTTAAAACCCTTTTTCATAATAAAGCAAAAAGGAGTGAGTTTCTTTAATTTTTAATAAATAAAATAAACTTATTCTGCGAAGAAAAATGTAACTTTATTTAAAATAATGATATATTTATATAATACATTAACTAAAAATATCACCTAATAATAAAACAAAATTAAGTATAATTTTCTAGAAATATATATAAAAAAAAAAGGGTATCTATATATAATAAAGAAAAAAATTAGGGTACCGATAGATCCCTACGTATAGTTTAGTATCTTCGAAGGGGAAAACTAAAACCTTTACAACTATGTTGGTGTATTATATATAGAGATTGTTTTCTTGATGTACTGTAATTTTGGAACCAAATTTTGGTCATAGAGGTACAGTCTGCACCACGCTGACGAGGGCCAACAGCACGAAACGCGTTCGTGGTTGACTTTCTTGATTTATCACAAGAAATTGGGTTGGTTAAATATCACGGAACAAGTTAAATAAACGTTTAGTACATTTTTGTTCAACTAGATGGCGCTCTGCCATTTAGAAATGCTCATGTGAGCCTGGTCAGGATATGCCTCTTTTGTTTTTAATATATACAAGGTAGGATCAATAAATAAGGTGAATTGTAATTTATTTAAAAATATAAGAACGATATTAAAAATTAGGGCTTGATTTATTCAAAATAATCACCTTGGCTTTCTATACATCGTCTCCATCGTTCTGGCAACTTGTAAATACCCTCTTTATAGGCACTCTTAGGAAGCGTGTGAAAAAATCTTGCACCACTTTCTGGACATCTTCATCCGAGTCAAATCGCTTTCCCTTTAACTCCTTCTTTAGTAGTCCAAAAAGGAAATAGTCGGAGGGAGCTAGGTCTGGACTATATGCAGGATGTTCTAAAACTTCAAAACCTAATTTAATGATTGTAGATACAGTTTTACATGATGTATGCGGCCTTGCATTATCATGAAGGAAGAGAGCACCTTTACTAAGCTTCCCTCTTCTTTTGTTTCTTATACCGGGCTTTAGCTTATTTACAAGAATGTCACAATAAAGGTCGCTGTTCATACGTTGCCTTGAGGATAAAAAAATCAAGACAGATTGGCCCATCAACATCCCAAAAAATTGTTAACAAAACTTTACCGGCCGAACGTTGAGACCTGAGGAACATGTAATTCGTCCATTTTTGAACTCGTTAACCCATTTATAAATATTTTTTTTTTTGAGACAAACAAGAATCACCATAGATACTTTTCATTCTTTGGCATATTTGAGATGTTTGAATACCTTCTGCATTCAAGAAACGAATAACTGCACGTTGTTCAAGCGTGGTGCAATCCTTCAAGGGAGCTTCCATTTTAATTTATTTATAAGTCTCGCGCCGCGCGTGGGAAAAAAAGAACAGAACACCTTAAATAGTCTCTCGATGTTATATTTTAATATTCTGTGGTTTAAATTATTTTTGCTTTTATAATTTTTAAGAAATAAGATAATCCACCTTATTTATTGATCCCCTTTTTATATTCAAAAGAAAGTTTAAATCCAGTATAAATATAGAGAGAATAATCCGAGAATAATTAAAGAGAGAATTTATCATTAATTACCACAATTCTTTCTTTCTTTTAATCAGACAGTCGATTTTTCTTTACAGAGTTTGAAGTTAATTATATATATATGTCTATAACCCTCCACCAAGTTCCTGGAGCGCAGAACGCCATCTATCCGTAACTACTTAATTTCAAGTTGGATGCTTAATTCAAGAAACTATAGTAAAAAAAAAGGGTTTGTTCAAAATGAATGGAGCGCTCAAGATTTAGGAGAGATCAATTACTTTTAAACAACAAATTAATTTGAATAAAATATGGTGGTCCTGCTTTTGGCGGGAAATCTATCGTCGTCTGCTCATTATTTAAAGCTGTCGTCTGCTTTTTTTTCTTTTAATCCAGTGTAATCAGTTCTCTTTTACATTTGATTTTATACAGCATCTTAGATTGAGGTTGCATTCGTTTTTTTACTTTCATGAATTAAATTCTAATCTAAGAGATAATTTGAATTTTATTTTTACTGATTTAAATTCTGAGAACAAAAATGAGGAGTCAAAATATTTTAAAATAGAATTAGTTAAGATGTATTACATATCTATTTAATTATACAAATATAAGAATGAATATATTATTACCTATATGAAACAATTCAGCACTAAATTTTCTTTTTTTGAATAAAACCAACTTCCTTACTGTCCTTATTGCGATGATAAAAATTGCGAGGGCCTAGCTCATCAGTGGTGAACCCTCCCAGCGGTTTCGCCAGTTTAATCCACCAGATAGCTCTACTATTGTATTGGGTTATTCTGCTTATATATCCGATACTGTAGAGGAGGAATTATTGGTTAAGGTATTAAGGCAAACTATAGAAACATAAACTTTGAGTACAATTAAACTAAATAATTGCATCAATAAAAAAAAAAGGGGTTTGTTCAAAATGAATGGAGCGCTCAAGATTTAGGAGAGATCAATTACTTTTAAACAACAAATTAATTTGAATAAAATATGGTGGTTGGACCTTTTAGAATGTATATAGGGATTAAGACAATAACTCTGAAAGATACAATAATGGACAAAACTTAAGGAAGTTGTACCTTTTACAATGTATTTCGGGATTCAGACAATAACTCTAAAAGATATTACAGTAATCTTTATGGGGAATGTGAAAAATACTTTACTATAAAGTCAGATCTGCTAGATCAAAGCAGTTCATCACCCTTTACTACAACAACTATTACTAATAAATATTTATTTAAATAATAGTTGTAGATTAAACTGGCGAAACCGCTGGAAGGGTTCATAACTGATGAGACAGGCCTTCCCCAATATTTTATTTATTTTTCCCAAGTACACTTGGTACAGGCCATGATAATCATGGTAGGTAGTTAGCGACTACTTTTACTGTAAGTGCACCACATGTCTATACATGTGAAAAACAGTTCGACTTTGCACTTACAAATGTGCCAGAGCCCCGTTTGGTTACTTGCACTCGCTGGTGGGGTTGGACTTTTACAAGAATCGGGGGCCATTGGAGCATTTTTTTTTTCTAATTAGAAAAAATAAAGTGCCCAATGCGGGAATCGAACCTGGGTCGTAGCGGTCGAAAACCAAAGCAGTCGAAAAGCAGTTCGATTTTGAACTTACAATTTTTTATTATATTTTATTATCAAGTAAGAACACTATGAAATTACTTTTTATTTTGAAAAAAAAAAAATCGCGAACGAATAGTTTCAAATTCCATTGACAGATGGCGCTCCATATTCTTGTATTTAATTAAACCACTACTGGTTGGGCAAACATTCTACTTGGTAGAAAACTCTGGTTATTCGTCGAGCGTGTGTATGTAATAAACCCTTTAATGTTGTTGGAATAGCGATCAAAATATTGGCATGGAGCATTGGAGGATCGACCAATCAACGGCCGCGGCGGCGCTGCGGTCGACGTCAAGATATTTAGTCTTTGTCCCTCGCCTTCCTATATATACTTGCCTTTAAAATGTTGCTACTTTAACATCTTGTTTTAAGTTACTTTGTTTAATAAATAATCCTTTTATTCCTTGATTCAATCTCAAACTTCAACAGGTTATGGGCCCAGCACGCTTCCACTGCGCCTAAAAGGATTAACCGCCAGCAGTGAGTAAGCCTTTGTTTTGCTCGAAGTTTAGGCGTCAACCGCCAACCATAACCCTAGTTTCTTTTTGTCGTTGGCCGATTCCAAGACAAAGAAGATGAGCGAAGATTGTCTTTCAAGGATTAAAGTTTTTAATGGTGAAAACTTTTCACTATGGAAATTCCAATTCAGGCTTCTTTTGGAACAACAAAAATTACTAGAATTATTGGAAGGCTTAGAAATAAAGCCGAATGTTGTTTCCTCCGACAGTAACTCTGAAAGTTCACTACAGAATTGGAAATCAAAGGACGTTAAGGCAAGGATGTTATTATCACAGGCAATCGAATTAAAGTTTCTTCAGCCCCTGATGAACTGTACTTCCGCTTCACAAATGTGGCAGAAATTACTTGCTATTCATGAACAAAAATTCGAATTTACTATTGGCCTACTTTGGCAACAATTCTTCGATGCACGATTGACATCGGAAACAATAAGTGATTACATAGCAAAAATTGAAAATATTTCTGCACAAATTTCACAAATGGGCGGAACCATAACGGAAGATCAAAAGGTAGCAAAAATTTTAAATACTTTGCCTTCGAGTATGCGCTACTTTGTTGCAGCGTGGGAATCGTTAGATCCGAAAGCTCAAACTCTTAACAATTTAACTGCAAGACTTTTGATTGAAGAAACAAGGAATCAACAAAGCGGTTCTTCTAAACAAGATGAGGCCTTATTACACAGGCAAGCACGAACGAAGCCTAAAGATACACAACGTTCTTTTCAAGATGCCAAGAAGAACACTAAATGCCACTATTGTCACAAAATTGGACATTGGAGCCGCGAATGTAGAAAAAGATTAGCTAATGAGAAAAATAAATCCAAAAATCTTCATGATTCAAAAGGAAGTTCAAGTGATTATGGACTTATTTTGTGCGATAATCAAGTAGAGCCCAATGATATTTGGTATGCTGACAGCGGTGCAAGCTGCAGCATGACATTTCGACGAGAGTGGTTCAAGACCTACACGCCGTTCACCAGTGATCATCCAATCTACTTGGGAGACAACTCGACACTACTTGCAGAAGGCATGGGAGACATCGAGATTCAAGCCTACGTCGACGGTGGATGGTACAATACGTACATAAGAAATGTGCTCTACTCGCCGCAACTAAAGAAAAATTTGTATAGCCTTTCTACGTCCACAAGAAGAGGATTCAACGTCATTATCAAACATGACAAGCTACAGATCTTCATGGATAATGACCTAAAAGCCGTAGGAGTGCGTCATGACGGCCTCTACAGGATGCTCTTCAAGGTTACGTCATCATCATAAGGATACATCACCAGCGAGAACAAGCTTCAGTTGTGGCACGAGAGACTTGCGCATCTTCCAGTTGCTACACTTCGAGAGATGGCGACCAAAGGATTGGTGGATGGTCTGCAGCCTCAAGATTTAGAGGGAGAATTTTTCTTCTGTGAAGGATGCCAACTTGGAAAAGCCCATAGAAAGTCGTGCTATCCCTCAGATGGCAAAAACTACCAGCTAGGTGAGTTTATTTATGCTGATATTTGTGGCCCAATGCAGACTCAATCATTAAGTAAATATCTGTATTTCTGCTTATTTAAAGATTACTTTAGTGGTTATCGCCATATTTATTTTATTAAAAACAAATCAGATGTGCTAGATATATTCAAAGAATATGCTACTCTAATCTATACTCAAACTGGAAATAAGATAAAAGTTCTTAGGACTGATAATGCGCTAGAATTCAAAAGCGATAATTTTGCAGATTTATGTAAAAGATTTGGGATAATTCACGAGTTCACTGCACCTTATGTGCACGAACAGATAGGACGTATAGAAAGAGACAATCGTACGATTGTGGAAGCAGCCAGGTCCATGCTAAATTCACGAAATCTTCCAGGATTTTTTTGGGCTGAGGCATGTAACACAGCAACCTATATTCTAAATAGAAGTGCGACTAAGCAAACCCCTGGAACGACACCTTATGAACTTTTCTTTGGCACAAAGCCTAATGTAGCTAACTATAAAATATTTGGCTGTAATGCTTATATGCATATTCCCAAAGAAAACCGTAAAAAGTGGGATAATAAATCGATAAAACTTATGTTTTTAGGTTATGAGAATACAAGCAAAAATTTTAGATTATGGGATTGGAAAACTAGAAAAATAAGAATTTCTAAAGATGTCACATTCGATGAGAAAGCTACTCCAGATAGAGAATCTACCAAACCAAAAGAAATAATATTTCAGATTAACAGCGCTCCGGATGAATCACCAGTTGCGACAGCAAACATTCCAGTGCAGGAAATGCCGCCAGTATCCGATATCAGTTCGCATTTCCAATGATAACACGCTCTAAAGTTTCGAATAGCCAATGTAACTTTGCGCTCGCTGATGAACCCAGTAACTATATAGATGCAATAACGAGTTCAGATTCAGAAAGATGGAAATTAGCCATGGATGAAGAGATTGATGCATTAAATAAAAATAAAACATGGACTTTAGAACGTTTGGCAGATGGTCATAAACCTATCGGTTGTAAATGGGTTTATAAAATTAAAACGGAGTCCGATGGTACAATTCAACGGTTCAAAGCCAGATTAGTTGCAAAAGGCTATTCTCAAATAAAAAATGTTGACTATTTCGATACGTTTAGCCCAGTAGTCAGGTATGATTCGTTACGCATTCTTTTATCACACGCTGCTTCTGAAAGGATGTTTCTTAAGCAATTCGATGTAAAGACAGCTTTTCTCAATGGCGAATTAGAGGAACTTGTTTATCTTGAACAACCAGAAGGCTACAAGAGAGATGATAATAGCTGCTATAGATTACATAAAAGTCTGTATGGTCTTAAACAATCTTCTAGAAATTGGAATAAGAAATTTACCAATTTTTTGAATAGCCATAATTTCAAAACATCAGACGCCGACCCGTGCATTTTCATTGGAACACACAATGATTCAAATGTTATCTTAGCTCTCTATGTTGATGATGGAATTATTCTATCTAAAGATAAAGAGGCAATAGCTATTATAATGGATGAGTTAGAACACGCATTTGAAATTACATCTGGAAGTGTTAACTTTTTTGTTGGGCTACAAATAGAGCAGTCAGAAGATAGGGCAAGTTTTTTCATTCACCAGTCATCATATATTGACAAAATTTTCAGTAAATTTAATATGGCTGACTGTATTCCTGCTTCGGTGCCTATGGATCCTTCTGTCATCTTAACAAAGCAGGACTGTCCTACTCCAGAACAAAAGGAAAAGATGCCTAAATTCCCTTTTCGAGAAGCTGTTGGATCCCTTATGTTTGCATCATGTGTTTCACGTCCAGATATCACTTATGCAGTTTCACAAGTGAGTAAATTCCTAGAATATCCAGGACCTGCACATTGTACAACAGTGAAGAATATTTTCCGTTATCTGAAAGGCACTCCACACATGGAAATTCTCTTCACTGGACAAGACCAACTTGTTGGCTACTCTGATAGTGATTTTGCTCGTGATGTTGACTCCAGAAAAAGTACGACTGGTTATGCCTTCATGATGAACGGAGGAACTGTTTCTTGGGCAAGCCAACGACAACCAATTATCGCACTTTCAACCACCGAAAGTGAATACATCGCTGCCTGCAGTGCTGCTAAGGAATTGATTTGGATCAGAAGACTTCTACAGGGCATCGGCTGTGATATTACTAAAGAAACTGAACTTTATATCGACAACCAAGCAGCAATAAAACTTGTTGAAAATCCAGTATTCCACAAACGAACGAAACATATTGATGTTCGCTACCACTTCATTAGATCCAAACATGAAGAAGGTGAACTTAAAGTGCATCATGTTTGCAGCTCAGAACAGCTAGCTGATATAATGACTGAACCTCTTCCACGTAACCAATTCCACTACTTAAGAGGTCTACTGAACATTTTGGATCGAGAGGGAGTGTTGGAATAGCGATCAAAATATTGGCATGGAGCATTGGAGGATCGACCAATCAACGGCCGCGGCGGCGCTGCGGTCGACGTCAAGATATTTAGTCTTTGTCCCTCGCCTTCCTATATATACTTGCCTTTAAAATGTTGCTACTTTAACATCTTGTTTTAAGTTACTTTGTTTAATAAATAATCCTTTTATTCCTTGATTCAATCTCAAACTTCAACAAATGTCAATATATTTTATCGTTAAAATCCAATATATATATATAAAAACGTGGAAGGAAATCAATTGTGTGCTCAGTGACTCCAATTTAACAAGGAGGAGGAGAATTCAAAGAAATAACATTTTAAATTAAAGATTTAATCAAGTTTTTGCTCTTCTAGGAAAACTTGGCTGAATGACTTTTGAGGAAAATTCTAGAATTTTCGGACATTATTTTGTTTAGTTGTATGTGTATCGTAGGTGGGAGGAGGGTTTTCTGTGTGTTCTTTTTTTTAAAAACAACTTCTTAACACTAATATTTGATCCTTAATATTACACTTATGGACAAAACTTAAGGAACTTGTATTTTTTGGTATATACAGAAGTTGTACCTTTTACCATGTATATCGGGATTCAGACTCTGAAAGATATTACAGTGATTTTTATGGGGAATGGGAAAATACTTTAATATAAAGTCAGATCTGCTAGGAAGGTAAAATTCATATCTGGTGCCTTGATATGGCGGAGGGTGGAGAAATTCCTAGAGCGGCTAAGCCAGGAGGGGGATCAACAGAGACGCGGATAAGTCTCCAACTCCATCTTGATATAGAAGAGGACTCTGACTTATCCTTGAGGTTGGAAACTGCTCCGGAAATATATTTATTTACGGGGCGGCTAACCAGAATGAATGATTTTTGAGCTCCGAAATGGTAATAGCCTACAGCACCCGGTGGTCACCCTCCCAAGTACTGACCGGGCCCGACATTGCTTAACTTCGGTGATCGGACGAGAACCGGTGTTTTCAATGTGGTCGTAGGAAATGCTTCTACATGTGGATAAACCTGCTATTTGGCCATCAGCATATGGATGTTGTTGTGGAAAGGGAAAACCACCTCATTTTTATCAAGAAAACCCCAAAGTGAATATTCAATACTGGTTGAAAGCGGAATAAACCAGTTGGAACTAGTTTAAATAGGTCATCAGAGCCTCAGTATAGACCAACCCTAAAGTGAATGGGTCAACTGGATCAAGAAGGCAATTTTGATCTCAGCCAAAAGGTCGAGAAACGATATCGACCACGTATTTCCACCGAATCGATCGGCTTTGAGGAATCTGATTACAGGATTCATCTGAAATAGGAATTCCCCATCAATCAATAAAGAAGTCACCGAGTATTAAATAATAAATCCTTATCACAGAATAACTAACCCTAGAATTGTGGAGAACAGAGCTATACAAATCCCTGACCTCAATCCCTCTTGTTTATTGCACACATATTTACACATCGTTACCTCACGGTCGATCTAACCAATCACCGCCCACCACTAGGGAAGGTTTAGCATTCTTCCGATAAAATGGATTTTTTTGTTCTCTTATACTTGATTTTTACACGGATTCCCAGTTTAAAACTAACTTTATTGGGTGCCGTTCAACTCAGCTTATCATATTTCCAATGAAGAATATGTACAGGTTCATCACATTTACAATGTTTTCACGTATTTACAAGGTTAGAGTCTTGTGGTACGGGATACCGGGTTCTAGATGTTCTTTCTTCTAAATTTGGATATTTTTTCTAATTTTGTTTTGACTACATGTCTCGGTTTGGGGTTCCTTTTCTTCAATTCTTGTTTGAAGTTGCAAGCTTCATTGAAGTTTAAGTTTTTCTGATATTTCGAAGAGAAGAGGAGAGAAAGTTGAATGCTTATTTTAAAATGGAATAATCCTCCATATATCTCTCTCTTTTTCCATCTCTTATTTTTTTTGATAGTTTAACGAAAATGTATAGAAAATTCTTCTAGTACTGGAAAAGTAGAAGATGAAGAACAACTCAGGACCAGAATAATGTAAAAACCTGAGCGGGTCAATTTTATACTATAAATACCGTGATATATGTGTATAGAAGGAACTAAATTACTCATGGACAAAATTTAGGAAATGAAGGTCTTTGATGTCTCCAATCGTCGTTTATTATTATTTTTTTTAAAGAAGAAGACAGAGGCCATTTTGTTCACTTGGTTATATCATGTGTTTTCAATAAAGGTCACTGTAATATATTTCAGAGTTATTGTCTCAATCCCGATATACATGCTATAAAAGATACAACTTCCTTAAGTTTTGTCCATGAGTGCCCACTTTAAATCAATAAAGGAATCTAGTTGCTCTACTTGTTTTTGTCTAATGTCGATATTATGCAAATTTCTAAATCATTATGCAAAATATATAAGTGATTCAAAAATGGGTCAAGATTATATATCGTGAAGATAGAGGCTGCCTGGCCGGCATTCATATTTCTTGAAAAAAGACACCTCGGCCAGTATAAATCTTTTTATTACCTCGACGTTTCGACAAAAAGCTTTTGTCCTCGTCAGGAGCAAATAAAAATTAAAACATTTGGCAAGGCGTTAAAAATCAGTCTAAGGCTCTAAGGGCGTTCTCACGCGATATTCGAAATTTTGTACAACATCCAAAGCACGAGTCAAAAATAAATATTTAACTCACAAAGACTACGATCTGTAATTTAGAGACTAGGATTAAAGAACACCAACAGGGTTTAATGGGGAGAAGGGCGTTAAGCAAAATTGGGGAACATGCATTATATTCAGGACATAGGCCAGATTGGAATGATATTGAGATATTTCATAGGAATATAAAATTTAAAATAGAAAGATTATTTTTAGAGGGGTGGGTATCACGGGAAATGGGGAAAAGAACTTTAAATGTATATGAAGATATTCCGCTACAATACAATTTGTTTTTAAATTTAAAAAAGTAGTTATAAAGGGTAAGTATAAATTGTACATAATAGATATCGATTAATATATACTATTGTGAAATCTTTTAAATGTTATTATTATTTTTTATATTTATTTTTGTTTATAATTTCTTAATATATATAAATATATATATCATAATTTTATTTCAAAGATCGTAGTCTTTGTGAGTTAAATACAGTCGAACTTGGATAATTCGAACCCCAAGGGACCATAAAAAAATTCGAATTATCCAAAAATTCGAATTAAAAAACGGAAATTCTATTTATAGGAAATTCTAGGGACCAAGATAAATATTCGAATTAAAGAGGTTTTCGAATTAAAGAAGTTCGAATTATCCAAGTTCTACTGTATTTATTTTTGACTCGTGCTTTGGATGTTGTACAAAATTTCGAATATCGCGTGAGAACGCCCTTAGAGCCTTAGACTGATTTTAACGCCTTGCTATATGTTTTAATTTTTATTTGCTCCTGACGAGGACAAAAGCTTTTTGTCGAAACGTCGAGGTAATAAAAAGATTTATACTGGCCGAGGTGTCTTTTTTCAAGAAAGATTATATATGTACGTGAAACCTATCCCCGTAAAGCCTGATGTTTTGACCTTATAATGTGATACATTAATGTATTGAATTGTGAGCTATATATATGAGGTATACAGGAAAAAGGCGGGAAAGAGCAGAAGATTGGAACGCCATCATCAACCAGTTATCAATTGAACCTCAGAGTTCAAACTTAAAAAAAAAAAAAAAAAATAATAATAATACATAAAAAAAATTGAACTAAAGTGAAATTATACTGGGATCAGGTGGATAAACTAATAAAAAAAAGCAACTCCTGATTGTATAAATGAAAATTTCTGATGGCTTACGCCATCTGTCGGAATAAATTTCAACTAATCGTTAATTTTTAATTGTGCCAAAATATTGGTCAAATAGTTTTTTTTTTCCAAAAGTTAAATGAAGACTTTTCCGGTATTCCGGTTTAAATATATCCTTCTCTGTCACACTTACGAAGGTGTGGTATGCAAATATATAATATGTAAACAGCCTAGCAAACTTATCTACATATCACCGTGGATATAATTGGAATTTCACGTATTTCCTTGAAGTCTGTGATTTATAAATAGAATGATCACGTGATCCATTTCACACCAGACGATTACTTTCAAAATAAACAGCTGCAAACGATGGAGAAAAAAAAAACTTTCCATTTCCATTCAATTGAAAAGCTTTCTCGTTTCTTTCACAAAGATATTTTATTTTTAAAGTTGGGGTATTTTTAAAAATCTTTTAAAAAATGAATATCTACCTTGAGAGAAGGAAATAAAGAAAAGTTTTTTACAAAAACTTCCAAGAGTGACCCTGCTGTGATGAGCAACCACTTTAACGTTTTTACATATTTACTTGGTTAGTATATTATGGTATAGGATCATTGGTTGTCTATGTCGTGATTGGTTTTTCTTCTTTTGTCAAGTTTTAACTACGTATTTCCCCTCACTTTTATCTTCGATTTTTTTTTATATAAGGTAGTCACAAAAGTTCCTAAACATATTATGATTTATATTTTGCAAGTGTTTACGAACTTTTGGGACAACCTTGAAGTTAATAGAGAAGCTGGCTTGTGAAGTTCTTTTTCTTCTTTGTTTGAAGTTTACATGCTTCTTGGAAGGTTATGTTTACGATTTTTCAGATTTTTCGTGGAAAATAAAGGGTTATCTTATTATAAAATATTTGTTATTTGATCTTAAAATGATTTTCTGCCAAATTTCGCTGTCAACCACGGTTAAGTCAGTAAATGATGACCATATAATTGATATATTATTTTTAATGGGCATCATAACAAGATTCTTTCTGCGAAGCATTCACACTCGAGCAGCATATACAAATAAGGTAAGTTAAAAGGGAGAACCTCCAATTTGTCAATCTATATATTTAGCTATATGCAAACTTTTCCAAATGATTTTTTAAAATTAAAAACAAAGTCGTAGGACGAGTGGATAACCTCCTCGATTCCCGACAGTCATGAACCGGGATTGAATCCCGCGTTAAAATTTGTTTAATATGTGATAACCTTCACATATTACACAATGTTCAATTATCATGAACTAGGTTGCTCTTGCTGAGCGGTACCTATTTATGTGAATTTGAACCAAGATGATTTTTTAAAGTAGTTTTATAGTGGAAAATAGTAACAAAAACACAATTTTTTTTAATGTTTTGAAGAATTGATTCAGTAGTTTTATTATTTATTTTGTGAAAAAGTTAGAAATTTCTCATAGATATTTGGTGATATTCATTAATCATCATTAAGTATCATAATATCTTTGAGGTAATTTTAAAATATGTCAAGATTTTTTCTGGAGTGGATGTTTGGCCAAAAATATTATTTGAAACAAATTTAATTATTTACTTTTAGAATTATTTAAGCTTAAAAAGTCGTATGACCTCTGAGCAACACCTCGAATTTACTCGAGTGGATTTTAACTAGAACATGTTTTTTTTTTTTTTATATCAAATACTAGACGGGTGACCCGGGCTTCGCCCCGGGATTGACCTGTGTGCATATCTACCCGAGTGATATATATTTAGATAAGATTTTTTAATAATTGTTTGTTATTAGCATTATCTATTTGTTTGCATC
Organism: Cordylochernes scorpioides; assembly: GCA_030710605.1. Taxonomy (NCBI): domain Eukaryota; kingdom Metazoa; phylum Arthropoda; class Arachnida; order Pseudoscorpiones; family Chernetidae; genus Cordylochernes; species Cordylochernes scorpioides. Next base: position 15,670,569 of record CP092868.1, read on the forward strand.
AGCATAATTTAATCTAATCTTTGATAGAGGGCGCTGTTCGTGAGCTAAGTAGAATAATTTGAATATATAGTTTTAATAATTGATTTATATATTTTTTAAAATAGCCTATCGTCTTCCCCGTATTTTTTTTACCTATGTATGGAAATTTTGGTTTGAATTAGTGAACTACTGCGAATTTGTATACCGGACATACAAACAAGTCGGTGGATGAGAGGGTAACACGCTCGATTCCCGACAATAAGTCGGTGGATGAGTGGGTAACACGCTCGATTCCCGACAATAAGTCGGTAGATGAGAGGGTAACACGCTCGATTCCCGACAATAAGTTGGTGGATAAGGGGGTGCATGTCTGTGTGCGTATCTACCCGAGTGATATATATTTAGATAAGATTTTTTAATAATTGTTTGTTATTAGCATTATCTATTTGTTTGCATCAGCATAATTTAATCTAATCTTTGATAGAGGGCGCTGTTCGTGAGCTAAGTAGAATAATTTGAATATATAGTTTTAATAATTGATTTATATATTTTTTAAAATAGCCTATCGTCTTCCCCGTATTTTTTTTACCTATGTATGGAAATTTTGGTTTGAATTAGTGAACTACTGCGAATTTGTATACCGGACATACAAACAAGTCGGTGGATGAGAGAGTAACACGCTCGATTCCCGACAATAAGTCGGTGGATGAGTGGGTAACACGCTCGATTCCCGACAATAAGTCGGTGGATGAGTGGGTAACACGCTCGATTCCCGACAATAAGTCGGTAGATGAGAGGGTAACACTCTCGATTCCCGACAATAAGTCGGTGGATAAGGGGGTAACACGCTCGATTCCCGACAATAAGTCGGTAGATGAGAGGGTAACACGCTCGATTCCCGACAATAAGTCGGTGGATGAGTGGGTAACACGCTCGATTCCCGACAATAAGTCGGTGGATAAGGGGGTAACACGCTCGATTCCCGACAATAAGTCGGTGGATGTGGGTAACACGCTCGATTCCCGACAGTCATGAACCGGGATTGAATCCCGCGTTAAAATTTGTTTAATATGTGAATAACCTTCACATATTATTCATTGTTCAATTATCATGAACTAGGTTGCTCTTGCTGAGCGGTACCTATTTATGTGAATTTGAACCAGGACATACAAACAAACAAACATACATACATACATACATACATACAAACATTGATTTTTATATATATATAGAAGACTAGACGAATGGCCCGGGCAACGCCCGGGTTTTACCCGAGTACGTATATATTTTAAAAATGTTTTAATTAAAATACTATTCGTTACAATTATAAATTGGCGCCGTGGATGTCTCTTTTGTGAAACGTCCCGCCCCAAACTGTGTGTGTCTTGAAAATATAAAAATAAAAATGTGAACGGAAAAATATGTCCAGGGTAGCCTAGTGGTCATGGCATCTGCCCGGTAAGCGGAAGGTCGTGGGTTCGATTCCCATCCCTTGACACTTTTTTTATTTTATCCATTCTGACCAAAATCTATCCGTGAACTTCACACAGACAGAATAAGGCAATTATATAAGTAGATAATCCAAATTGTGCCTTATCACACACTATTTTTTTATTTGGCCTTATTACCTTGTGTTTATAATCTATGACGTAATGCCGGCGGCGCGCGCCCGTTGGCTGCCGACGAGCACGTGACCTCCCTGTGCGCGCGCATCCGTGACAGAGGCGGCCGATGAGGAATGACTATATATATAACTAGACGAATGGCCCGGGCAACGCCCGGGTTTTACCCGAGTGCGTATATATTTTAAAAATGTTTTAATTAAAATACTATTCGTTACAATTATAAATTGGCGCCGTGGATGTCTCTCTTGTGAAACGTCCCGCCCCAAACTGTGTGTGTCTTGAAAATATAAAAATAAAAATGTGAACGGAAAAATATGTCCAGGGTAGCCTAGTGGTCATGGCATCTGCCCGGTAAGCGGAAGGTCGTGGGTTCGATTCCCATCCCTTGACACTTTTTTTTATTTTATCCATTCTCACCAAAATCTATCCGTGAACTTCACACAGAGAGAATAAGGCAATTATATAAGTAGATAATCCAAATTGTGCCTTATCACACACTATTTTTTTATTTGGCCTTATTACCTTGTGTTTATAATCTATGACGTAATGCCGGCGAGCACGTGACCTCCCTGTGCGCGCGCATCCGTGACAGAACCGGCCGGCCCATGACGGTCGTGACTATATATGTTGATAATAATAATAATTATCATTAGATAATGATCATAATGATGATGCGCGCGCATCCGTGACTGAGGCCGATGAGGAAAGACGGTCTCTCTCTCTCGTGACTATATATATTAATATTTCTTACAATTAATATCCGGTTTCACTTTTGTTTTCTTATCGAGTGAATTTTTCCTAATGAAGAATGATTTAATAAATATTTATATCATTTATTATCACTCTAAAGTAGTAAAAAATAATTCGGAAAATAAATATTTTAAAATGAAACACAAAGTGATTATGATAGTTTTAATAATAGGTCAATCGGAATCCTCATGAGAGTAATAATTAGAGGATGTTTATAATGATATATCATATAGTATAATCAATAACATATGTTAAAAAGCTATATTCGCCTGACAAACATTCACTTGGGAAAAAGCCGAGCATAGCTAGGACATTAAGTGTCAGTATATAATAATTTTATCATAATTCTTGTTTCAAAATCACTTTATTAGGTGCCCCTCAAAAAGATCAACCTAATTTTAACTTGCTCCCTAATATTTGGCCAACCAAAAATAGTATATAGTCTGGAAAAATAGTACAAATGTGATATTGTACTGGGATAAGGTGCATAAATTAAGAAAAAAGGCATCTCCTTATCGTGCAACTGAAAGTTGCTGATGGCTTGCGCCATCTATCGGAATAAATATAAACTATATACAGCCCGAAATGCGTCCGTGGTTAGTTTTTCTTGATTAATCAAGAATGGGTATTTGGCCAATTCTGGAATATTTAGAAATCAACTAGAATAGTTGATATTTATTCCGATAGATGGCGCAAACCATCAGCAACTTTCAGTTGCACGATAAGGAAATTACTTTTTTCTTAAAGTATATAGTCTGTTGTAACGTCTTGTTGCTCACTAACTTTTATTAAATAAAAAAAAAACCCACTCAGAGCGGGCAGTTCCCAAAAATGAGCGATCATCAAAGAGTTACAAGAACTCAACTTCACGCTCAGGGAAAGGCCCCACACCTCCTCATCGCGGGTGGCGTCCCGTCGAAGTTCGGTTATCGAACTGCGTACGTAACTTTAGAAATGATCCCTTGAAGTAAGGTCATTCAAATTTTCCGGTTCAAAAAATCGCATATATCGGCGTTTTATTATTTCCGTAAAAGGGTAGTTAAAGCAAAATTCAATTTTTCTTAATTTTCATTTAAGATAATTAATTAATTAATTAAAATATTTTCATATATAGCGTAGAATATTTTGAAAACTGTAGATTTATGCATTTAAAAAAATAATCTTAACCGAAGACTTCTATATCGCCATCTATCGATAAACTTTGTAACTATTTTGAATATTTTTTTTTCTCAATCAGATTTTTTAGGGAAATTTGGGAAAAAATTACAAATAATTACAAATTATTACAAATGATTACAAATAATTATTTTTATTTTTAAAATAAAATAAAAAAGATTTTACTTGGTTTTATATATAAATATTTAACGAAAAGCAAAACACGTGCAATATAAAGCAGCAGTGCTACCGATCTTACTGTATTAAGATCTAATATTAACCTATATATATATAGCACACAGACACAAATTTTTTTTTTATATAATAATATAAGAACTATTATAGATTATAAACAATATATTGTAATATATTATAAACAATATATTAATATTGTTGCGTATAAACAACAAATATTGTCTTAAACGGGCCCCGTGTCTATATCACGTGTT
>CP092868.1:15674626-15734683 GCA_030710605.1 Cordylochernes scorpioides
ATGATTACCAAGACATACTCAACAGAAATTATGTGTACGTAGAAAGTAAAAATAAAATGAAAAATGTAAGATTGAATTTAGCCAAGTAAAACATTTCATGGCAATACACACATAACAAAGCTTTACATCCTTAGTGTTCGTTAACTCTAACAAATAATATTTTTTTCTTATACAGGTAAACCTGTCTATAGCGCCCCCTCTTGGGACCCACCAAAATTGGGTGCTATAGAGAGGGGGTTCTATAGACAGGTCACTTTTAATGTAAAATGTTTACATTTTAATGTTTAAATCGGGCGCTATAGAGAGGAAGGAGTTATTTAGAGGGGGGCCCTATAGACAGGTTTAACTGTATTCAGTTGTTGTTGTTGTCGTGTCCAAAGAAGAGTCTCAGATGTCTCCATGCACCTCCATCACAGCAGCAGCAATATCCACTATCTTGGGTGTTGCTCTTCATTGGAAAATGGGTGCCGTTGCCACGTTAGTCACCTTGGAAACGAACCAGAATACTGTATTCAGTTACTCATTGTAAATATTCGTGCTATATATGAGAAAAAGAAATATATGTGGCAATATCGTTGCGGAATTTCTTGTTGTTGGATGCGAATGGTGAGATTTGATTGAAGCGCAGTCGTTTGAGTGGAAGTTGCAGCATACAGTTAGGAATAATCAGGACACGTGATGGGGTTTGAAAATGAAAGGCAACTGGATTGGAGGAAAGAAAGCTTGAGAAGAGCTGAGCGATTTGACTTATTAATTATCTGATCACATGGCGGTGATTGACTTAGTTATGGGGTGAGCGGGAAGGTCTCGAGAGTAGATGTTACCTTGTTGAGAGCGAAATCACTACTAGGTCCGAACTCGGCGAGAGCGAGTGAACAACTGCCCATTCTTCCTTTTCGATTTTACACCAAGACTCAGTTTCTTTCTGATTGGTTGAGAGATGATCACATGATCTTTTCCTATTGGTCGACCTATTTAGGTGCTGTCTTCTGATTGGCCGGCGGTTTCCTTTGGTGTTGTTTTTGCCGGAAGATATATCCGATTTCGTCAGGAAGTGTTGGATAGCTCGACGCTTATAACTTCGGCGGATATTAGATACGTCCTGTCTTTGCCGGAAATATTGGGTGTTAGCTTAACATTTATAACTTCTGGTCACCAGATACATCCTGCTTTGTCAGGAAGTATTGAGTGCTTCTTGACTAATATAACTTCTGCGGCCACTAGATACGTCCGGTCTTTGCCCCTGCAATATTGACACAGGGGTGCCAAGAATAGTCGTGCCAGCTTTAGGCCTACTTCCTATGTCTTATTGCTACTTGCTTTCCTCCAGTTACCTTGTTCTTTATTAAGTCTTTGAAAATCATACATGGTACATACATAGTGGGTCGGGGTTGCATTTAATTATATACAAATTATGACAGATGCGCCCCCTACATGTGAAGAATTCAAGAAGGGGTTAGCCTGAGAGAATTCTGTAAAGTGAAAAATAATTTTGTGGGAAAATTAGTTGTGGGTATTGAGGGGCTATATACAAGCATTGCTGGTGATATAAAAGTAAAATAGAATGGTGTTGATGATATAGGTTGAGTATAATTAATAGAAATCAAAAATTTTTTAATTGTAAGAAATCAAAATGAATGTTATGGTACATAGTGGATTAAAAAGAAAAGAAAATGTGCCTAAACGAATTCTACTCGAGATAGGAAATGAAATCGAGGGAGTTCTATTAAGGCTTTTGAAATCAAAATAAAAATAATATAAAAATAGTTGAATGAAATCAAAATTGAATGTGTTTGGTTGAAAAAAAAATTGTTTTGTTGCATGGTGATAAGGGAAAATGCCTAGTTACTTTTTTGCTCGAATTTTGGAAAAGAATTCGAGGAAATTTCATAAGGTCTTTTGAGAAATCAAAGTAAAATAAAAAGTTGAAAGAAATCAAAGTGAATGCTTGATGCATGGTGAAAAAAAAAAGAAAAATGCCTAACCATATTCTCGCTCGAAATTGGGAATGGAAAACGAGGGATTTTTATTAGGGCTTTTGAGAAATCAAAAAATAATTAAAAATAAAAAGTTGGAGGAAATCAAAAAATAATATAAAAGTTGGAAGAAATCAAAGTAAATACTTGGTTGCATGGTGAAAAAAAAATAGAAGAAAAAAAAAGAATGTTTTTGTAAATCAAAATGAAATATAATATCCAATTTTGAAAGAAAACCAATGAGTTTTTTGTTGATTGGAAACTATGATAACATAACTAAGTGGTAAATATATGATAATTAATGATTAAAAGTGATGTTAAGTTGAATAAATTGATAAATTGATTAAATATTTACATTTTTAATTGAGAGAAAATAATGAAAATGATTAATATGAAAAATAAGGTGTATTGGTTTGAACCCTTTGGTATCTACATGCCCTATAAATTTTTTAATTGCTCAATTATGCCCTATAAATTTTTTAATTGCTCAATTATGCCCTATAAATTTTTTGTCTCATCTGTAGCGACACTTAGGTGAAAACGTGATTCTACCCCTCAAGTGCGTTTATGCTATGTGTACAGGAGACATGGAAATCTATATAACCTTTATGTGTAATTTTTATCTTTGTGTGTGTTGTGAAAAAATGTTAGAAGTCTGTTGTGTAAGAAATGTGTGAGCGAGTTCTATGTGTTGTCTTGTGGATGTGGAATTGGATGATAAAAATCGATATGTAGACTCGAACTGGAATCAAAAATCGGTGGCATAGCGAGGTTCCCAGTTGACCTCAATAGGGGACCTTCTCATTGTAATTAGAGATACGGAAGTGGGGTGTGTCGGGCAAAAGAGAAGGAATGAAATTGGAGATCGGACGAGGCGCTCCGCTTTGTTTGCATAGGCCGAATTTATCGCCGCGGACTACACTTCCTGTCGCGGTGTCTCAAAATTCTCATTTCCTGCCGTCTATTTATTTTGGGGTGTGGCTCGGGTCTTGTTTTTGGAGTATGACTTCTCCGACATTGGTTGGTCATCTTTTCAGTTACTGCTATCTCTTCGGAGTTTATTTAGATTTTCTGCAAAAATGGTTCCTAAAATTATGAGAAGTTTTATAAATGCTTGTCCAAAATTAAAAACTGCCTCTTGTAGTTCGAAGATTTTATGAGCGGGCATGGTATAGATAAACAAGTAATTAATGATTAAAATTGGGATACAGTTGTATGGTAGAACTAACAAACAAAGGATAAAAATCAGATGAAAGATAGGATATTGCCCCATGTTCGTCCATATTTTTGTAACTGGGGACTCTGAAATATTTGCTTGAACCTTATTAATTGTAGAATTTGAATGATTGGTAGGTTCGCAGTTCTCCTGTTTGATATCTTTAGGGAGTGGTGTGATATGATTGAGCTGGTTGTCAGGTTTGCAGTTTTTAACATCGGGGAAGAGTGATGCAAATCGTCTTGTTGCAAAAATGGCAGGGTCTAAATGCCTGAAAGGTTCGCTGCTGGTGGGTTTGAACCTTAATGACTCTGTTGGGAATAATTCGGGTGTTAAATGTTTGAAAGGGAACGTGTAATTGGGGTTGTGCTTTATATGATATGTGCTAACGGCGGGTGGTGATATATAACGGATTTTTTCTGTATACAGTTTAAGTTTGTTGACGTGGATTGTGTCAGTGTCTCTTTGAAGTGGTTGATTTGGTCGATCTATGCGGACCACATTTGGTGAAATAATTTCTAATATTGTGTGAGGTCCTGTGAAATATGGCGCAAGTTTCCCTGTATTTGGGTGGTGATATAATTTTACTAACACTAGATCACCTACTTCGAAATGTGGTTGCTTGTGTCGTTGGTCATAAATGTTTTTGTCTTGTAAATGTTTGTTTTGTGTGCGTGTGTGTGCAATTTTTCTAGCTTTGTCGATATCTGGGTACGGTGTGTTATGATTAGAGATTTCTGGGGGTAGGATACCAAACATTAAGTATATGGGTGGAAAACCTGTGGTAGAGTGGGGTGTCTTGTTATATATAAGTGTAACCTTCTTGACCAACTTGGTCCATGCGACCTTAGGATTTTCTAGGTGTAATAACCTAAGTTTTCCCGTGAGGGTGGCGTTCAGGCGTTCACATAGGCCGTTGGCTTGTGGGTTGTTGCTGGTTGTGATTAATGGGTGAATATTTCTATTAAGGAGAAAACTACGAAATTTGGGTGAAGTGAAGGCAGGGGCTCTATCCGTAAGAAGGCGTTTTGGAGAACCATCCTGGAATACTCGCTTAAGTACCTGTTGGTAGGTGGTGGTACTGGTGGATTTAGATGGAAAAGCCCACGCGTAGCGTGAAAAATGATCGACTACCACATGGAGGTATATCTTGGTGTTGCCATATTTGGCAAATCCTGCTATGGTGTCCAGAGATAAAAGGTCGAAGGGTTCTTTAGATTCCGGAGGTTGACTTAATTCTCCGTAAGTGGGTCCTACTGGACGTTTTGTTAATTGGCAGGTGGGACAGGTCTTAACTTTTTGTTTAATATCTTTTGACATACCTTGCCAGTAATATTGTGTGGAGATGATTCGTGACATTTGGGAAATACCGGGGTGATTGTATTGTGTGTGTACTGTTTGTAAGAGTTGTTGTATGAGTGGTTTTGGAAGTATAATCTTGGTTACACCTTTTCGGGAAACTGTATGTAATCCATTACGATCAATGGTCAAAGTAGACTCTTTCGATGGAGGAGGTTGGTGTGTCTTGATAAGGGTGGCGTCCAAGAATCCACAAAACGGGTTACGGGACAAGAGATCTGCTTCATATTGTAGTTTTCCTTTTATGTAGCGGACCTCATATTCGTAATTCGATAGTCGTAAACTCCATCGAAACAGTCTGCCGGACGGGTTCTTGATGGTTTTCGGCCACTGCAATGCGTGATGGTCAGAAAATATAGTAAATTTTCTGCCCATAAGATAGATGCGAAACTTCTCCACACTCTCAACGATTGCTAAGCACTCAAGTTCAGAGATGGAGTAGTTTTTCTCGTGTGGGCGCAATGTTCGGCTGAAATACTGAGCTGGATATACGTTCCCGTCAGGGTGAACTTGTTTGAGAATGCCTGCTATACCGAGGGTGGATGCATCGCAATACACTTGGCATGGCAGACCTTCTTTGTAAAGGTGTAAAATGGGGTGTTGTGTGAGGTTTCCTTTCAGGTCAATGAACGCCTCTTGACAAGCTTCATTCCAGTTCCACACGACGTCCTTTTTGAGGAGATTGTTGAGTGGTGCTCGCAAGCGAGCGTATTCCGGAATGAATTTGTTATAGACGTTCACAGCGCCTAAGAAGGATTGTAGTGTTTTTCGGTTGTGTGGTTGTTTAATGGCGTGGATGATGTCGGTATTGCGTGTAAGTGGTGTAATTGTACCAGCTGTAATGGTGTAACCTAGAAAATTTATGGATTGCTTAAAAAATTCGCATTTTGCGAAGTTAAGTTGTAACTTCTCCGCTTCGCAAAAGGCGAAAAATTGTCGCAGGTGGTTTTGATGTTCCTCCAATGTGTTGGAGTAAATGATGAAATCATCGAAGTAATGTGCCACACAGTCAAGTCCGTGTCTCTGTAGGACCTGACTTATGGCTCGTTCGTAAATCTGAGGACTGGTTTTTAACCCGAAAGGTAATCGAGTGGGTTGGTATAATCCTTCAAAGGTGGCAAATGCTAACAGTGGTCGAGAATCGGGGTGTATTGGGACTTGCCAATACGCAGAGGATATGTCGGCCGTGGAGAAATATTTGGCCTGTGCGAGGCGGTCTAGGATATCCTCGATTCTCGGGAGGGGATGGACATCAGAGCTGATTAGCTCGTTCACCTTCCTATAATCGATACAAAACCGTTTGGTCTTGTCGCGCTTAGTGACGAGGGTGACAGGGCTCGAGAAAGGTGAAAAAGATTGCTCTATGATGCCGTTCTCCAGCATTTGTTGTATTTGGTTACGGATTTCTTGTTGGTCACATATCGGAACACGATATGGACGTATGGTGATTATTTTTTCGGAATTCGTGGGTATTTTTACTGGTGGAATCCGTAAGCATGGTACGTTGAATTTGTCCTGTGAAAAAATGTGAGTGTACCTTTGTAGAAGTGTTGTGAACTGTGGTGTATAGTGAGTGTTAGGTGTTGTGTTGTAGTATGCATGTGGTAAAGGGTTTTGTTGTGTATTAGTGTGAGTGTCGAGTTCGTTGTGTGGGTTGGTCATGTGAGAGTTGTGCAACGGTGTGTGATCACCTATGTTTTTGGTATGCGAGTTATCCCGCTGTGTGGGTGCGTTTTGGACAGGTTCATAAGTTGAAGTTGTTGTGGTTTGATTATTTGAGGGCATGTAAAAAAGGCAATTGGCTTTAGTGAAAAAGGGTCATGTAGATAAGTGGGTTTTTCTCAATGAATGCACGCAATGGTTGTCATAGGCGGAAAGTTGGGATGCGGGGAAAATTTTTTGTGACATCGCCTGACACTGCCAGTACGTGCATACATTGGACACATGATTAAAATGGTAGGAAAGGGTAGACAATGGGGCGCCCAGCTGGAATATAGTGCATTTATTAAAATCTATGGTTAATCTGAATTTATGGAGGCTATTGATACTAAGAATTCCAAATGGCAATGGTGCATTCACTACATGGAAATTCTCCTTTCGTGATATTTGTCCTATTGTCAGTGGGATAGATAGTTTACCCATGGTTTTTGCAAATCCGTTTAGGGTTTGGAGGTGTAGTGAATGTCCCTCAAGGGTTAAATTAGGCAGGTGGGTTTTTAGCATATGATAAATATTATATGGCACTATACTCAGGCTGGCGCCTGTATCAATTAAAAAGGGGCATGATACATTAGGGGCTAGAAAAAGTTTGGCAGTCAGTTGGTTTAGGGAGCCTACCTCAGTCTCGAAAGGGCTGCTCGGCTGGGGTGTCTCTGGCTTGACTTGGTTGTTGTGGAATCGGAACTGGTGATTTTGGGACCGTTTGCACTGTCCGGACCTTTTCGTGGGTCGTCGGGACTGGTCGACGTCGGCATTCGCTGTGCCAGTGTCTCGCGCCGCAGAACTTGCAGTTGGACGGTGGAAGAGGTGCATTCCATGCACCTGGGCGTCGGGGTGTGCTGTGGTACGGACCCGACATTGTGGGTGGTTGATCTTCTCGGGGTCGCGTTGTCGGTACACTGGGCCCGTGGATCCGCTGTACCAGTCGGAACCATTCTCCTAGGTTCTCGGGAGGTACTACGCGGACTAGGCGCTGGTCGTTGAATGGCAGTCCTTCTGTCAGTGTCTCGAGGATCACCTCTTGTGGAAGTCCTAGTTGCAATCCCATGGCGGTTTTTTCCCGGTAGTAGGTCTCTAGGTTGGCTTGTCCAGTAAGTTTCATGGCGAAATATTTCGCAAAGGACGCTTCGCTTGACTCAGGGTAGAGATCTAGGAGGATTTGTCTCACCTGGAAATAACTCCGGTCGGCCAGCCGAAGTTTCCTGAAGAGCTCCAGGGGTTGTCGCACCAGGTAGTTTGGCAGGCGCAGTAATTTTTCTTGTTCTCCCATGGATGCGTCTTCCATTTTTCGGTCGAACGTCTGGAAAAACTGTGTCGCGCTGTATGTGCCGTCGAAAGGCGGGATTGTCGACTCCGCTCCATCAGAAATTTTTACTCGGGTCAGGAGCGCTGATAGCTGGTTGACGGCGTCCGCTAGGGGTGCAGTTGTCTCGCCCGTCTCTCTTACTTCCTGCCTCCCTTCCGTTGTTGTTTCCGTCGGGCCGTCCGACTTTACGCCTATGGGATCCTGATTAAGCTCCATAATATCTTGATCCTGATTTAATTCCATCTCTTTATCCTGTCGACTTATCCGTTCTGTGGCAATATCGTTGCGGAATTTCTTGTTGTTGGATGCGAATGGTGAGATTTGATTAAAGCGCAGTCGTTTGAGTGGAAGTTGCAGCATACAGTTAGGAATAATCAGGACACGTGATGGGGTTTGAAAATGAAAGGCAACTGGATTGGAGGAAAGAAAGCTTGAGAAGAGCTGAGCGATTTGACTTATTAATTATCTGATCACATGGCGGTGATTGACTTAGTTATGGGGTGAGCGGGAAGGTCTCGAGAGTAGATGTTACCTTGTTGAGAGCGAAATCACTACTAGGTCCGAACTCGGCGAGAGCGAGTGAACAACTGCCCATTCTTCCTTTTCGATTTTACACCAAGACTCAGTTTCTTTCTGATTGGTTGAGAGATGATCACATGATCTTTTCCTATTGGTCGACCTATTTAGGTGCTGTCTTCTGATTGGCCGGCGGTTTCCTTTGGTGTTGTTTTTGCCGGAAGATATATCCGATTTCGTCAGGAAGTGTTGGATAGCTCGACGCTTATAACTTCGGCGGATATTAGATACGTCCTGTCTTTGCCGGAAATATTGGGTGTTAGCTTAACATTTATAACTTCTGGTCACCAGATACATCCTGCTTTGTCAGGAAGTATTGAGTGCTTCTTGACTAATATAACTTCTGCGGCCACTAGATACGTCCGGTCTTTGCCCCTGCAATATTGACACAGGGGTGCCAAGAATAGTCGTGCCAGCTTTAGGCCTACTTCCTATGTCTTATTGCTACTTGCTTTCCTCCAGTTACCTTGTTCTTTATTAAGTCTTTGAAAATCATACATGGTACATACATAGTGGGTCGGGGTTGCATTTAATTATATACAAATTATGACATATATATAGTGTGTTCCCTATATCTTCAACAAAAGAGAAAGACGTAAAACAAAACACAATAGCATAAAAAAACATAATATTAGTAAATAAAACAAATAAAAAAAGAAGGATATTTTTCAAAGGACCACACACGGTTTATGTGAGGTTGTCTTTCCAGGATCCAGAGAAAGGCAAACATACATCTAAATATAGCGGCGGGGTAAACACTCGACGTCTCTGAGAGCTTTTGTTCCTTTCCAGACTAGCTAAACTATTTCAAGCAACCTTAGTGAAGGCAATGGAAGAAAAGGGTAGAACAGAAAGGACAACATTTTAAAAAATACACTCATGAACAAAACTTTAATGAAGTTTCATATTTTATACATAAAACATTCCTTGTTTTTTTAAATCCTTTTAACAGAAGGCTGACGAGGGCCATTAGCCCGAAACCGTGGTCTCTAGGTGGACGCTTTTCAGTTCGCCAAAGCTGGTGTTGTAGTTTTGTCACCGACTCGAGGCCGCTAGTTTGCGGCGACGGTCAATAGATGACGTATAGTTTTGACGTCTATTTTGACGGTAGAGGCGACCTTTATCTCTTTAGAAGCAATTTTGTTTATACTTAGTTATCAAATATTATCTCTATTATTATCTCTACAGACCTTACTGCAATGATATGAGTTATTGAATGAGAGGGCTTGGCTCATCAGTAGTGAACCCTCTCAGCGGTTTCGCCAAATTAATCTCTAGATCGCTCTACTATTGTATTGTATTGGATTGGAATATACCCTGAATTTTCTATGGAAGGCAGCTTAGGGGTGTTTAGTGAACTATGGACATAAGCTTATAGGTCTGTAGAGGAACATACATATAATTTTAAGGTATTGCATCGAGCAAAGCTCTTCCGCAAAATATGTTTTCATAACAAATATATATTAGTAAATTAAATTTAATTGCCATCTATCGTTAATATTTTACACATATAAATTTACTGGCAATGCGCTTCTTTTAAATATCAACAAATATTATATTGTCGAAGCATTTTTTAAATTAAAAAAAAAGTGTCTAATGCGGGATTCGACCCTGAGTCGTAGCGATGGAAAACACCAAAGGTTTAGACCATTTGTCCACCGAACAAGAAGTTAAAAAGGTAAAATTTGAGAATAAAATAATCCAGCAATTCTCTCTCCCAACAATATCCTCGTTGTTTCAGCCAAGACAATTAATGTTCGGATATAATAAACGGCATCATTAAAATTCCAATTAAATTTTAGAGCACTAATTTAGATTGTTTTTGTCGGCTGGGATAGCTCAGGTCTTTCTTGTTTGATAGGCAATCTGGTGGTTGGTTTGGTCCTCTTGTTTGTTCAGAATGGAGGGAGAGTAAGTACTGCCTTCTTCTCCAATATGGAAGGATGGGTTAAAGCTGTTTGTTCAGATATTCTACACTCATAGACACCGTAACTTGTTTTTATTAGGGTTATAAACATAATAAACTTTTTCTAATACATATTTAAAGGGAGAGGTATCTCTTTAGGTACATGTCATAAATAAAACGTATATTCTAGTTCGTTACCAATTCATGCAGTCGCGGATGGTAAAAATGAATGATAACTTTTGTCTCATTAAATATTTATTATTTTGATTATTTTTTAAAGCAAACAGTTTTTTGCATAACTACAACTAACAATGTAATTATCTATTTACAAATAGAAGTAAAATTAGGTTATATTCCTTTTGTTAAGGATTCCTTTTCATTTTAAAAATTAACTCTGTGATTATAGAATTTTATTTATTTTAAGAATAATAAAAATCATATTTTTATTATGTCATACATATATATACACTCATGGACAAAACTCAAGTTGTACCTTTAAGCATGTATATCGGGATTAAGACAATAACTCTGAAAGATATTACAGTGACCTTTATTGAAGACACACGAGAAAACTAAGTGTGAACATAATTGCCTTTGTTTCCCCCCCCCCCCCCCCCCCCCCCCAAAAAAAAAAAGACGACCGGCGACATCAAATGCTTTCCATTTCCTTAAGTTTTGTCCATGAGTATATCTATCAAAAGGAAATGGAGACTGGTTAAATTATCAATTTTCTTTAGTGATGTACGGAGTCAAGAAGATGGTGTTGGGAGAAAGAATCGAAATAGTTCAGACATCTCCTATGTCGCTAAATATGATCAGAATCAAGATAAGAAAATCAGTAGTTAGATGGAGAAAAGTCGACGCCTTAAAAAAAGAACCTAAATTGCCGAGTGAAAGACTTAATTCCCACAATGGTTGTTTGGTATGCTGGATAACTAACTTGTGGGATTTACTTGTTTGGTTTTCAGCTGACTTGTCCTGGACAATTCATTCAATAGGAGAATATATCTAAAGCCATTTTTCTCTTGTTTTTAAGCGCGGTTGGTTTGGAAAATGGCGATTCCAAATAAGTATATTTACATTTCTATATAAATTTATCTTTAAAATGCTATATAATCTCTCTCTACACATTGCCTTTTTTATATGTTTTAGTTAACTGAGAAAGGGCTTGCCCGAAAGCTTCTTTTAATCAAGTAAATAAAAAAGAGTTGCGTGGCGTCTTATGCTCTTTTTTTTTTTTTTTTGTAATACGCTCGCCTTAATGTTTATATCTAGATATCGTAGCCATTTTATCGCTCGCTGATTGGTTCTCTACTATAACGTGACCTCAATAAGCCAATCAGCGTTTAGTTCATTAGCCATCGGTGTGCAGTTTTAGTTCACAGTGGTTATATCGAATAACGAAGTTATTTGTTAAGTAAAGCTAGAGGAGGTTCGATTCACGGAACTTATTATTTGTAAAAGTTTTATTGTAACACTAAAATGTTTTTATTTTTGTATAATAAAAAAAAAGTCTATTTCAGGTTTATATTCAGGTATGATATTGACCTTTAGGCTTATTAATCTTTGTATTATAGGCATATAACGCTTCAATCAGACGTGAGCCACTTACCCGCAGAGAGGAGTGCAGGGTCCAGAGGATGTCGGACGTGAGGGTGAGACAGAAGTGGAAGGTCACCACCAGTGTGAGCCAAGTCTCGCTCGGGAGCCGCGACATCTTGAGCTGGGAGAACGCCAGCTGCAGCAGGGAGAACGCCGACAGTACACTGGGGAATCCGACGTCCCACAGCACGAGGGACAGCAGAGCTGGGATGGTCTGTGCATCACGCATTGTGTCAGGGACATTCTGTCAACAGGGTACGACATTACAGGAGGCTGTCACATATACACTCATGGACAAAACTTAAGGAAGTGGAAAGTCTTTGATATCGCCGGTCGCTTTTTTTTTCGTGTATTTTTATTATTATTTTTTTTTTTTTGAAGAACGAGACAGAGGCAAACAAGTTAAATAAACGTTTAGAATATTTTTGTTCCGCTAGATGGCGTTCTGCCATCTAGAAATGTTCATGTGAGCCTGGCCAGGATATGCATCTTTTATTTTTAATATATATATTCAAAATAAAGTTTAAATCCAATATAAATATATAGCGAATAATCCGAGAATAATTAAAGAGAGAACTTTCTCTTATCATTAATTACCACAATTCTTATTTTATTTCTTTCTTTAATCAGACAATTTTTCTTTACAGAGTTTGAAGTTAATTACATATATATATATCTATAACCCTCCCCCAGGTTCCTGGAGCGCAGAACGCCATCTATCCGTAACTACTTAATTTCAAGTTGGATGCTTAATTCAAGAAACTATAGTTTAAAAAAAAGGGTTTGTTCAAAATGAATGGAGCGCTCAAGATTTAGGAGAGATCAATTACTTTTAAACAACAAATTAATTTGAATAAAATATGGTGGTCCTGCTTTTGGCGGGAAATCTATCGTCGTCTGCTCATTATTTAAAGCTGTCGTCTGCTTTTTTTTCTTTCTTTTAATCCAGTGTAATCAGTTCTCTTTTACATTTGATTTTATACAGCATCTTAGATTGAGGTTGCATTCGTTTTTTTACTTTCATGAATTAAATTCTAATCTAAGAGATAATTTGAATTTTATTTTTACTGATTTAAATTCTGAGAACAAAAATGAGGAGTCAAAATATTTTAAAATAGAATTAGTTAAGATGTATTACATATCTATTTAATTATACAAATATAAGAATGAATATATTATTACCTATATGAAACAATTCAGCATGGATTTTTCTTTTTCAAATAAAACCAACTTCCTACTGTCCTTTTTGCGAAGATCTGGCTTGTTGGGAAACATTTATAGATTCTCAGAGAAAGAGAAAGAACCTTTATTACCCAAAGGTATAAAACTATAAAAGAAGGACAAAATATCAAACTATATGTACATCAGCAGCTCACGCCGGCCTGTCCTATTCACTTAACCGCTAGCCTACTAAAAATACAACAAGGCTGAGCTATATAGGCAGATGACAATTACCATAGACAATATTAAAGTTATATGCAAATCACAAGAGTATTCTATCGTAGAAATATCCAGGAATTGTAACTTTCAACATGGCTCATCAGTGGTGAACCCTCCCAACGGTTTCGCTAGTTTAATCTACCAGATACTATTGTATTGGGTTATTCTGCTTATATATCCGACATACACTATAGAGAAGAATTTATTGGTTAAGGTATTTAAGCAAACTATAGAAACATAAACTTTGAGTACAATTAAACTAAATAATTGCATCAATCATCACCCTTTACTACAACAACTATTACTAATAAATATTTATTTAAATAATATTTATTATTGATATACTTTTAGTATGAAGGAAATTGCACCCAAGGGATTTCTCGGGCGAAGCCGGGTCATTCGCCTAGTTATAAATAAAGAGAGAGGAAACTTATTGCGAGAAAGGATTCAACTTTATTTAAAAGAGATATTTATAACCCAGGTACCTGGAGATATATTCATTACATTAAACTGGCGAAACCGCTGGGAGGGTTCATAACCGATGAGACAGGCCTTCCCCAATATATTATTTATTTATCCCAAGTACACTTGGTACAGGCCATGATAATCATGGTGGGTAGTTAGCGACTACTTTTACGGTAAGTGCACCACATGTCTACACATGTGAAAAGCAGTTCGACTTTGCACTTACAAATGTGCCAGAGCCCCGTTTGGTTACTTGCACTCGCTGGTGGGGTTGGACTTTTGCAAGAATCGGGGGCCATTGGAGCATTTTCTTTTTCTAATTAGAAAAAAAAAAAAGTGCCCAATGCGGGAATCGAACCTGGGTCGTAGCGGTCGAAAACCAAAGCAGTCGAAAAGCAGTTCGATTTTTGCACTTACAAATTTTTATTATATTTTATTATCCCAGTAAGAACACTATGAAATTACTTTTTATTTTGAAAAAAAAAAAAAAACATTTCGCGAACGAATAGTTTCAAATTCCATCGACAGATGGCGCTCCATATTCTTGTATTTAATTAAACCACTACTGGTTGGGCCAACATTCTACTTGGTAGAAAACTCTGGATATTCGTCGAGCGTGTTTATGTAATAAACCCTTTAATGTCGATATATTTTGTCGTTAAAATCCAATATATATATAAAAACGTGGAAGGAAATCAATTGTGTGCTCAGTGACTCCAATTTAACAAGGAGGAGGAGAATTCAAAGAAAGAGAACATTTTAAATTAAAGATTTAATCAAGTTTTTGCTCTCTTCTAGGAAAACTTGGCTGAATGACTCTTTTGAGGAAAATTCTAAAATTTTCGGACATTATTTTGTTTAGTTGTATGTGTATCGTAGTTGGGAGGAGGGTTTTCTGTGTGTTCTTTTTTTAAAACAATTTCTTAACACTAAGATTTGATCCTTAATATTACATTTATGGACAAAACTTAAGGAACTTGTATCTTTTAGTATATACAGAAGTTGTACCTTTTACCATGTATATCGGGATTGAGACTCTGAAAGATATTACAGTGATTTTTATGGGGAATGTGAAAAATACTTTAATATAAAGTCAGATCTGCTAGGAAGGTAAAATTCATATCTGGTGCCTTGATATGGCGGAGGGTGGAGAAATTCCTAGAGCGGCTAAGCCAGGAGGGGGATCAACAGAGACGCGGATAAGTCTCCAACTCCATCTTGATATAGAAGAGGACTCTGACTTATTCTTGAGGTTGGAAACTGCTCCGGAAATATATTTATTTACGGGGCGGCTAACCAGAATGAATGATTTTTGAGCTCCGAAATGGTAATAGTTTACAGCACCCGGTGGTCACCCTCCCAAGTACTGACCGGGCCCGACATTGCTTAACTTCGGTGATCGGACGTGTGCTGAGAAGATGTAAGAAAACATCTACCTATGTTTCCCCACGTGACGCAGCGGAGCGTGACCTCGGCTGCACGGGTGAGTCAGTTGTTGTTTGGCTCTCTGTATAGATGGACATTAACCCTTAGTTACTGGCGCCTATTTTCCTTACACAATTACTGGCGTTCGGCCTCTCAGGCCATCTTTTAAAATCAATAATAAACCATGTTATTTATAAAATAAAAAAAGAAATTAAACGTATACACATAATTTCCAAAGAATAAATATTTTGTTTTTTTCGAATAAACAGAGCTCTAAACAAAATTAAATGAAAATGTACAAGGAACTCTTTCTATCAAAAATACTCTAAATATATTCTAAAAAGTTCTATCTGAAATATTTTATTCAAGATTAGGTGCACAATTCAAGCATATTTCAATAGAATGATCTTTGCAGATTGGTTATTTGCATTTTTTGAATTGCATTTCAGTTCGACGATCTTTTTTACATAGGTAGCATCTTTTGCGTTTTTTGGACCAAGGACTGCCGCTTGTGGATTCCTAGATAACATATATTATTGATATTTCGTTTGAATATCAAATAAATATTTGCCTACCTCAAGTGATGAAGTTCCAGCATGCTTCTGAATTAATACTTGCAGATCTCTTGACAAATATTTGGCTTGATTTCTCATATTCAAGGCATCTCTCATTAGTTGTAGAGCAAGCTGCTTTATAAAATCTTTTCGAGCCATTCCGCCGTCTTGCTTGACAGCCTTATAAATTACTGCTGATTTTATTGCAACCACATCCAAAAAGTTGAAAAATAAACACAGGGGCCATCTTTTGGTTCTTCTTCCAACTGAATACATGTCTGATCAACTACATCTACACCACCTTTGGTCATATTATAAAATGTGATTATCTCGGGCTTTTATTGTTCAGCAGTTTCTTGATCAATTGTTGTGGTCAAATGCATTGTGGAGAGTAATATAACATATTTTCCAATTTTAGGGACATAGGGTACCAATTTTTTGTTTTTTGAAAAACCAAAAGTGGAACCGAACTTCTATTATATTATACAAAATTACAATCACAAAACACAATTTAGAATGCATATAATTGAAACAAGAGTAATAAAAAACGAATGCTCAACTTATTTGTTGCGTTTGAACGTCTATAAAACCAAAAGTGAAACGGCCAATAATAGGGGCGCTAAAATTCCCAGTGACGTAATTACTGGCGCTCGGCTTTAAAGGCCGTTTGATTTAATAACTCGGGATATACAAAATAGATTTCTCTTAAAATGAAAAGTTCTTCAAATAAATGCATTTTATTAAGCTACCTAAAATTTTGATGAAAAATATTGCATTTTGAAAATTTCGCAAATATTTTAAATTTTCACACGGCCTTTCAAGCCGAACGCCAGTAATTACGGGTTAAAACATGGTGGCAGCGATAACTGGATAAAATACGAACCCGTATATTGCAAAATATCGATTTTTGCGTACCTTGGAAGATAATTCATCATGGCTCAGATTCAACCTCCAGAAACTTTCGACTTCTCGACTCCCAACGAATGGCCCAAATGGAGGAAAAGATTCGAACGATACCTCGTGGTCAGTGGAATGAAGAAGAAAGAGGAGGCGGACAAGATCGATTTGTTCATGTACTTGATGGGCGACCGCGCGGATGATATATTCAGGACCTTCAAGTTCGAAAAGGAGGAAGAGGCAACGAAATTTGATTCCGTCCTCAAGGCGTTCGACAGCCACTTCTGTGTCAGAAAGAATATTATCTACGAACGTGCGAAATTTAATTCAAGAATCCAAGAGGATCGGGAGCCAGTGGACGAATTCATCACTTCATTGTACAAATTGGCTGATAGTTGCGAATTTGAGGGTCTTCATGAGCAGTTGATCCGTGACCGAATTGTGGTTGGAGTGAGGGTCAAAGCTTTATCTGAAAGAATGCAGTTGGACAGCGAACTGACTTTGGAAAAGGCGGTGAAAATGGTTCGACAGCAGGAAGCCGTTCGACAGCAGCAAGTCGACCTGCAGCGTCCCTCAACAAGCCAAAAGGTCAATCAGGTGAAGTTCAATTCGAAGAAACAATCACCGAAACAACAACAGCAGCCTTCGAGGAAGAAGGAGAAGTCAGCCAAAACAAGATCACGATGTCCAAAGTGCGGAGGTTTCACCCACAGGGAAGGACAGGCCTGCCGTGCTGAAGGACAAAAATGTAACCTATGTTCAAAAACTGGCCATTTTGCAAATTGCTGCCCAGATAAACAGGCAAAGACTGCGGAAGTCAAAGCTGTTTCTGAACTTGATGAAGAAATTGGTTTTCTCCTGGAGGTCTCAGCTGCGGAGGATTCATCTAATCTCGATGATGATGAAGGCGAGTGCAGGAGGCGATGGACAGCAGAAATCCAAGTGAACGGAAAAAAGGTGAAGTTTAAGCTCGACTCCCAGGCGGATGTTACATGTGTTCCTCTGTGTCTCTTCAAGAAGATAATGGGACAGCAACGACTAGTGGAAAGTGATATCAACATTAGAGCTGCTGAATTCTCCGAACTTCAGACTGTGGGTATGTTTATATCAACGCTGCGAAATGACAGTTATGAAATCAAGGAGAAGATTTATGTCATTCGTCGTTTGAGTGAACCTCTTCTGAGTCGCCGGGCATGTGAGCTCTTGAACCTGGCGAGGCGGATTGAAGTGGTTGCGACGAGAATTAACCCGATCAAGGAATTCCCTGAAGTATTTGAAGGACTGGGACAGATCGGAAACCCTTACGAAATCAAATTGAAACCTGGAGCAAAACCTTATGCTGTGCATACTCCTCGACGGGTACCAATACCTTTGATGGAAAAGCTCAGAACAAGATTGGAAGAGCTCGAGAAGGCGGGAATCATAGCACAAGTTAACGTTGCGACTGAATGGTGTGCACCGACTGTGATTGCTGGTAAACCGAATGGCGACATACGACTCTGTGTGGATCTCTCAAGGCTGAACGAACATGTACAGCGCGAAGTGCATCCCATGCCAGTGGTGGAGCACATGCTGGGGCAACTGGGGGAAGCAAGATTCTTTTCGAAACTGGACGCGAACAGTGGCTTTCACCAGATTCCGTTGAGCCCGGACTGCCAGCATTTAACGACCTTCATCACTCCTTTTGGGAGATATAAATACTGCAGAATGCCATTTGGAATCTCACTCGCCCCAGAGTATTTTCAGAAAGTTATGTCAATAATCTTGCAAGGCATGGACGGTGTAATGTGTTACCTGGACGATATCCTGATATTTGCCTCCGACTCCAAGACTCACGATCGAATTCTTCGTTTAGTGCTCCGAAAACTGAAAGAGGCGAAAGTTACACTAAACAAGGCCAAGTGTGTCTTCGGCGTGCCAAGAATTAATTTTCTTGGGCACATACTGGATGAAGACGGTATCCGACCAGATCCAGCGAAAATCGAAGCAGTGGCGAAGATGCCTGCTCCGACCGATGTTCATGGCGTAAGAAGATTTCTTGGCATGGTGAACCATCTGGGACGTAAACTCCGAACGACCTTGCCAATTGCACCAGAGAATCTTAATCCAAAGTTGGCGGACTCTCAGACCCTGAAAAGAAAGGAGGGGAGAAGGAGAAAGGATATGAAATCCAGATATGATCGACGCTGCGGAGCTACGGACATGGAGGAGCTATCCGAAGGTGACACGGTTTGGATTACAGATATGCGAACCTGGGGGATTGTAAAGAAGAAAGCATCGACACCAAGGTCGTATATGGTTGATACTCCAGTTGGGACTTTACGTCGAAACAGGTTCCATCTACGAAAAGGATATGCAGTGCAATATCCAGCCGACCCATCGACGCCGACCTTTTCGGGGGAGGAACTGGTTGAAAATGAAAAGACCCCAGTTGTGGATTATCCCTCTAACGACTCAGAAGACGGCCAGATAAGAACCCGGAGTGGACGAATTGTTAAACCTGTGGATCGCCTTCATTATTAATTATATTATGCATTTAAAGTTTGTAATGTATATATATATTTCAAGTCTTAAAAAGGGGGATGTGCTGAGAAGATGTAAGAAAACATCTACCTATGTTTCCCCACGTGACGCAGCGGAGCGTGACCTCGGCTGCACGGGTGAGTCAGTTGTTGTTTGGCTCTCTGTATAGATGGACATTAAAACAGGACGAGAACCGGTGTTTTCAATGTGGTCGTAGGCAATGCTTCTACATGTGGATAAACCTGCTATTAGGCCATCAGCATATGGATGTTGTTGTGGAAAGGGAAAACCACCTCATTTTTATCAAGAAAACCCTAAAGTGAATATTCAAAACTGGTTGAAAGCGGAATAAACCAGTTGGAACTAGTTTAAATAGGTCATCAGAGCCTCAGTATAGACCAACCCTAAAGTGAATGGGTCAACTGGATCAAGAAGGCAACTTTGATCTCAGCCAAAAGGTCGAGAAACGATATCGACCACGTATTTCCACCGAATCGATCGGCTTTGAGGAATCTGATTACAGGATTCATCTGAAATAGGAATTCCCCATCAATCAATAAAGAAGTCACCGAGTATTAAATAATAAATCCTTATCACAGAATAACTAACCCTAGAATTGTGGAGAACAGAGCTATACAAATCCCTGACCTCAATCCCTCTTGTTTATTGCACACATATTTACACATCGTTACCTCACGGTCGATCTAACCAATCACCGCCCACCACTAGGGAAGGTTTAGCATTCTTCCGATAAAATGGATTTTTTTTTTTGTTCTCTTATACTTGATTTTTACACGGATTCCCAGTTTAAAACTAACTTTATTGGGTGCCGTTCAACTCAGCTTATCATATTTCCAATGAAGAATATGTACAGGTTCATCACATTTACAATGTTTTCACGTATTTACAAGGTTAGTGTCTTGTGGTACGGGATACCGGGTTCTAGATGTTCTTTCTTCTAAATTTGGATATTTTTTCTAATTTTGTTTTGACTACATGTCTCGGTTTGGGGTTCCTTTTCTTCAATTCTTGTTTGAAGTTGCAAGCTTCATTGAAGTTTAAGTTTTTCTGATATTTCGAAGAGAAGAAGGGAGAAAGTTGAATGCTTATTTTAAAATGGAATAATCCTCCATATATCTCTCTCTTTTTCCATCTCTTATTTTTTTGATAGTTTAACGAAGATGTATAGAAAAATTCTTCTAGTACTGGAAAAGTAGAAGATGAAGAACAACTCCAGACCAGAATAATGTAAACCTGAGCGGGTCAATTTTATACTATAAATACCGTGATATATGTGTATGGAAGGAACTAAATTACTCATGGACAAAATTTAAGGAAATGAAGGTCTTTGATGTCTCCAATCGTCGTTTAATTTTTTTATTTTTAAAGAAGAAGACAGAGGCCATTTTGTTCACTTGGTTATATCATGTGTTTTCAATAAATTATAATTCAATATTTTTTCTTTCTCTTTTTACTCTGTATATATCGTTATTTCCTTTGTCTCACTGCTTTGTTCTTATGCATACCTCTGGTGAATCCTGTATAGGGTCAGTGACCCTAAATAAAGGCTTTTTGTTGTTGTTGTTGTGTTTTCAATAAAGGTCACTGTAATATATTTCAGAGTTATTGTCTCAATCCCGATATACATGCTATAAAAGATACAACTTCCTTAAGTTTTGTCCATGAGTGTAGACTTTAAAAAGGAATAAAAAGAATCTAGTTGCTTTACCTGTTTTTATCTATTATGTCGATAAATATATATTATGCAAATAGCAAATTTCTAAATCATGATGCAAAAAATATAAGTGATTCAAAAATGAGTCGAAATTATATATGTACGTGAAATCTATCCCCGTAAAGCCTGATGTTTTGACCTTATAATTTGATACATTAATGTATTGAATTGTGAGCTATATATATGTGGTATGCAGGAAAAAGGCGGGAAAAAGCAGAAGATTGGAACGCCATCATCAACCAGTTATCAATTGAACCTCTTAAGAAAAACCCAGAGTTCAAACTTAAAAAAAAATAATAATAAAAATAATACATAAAAAAAATTGAACTAAAGTGAAATTATACTGGGATCAGGTGGATAAACTAATTTTAAAAAAAGCAACTCCTGATTGTATAAATGAAAATTTCTGATGGCTTACGCCATCTGTCGGAATAAATTTCAACTAATCGTTAATTTTTAATTGTGCCAAAATATTGGCCAAATAGTTTTTTTTTTTTTCAAAAGTTAAATGAAGACTTTTCCGGTATTCCGATTTTAGATATATCCTTCTCTGTCACACGTACGAAGGTGTGGTATGCAAATATACGTAAACAGCCTAGAAAACTTATCTACATATCACCGTGGATATAATTGGAATTTCACGTATTTCCTTGAAGTCTGTGATTTATAAATAGAATGATCACATGATCCATTTCACACCAGACGATTACTTTCAAAATAAACAGCTGCAAACGATGGAGAAAAAAAAAAACTTTCCATTCAATTGAAAAGCTTTCTCGTTTCTTTCACAAAGAGATTTTATTTTTAGAGTTGGGTATTTTTAAAACTCTTTTAAAAAATGAATATCTACCTTGAGAGAAGGAAATAAATAATTTTTTTTTTACAAAAACTTCCAAGAGTGCCCCTGCTGTGATGAGCAACCACTTTAACGTTTTTACATATTTACTTGGTTAGTATCTTATGGTATAGGATTATTAGCTTTCTTTGTCGTGATTGTTTTTTTCTTTTGTCAAGTTTTAACTACGCATTTCCCCTCCACTTTTATCTTCAATTTTTATATAAGGTAATCCCAAAAGTTCCTAAACATATTATGATTTATATTTTGCAAGTGTCTACGAACTTTTGGGACAACCTTGTAGCTAATAGAGAAGCTGGCTTGTGAAGTTCTTTTTCTTCTTTGTTTGAAGTTTACATGCTTCTTGGAAGGTTATGTTTTCGATTTTTCTGATTTTTCGTGGAAATTAAACGGTTATCTTATTATGAAATCATTTGTTTTCTATCTTAAGATGATTTTTCTGCCAAATTTCTCTGTCAACCCCGGTTAATTCAGAAAATGATGATAATACAATTGATATATTATTTTTAATGGGCATCATAACAAGATTCTTTCTGCGAAGCATTCACACTCGAGCAGCATATACAAATAAGGAAAATTAAAAGGGAGAACCTCCAATTTTTCAATCTATATATTTAGCTATATGCAAACTTTTCCAAATGTTTTTTTTTTAAAGTAATTTTATAGTGGAAAATAGTAACAAAAACACAATTTTTTTTTATGTTTTGAAGAATTGATTCAGTAGTTTTATTATTTATTTTGTGAAAAAGTTACTCATAGATATTTGGTGATATTCATTAATCATCATTAAGTATCATAATATCTTTGAGGTAATTTTAAAATATGTCAAGATTCTTCTGGAGTGGATGTTTGGCCAAAAATATTATTTGAAACAAATTTAATTATTTACTTTTAGAATTATTTAAGCTTAAAAAGTCGTATGACCTCTGAGCAATGCCTCGAATTTACTCGAGTGGATTTTAACTAGAACATGTTCTTTTTTTTTTTATATCAAATACTAGTCGAATGACCCGGGCAACGCCCGTGTTTTACCCGATTGAATGTTTTGATTCAAATACTATTTGTTACAATTATAAATTGGCGCCTTAAATAAATGCATATGTTAGTTAATAACTATAGCCTATGTGCTTTATCTGTCTATGTACTGTTGGCTTCCGTAGGCGTCTCTTACTGGGAAAAAGAAAGAGAGGATTCCATTTAGTTATTAACTAATATATGCATTTATTTAAGGAGCGACCCGCTCTAACACAATAGTTACAAAAACGAAAAAGCGAGTGGGGGGGCAAAGGTGGCGTGATCGTAGCCAACCAATAGGAGAGCGCCATTCCAAAAAAAAAAAAAAAAAGCAAACGGTGACAGAGATGAAAACTGAAGAATTAAGAGATGAAGAACGCATGACGCTCGTAACTGTATATAGAATATTTCTTACAATTGATATCCGGTTTCACTCTTGTTTTCTTATCGAGTGAATGTTTTCCAATGATGAATCCTTTAAGTGTCAGTATATAATAATTATATCATAATTCTTGTTCTTCCTGTTCCAGAATAACTTTATAAGGTGCCGTTCAAAAAGAACAACCTAAATTGAACCTGTTCCCTAATATTTGGCCAACCCTAATTTTTTCTGAAAATATTTTGAGGTATTGCTCCCTTATTATCAATTTATTGTACAATATTAACTTAAAGGTGATTAATATTTTTTTTAAATAACACAGAGTTTTCTAAAAATAAATTAGCGCAATATCTTAATTTATCACTATTTTTTATTAATAAAAAAAAAACCCACTCAGAGCAGGCAGTTCCCAGAAGCGAGCGATCATCAAAGAGCTACAAGAACTCAACTTCACGCTCAGGGAAAGGCCCCACACCTCCTCATCGCGGGTGGCGTTCCGTCGAAGTTCGGTTATCGAACTGCGTACGAAACTTTAGAAATGATCCCTTGAAGTAAGGTCATTCAAATTTTTCGGGGTCAAAAAATCGCCTATATCGGCGTTTTATTATTTCCGTAAACGGGTAGTCAAAGCAAAAATCAAATTTTCTTAATTTTCATTTAAGATAACTAATTGATTAATTACAAAAATTTCATATATAGCTTAGAATATTTTGAAAACTGTAGAATTATGTATAAAACAAAAAATTCTCAACTAATGACTTCTATATCGCCATCTATCGATAAACTTTGTAACTATTTTGAATTTTTTTTTCTTGATAAGATTTTTTAGGGAAATTTGGAAAAAAAATAAATATATGTTGATTACAAATAGTTATTTTTATTTTTTTAAATCAAATAAAAAAGAGTTTACTTGGTTTTATAAATATTGGTATATAAATATTTAACAAAAAGCAAAACACGTGCAAACACAGCAGCAGTGCTACCGATCTTACAGTAATAAAATCTAATATTTACCTATATATAGCACACAAACACAATTTTTTTAAATATAATAATATAAGAACTATTATAGAATTAATATATTGTTTCGTATATACAGTCGAACTTGGATAATTCGAACCCCAAGGGACCATAAAAAAATTCGAATTATCCAAAAATTCGAATTAAAAACGGAAATTCTATTTATAGGAAATTATAGGGACCAAGATAAATATTCGAATTAAAGAGGTTTTCGAATTAAAGAAGTTCGAATTATCCAAGTTCTACTGTATAACAAATCTTGTCTTAAACGGGCCCCGTTGGAAATATCTATATCACGTGTTTAACAAGACATTGTCTGGAGGAAAACTCTCTCAAGTTAGGGAAACCTCCCTTGCTGAAGAAATTTGTACACACACACAACTATATATTTAAAAAAAAGGCATATCCTGACCAAGAGCACATGTGCTTTTTAGAAGGCAGAGCGCCATCTGGTGGAACAAAAATCAACTATTCATTGATTTAACCTGTTCCCTGATATTTGGCCAACCCAATTTCTTGATAAATCAAGAAAAGCTATCCACGAACGCGTTTCGCGCTTTTGGCGCTCGTTAATGTATACGCCTATATATATTCCTCTACATTTTATCTACCCTTTATTTACTGTTTTATTATATATTTTCCACCTTTGTAACAATTGATTAAAAGAATCAACTAAATTGTTGCAATTGTCAATTGTCTATATCGAATGGAGCCACGTGTTTTCTTTCTCGTGGCTTTCGATGAAAGCAGTGAAGCCTTTGCGATATCCTGTTCCAAAATAACTTTATCAGGTATCACTTAAAAAGAGCACAACCTAGCTTATGTTATTTACAATTGTTTTTGCGTATCCTTAGTACACGTGGTACAGGCCATGATAATCATAGTGAGTAGAAGTAGTCGACTGCTTTTACTGTAAATACACCAGATGTCTAGACATGTGAAAAGCAGTTCGAATTTGCACTTACAAATGTGCCAGAGCCCCGTTTATTTACTTGCACTCGCTGGTGAGGTTGGACTTTTGCAAGAATGGGGGGCCATTGGAGCATTTTTTTTTTTATCAGAAAAAAGTGTCCAATGCGGGAATCGAACCCGGGTCTTAGCGGTCGAAAACCAAAGGTTTAGTCCATCCGACCCCTGTTATTTACAATGAATAATATGAACAGGTTCTTCAAAAAAAAAAAGTGTACAATGCGAGATTCAATCCCGGTTCATGGCTGTCTGGAAACGGACGGTATATACGGCCACCAACTTCTATATTATAATTGAGATATGATGCTGGAAATGTTATCTGAAAAACACTGTAGAGAGATTGTATGTTACAAATGGCGATGTGTTAGTGTTGTATATATATTAATTAATTGTTCCACAGAGTGTGTGTAAGTTCACAGGTAAATAGGCGCTAACCGAAACAGAGAAAAGTTCCTTTGTTTAATATTAGTTTCCCTTTTATATTTTGTTCTCTCTCTTGTAAATCAATAAATATAATGTTTAATTAATAATTATTGGAATCAGTTTCATTAATAATTCTAAGCAAAGTCAACAGTTAGCTCTAGCGGGAGAGAGAACATAAATAAAAGTATATACAGTTAAACCTGTCTATAGCGCCCCCCTCTAAATAGCGCCTCCTTCTCTATAGCGCCCGATTTTAAATACCTAGTACGATGTGATTTACATTAAAAGTGACCTGTCTATAGCACCCCCTCTCTATATCACCATATTTTGGTGAGTCCCAAGAGGGGGCGCTATAGACAGGTTTAACTGTATATATCTCCCAAGAATTCCCCTCTATATATGAACAATACATTTATTATTATAATTTTTACAATACACCTATCCCCCGATTTACACGGTACTTGTTTTACACGTTTTCGCTTTTACACGGTTTTACAAATAAGTTTTTTTTTGCTTTGTTTTTATCGCACTATACTAAATGCTACTGTGATTGAACACATGCGCTGTGTACACATCTCACGAGGAATCCCGAGCTTATGTGCTGACTACATATTTTAACCTGTCAATGCATTTTATTTTTATTTCTGTGTACACCTATCCCCCGATTTACACGTTTTTCTCAGGAACGTATCTACCGTGTAAATCGGGGGATAAGTGTATTACAATATTTTAACTGTAAAAGGGTCGTTTAAAATCCGAAATCTTGTAAACTCGTTAATAGTGTGATAAAGAAACATATCCTCAGAGAGATTTATATTTGATTAATTGATACAGAGGATTCTAATAAACAATACAGTCTACATCGTAAATATTGAGGCTGCCTGGCCGGCATTCTTATTTCTTGAAAATGAAGATACTTCGGCCAGTAAATCTTTTTATTACCTCAACGTTTCGACAAAAATCTTTTGTCCTCGTCGATTTTTGTCGAAACGTCGAGGTAATAAAAAGATTTACTGGCCGAAGTATCTTTATTTTCAAGAAATACAGTCTACAGTATTATAGTGGTAAAATAAACTGGTAAAAACCGGTGAAAGGGTTTACTACTGTTGACGCTATAGATAGGTTTAACTGTATTTTGATACAGGATAACCTATTAAACATATTTATTGAAGGACACACATTAAAGGACATCAGATCAAGAGGTCATTCTTGTATTACATTTATGGATAACCTGAAGGTCAGTTGAAAACTATGGATCGATCCTATTTTAGGATCCTGATGGACACATACTATATACAGTTACGAGCGTCTTTCCTAATCAATCAGCCGACTCTGTCACCGTTTGCTTTTATTGGTTGGCTACGGTCACGCCACCTTTGCCCCCCCCCGCCGGCAGCGCGCGCCCGTTGGCTGCCGGCGAGCACGTGACTTCCCTGTGCGCGCGCATGGCGGGCGGTAGGCTATAGTTATTAACTAACATATGCAATTAATTAAGGCGCCAATTTAGAATTGTAACAAATAGTATTTTAATCAAAACATTCAATCGGGTAAAACACGGGCGTTGCCCGGGTCATTCGGCTAGTTATTCTTATAAACATATGGGTAATTTTCAATCCTTTCAACTGGCTTATCAAAAGTATGAAAAAAGGCATCTCCTTATCGTGCAACTGAATGTTGCTGATGGCTTGCGCCATCTATCGAAGTAAATATCAACTATTTTCGTTGATTTTTAAGTTGATATTTATTCCGTTAGATGGCGCAAGCCATCAGCAACTTCCAGTTGAACTATAAGAAGATGCCTTTTTTCATAATTTATGCACCTTATCGCAGTACAATATCACATTTGTACTATTTTTTTCACATTATCAAAAGTAGTCTTCTCAGAGCTCTGAAAAACCCGCCTTTCCTCGAAAACCTGATTTTTCACAGTCAAAATGATACTCATTGTTAAATTCTTAATTAATTTATATAAAATTTATTAATTATAATTAATATAGCATATCAAAAGATATAAATCTCCTGGCTAATATAATCAAACAAATGCTGAAGGTTTCTGGAGATGAGATTCTTTATCTTTATTATAAACGTAATCTAATAAACTTAATTTAATAAAGAAACTTAGCTCTAGTAACATTTGTTTGACTTAATGTAGAATATTGATGACTTTTCAACTAGCATTTAATTTTACCATAAACTTATGGAAACTATTTGTGTCCTCAATTTATTGTTAGGTTGCATTGAAAAGGACATTTGTTTCAACACTTTATTAATCGCACAATTTAGAACCCTTTCAATTTTTTTCAGAGAACACCATCTGATTTTATTGAGGCGTGAAGACCTGAAATGCACTTTCTGTGGATCAGGAATAACAACGGAGATGTTGCACTACTTATTTGACTGTGCTGCTTTGTCTGAGGAAAGACGAAAACTAAATGATAAAACGGGGCAACTTTGTCCTTCATTTCCGGCACTAATTAATGAAATATCAAAAAATAGGTATATAGCGATGGCGATATTTGGATTCCACAAGACTATATCCCGGAAAAAGGCCACACAGTGTTCTCCCCATCCATTGTGAACTGGCGAATCCTGTATAGGGCGAGAGGCCCTAAATAAAGGCTTTGTTGTTGTTGTTGTTTCAACACTTTACTAATGTTTTATTAAATAATAATTTTTCTTTTCTCCAGCCAATACACTTACCTTAGAAATGGGGTCAAGTTCATGACATCTATTTACTTTTTTTTTTAAACTTATGGCAACTATTTGTGTCCTCAATTTGGGTTACTTTGAAAAGGACATTTGTTTCAACACTTTTACACTCATGTTTTATTAAATGTTTCTTTTCTTCAGCCAATGCACTTACATTAGCAATGTGACCAAATTTATGGCATCTATTATATATTTTTCTAAAAAACAACAACAACAACAACAAAAAAAACCCTGCTGTTTGATTAGGTTTCATACACCTTAAACATTTGTTCTTTTTTTTTTTTTTCACTTTTTGCCTCTTTTTTAAAATATTCCTTAAAAAATTCGTTTATTCTCGAGAATGGTCAAATTTTCTGCTATATTTATTTTTGCAATTTCATGTATGCTAAAGTTATTTTTAGAAAAATAGATTCTGTAATTTTAGTATTTATTTTGTGAAAAAGGAAAATTTCTCATAGATTATAAAGATGATGATGTTATTAATTCGTTATCATTAAACATCATCATATCTTTGAAGATTTTAAAAAATACTTCCGGGTTTTGCTTGTAGTGGATGTTTGCCCAAAAGTATAGTTCTGAAAAATGTCAATTATTTTTATATAGAATTATTATTCTTATATATAACTAGCTGAATGACACAAGGAAATCCCCTGGATTTACTCGAATGCAAATTTTATCCAAGTGTATATGTATAAAATGAAATTATATATGTTTCAATCCAATAAAATGTTTACAATTATTTATTATTTAACTTCCTTAAGTTTTATCCATGAGTGTATATCTACCACAACATTTCTCTTTTATTGGACGCGGCCCCCAGTTTAATTTTCAAAATAATACTAATATGCAAATAATATATAAAAATTTCAATACGATTTATTAGGGTATTTCTAAATCCGTTCGTAGAACGGGTAATCTCGTCTAGTCGTTATAATAGTTACATTAATAATAAATTAACACGAATTATGTAAATGGATATATATTTTTTATCTACCTAATACGCATACTAGAACCTATATTATAATAACAAACATTTATTTACGATTTTTCACAGAAATACAAAGATTAAAACACGCATAAGGCGCGAAAAACAGTTTTATTTAAAAGTATTCTATATAGAGATAAGAGAGTTTAAATATTTAGCGTCATAAGTGCGAGCAGCCAATCAAATCTCTCGAAAATAAACCCCACGTTGGGCGCCAATGTAAGTGCGCTGATTTCTCTTTCCGGCAGTCATTCCCTCACTGATCTAGTTCTCCTCTAATGACTGGGGGAGATAAAGTGGTGCTTAGTTAGTGACTCTGCTTCCTCTATTACCTTCAGATTACGTGAGCTTACAGAACACTTTTGTTTTGATCAATTTTTTTTTGTTAAAATAAAAAAAGATATATGTGTTTGTGTTTAAAAGAGAGCTATTAAGAAATCTTGAGTATGAATTCATTTTCCGCACTAAAATGAAGCAAAGAATATGCAAATGTAGTCTTAAACTTGGACCAACTGTTTATCAACTCCTCAAAACTAATCTTTCTTAACTGCAATTTAAGATAAACAAACTCAAATTGTTATTAGCCTGCCTTGTTTGCATTTTAATAACATTTTGTGTAAATGCTATCTATGCAAATAAGTAACTGGAGAAGTGAATATGTCTGCAAATAAACAAATATTCTATATACAGTTACGAGCGTCATGCGTTCTTAATCAATTCTTCAGTTTTCATCTCTGTCACCGTTTGCTTTTTTTTTTGGAATGGCGCTCTCCTATTGGTTAGCTACGATCACGCCACCTTTGCCCCCCCCCACCCACTCGCTTTTTCGTTTTTGTAACTATTGTGTTGGAGCGGGTCGCTCCTTAAATAAATGCATATATTAGTTAATAACCAAATGGAATCCTCTCTTTCTTTTTCCCAGTAAGAGACGCCTACGGAAGCCAACAGTACGTAGACAGATAAAGCACATAGGCTATAGTTATTAACTAACATATGCATTTATTTAAGGCGCCAATTTATAATTGTGTAACAAATAGTATTTGAATCAAAACATTCAATCGGGTAAAACACGGGCGTTGCCCGGGTCATTCGGCTAGTATATACATATATATGTTCATACATATACCAAAAGAGGCATCTTTCCCTCTCTATATATACATTATAACAATGCATTTGTCTATCACCCCAGTAAAAAAACACTTGAAGGTGATGATAAAGAATGAGCCCCACAACATCAGTTATGGAAATTCCAGACAAAAGCCAACAACCTGTATACCATAGTTTCGGACTAGGGCCCTCATCAGTACACATCAGTACTTCGATATCACAACATCCTACAAGAGGAGTTGGGAAATCGGTCGAATTTGACAAAAGGGGTTTAAGCTGATGAAGTAATAAAGGCCAATTTTCAGGCTAGATTACAACATAAAGTTACGGGAGGATGATATTCATGTACCAAAAGAGGTATATCTCCCTGTTAGGTAGCGGAACGAGAATACTAAGAAAGTCCGCCACCTTCTGATAACAATTTAAAGTGTCCTGTCCAAGTGCTGGAAAAATGGGAGATAAACTCCGTAAAACTATTTATTTCAAAGAAGGAAGGTTAACAATTAAAAGAGTTAAAGTTAAAGGAACCAAAAACAAGGACAGCGGCAATCCCAGATGCTGTCTCGAAGCGCGCTAAGCTCCGTCTTCTTGTGGACTCCCCGGCACCTGATGCTATCCTAGTTTTTATAGGAAACGCGCTGTACCTAATTTTTTAATCTGTGGAAGCCGATTTACATAGATATTTTTCCCAAAGCCTAGTTTGCATAGTCTTCTTTCTCGCAAAATTTGCCTAGGCTTTCTTACATACTCCCTTTAAATATGTATTAGAACAATGTATTTTGTTGATAATTCTACCTATTCCATAAATCCCTCCGTAGGATGTTATGAAATTGAAACCGTCCCTGTACTGATGAAGGCTATAGCCTGAAACCATGGTATACAGGTTGGCTTTTTGTCTGAATTTTCCAAAACTGGTGTTTTGGATTATTCTTCATCATTACCTTTACGTTTTGTACTGGGGTGATAAACAAAATAACACATTGTTCTAATACATATATAAAGGGAGAGGTGCCTCTTTAGCATATGAATACCATCCTCCCGCAACTTTATGTTATATAAATGTATGTATTTTTAATTAAAAAGGCATATATTGTTATAATACCTTGATAAAGGTTGGCGTTCAGCCAATTGAAATATTTGTAAAATAAATGATATTTTGATCCAATATATGCCTTTTTAATTAAACATTTATTTATGGATTGCTCTAATTTCAATATACATATATATATATTCTAGGTACTTACTACGAGTTCCATAATTAGACATCACAAGGTTTCTATATATATTTTATGTACTGTATTTTATTTTCAATGGAACTTCCCATATAGTCTCATTTAAATACACAGTGTAGAGTAAAATTTGTTTTAAGCAGTAGCTCAAGGGACTGAAGGAAAAATGGAAAGGTAATACAGGTTGCCTATTTTGTGATACAGGTTCGACGAAAATCGACGAGGACAAAAGATTTTTGTCGAAACGTCGAGGTAATAAAAAGATTTACTGGCCGAAGTATCTTTATTTTCAAGAAATACAGTCTACAGTATTATAGTGGTAAAATAAACTGGTAAAAACCGGTGAAAGGGTTTACTACTGTTGACGCTATAGATAGGTTTAACTGTATTTTGATACAGGATAACCTATTAAACATATTTATTGAAGGACACACATTAAAGGACATCAGATCAAGAGGTCATTCTTGTATTACATTTATGGATAACCTGAAGGTCAGTTGAAAACTATGGATCGATCCTATTTTAGGATCCTGATGGACACATACTATATACAGTTACGAGCGTCTTTCCTAATCAATCAGCCGACTCTGTCACCGTTTGCTTTTATTGGTTGGCTACGGTCACGCCACCTTTGCCCCCCCCCGCCGGCAGCGCGCGCCCGTTGGCTGCCGGCGAGCACGTGACTTCCCTGTGCGCGCGCATGGCGGGCGGTAGGCTATAGTTATTAACTAACATATGCAATTAATTAAGGCGCCAATTTAGAATTGTAACAAATAGTATTTTAATCAAAACATTCAATCGGGTAAAACACGGGCGTTGCCCGGGTCATTCGGCTAGTTATTCTTATAAACATATGGGTAATTTTCAATCCTTTCAACTGGCTTATCAAAAGTATGAAAAAAGGCATCTCCTTATCGTGCAACTGAATGTTGCTGATGGCTTGCGCCATCTATCGAAGTAAATATCAACTATTTTCGTTGATTTTTAAGTTGATATTTATTCCGTTAGATGGCGCAAGCCATCAGCAACTTCCAGTTGAACTATAAGAAGATGCCTTTTTTCATAATTTATGCACCTTATCGCAGTACAATATCACATTTGTACTATTTTTTTCACATTATCAAAAGTAGTCTTCTCAGAGCTCTGAAAAACCCGCCTTTCCTCGAAAACCTGATTTTTCACAGTCAAAATGATACTCATTGTTAAATTCTTAATTAATTTATATAAAATTTATTAATTATAATTAATATAGCATATCAAAAGATATAAATCTCCTGGCTAATATAATCAAACAAATGCTGAAGGTTTCTGGAGATGAGATTCTTTATCTTTATTATAAACGTAATCTAATAAACTTAATTTAATAAAGAAACTTAGCTCTAGTAACATTTGTTTGACTTAATGTAGAATATTGATGACTTTTCAACTAGCATTTAATTTTACCATAAACTTATGGAAACTATTTGTGTCCTCAATTTATTGTTAGGTTGCATTGAAAAGGACATTTGTTTCAACACTTTATTAATCGCACAATTTAGAACCCTTTCAATTTTTTTCAGAGAACACCATCTGATTTTATTGAGGCGTGAAGACCTGAAATGCACTTTCTGTGGATCAGGAATAACAACGGAGATGTTGCACTACTTATTTGACTGTGCTGCTTTGTCTGAGGAAAGACGAAAACTAAATGATAAAACGGGGCAACTTTGTCCTTCATTTCCGGCACTAATTAATGAAATATCAAAAAATAGGTATATAGCGATGGCGATATTTGGATTCCACAAGACTATATCCCGGAAAAAGGCCACACAGTGTTCTCCCCATCCATTGTGAACTGGCGAATCCTGTATAGGGCGAGAGGCCCTAAATAAAGGCTTTGTTGTTGTTGTTGTTTCAACACTTTACTAATGTTTTATTAAATAATAATTTTTCTTTTCTCCAGCCAATACACTTACCTTAGAAATGGGGTCAAGTTCATGACATCTATTTACTTTTTTTTTTAAACTTATGGCAACTATTTGTGTCCTCAATTTGGGTTACTTTGAAAAGGACATTTGTTTCAACACTTTTACACTCATGTTTTATTAAATGTTTCTTTTCTTCAGCCAATGCACTTACATTAGCAATGTGACCAAATTTATGGCATCTATTATATATTTTTCTAAAAAACAACAACAACAACAAAAAAAAACCCTGCTGTTTGATTAGGTTTCATACACCTTAAACATTTGTTCTTTTTTTTTTTTTTCACTTTTTGCCTCTTTTTTAAAATATTCCTTAAAAAATTCGTTTATTCTCGAGAATGGTCAAATTTTCTGCTATATTTATTTTTGCAATTTCATGTATGCTAAAGTTATTTTTAGAAAAATAGATTCTGTAATTTTAGTATTTATTTTGTGAAAAAGGAAAATTTCTCATAGATTATAAAGATGATGATGTTATTAATTCGTTATCATTAAACATCATCATATCTTTGAAGATTTTAAAAAATACTTCCGGGTTTTGCTTGTAGTGGATGTTTGCCCAAAAGTATAGTTCTGAAAAATGTCAATTATTTTTATATAGAATTATTATTCTTATATATAACTAGCTGAATGACACAAGGAAATCCCCTGGATTTACTCGAATGCAAATTTTATCCAAGTGTATATGTATAAAATGAAATTATATATGTTTCAATCCAATAAAATGTTTACAATTATTTATTATTTAACTTCCTTAAGTTTTATCCATGAGTGTATATCTACCACAACATTTCTCTTTTATTGGACGCGGCCCCCAGTTTAATTTTCAAAATAATACTAATATGCAAATAATATATAAAAATTTCAATACGATTTATTAGGGTATTTCTAAATCCGTTCGTAGAACGGGTAATCTCGTCTAGTCGTTATAATAGTTACATTAATAATAAATTAACACGAATTATGTAAATGGATATATATTTTTTATCTACCTAATACGCATACTAGAACCTATATTATAATAACAAACATTTATTTACGATTTTTCACAGAAATACAAAGATTAAAACACGCATAAGGCGCGAAAAACAGTTTTATTTAAAAGTATTCTATATAGAGATAAGAGAGTTTAAATATTTAGCGTCATAAGTGCGAGCAGCCAATCAAATCTCTCGAAAATAAACCCCACGTTGGGCGCCAATGTAAGTGCGCTGATTTCTCTTTCCGGCAGTCATTCCCTCACTGATCTAGTTCTCCTCTAATGACTGGGGGAGATAAAGTGGTGCTTAGTTAGTGACTCTGCTTCCTCTATTACCTTCAGATTACGTGAGCTTACAGAACACTTTTGTTTTGATCAATTTTTTTTTGTTAAAATAAAAAAAGATATATGTGTTTGTGTTTAAAAGAGAGCTATTAAGAAATCTTGAGTATGAATTCATTTTCCGCACTAAAATGAAGCAAAGAATATGCAAATGTAGTCTTAAACTTGGACCAACTGTTTATCAACTCCTCAAAACTAATCTTTCTTAACTGCAATTTAAGATAAACAAACTCAAATTGTTATTAGCCTGCCTTGTTTGCATTTTAATAACATTTTGTGTAAATGCTATCTATGCAAATAAGTAACTGGAGAAGTGAATATGTCTGCAAATAAACAAATATTCTATATACAGTTACGAGCGTCATGCGTTCTTAATCAATTCTTCAGTTTTCATCTCTGTCACCGTTTGCTTTTTTTTTTTGGAATGGCGCTCTCCTATTGGTTAGCTACGATCACGCCACCTTTGCCCCCCCCCACCCACTCGCTTTTTCGTTTTTGTAACTATTGTGTTGGAGCGGGTCGCTCCTTAAATAAATGCATATATTAGTTAATAACCAAATGGAATCCTCTCTTTCTTTTTCCCAGTAAGAGACGCCTACGGAAGCCAACAGTACGTAGACAGATAAAGCACATAGGCTATAGTTATTAACTAACATATGCATTTATTTAAGGCGCCAATTTATAATTGTGTAACAAATAGTATTTGAATCAAAACATTCAATCGGGTAAAACACGGGCGTTGCCCGGGTCATTCGGCTAGTATATACATATATATGTTCATACATATACCAAAAGAGGCATCTTTCCCTCTCTATATATACATTATAACAATGCATTTGTCTATCACCCCAGTAAAAAAACACTTGAAGGTGATGATAAAGAATGAGCCCCACAACATCAGTTATGGAAATTCCAGACAAAAGCCAACAACCTGTATACCATAGTTTCGGACTAGGGCCCTCATCAGTACACATCAGTACTTCGATATCACAACATCCTACAAGAGGAGTTGGGAAATCGGTCGAATTTGACAAAAGGGGTTTAAGCTGATGAAGTAATAAAGGCCAATTTTCAGGCTAGATTACAACATAAAGTTACGGGAGGATGATATTCATGTACCAAAAGAGGTATATCTCCCTGTTAGGTAGCGGAACGAGAATACTAAGAAAGTCCGCCACCTTCTGATAACAATTTAAAGTGTCCTGTCCAAGTGCTGGAAAAATGGGAGATAAACTCCGTAAAACTATTTATTTCAAAGAAGGAAGGTTAACAATTAAAAGAGTTAAAGTTAAAGGAACCAAAAACAAGGACAGCGGCAATCCCAGATGCTGTCTCGAAGCGCGCTAAGCTCCGTCTTCTTGTGGACTCCCCGGCACCTGATGCTATCCTAGTTTTTATAGGAAACGCGCTGTACCTAATTTTTTAATCTGTGGAAGCCGATTTACATAGATATTTTTCCCAAAGCCTAGTTTGCATAGTCTTCTTTCTCGCAAAATTTGCCTAGGCTTTCTTACATACTCCCTTTAAATATGTATTAGAACAATGTATTTTGTTGATAATTCTACCTATTCCATAAATCCCTCCGTAGGATGTTATGAAATTGAAACCGTCCCTGTACTGATGAAGGCTATAGCCTGAAACCATGGTATACAGGTTGGCTTTTTGTCTGAATTTTCCAAAACTGGTGTTTTGGATTATTCTTCATCATTACCTTTACGTTTTGTACTGGGGTGATAAACAAAATAACACATTGTTCTAATACATATATAAAGGGAGAGGTGCCTCTTTAGCATATGAATACCATCCTCCCG
Source organism: Cordylochernes scorpioides (assembly GCA_030710605.1). Taxonomy (NCBI): domain Eukaryota; kingdom Metazoa; phylum Arthropoda; class Arachnida; order Pseudoscorpiones; family Chernetidae; genus Cordylochernes; species Cordylochernes scorpioides. Next base: position 15,711,113 of record CP092868.1, read on the forward strand.
CAACTTTATGTTATATAAATGTATGTATTTTTAATTAAAAAGGCATATATTGTTATAATACCTTGATAAAGGTTGGCGTTCAGCCAATTGAAATATTTGTAAAATAAATGATATTTTGATCCAATATATGCCTTTTTAATTAAACATTTATTTATGGATTGCTCTAATTTCAATATACATATATATATATTCTAGGTACTTACTACGAGTTCCATAATTAGACATCACAAGGTTTCTATATATATTTTATGTACTGTATTTTATTTTCAATGGAACTTCCCATATAGTCTCATTTAAATACACAGTGTAGAGTAAAATTTGTTTTAAGCAGTAGCTCAAGGGACTGAAGGAAAAATGGAAAGGTAATACAGGTTGCCTATTTTGTGATACAGGTTCGACGAAAATCGACGAGGACAAAAGATTTTTGTCGAAACGTCGAGGTAATAAAAAGATTTACTGGCCGAAGTATCTTTATTTTCAAGAAATACAGTCTACAGTATTATAGTGGTAAAATAAACTGGTAAAAACCGGTGAAAGGGTTTACTACTGTTGACGCTATAGATAGGTTTAACTGTATTTTGATACAGGATAACCTATTAAACATATTTATTGAAGGACACACATTAAAGGACATCAGATCAAGAGGTCATTCTTGTATTACATTTATGGATAACCTGAAGGTCAGTTGAAAACTATGGATCGATCCTATTTTAGGATCCTGATGGACACATACTATATACAGTTACGAGCGTCTTTCCTAATCAATCAGCCGACTCTGTCACCGTTTGCTTTTATTGGTTGGCTACGGTCACGCCACCTTTGCCCCCCCCCGCCGGCAGCGCGCGCCCGTTGGCTGCCGGCGAGCACGTGACTTCCCTGTGCGCGCGCATGGCGGGCGGTAGGCTATAGTTATTAACTAACATATGCAATTAATTAAGGCGCCAATTTAGAATTGTAACAAATAGTATTTTAATCAAAACATTCAATCGGGTAAAACACGGGCGTTGCCCGGGTCATTCGGCTAGTTATTCTTATAAACATATGGGTAATTTTCAATCCTTTCAACTGGCTTATCAAAAGTATGAAAAAAGGCATCTCCTTATCGTGCAACTGAATGTTGCTGATGGCTTGCGCCATCTATCGAAGTAAATATCAACTATTTTCGTTGATTTTTAAGTTGATATTTATTCCGTTAGATGGCGCAAGCCATCAGCAACTTCCAGTTGAACTATAAGAAGATGCCTTTTTTCATAATTTATGCACCTTATCGCAGTACAATATCACATTTGTACTATTTTTTTCACATTATCAAAAGTAGTCTTCTCAGAGCTCTGAAAAACCCGCCTTTCCTCGAAAACCTGATTTTTCACAGTCAAAATGATACTCATTGTTAAATTCTTAATTAATTTATATAAAATTTATTAATTATAATTAATATAGCATATCAAAAGATATAAATCTCCTGGCTAATATAATCAAACAAATGCTGAAGGTTTCTGGAGATGAGATTCTTTATCTTTATTATAAACGTAATCTAATAAACTTAATTTAATAAAGAAACTTAGCTCTAGTAACATTTGTTTGACTTAATGTAGAATATTGATGACTTTTCAACTAGCATTTAATTTTACCATAAACTTATGGAAACTATTTGTGTCCTCAATTTATTGTTAGGTTGCATTGAAAAGGACATTTGTTTCAACACTTTATTAATCGCACAATTTAGAACCCTTTCAATTTTTTTCAGAGAACACCATCTGATTTTATTGAGGCGTGAAGACCTGAAATGCACTTTCTGTGGATCAGGAATAACAACGGAGATGTTGCACTACTTATTTGACTGTGCTGCTTTGTCTGAGGAAAGACGAAAACTAAATGATAAAACGGGGCAACTTTGTCCTTCATTTCCGGCACTAATTAATGAAATATCAAAAAATAGGTATATAGCGATGGCGATATTTGGATTCCACAAGACTATATCCCGGAAAAAGGCCACACAGTGTTCTCCCCATCCATTGTGAACTGGCGAATCCTGTATAGGGCGAGAGGCCCTAAATAAAGGCTTTGTTGTTGTTGTTGTTTCAACACTTTACTAATGTTTTATTAAATAATAATTTTTCTTTTCTCCAGCCAATACACTTACCTTAGAAATGGGGTCAAGTTCATGACATCTATTTACTTTTTTTTTTAAACTTATGGCAACTATTTGTGTCCTCAATTTGGGTTACTTTGAAAAGGACATTTGTTTCAACACTTTTACACTCATGTTTTATTAAATGTTTCTTTTCTTCAGCCAATGCACTTACATTAGCAATGTGACCAAATTTATGGCATCTATTATATATTTTTCTAAAAAACAACAACAACAACAAAAAAAAACCCTGCTGTTTGATTAGGTTTCATACACCTTAAACATTTGTTCTTTTTTTTTTTTTCACTTTTTGCCTCTTTTTTAAAATATTCCTTAAAAAATTCGTTTATTCTCGAGAATGGTCAAATTTTCTGCTATATTTATTTTTGCAATTTCATGTATGCTAAAGTTATTTTTAGAAAAATAGATTCTGTAATTTTAGTATTTATTTTGTGAAAAAGGAAAATTTCTCATAGATTATAAAGATGATGATGTTATTAATTCGTTATCATTAAACATCATCATATCTTTGAAGATTTTAAAAAATACTTCCGGGTTTTGCTTGTAGTGGATGTTTGCCCAAAAGTATAGTTCTGAAAAATGTCAATTATTTTTATATAGAATTATTATTCTTATATATAACTAGCTGAATGACACAAGGAAATCCCCTGGATTTACTCGAATGCAAATTTTATCCAAGTGTATATGTATAAAATGAAATTATATATGTTTCAATCCAATAAAATGTTTACAATTATTTATTATTTAACTTCCTTAAGTTTTATCCATGAGTGTATATCTACCACAACATTTCTCTTTTATTGGACGCGGCCCCCAGTTTAATTTTCAAAATAATACTAATATGCAAATAATATATAAAAATTTCAATACGATTTATTAGGGTATTTCTAAATCCGTTCGTAGAACGGGTAATCTCGTCTAGTCGTTATAATAGTTACATTAATAATAAATTAACACGAATTATGTAAATGGATATATATTTTTTATCTACCTAATACGCATACTAGAACCTATATTATAATAACAAACATTTATTTACGATTTTTCACAGAAATACAAAGATTAAAACACGCATAAGGCGCGAAAAACAGTTTTATTTAAAAGTATTCTATATAGAGATAAGAGAGTTTAAATATTTAGCGTCATAAGTGCGAGCAGCCAATCAAATCTCTCGAAAATAAACCCCACGTTGGGCGCCAATGTAAGTGCGCTGATTTCTCTTTCCGGCAGTCATTCCCTCACTGATCTAGTTCTCCTCTAATGACTGGGGGAGATAAAGTGGTGCTTAGTTAGTGACTCTGCTTCCTCTATTACCTTCAGATTACGTGAGCTTACAGAACACTTTTGTTTTGATCAATTTTTTTTTGTTAAAATAAAAAAAGATATATGTGTTTGTGTTTAAAAGAGAGCTATTAAGAAATCTTGAGTATGAATTCATTTTCCGCACTAAAATGAAGCAAAGAATATGCAAATGTAGTCTTAAACTTGGACCAACTGTTTATCAACTCCTCAAAACTAATCTTTCTTAACTGCAATTTAAGATAAACAAACTCAAATTGTTATTAGCCTGCCTTGTTTGCATTTTAATAACATTTTGTGTAAATGCTATCTATGCAAATAAGTAACTGGAGAAGTGAATATGTCTGCAAATAAACAAATATTCTATATACAGTTACGAGCGTCATGCGTTCTTAATCAATTCTTCAGTTTTCATCTCTGTCACCGTTTGCTTTTTTTTTTGGAATGGCGCTCTCCTATTGGTTAGCTACGATCACGCCACCTTTGCCCCCCCCCACCCACTCGCTTTTTCGTTTTTGTAACTATTGTGTTGGAGCGGGTCGCTCCTTAAATAAATGCATATATTAGTTAATAACCAAATGGAATCCTCTCTTTCTTTTTCCCAGTAAGAGACGCCTACGGAAGCCAACAGTACGTAGACAGATAAAGCACATAGGCTATAGTTATTAACTAACATATGCATTTATTTAAGGCGCCAATTTATAATTGTGTAACAAATAGTATTTGAATCAAAACATTCAATCGGGTAAAACACGGGCGTTGCCCGGGTCATTCGGCTAGTATATACATATATATGTTCATACATATACCAAAAGAGGCATCTTTCCCTCTCTATATATACATTATAACAATGCATTTGTCTATCACCCCAGTAAAAAAACACTTGAAGGTGATGATAAAGAATGAGCCCCACAACATCAGTTATGGAAATTCCAGACAAAAGCCAACAACCTGTATACCATAGTTTCGGACTAGGGCCCTCATCAGTACACATCAGTACTTCGATATCACAACATCCTACAAGAGGAGTTGGGAAATCGGTCGAATTTGACAAAAGGGGTTTAAGCTGATGAAGTAATAAAGGCCAATTTTCAGGCTAGATTACAACATAAAGTTACGGGAGGATGATATTCATGTACCAAAAGAGGTATATCTCCCTGTTAGGTAGCGGAACGAGAATACTAAGAAAGTCCGCCACCTTCTGATAACAATTTAAAGTGTCCTGTCCAAGTGCTGGAAAAATGGGAGATAAACTCCGTAAAACTATTTATTTCAAAGAAGGAAGGTTAACAATTAAAAGAGTTAAAGTTAAAGGAACCAAAAACAAGGACAGCGGCAATCCCAGATGCTGTCTCGAAGCGCGCTAAGCTCCGTCTTCTTGTGGACTCCCCGGCACCTGATGCTATCCTAGTTTTTATAGGAAACGCGCTGTACCTAATTTTTTAATCTGTGGAAGCCGATTTACATAGATATTTTTCCCAAAGCCTAGTTTGCATAGTCTTCTTTCTCGCAAAATTTGCCTAGGCTTTCTTACATACTCCCTTTAAATATGTATTAGAACAATGTATTTTGTTGATAATTCTACCTATTCCATAAATCCCTCCGTAGGATGTTATGAAATTGAAACCGTCCCTGTACTGATGAAGGCTATAGCCTGAAACCATGGTATACAGGTTGGCTTTTTGTCTGAATTTTCCAAAACTGGTGTTTTGGATTATTCTTCATCATTACCTTTACGTTTTGTACTGGGGTGATAAACAAAATAACACATTGTTCTAATACATATATAAAGGGAGAGGTGCCTCTTTAGCATATGAATACCATCCTCCCGCAACTTTATGTTATATAAATGTATGTATTTTTAATTAAAAAGGCATATATTGTTATAATACCTTGATAAAGGTTGGCGTTCAGCCAATTGAAATATTTGTAAAATAAATGATATTTTGATCCAATATATGCCTTTTTAATTAAACATTTATTTATGGATTGCTCTAATTTCAATATACATATATATATATTCTAGGTACTTACTACGAGTTCCATAATTAGACATCACAAGGTTTCTATATATATTTTATGTACTGTATTTTATTTTCAATGGAACTTCCCATATAGTCTCATTTAAATACACAGTGTAGAGTAAAATTTGTTTTAAGCAGTAGCTCAAGGGACTGAAGGAAAAATGGAAAGGTAATACAGGTTGCCTATTTTGTGATACAGGTTCCTAGATAAATACTAAGCTAGAATGGTTTTAGTACAGTGTGACATTGTACTAACAACTTCCATATGGTAAAACAATGGTCCATAGGTATCAAGCACATGTATTTGAAATTGTGCTAAGAAGTGTGTTATGCTGCCATTTTATCTCAATATTCTGAGTGGATGCTGAAGACAGGTTTTACTTTAACGTCTACGAGACCTATCTCACCGTAGCATATTACGCATGCGTCTTCTACTGAGGTCCCCGTTGTAAATAAAGGGAAGTAAACAGGTATCGGAAGCCCGTGGTTGAATCCCACTTTACATATTGTCTCTTCCTCTTATAAGGATTTCCTACAGTAAACTTCTCTTTTAGTACTAAAACCTTGAAACTATTAACCAATGTTACTTCAACGTGAACAGTACGGACCATCAGTGAAGGGAAGGAGAATAATCAATGCACTCTTACGTACCTCCGCAGTGGGCGCTACTAATTAAGACCTTGTATATCCTTATATCTATATGTCAAGCGTCTTTACGCAAATTTGGCCTTAAATACCCATTTCTTGATTTTTCGGGAAGCCATTGGGACCAAAAAATATTTTTGGTCGCAGTGGTTACAGCCTTCTCCACGCTGACGAGCGCCAACAGCGCGAAACGCGTTCGTGGATGGCTTTTCTTGATTTATCGAGAAATTGGGTTGGCCAAATATCACGGAGTAAGCTAAATAAACGTTTAGTTTATTTCTGCTCCACTAGATGGCGCTCTGCCCTCTAAAAAAGCACATGTGCTCGTGGTCAGGAGATGCCTTATTTATTTTTAATCTATATATTTATCAATTATATTTGATATGTTTATATTTATTTTATCCATATATTCATCATCATTTATTAATATTGTATCTCTAAAACCATATATAATCTTATATGAAAAAAAAATAGGAAAAAAATAAAATAAAAATTCGTGGATGGCTTTTCTTGATTTATCAAGAAATTGGGTTGGCCAAATATCAGGGAGCAGGCTAAATCAATGTTTAGTTGATTTCTGTTACACTAGATGGCGCTCTGCCTTCTGTAAAGCACATGTGCTCCTGGTCATGATATGCCTACTTTGTTTTTAATAATCTTATATGAATGACATAATGAGGTAGTTTCAATCTCACGTACCTCCTTGGATCCATAGGGGTCGATGAAGAGTGTAATGGCCCGCGAGGCTCCCAGGAGGCCCAGGAAGACGTTGAGTGAGGAGAGGTGCGGCCTGTTGAGCAGCTGGGCCCGGAGGCCGAGCACCGTGAGGAAGGCCGCACAGGCCAGGATGAGGAAGAGACAGGCCAGCCCATAGACGTGTAGGGGCCAGGCCCAGCGGAGCTCGGGCCACAGTCTCGACCAATCCACCGTGGCGTTGGCGGTCAGAGCTGCGGGCTTGGAGAGGTATTCTGGGACATGGCTGGTGGTGGTGTTGGCGATCATTCCGTCCTCATGTCCCGCGTCCCCTTCTGTCGACACGTAAAAACGTCTTAGAACACTCGCCGTTATATATATATATCTCTGTGAAAAAAAATATATAAAAAATAAAAAGGTAAGGTGTTGATATTAAAAATAAAAAAGGCATATTCTGATCAGGAGCACATGTGCTTTTCAGAAGGCAGAGCGCCATCTGGTGGAACAGAAATCAACTAAACATTGATTTAGCCTGTTCCCTGATATTGGGTTGGCCAAATATCAGGGAACAGGCTAAATCAATGTTTAGTTGATTTCTGTTCCACCAGATGGCGCTCTGCCTTCTGAAAAGCACATATGCTCCCCTGGTCAGGATATGCCTTTTTTATTTTTAATATATATCTATCTCTATCTAATCTAGAGTCAATTCACCACAGTCCTATACCTTCTAATGAACGACTTCTCTCTGAGCGACTACCTTTCTAAAATTAGAAAAATAATAATAACTTATTCTGATTGAATCAAACCTTCAAAGAACGACTACATCCAAGAAAAGATTACATAATATTCACGTTTTTGCGTGGTCTCCCGTGAGAGGTTATAATTTATTTCTACAAAAAAATGTTGAACAACAACAAAATAGATAGGTTTTAACACAGTGGTATCGGACTTTAGATAGGTATGTATATATCCCAGTGGAAAATCTTTCCACCAAATAAATCTTCTTGGCGTCACCTCATGAATTGGACTTCCATTTGTCTGGTAAATAAAACAAAGAAGTCTGAAAGTCAACCCGGGTAGTTGACGACATTTTTTGTAAACTTCAGATATCTGGGTTAATCAACATTAAAAAAAAATAGGAGTGGGAGGTATATCTCGGTCAACTTTAAACAAATATATTTCAAGAGAGCACAACAAAACCCCTCTCTCTTTATTCTATCTTCTTCCCCTCCCCCCCACACACACTAAATTATGAACTTATAAACAATTTTTAGAAAATAAAAACTATTTGAACTGAGACATAAACCAACCCTCCAAAAGAGACCATGTTTTTTAGATCGTCTCTCACAGGAGATTTTACAAAATTATTTTTATCGAAATATGTGTGACAAGAAGACACTATACATTTATTGTTGTTGACATGTATGTAGACTCCTTCTTGAGTAGAATAATTAATTAAACGACAAGATGAAACAAATCGCAACAATTTGCTAAACCTGAAAGGCAGTTTGCCAAGGACTTGATCCGTTTAGTCCAACGCTGTACCAAGACTGATCTTCGAGACTTCTAGAAAATCGCCATGGCCTCTGCTATTGTCTATCATTGGAATTATTGTTAATTTGATCCAAATCCCAATCAACAACTTCATTGTTGGCTCATTAAACTTTTCAATGCGTCACACAGTGTCTTTAATATATATTGGAAATATTCTTCCTCTTTAAAATATACATACAACCATTTATCACAGAATTACACTCATGGACAAAACTTTAGGAAGTTGTACCTTTTAGCATGTATGTCATAATTTGTATATAATTAAATGTAACCCCGACCCACTATGTATGTACCATGTATGATTTTCAAAGACTTAATAAAGAACAAGGTAACTGGAGGAAAGCAAGTAGCAATAAGACATAGGAAGTAGGCCTAAAGCTGGCACGACTATTCTTGGCACCCCTGTGTCAATATTGCAGGGGCAGAGACCGGACGTCTCTAGTGACCGCAGAAGTTATATTAGTCAAGAAGCACTCAATACTTCCTGACAAAGCAGGATGTATCTGGTGACCAGAAGTTATAAATGTTAAGCTAACACCCAATATTTCCGGCAAAGACAGGACGTATCTAATATCCGTCGAAGTTATAAGCGTCAAGCTACCCAACACTTCCTGACGAAATCAGATATATCTTCCGGCAAAAGCAACACCAAAGGAAACCGCCGGCCAATCAGAAGACAGCACCTAAATAGGTCGACCAATAGGAAAAGATCATGTGATCATCTCTCAACCAATCAGAAAGAAACTGAGTCTTGGTGTTAAATCGAAAAACAAGAATAGGCAGTTGTTCACTGGCTCTCGCCGAGTTCGGACCTAGTAGTGATTTCGCTCTCAACAAGGTAACATCTACTCTCGAGACCTTCCCGCTCACCCCATAGCTAAGTCAATCACCGCCATGTGATCAGATAATTAATAAGTCAAATCGCTCATCTCTTCTCAAGCTTTCTTTCCTCCAATCCAGTTGCCTTTCATTTTCAAACCCCATCACGTGTCCTGATTATTCCTAACTGTATGCTGCAACTTCCACTCAAACGACTGCGCTTCAATCAAATCTCACCATTCGCATCCAACAACAAGAAATTCCGCAACGATATTGCCACATATATATTTGATACACATTGATCTTTATTGAAGACACGAGATAACCAAGTGTGAAATAATTGCCTCTGTGTCTCCTAAAAAAAAAAAAAACACGACCGGTGACATAAAAGACATTTCACTTTCTTAAGTATTGTCCATGAGTGAATGTGTGTTTAAATAAATTTTGTTACATTATATACATTTATATTTTGTATTATTTAATTTCTCTGACTATGGTTAAAAGGATAGTTTTGGCTGTCAACACCATAGCTCATCGGCCCTCAGATTCAAACATTTCGCAAGATTTTATTATTCAAAATCAATACGTTAAAAATAGCATACAATTTCAAATCAATAATACACATAACATCAATAAAAATTAGAAATCGGCTTAATGCACAACTTTTTTACCCATTCTAATAAGGTCTGTAGAGTGTGTGTTGTCAGAGAGAGAGAAAAAAAGGAGCCTTAAAAATACTTCAGATTTAAATAGATAGATGGCACTCTGATGACTGATATTCAAATAAGATTGATCGTAAGATATGTAAATAATTTTCATTTGCATAGCTTCGAAGATAACCGACGAGATATGGAACAAAACTATCGATTTAAAAGATATTTTTTTTTCTCTCAAAACCACGATAAATAACAAGGTCCAATAAGTAAACAATTTTGGGTTTATAAAAAAAAGTCGGTGGACGAGTGGGTAACACCCTCGATTCCCGACAGCCATGAACTGGGTTTGAATCCTGTGTTAACATTTTGTTTAATATGTGAATAACCTTCACATATTATTCATTGTTGTAATTATCATAAACTAGGTTGCTCTTGTTGAGTGGTACCTAATAAAGTGATTTTGGAATCGAATTCTGTGTTTATTTTCGTTAGTAGTTCCCATCACCATACCAGAGGTTCTTGTTTACAAAAAGCAAAGAAATCCAAGAAAAAGATAAAATGTATTCGAATTTTTTATTATTTATATTTTATCAATTTTCTTCCTTCCTATTTGAATACTCAAATTTGTGAATTATAAGTAACAAAATCAAGTACTTAATTTATAACAACGATGATAAAAATGATTATAAAATATAATCGAGATAAAAAGTAAAACTACCTGAAGCATCAACCTATTTAAAAACAACTACCACAATATGAATAATTTTAAAACTAATCCAACAAAATGTAAAAAATCCACACATATATGCAAATGATTTCATTCATCATGATTAAAAAAATAATCATTATTTTTCAGGATGCCTGAATGACCAATTTTTTGTACAGCTTGCACCACGCTGATGAGGGCCAACAGCCCGAAACGCGTCCGTGGTTAACTTTTCTCGATTAATCAAGAATGGGTATTTGGCCAATTCTGGAATAATTAAAAATCAACGAGAATAGTTGATATTTATTCCGATAGATGGCGTAAGCCATCAGCAACTTTCAGTTACACGATAAGGAGATGTCGTTTTGATAATATATGCAAATATAATGATGATCTACTTTAAGCGATACCCATTATAGTTGAACTACTTGTAGAACTCTATAGCGGATGTATTTATAACATGGTGTCCCTTGTAAAATTATAGTTCTTTATTACATAAACACATTATGATTGCCTCTAGCTTGCTCTTGGGGAGAGAATTACATCAAATAAATTCAATTTTGAATTTGAACTGGTATATGTTACCGTTATGAAACTAGATATTTTAGTTCAAAGTAATGTGTAGAAATTAAAATAAGAGACCCAACATGATTTTAAATTTTTTCTTTTCACTGCCTATCTTTTGTTATTTTTCTTTAGTTTTTTTTCTAGAAATACAAATACGCTATATAACAAATCCCGTTTTTCAAATTCGTAAAGTCCCCGTTCTTCTGTTGAAGAGAATTTGAGAAATAAGAAGAAAGGTCTTAATAAAGGCTTATGTATATCATAGGTGAATATACTTTCTTTATTTTTTTTTAAAGAAAAAGGCATCTCCTTATCGTGCAACTGAAAGTTGTTGATGGCTTGCGCCATCTATCGGAATAAATATCAACTATTCTCGTTGATTTTTTAATTATTCCAGAATTGGCCAAATACCCATTTTTGATTAATCAAGAAAAGTTAACCACGGACGCGTTTCGGGCTGTTGGCCCTCATCAGCGTGGTGCAAGCTGTACCTCAACGACCAAAAAACTGGTCATTCAGGCATCTTGAAAAATCATGAAACGGGTAGTTAAGGCCAGAATTTCATGATGCCTTTTTCTTAATATATACACCTTATCTCAGTACAATATCACATTTGTACTATTTTTTCACATCCTTTATTTTCATCTTTTTGTTTTCCTTGTCATACAAATACGGGTATGATACTAATTGTCTTAATTAGGGTATATTTACACCATTTACATTATTATCTCGTTAAATTACAATAAATACTAATTAAGGTTTATTGAATTTTTTTTTTTAAATATCCCTAGGAAAAGTGGTGCAGACCATGATAATCATTATTGAGGCCACTTGAGGCCTTCTCCTCAATATTAAAAGGTGTCTCTTCTTTAACCTCGAGAGACGACCCAGTGCCTCTTTGTCCAATCCAGCTACCTGTGTCCAAGGGGAGAGGAAGGCTTGAAGGAAAGTCCACCACACGTACAGTCTCTTAATCAGAACTATATTTTTATTAAAAAACACGGTCAATTTATACATTAAGAAAATTTACATAATAATTTATACAGCAAAGAAATCTACATAACAATTTGTACAACAAAGAGATTTACATACTTTTTATCCCAGTTTAAAGTCAAACATATTTGCATAAAACTAAAGACGACCAATTTAGTGGTCGTAACAATCATGGTGGGTAGAAGTTGGCGACTGCTTTTATTGTAAGTGCATCACATGTCTACACACGTGAAAAGCAGTCCGACATTTGATCTTACAAGTGTGCTAGAGCCCCATTTGGTTACTTGCACTCCCTGATGGGGTTGTACTTTTGTAAAAAAATCAGGGGCCCATTGGAGCATTTTTTTTTTATTATTTAAAAAGTTCCCATTACGGGATTCGATACCGGGTTGTAGCGGTCAAAAAACCAACGGTTTAGATATACCGTTTATTGTAATACATCGAAAGAGTTACGATACATCCAGTAGAGTACAGCCAGCCTGAGTAGAAACAGCGTTTGTAAGAAGAATTCAGAGGAAAGCTTTAAATCGATTACGGCCTCGTTTCGTAACTGTGGGGCGGTTGGGAAGCCTTAACCTGGGAACGAAGCCCACATTGGGAGCTTTAATGGCTTCGACAGTTGCACCAGTCCTAACAACTTTTTTTTCTTATCCCTAGTACACGCGGTACAGGCCATGATAATCATGGTGGGTAGAAATAGGTTACTGCTTTTACTGTAAGTGCACCACATCTCTACACATGTGAACTACACTTTTCTCAACCTGCTATCAAAGTGTAGGAGAATGTGAACAACAACAAATATTGGAAGGTAATATTAAACTATTTTAAGAATAAAAATCTATAAATGAAGATTACAAAGAATGTTTTTAAGAACTGTAAAGATTACCGAGACACACAGGAAATATTCCAATCCAAGTACACTATGCAAATATTCCACCATGCAATAAAGGCCAATCAGAGTTTGGAAATCTTCCAGTTTCTCTATACAAACTCTACCAAAGGTCGCCGAGATAATAAAAACCACCAACTTTTCTAACTTTATAAAAATTCTACCAATCCGTTAATTATCACCAATTAAAGAATATCTGCAAACCTTATCTATTTGGTGTTTTGCAAACTTTCTGCCTTGTCTATTTGGTGTATAATTTGATGGCCATTTTTTTTTTAGTAATCTCTAAAACTTTTTTTCTGCCCTTTGTGAATACCTAATTCAATAATAAGGCCACACATATATATTTTATTTAAAGGCACTTATATTGTGTGTGAGTATAAAGGTATTACATATCTATCTATGCAAAATAGGAGTATAAAACAACAGATTTCTGGAGATGAGTTTATTTTTAATTAATGTAATCTTTGAGGCATCCCTGCCCTTTTACAGGAGTATATAAAACGAATAATGACATTTATTATTATTTATTTTATGCAATCCCCCGTAGAAGGATAGAGATACCCGAAAGCTTGAGATAACATTAATAAAAAGACACTAATCTCCAGAAACCAGTTGTTTTATTTTAATATCACAATCACACACAAGCCTTTATTAAAACATTCCGTCTTATACAGACGATTCTCCTGTTAGAAATGAATCTAAAAAGAAATGAGAAGCAGGGGAAGAAACTGAATCCTCGCCCAGAAAAGAGAAAAAGAAGAAAAGGAAAGAATATCTATGTACAAAAGACTATATACATCGTTTTTCGTGCATAGAACACAGTGAAGAAGTAGACTATTGAGTAAATGGTTGCATCTTGTGAAGAAAAAAAAAAGTTTATTTTAATATATATTTAGGAGATTAAAATCAGGAAAAAGAGTATGAAATACATATAATTGGGGTATATACAGTAGAGCACCACCTATACATAGAGTATATTGAGTACCTAAAGATCCTTTTCCAGGAATTGATATTTCTACACTGAGGAAGGAATGTGTCAAACACTATCCACACATAATATGTGGAATTACAAACACACAAAATCTCGGGGTGTTGGTGGGCTCTCTTTAAGGGTGCTCCGTCACAAGAAATAAAATTTCAAAGTAAAAAAAAGTTTTGTTTATTATTTTTATTCCATATTCATATAGTTCTCCTGTATAAAGTCCTTCTTTAAGCCCGAAAGCTAGAGAGATCTAATATAATATTTAAAAGAAACTCATCTCTCGATGATTTGATTTTCTTTTTAATTTTTAAAATTAGTAATAATAATATATGGCGCGTGCTATACTAATCGGACACAAGGAGAAAACAACTTAAGATCAAAACAGGTTCGCTAACGACGAAAGACCGAAGAAAATTCTCCCTTTGAATTCAACAGCAAGATTTGCAATGACCTGAAATTCTAAATATACTGACTATCCTATAATACAAATCTAATACATTCATTTTAATGCCGACAATATGTAAAATAGAAAAATTTGAAACATTCACTCACTCATTATATATATTTTAAAATAGAGCAATCCATATTTAAATCTCTATATAGTATTAGCAAACAAATCTTTTTATTTAATACAATATATACTTGTATATTCAATATTTCAGGAGGATGGTATTCATGTATCAGAAGTGACATCTTTCCCTTTAAACAGGTTCGATTTTGTCTGAATTTGCCTAAACTGGTGTTGTGGATCATTCTTTATTACCACCTTTATGTTTTACTAGACGAATGGCCCGGGCAACGCCCGGGTTTTACCCGAGTGCGTATATATTTTTAAAACGTTTTAATTCAAATACTATTCGTTACAATTATAAATTGGCGCCATGGATGTCACTCTTGTGAAACGTCGCGTTCCAAACTGTGTGTTTTTAAAACGTTTTAATTAAAATACTATTCGTTACAATTATAAATTGGCGCCGTGGATGTCTCTCTTGTGAAACGTCCCGCCCCAAACTGTGTGTGTCTTGAAAATATAAAAATAAAAATGTGAATTTTCATAAAGATTATATCATGTCGATTTTTTTTTTTGCATTTCACCTACTAAATCGATAGAGATAATTACATTTGCAACATGAACTTAGGTATATTGACTAAATAGAAAACTGCATAGTAATAAAGATCGTTTTTTTTTCAATAAAATCGAAACAAAAATTAACGATAATTGCCTTAAAAAAAAGAAACATTCGTGGTGATTTTGTCTTGCATTCGTTTATACAATTATTATATACGAATGACCGGGCAACGCCCGGGTTTTACCCGATTAAATGCTTTTGTTCAAATACTATTCGTTACAATTATAAATTGGCGCCGTGGATGTCATTCTTGTATAATATATAAATGAGTTTTAAAAATTGTAAAAAAAAAAAAAATGCATCGGCCGGGAATCGAACGCCCGCGTGGCAGGCGAGCATTCTACCACTGAACCACCGATGGTTATGAAAAATCCCATCCGTGAGCTTCAGACAAACAGACAAACAAACAGACAGAATAAGGCAAATATATAAGTAGATACTGGAATGATAAGCCTGATGCATTTATATTTAATTAATTTTAATTAAATTAAAATACATTTTAATTCTACAAAGCTGCCTTCAATGGCCGGAGTGGTTCATGGAATCCGACGACTGAGTGTTTGGGCACCGACTGTGACACTCGCTCCCTCCGTGCTAATATGTTAATACTGTAATATGTAAATATGTAAACTGATTTGTTGACATTCTCCTCATTTCAGGGAATCTGTATAAGACTAATGATCTTAATAAAGTTTTTGTGTGTGTTTTAATGCATTTTAAAGGGAGAGGTGCCACATTGGGAGCTGAACGAAGTTATAGGAAACCATTTATTTAAGGTCAGAGAAAGCTGTATTCCGGACAGGCGAGCTGTCTTTGTTGTGGAAGGTATTGTATAATGGATGAGGTTGGAGGCTTGATGGTTCCCTCCTTCTTTTTACCGCACAGAATGTTTTCAGATCGATTTTCTTCCGTTAAATGTCCTTCACCGTGTCTCCTATAGATCGTCCTTTTGTTCCCTTGCCACAATCAGGTCCAACTTACTTCAAACAATTGTCACAAAAACCATGAGTGATAGCGAAGGTAAGGATAAAAAGGCTTTAATATAATAAAACAGTCATCTTATTCATTTATTCGCTTGAGAACGCACTTGCATCCTTAGAATAATTTTTAACGCTTTGCTAAATGATTTTTGTTCGCTCCTGACGAGGACAAAAGATTTTTGTCGAAACGTCGAGATGATTAAAGATTTACTGGCCGAAGTATCTTTATTTTCAAGAACTATGAATGCCGCCGGCCAGGCAGCCTCTATCTTTATGATCTTATTCATGTAAAAGAGCAGCGGGACAAGGTGTAAAGTGGATGATAACATTAAAGATTAATATAGCCTCTGTTATTTTATTTCAATAAGGGATTTATGGAGAACTGGTATATACCAGCGGGGAAGGAGTTTTTCCCGCCCTCTACAATCACTCTAGAGGGGAGTGAGTTGAGAGGCGTCTCTGCGTGTTGTCCTCCGTCGGGGTGCCACTGACTGATGTCCAGTGAAGCTGTAAGCTGGCCGTCTGTCCTTGGTTGTCTGAGGCGAGGCGCACGTGTCTTGAAACTCTTGGGTCTTCGCTCTGTGTGTGCGTCATTGGGAGCGTCCTTGCCGTGCGCACCATGAGAAACCAAGGGGTGCACACAGTAGTACCACCCCCCCGCGTTCACGACGTTCCCTGCGTCAACCTCAGTTCCTCAGAGGTCCTTGATTCGACGGCAGATTCAGGGAGTACTGGATAAGGGTTCGAGGGCTAAAGGGGGGGGGAGTCCTATTGGAGCGTAGGACGGGTGGCTCTAAGTCCGAACGGGAGGGCTCGGTCAGCAACCTTGCCAATGAACTCTCGGAGACGCCTGTGGGTGAGTGGTCAACCCCATTGTAGCCGGACCATACTGGCGGGCGCGAGGGGCCTACCAAAGGCCGCTCGGTGCATGGAGAATGCATCATTCCTTCTGGCTGTGTGACGTGGTTTTTCAGCGAAAAACCAGGGGATGCAAGGGCTTTTGCTGCCTATATCGTCCCTGGCTTTGCCGAATTTCTATTCTGGTATATACCGTCGACTTCCACAATCTTTTGTCCCGGGATCGAATCTGGACTTTTTTATTTTCTGCTTTAAATGGCTCCCCGAGTCTTGAAAAAGTCCGAACTACACCAGTGAATGCAAATAGTCAAATGGAATTCGGGCACCTGGTAAGTGTATGCGTAGACATATGATGTACTTACTAAGGCTAAAAAAATACTATAAATTAGCTACTTACCCTCCATGATTACCATGACTTCTATTAATACTATATGTACTTCTGAATACTGTATGCACAATTGAGATAAGTAAAAAAAAGACCTCTCGTGACCACTCAAGAAAAATAAAAATTGTTTGAAAGTGTTCTCCGTTGATGAGCCAGGCCCTTTTCTTTTCTTATCTGAGTTGATATGCGTAGATATGTAGTGTAATTGCTGTAAAAGGCAATAGCTAACTACCCTTAATGCTTATAATGACTTCTACTATATGTACAATTGAGATAAATAAAACAAAAAATGGAAACTCTCGTGAGAGACCACTCAAGACACATAAAAATTCTTTGGAAGTGTTTGTTCATTAAAAAAAAAATTGAAATTAATCTAAACTCGGATAAAGAAAGAAATTTTGGGAAGGCCTGGCTCATCAAGGGAGAACACTTGCAACAGTTTCGTTTGTCAGACGGCTACTGTTTACTTTCTACTTGTATATATAGATCAATGATACCACCACTAACAGTTACAATATTCTCAAAACACCATGATTATCATGACCCGTACAATAGGTATATACTATGAATAACAATAAAGCTGCCAATAACACATTTTTTTCAATTATTCTATATACAGTTACGAGCGTCATGCGTTCTTAATAATTCTTCATCTCTGTCACCGTTTGCTTTTTTTTTTGGAATGGCGCTCTCCTATTGGTTGGCTACGATCACACCACCTTTGCCCCCACTCGCTTTTTGGTTTTTGTAACTATTGTGTTGGAGCGGGTCGCTCCTTAAATAAATGCATATATTAGTTAATAACCAAATGGAATCCTCTCTTTCTTTTTCCCTGTAAGAGACGCCTACGGAAGCCAACAGTACATAGACAGATAAAGCACATAGGCTATAGTTATTAACTAAAATATGCATTTATTTAAGGCGCCAATTTATAATTGTAACAAATAGTATTTGAATCAAAACATTCAATCGGGTAAAACACGGGCGTTGCCCGGGTCATTCGGCTAGTTATCGAATAAAGATCATCTTTATATTATATATAGAAGTATTTGCCCGTTGAAGAGCAGAAATTTTGCTCGAAAACTTGCGAAAATCAAAATTAAAAGAAACTCTTTACCTGAATTTTATTTATTCTTCTTTTTTCAAATAATTTCTAGATAACTCTTGCCCACATAAAGCTATAAAGAGTTAAGGTAAGTCAAGCCGTGTCTCTACCCATGGTTCTCCAAGTGTACCCCACACACAATTGAATTACTATGGCAACCTTGGCCATGTGCCCAGGATGTGACGTCAGGGAAATAAATGCTTACCGGAAGTTGGCAGTTTCGAGGTCAAAAACGTTTTTTTTTTTTTTTTGTTTCTAACTATTTTTATCTTTTGAATGATTTCTCGTTTTTTTCAAAAAAAGGTTCACATTTTAAATAAGTCTGTTTTATGTTCTGTGACGTCTGAAGGTTGAATGTGAACATGGACTATTGACCATATTGAAATGTCTTTTTGTGTTCAACAAACACACGTGGTGAGTTAAGGGGCGTGGTAATTATAGGGGGAGGATTCGGACATCTCTGCCCTTCTACCGGAGAACATAAAAAAAAAAAAAAAAACGAATAAAACGCCGCTTGATTCTAAACTATTACAAAAATCTATAAAATCTATTTGTAATAGTTTGACAGATTTTTGTAATAGTTTAACATCAGACAGCGTTTTATTCGTTTATTTATGTATTCCTGTAGAAGGGCATAGAGATGCCTGAATACTTGAGACTACATTAATAAAATGAAAAAAAAAAAAAAACTCATCTCCAGAAATCTGTGTAATATTGTTTAATTAACCAATACATATCTAATAACATAAGGTTGAGCGGGACAAAGTCGGCGTGAAGATATCTAATTTGACGGGAGATCAATATCAGAAATTGATCGATGGATCTTCGATTTTTATCTTGAAGCCTGGGATTTGCCGTCGTCTGTTTTAAATGGGCTCTTCCCTCCTTTTGTCCTCTGCTCCATAATTCATCGGCTGGAGTAGGGGGACTTTCTACGGCCTTACTGGAGTGTGTTTGTAGTCTCTCACTTTCCTTTAAACTATTCTCATAATGGTTCTTATTTATAAATATGGAATATATACAGTTAAACCTGTCTATAACGCCCCCTCTAAATAGCGCCTCCCTCTCTATAGCGTCCGATTTTAAATACGTAGTACGATGCGATTTACATTAAAAGTGACCTGTCTATAGCACCCCCTCTCTATAGCACCCTATTTTGGTGAGTCCCAAGAGGGGACGCTATAGACAGGTTTAACTGTATATTAATCTTAAGTGAAAATTGATCTATGCGATATCTCTGTTAATCATAAGACAATATGATATATGTCTTTAAAAAAGACACTTCAGCCAATTTTTATTTTCTTAATGTTTCAACAAAAATATTTCTCCTGACGAAGCCAAAATATTTTTGTTTGAAACGTTAAGAAAATAAAACTTTAACTGGCCGAAGTGTCTATTATCAAAAAGAACTATGAATGCTGACCAGGCAAACTCTTATCTTCAAGATGATATATCTTCTTTTTTCTTCTTCTTTTTATCTCAGACAACCATCATGACTGGATAAAGTAAAATGTATCTACCTTTGTCATCAAGATGGGAGCACTACTCAGTGGCAGGTCGACTTAGTTCCAAAAGAAATAGCCGCCTCTGACATGAGGAACAGACGCCATGTACAGCTGTTCCTAACATGGAGTACAGACTCATCCTGTATCCCTGAATTAGGAGCTTTTACAGGGTACTATCAGCCGGGCCAGCTGAGCCCAGGTTTTTTAGTGAGCTTGTTACTGCTCCCCTTCATTCTTTATCATCCGGGCTTGGGACCGGCAAAGGCGGAGTTATAATGATACTAGCCGAATGACCCGGGCAACGCCCGGGTTTTACCCGATTAAATGTTTTATTAAAATACTATTCTTTACAATTATAAATTGGCGTCGTGGATGGCACTCTTTTGAACGTCCCGCTTCAATCTTTGTGTGTTTTTAAAATACAAAAATAAAAATGTAAATTTTCACAACGATATTTGTAAATTGTATTATTTAGATTTTTTGTATGAATATATTTTAAATCTGATATATACATAAAATGATATGATAATGATAGCAAGTGATTTCTTGTTCCTACCCTGTCATTACGTCACTCAAGGTGACGATGCGCCAAGGCGCCACGTGGTGGCGCAGCAAACGGTGACACCTGAATGGCGCTCTCCTATTGGCTCGCTACGATCACGCCACCAAAAGCAAACGGTGACAGAACGCATGACGCTGATAACTGTATATAGAAATATGATCATAAGAAATGAAAGAATTAAAGCATGAAAATGTTTCTTTTACACATAGAACAAACTTCTTCTGTCCTTACTGCGGTGAAAAAATATTGGGAGGACTTGGCTCATCGCAGTAAGGACAGTAGAAGTTTGTGTAAAAGAAACATTCGCGATTTAATGCTTTCCTTTCCTATATGTGGATGATGTTTATTGCTTTGTAATTAATGGTATATGTTTAATTTATGCCTAACTAGCCTTTTTCTTATTGTTTGCGGAAGAGCATTTCTCGGTGCAAATATGTACATGTAATTCTACTGTCCTAAAAGCTTATGTCCATAGTTTACTTGAAAACCATGTCTAAGAATCCATCCTTCAGTGTGGCGTATATAAGCAGAATCGTCCAATACAGTATTAGAGCTCTTAGAAGCGCGGTCTGGTAAATTAAATTGGTGATATCGCTGGGAGGGTTCCCCACTGATGAGCCAAGCCCTCCCAATCTATATATATAATTGCCTTATTCTGTCTGAAGCTCACGGATAGAATGCGCGCCCATTGGCTGCCGGCGAACACGTGTCCTCCCTGCCCCCCTCTAGACAACCCTGTTATCATTACATACACCTGTCTATAGCGGCCATTCTAGACAACCCTGTTATCAGCAGTGTGTTACATCCACCTGTCTATACAGACCACCCTGTCTATAGCGGTCACCTTAGGCAACCCTGTAATCAGCAGTGTGTTACATCCACCTGTCTATACAGACCACCCTGTCCATAGCGGTCACTTTAGGCAACCCTGTTATCAGCAGTGTGATACATACACCTGTCTATACAGACCACCCTGTCTATAGCGACCACTCTAGACAACCCTGTTATCAGCTGTGTGATACATCCACCTGTCTATACAGACCACCCTGTATATAGCGGCCATTCTAGATAACCCTGTTATCAGGTGTGTGATACATACACCTGTCTATAGCGGCCACTCTAGACAACCCTGTTATCAGCTGTGTGATACATCCACCTGTCTATACAGACCACGCTGTCTATAGCGGCCACTCTAGGCAACCCTGTTATCAGCTGTGTGTAACATCCACCTGTCTATACAGACCACCCTGTCTATAGCGGCCACTCTAGGCAACCCTAGGAAGCAAGATGTATACAAGGTGTAGACAAGATGAAGATCTAGATGAAGAATAAAACGTTTTTAAAATATATTCGCACTCGGGTAAAACCCGGGCGTTGCCCGGGCCATTCGTCTAGTAGTTTATAATCTCCGTAAGGACAGTAGAAGTTTGTTTTGTTGAAAAGAAACATGCGTGTTTTAATGGTTTTATTTATTTTGTATGTGATATCTATATAATAGAATAATCTTTTTGTGTGTAACTCAACCCTGATAGAGAGGCTTCTTAAATCACGTTATTTCAATGGTGTTCGTTTTATTCTCTCGTTGATTGGTCCACGATTATCACGTGACCTTAATTAGCCAATCAGTTCTAAATGTGCTTAATTACTTTAAATGATGAAATATGAACGAAAATGGTTTTCTTATATACACTCATGGACAAAACCTAAGGAACTGGAAGTATTAGATGTCGCCGGTCGTCTATTTTTATAAAGACAGTGTAATTTTGTTCATACTTGGTTATCTCATGTATCTTCATATTAGTTACTAACATTTTAAATCAAATTATTTTATTATTATTATTATATTTTCTAAGTTTTAAAACTCTTTATTTATTATTTAAGCATTTTTCTTTCTCGGATTATAAAGATATCTATAAAATTCTAGATAGAATATATAATAAACGAGCTAACAAAGTAGAATTAAAACAACTTAACAGGAACATCGAGGTAAGAGAGATTCGAATTTACCTTTAAGTAAATAAGTCCACTCCAGAAGTAGAGAGAGAGAAAGAGAGGGTTAAAAATTCTCCAAAGTTTTTTTTTTCTTGAACAATTTCCCTGAATCTGTATTGCCCCAAAATGGAAAATCAATTTCTGCCCTCGAGCTGGTGAAATAAGAGGAAAAAAAGGCGGTGAAATGAAAAAGTAAAGAAATTCTTATAGATAATTTTGTGGTAACCCGATTCTACCTTTCTTCATAGAAATGTACTTTACAGGAATCTATATCTATATATTCTATTTTGGTTAAAAACCTTTGATTATTATTATGTGGAGAAAATATCAATTATACTTGAGTGTTTTTTTTTTATTAAATAAATATCTTAAAATGATTTTTTAGATAATAAAAACACATTTTGGATTGAATAAAAAGAATTTATTAGCCAAAATTTGTTAAGGCATTATATAACACCTTTATATTTTATAATATAAAACTAATTATATAATTATATATAAATGTATTACAAGGTTATCCCAAAAGTTCTTAAACACTTGCAAAAAAACTGAAATACCAATATTATTCGCCGTTATGTATAATGTCTTTGTATTATGTATAAAGTAATTGTATATAATATTTATAATTATATGTAATTCTACTGTCCTTAAAGCTTATGTCCATAGTTAATCTAAAATACCTATTCCAAGAGTCTAGCATCAGTATCACTATAAATGGAAAATCGAAAAATGCAATATAACAGCGGTATGGTAGATTAAACTGGCGAAACCGCTGGAAGGGTTCACCACTGATGAGCCAGGCACTTCCATTAATTTTTCCATTGCAGTAAGGGCAGTAGAAATATTTTAATTAAAAAAATATATATTATGCGTCTAAAATAGTTTCGAATTTTCATAAAGTAATTGTATTAGGTATTATTATGTATTCGCCGTAATAATATTATACGCCAAAAGTAATAAGAAAAACAATATTTAAAGAAAAACATGAACTTTTGGGACAACCTTATATATATGAAAGAAAAATAGATATAATAGTACTTATCAATTTTTGTTGGGTAATAGCTTGCTATTA
>CP092868.1:15737494-15785299 GCA_030710605.1 Cordylochernes scorpioides
TCTATATTTTTCTATCTTCTCCCCCCCCCCCCCCCCCACACACACACACCCACAGAATCATGAACTCTTCTAAATAATTTTAAAAATAATAATAAAATATTTGAGCACTGAGACATAAAATAACCTACTAATAAACGACTACCTACAGGAGAGACCATGTTTTTTAGATCGTCTCACACGGGAGATTTTACTATATTGTAGCAAAGTATATATTATTTTATTAGCAGAGTATCATTTTTATGTTTAAATTTCGCTACTCTGTACACTTCCCTCAATGCTTATCTTTTGTTTACCATTCATAGTTTGTTCTTGACTGAAATAAATTGCTGTCTTATCCCCGAAAAGTTGGTCTTCCCTAATTCTCCACGTGGCAATATTATTTATATCGAAGTATGTGTGTGATAAGAAGACACTATACATTTATTGTAACTAACGTGTTTGTAGACTCTTCCTTGAGTAGAATAATCATTTAAACGACAAGATGAAACAAATCGCAACAATTTGCTAAACCTGGAAGGCAGTTTGCCAAGGACTTTATCCGTTTAGTCAAATGCTGTACAAGCCTGATCGTAGAGACTTCTAGAAAATTGCCATGGCCTCTGCTATTGTCTATCATTGGAATTATTGTCAATTTGATTCACATCCCAATCAACAACATCATTGTTGGCTCATTAAACTTTTTAATGCTTCACACAGTGCCTTTAATATATATTGAAAATTACCTTCCTCTTTAAAATATACGTCAAACCATTTGTCACAGAATTACATTCATGGACAAAACTTAAGGAAGTTGTACCTTTTAGCATGTATATCGGGATTCAGAAAATAACTCTGAAATATATATTTGATACACAGTAACCTTTATTGAAGAAACACGAGATAACCAAGTGTGAAATAATTGCCTCTGTCTCCTCCTAAAAAAAAAAAAAACACGGCCAGTGACATTAAAGACATTTCAATTTCTTAAGTTTTGTCCATGAGTGAATGTGTGTTTAAATAAATTTTGTTACATTATATATATTTATATTTTGTATTATTTCATTTCTCTGACTATGGTTTAAAGGATAGTTTTGGCTGTCAACACCATAGCTCATTGGCCCTCAAACATTTCGCAAGATTTTATTATTCAAAATCAATACGTTAAAAATAACATACAATTTCAAATCAATAAAACACATAACATCAATAAAAATTAGAAATCGGTTTAATACACAACTTTTTTTTACCCATTCTAATAAGGTCTGTAGGGTATGTGTTGTCAAAGAAAAAAAAAAGGAGCCTTAAAAATACTTCAAATTTAAATAGATAGATGGCGCTCTGATGACTGATATTCAAATAAGATCGATCGTAAGATATGTAAATAATTTTCATTTGCATAGCTTCGAAGATAACCGACAAGATATGGAACAAAACTATCGATAAAAAAAAAAAACTTTTTTTCGCAAAACCACGATAAATAACAATGCCCAATAAGTAAACAATTCTGGGTTATTTTCGTTAGTAGTCCCCATTACCATACCAGAGATTCATGTTTACAAAAAATAAAGAAATCCAAGAAAAAGATAAAAATGTATTCGAATTTTCTATTATTTATATTTTCTCAATTTTCTTCTTTCCTATTTGAACACTCAAATTTGTGAATTATAAGTAACAAAATCAAGTACTTAATTTATACTAACGATGATAAAAATGATTATAAAATATAATAAAAAAAAAAGTAAAACTACCTGAAGCATCAAACTAATTAAAACAACTACCACAATAGGATTAACTAAAAAAAAAAAACTAATTGAACAAAATGTAAAAACTCCACACATATATGCAAATGATTTCATTCATCATGATTAAAAAATAATCATGATTTTTCAGGATGCCTGAATGACCAATTTTTTGGTCGTTGAGGTACAGCTTGCACCACGCTGATGAGGGCCAACAGCCCGAAACGCGCCCGTGGTTAACTTTTCTTGATTAATCAAGAATGGGTATTCGGTCAATTCTGGAATAATTAAAAATCAACGAGAATAGTTTATATTTATTCCGATAGATGGCGTAAGCCATCAGCAAATTTCAGTTGCACGATAAGGAGATGCCTTTTTAATAATATATGCAAATATAATGATCAGGGTTGATCTACTTTAAGCGACACCCATTAAAGTTGAACTACTTGTAGAACTCTACATATATTAGCGGATGTAGATGGAAAATTTTCCGGGAGGAAATTGATCCATAGAAGCACAGGGCGCCTCTCCCGTCAAAATAAACGTCAAAAACTGACACCATACATTGATCGTCGCCGCAAACTAGCGACCTCGGGTCGGTGACAAAGCCACAACACCAGCTTTGGCAAACTGAGAAGCGTCCACGTAGAGACCATGGTTTCGGGTTAATGGCCCTCGTCAGTCTAGGGCGGACTTTATTCCATGAAACCCACACGGGTTCTAATGGAACCCGAGGTCGCTAGTTTGCGGCGACGGTCAATAGATGGCGTCAGGTTTTGACGTTTATTTTGACGGGAGAGGCGACCTGTGCTTCTATATTAGCGGATGTATTTATAACATGGTGTCCCTTGTAAAATTATAGTTCTTTATTACATAAACATTATGAATGCCTCTAGCTTGCTCTTGGGGAGAGAATTACACCTAATAAATTCAATTTTGAATTTGAACTGGTATATGTTACCATTATGAAACCAGATATTTTAGTTCAATGTGTAGAAGTTAAAACAAGAGACCCAACGTGATTTTAAAGTTTTTCTTTTTCATTGCCTATCTTTTGTTTATTCTTTTTTCCGTTTTTTTTCTATAAATCAAATACAAATACGCTATATACAAATTCCGTTTTTCAAATTCGTAAAGTCCCCGTTCTTCTGTTGAAGAGAATTTGAGAAATAAGAAGAAAGGTCTTAATAAAGGCTTATGTATATCATATGTAAATATACTTTCTTTATTTTTATCTTTTTGTTTTCCTTGGACTTATCATACAAATACGGGTATAAGACTAATTGTCTCACACACCATTTGCATCGTTAAATATTAAAATAATTATCACATATTTAGAATTTTTTTAAATTATCCCTAGTTCAGGTGGTGCAGATCATGATAATCATAGTGTGTAGAAGGTGGCGACTGCTTTTACTGCAAGTACACCACATGCCTACACATGTGAAAGGCAGTTCGACATTTGATCTTACAAGTGTGCTAGAGTCCCATTTGGTTACTTGCACTCGTTGATGAGGTTGTACTTTTGTAAGAAAATCGGGGGCCCATTGGAGCATTTTTTTTTTAATTAGAAAAAAAGTTCCCATTACGGGATTCGATCCTGGGTTGTAGCGGTCAAAAAAACCAACGGTTTAGATATACCGTTTATTGTAATGCATCGACAGAGTTACGATACATCCAGCAGAGTACAGCCAGCCTGAGTAGAAACAGCGTTTGTAAGAAGAATTCAGAGGAAAGCTTTAAATCGATTACGACCTCGTTTCGTAACTGTGGGGCGGTTGGGAAGCCTTAACCCGGGAACGAAGCCCACATTGGGAGCTTTAATGGCTTCGACGGTTGCACCAGTCCTAACAGCTTTTTTGTTTGCTTATCCCTAGTACACGTGGTACATACCATGGTAATCATGGTGGGTAGAAATAGGTTACTGCTTTTACTGTAAGTGCACCACATGTCTACACATGTGAAAAGCAGTTCGACTTTGCACTTAAAAATGTACCAGAGTCCCGTTTGGTTACTTGCACTCGTTAGTGGGGTTGGACTTTTGCAAGAATCGGGAACTATTGGAGAATTTTATTTTAAATCATAAAAAAGTGCCCAATGAGGGAATCGAACCCGGGTTGTAGCGGTCGAAAAACCAACGGTTTAGACCATCCTTCCACCGACCCCCAGTCCAAACAATGAAAATACAAGTAATCAACTCTTGGTACCTTGTAAATGCTAAAGTCGAACTACTCATGTAGACATGTAGTGCACTTGAGTAAAAGCTGTTGCTAACTACCCATTATGTCATGTTGCATTAGCGCACCATCTGTTATCAAAATGCAATATAACAGAGGTATTGTAGATTAAACTGGCGAAACCGCTGGGAGGGTTCACCACTGATGAGCCAGGGGCCCTCCCATTAATTTTTCCATTGCAGTAAGGGCAGTAGAAATTGTTTTTTTTTTAAAGAATCATACGCGTCTATAATAGTTTCGAATTTTGATTATGTCATGTAATAGGAGTACTTGGCATATCTCTAACCCCCTGACTATACCAAAGAAACACACATGTAGCTAAACCGTGACAAGATCAAATTATAAAAAAAACATTTATATAAACTAAGAAAAAGGACATCTCCTTATCGTGTAACTGAAAGTTGATGATGGCTTGCGCCATCTATCAGAATAAAAATCAACTATTTGTTGATTTTTAATTATTCCAGAATTGGCCAAATACCCATTCTTGATTAATCAACGAGGTTGACGAGGACCACCAACCCGAAACGCGTACGTGGTTAGCTTTTCTTGATTTCTGACTCTATACATTATCAAGAGCAAACATTGAATTAGTCCCCAACGGTAGGTTAGTACAAATATAATTGCCGCTTTTTGACGGTAACTTAAAAATGAAATAACACGCTTCAAACAAGATTTTATTAATAAAAACAAAACAATAGGAATCTATACATCCTTGCCCCAACGGGAAACTAGCTGGTTTATTCCATTTTGATAATGTTCTGGAGTTCTAGAGGCAATGAAATCATTAAAGGCAGTTTCAGCAGTGGCTTGAATTCTAAAGCATTTCCCTCCCAGGAAGTTGGTGAGTTGCCTGAAACAGTGGTAGTTGGTAGGTGATAGGTCTGGTGAGTATGGTGGGTGATCAAGAGTTCCATATCTCAGCTCATTCAGCTTTTGTCGTGTCATCATTGAGACTTTGGGCATTGTCGTGGAGAGAGAGAGAAGGCATCTCCTCACAATTCAAAATAGTTCAAGACAAAACAAGGAAGTAAAATTTTGCGGTATTCCCATCAGAGCTCCAAATGATGCATTCGTATAGTTTATATAAATACATTTATTGGAAGCTTTCGGGTTTTACTCTTTCTCAACCTGTTATCAAAGTGTAGGAGGATGTGGACAACAACAAATATTGGAAGATCATATTCACTATTAAGAATAAAAATCTATAAATGAATATATCACAAGAAGGTTTTTAAAAGCATGTAAAGATTACCAAGGTACACAGGAAATATTCCAACACAAGAACGCTATGCAAATATTCCACCATGCAATAAAGGCCAATCAGAGTTTGGAAATCTTCCAGCTTCTCTATACAAACTCTACCAAAGGTTGCCGAGATAAAAAAAACAACAACTTTTCAAACTTTATAAAAATTCTCCCAATCCGTTAATTATCACCAATTAAAGAGTATCTGCGAGCCTTTGTCTATTTGGTGTATAATTTGATGGCCATTTTTTTTAGTAATCTTTAAAACTTTTTTTCTACCCTTTGTGAATATCTAATTCAATAATAACATAGGCGTGTATATTATATTTTGAAAGTATTTTCGCTCATCTATAAGTATAAAAGGTATTTAAAAATTCGAAACTATTATAGACGCGTATGATTCTTTTTAAAAATAAACAATTTCTACTGTCCTTACTGCAATGAAAAAATTAATGGGAGGGCCTGGCTCATCAGTGGTGAACCCTCCCAGTGGTTTTGCCAGTTTAATCCACCATACCGCTGTTATATTGCATTTAAAAAAAAAGAATCATACGCATCTATAATAGTTTCGAATTTGGTAACAGATGGCGCGCTAATGCCTCATAATAAAATGTATTTACTTATATTGTAAAACAACACTTGAAGTTACATCGCATGAGTTTCTTTTCAACGAAAAATCAAAATCAGCGGAACATTGTGGGTTCGATTCCCATCCCTGGACACTTTTATTTTTCCGTTCATCATTACTCTTCATAATTCAACCTTTCATACCTCATCCAAAAAGGTTAGAAATAGTCAATATTTCACCTTGAAATAAAATTTTGATTTTTCGTTGAAAAGAAACTCATGCGATGTAACTTCAAGTGTTGTTTTACAATCACAAGCCGCAGTGTATTATATTTACTTATATTGTCTGTAAGTATAAAGGTATACATCTCTATGCAAAATAGAAGCATAAAATACATATAATTGGGTATATACAGTAGAGAGAGAGAGAGTACCTATACACACAGAGTACATAAAGAGAAAGTATATATTGGTACTCTCTTTCCCTCTTTCCTCCTTGGGCATAGGGAATCTCACCTATGTTGCAGTGTTGGTGGCTACCTACTAACTATTACTAACTAATTATTACAGATAACTTCATTAAATCAACTTCCATCATTGCTTAACATACTGTAAATAACTACCTTGCGATTTCTTCTATCTGCTTATGTTGTTGCTTATTTGTTTAATGTATATGTTTATTTAATACTCTTTTCTTAATTGTTTATTTTCTTTTTGATAATTCTGTTACCTACTCTACTACAATTATTGTAAATAGTTTCACGCGCAATTATTCAGATCGGATATAGCGTGTCTTGTTTGCAACTGGTAAATAAGTGTTGGTGGCTTTCTGCTTGTTTGGTGTCTCTTGCCACAGTGAACTGTCTGCTTGGAACGACCATTGTGTAGGACTAGAAGACCTTCTTTACTTGGTCAATTAGTCATAACATGGCATTGGTTACGAGATAGCATTTTCCAGGAATTGGTATTTTTATACTGTGGAAGGAATTGTCATACAAACACGACCCACACACATTTGATGGAAATGGTTTTTTATTTTTATTTTATTTATTTTTTCTTGTTAATATGATAAGACTATTCTTTATGGCCTAAAATTATTGTAAATATATATATTCATGATAAAATTGTGAAAAAGTTTTAAATTTACGAAATATTTACTCACAATAAGTTTCATTACAAAACGTTAGCTTTCGTTGAAGAGCGATTATCTCTTGAAAACTAGCGTTTTGTAATAAAAATAAACTTATTGTGAGGATATATTTTGTAATTTTGAAATAAATATGTATAGACAAATATAGAGGTATAAATGTATGACAGTGCAAGTGTCCCTAGAGCGACATAGTGTTTTAAATTGAAATAAATAAATCCACACACAATAATGTGGAATTTTAACTACAAACACACAAAACTATTATCTCAGGGGGCTGGTATCGTAGGGTGTACCGTTACGGGAAATCACATTTTAAACAAAATGAAAAAGGTTTTATTTTATTATAGTTCCCCTGTAGAAGGTCCATCTTTAAGTCCGAAAGCTAGAGAGATCCAATATATTATTAAAAGAAACTCATCTCTCAATGATTTAATTTTATTTTTAATTTTTAGAAGTAGTACTTATGGCATGCTACAAGTCCGATACAAGAAGAAAACAACTTAAGATCAAAACAGGTTCGCTAACCTACTGAAATCCAAACGATGAAAGACCGAAGGAAATTATTCCTTTGAATCAAATAGCAAGATTTGCAATGACCTGAAATTCCAAATATACTGACTACCCTATAATCTAATACATTCATTTTACTACCGACAATATGTAAAATAGAAAAATTTAAAACACTCACTCAATCACTCATTATATATAAATATATGTGAGCAATAGTTACCCAGAAATTATTTGAAAAAGCCTTATATATAAAAGCCTATAACAATAATCCCTGACAAATAATCTAAATATTAATAATTATTGGAATGTATATATATTTAATCCCAGTATAATATCTATTACTTTAGCTGGAAACAGTCTGATGCACGCCCGCGAGAGCACATGCTAATAACTAAAGTTTTCAATTATTCTGTATATATATTATTTAGACATTGTACATAGAATATCAGCCCGTTGAAGAACAGTATATATTTCTCGAAAGCTTGCAAATTTAAATTAAAAAGAAACTTTTTGCCTGATATTTATTTTTACTTTTTCATATAAATATATATATATTTTTTTTAAAATAGAGCAATCCATATTTAAATCTTTATATAATATTAGCAAACAAATATTTTTATTTAATCCAATATATACTTGTATATGCAATATTTCAGGAGGATGATATTCATGAATAAAAAGTGACATCTTTCCCTTTAAACAGGTTCGATTTTGTCTGAATTTGCCTAAACTGGTGTTGTGGATCATTCTTCAATACCACCATTACATTTTATACTGGAATGGTAAACCCGATGCATTTATATTTAATTAATTTTAATTAAATTTAAATACATTTTAATTCTACAAAGCTGCCTTCAATGGCCGGAGTGGTTCATGGGATCCGACGACTGAGTGTATGGGCACCGACTGTGACACTCGCTCCCTCCGTGCTAATATGTTAATACTGTAATATGTAAATATGTAAACTGATTTGTTGACATTATCGTCATTTCAGGGAATCTGTATAAGACTAATGATCTTAATAAAGTTTATATGTGTATTTTAATGCATTTTAAAGGGAGAGGTACCACTTTGGGAGCTGAACGAAGTTATAGGAAACCATTTATTTAAGGTCAGAGAAAGCTGTATTCCGGACAGGCGAGCTGTCTTTGTTGTGGAAGGTATTGTATAATGGATGAGGTTGGGGCCTTGATGGTTCCTCCTTCTTTTTACCGCACAGAATGTTTTCAGATCGATTTTCTTCCGTTAAATGTCCTTCACCGTATCTCCTATAGATCGTCCCTTTTGTTCCCTTGCCACAATCAGGTCCAACTTACTTCAAACAATTGTCACAAAAACCATGAGTGATAGTAAAGGTAAGGATAAAAAGGCTTTAATAAAATTAAACAGTCATCTTATTCATTTATTCGCTTGAGAACGCACTTGCATCCTTAGAATATTTTTTAACGCTTTGCTAAATGATTTTTGTTCGCTCCTGACGAGGACAAAAGATTTTTGTCGAAACGTCGAGGTAATAAAAAGATTTACTGGCCGAAGTATCTTTATTTTGAAGAACTATGAATGCCGCAGGTCAGGCAGCCTCTATCTTTACAATCTTATTCATGTAAAAGAGCAGCGAGACAAGGGGAAAGTGGATGACAACACAGTAAAGATTAATATAGTTCTGTTAATCTATTTTAATATTGGGCTGGTGGAGGAGTGGTGTTTACCGTTGACTTCCACAATCTTGTCCCGGTATCGAATCCCGCACTGGACATTTTTTATTTTCTGCTTTAAATGGCTCCCCGAGTCTTGAAAAAGTCCGAACTACACCAGTGAATGCAAATAGTAAAATGGGATTATGGCACCTAGTGAGTGCAAAATACGAACTGCTATCTACAGGTGTAGACATGTGGTGTACTTATACTAAGGCTAAAAAATACTATAAATTAGCTACTTACCCTCCATGATTATCATGACTTCTATTAATACTATATGTACTTCTGAATACTATATGTACAATTGAGATTAGTAAAAAAAAAAAGGAACCTCTCGCGAGAGACCACTGAAGAAACAATAATAATTATTTGCAAGTGTTCTCCGTTGATTAGCCAGGTCCTCCCATATTTCTTTACTTATCTGAGTTGATATGCGTAGATATGTAGTGTAATTGCTGTAAAAGGCAATAAGCTAACTACCCTTAATGCTTATAATGACTTCTACTATATGTACAATTGAGATAAATAAAACAAAAAAATGGAATCTCTCGAGAGACCACTTAAGACACATAAAAATTCTTTGGAAGTGTTTGTTCATTTAAAAAAAATTGAAATTAATCTAAACTCGGATAAAGAAAGAAATTTTGGGAAGGCCTGGCTCATCAACGGAGAACACTTGCAACAGTTTCGTTTGTCAGACGGCTACTGTTTACTTTCTACACGTTTAGATCAATGATACCACCACTTACAATTACAATATTCTCAAAACACCATGATTATCATGACCCGTACAATAGGTATATGTGATGATTTAAGACCATGGAATTGTTGTAAATAGTCTAGATATCTCCTACCACATGTTCCACCCCATGACTGTATATAACTTCTTATGTACTGCAAATAGAAAGCCTCAACTAACATCAATCTGTACCGCGTAAGAATCTAATAAAGTATCGCAACTGTACAGATAGAAGGAATGGAGAGAGACAGGAGAAAGTTAAGGTTAAAACAAATCAGGTTTAGGACAGAAGTCGAAGCAAGGCCTAGCAAAAGAGGCTTAAAACCAGCCCAACTATAAATAATTTACAAGTCAATACTTCCTGACAGGACAGGGCGTATCTGATATCGCGGAAACCATAAAAGCTAAGAGTAACGCCCCGAATTTCCGGAACAAGACCGGACGTATTCTTCCGTCAAAGAGATAAGCCAGGCCCAATCAGAAGACAATACCTAAGTAGGTCAACCAATAGCCCACTACCACGTGAAAAAGTCCCACCAATTAGGAAAGAATCACCTAAATAGGTCAGCCAATTAGAAAGCAGCAAGGTCGTGGTGTTAAATCGAGGCCCTAGAATTGTCAGTCTTCGCTTGGATTCCAACGGTAACACTTGCTCTTAAGATCTCTCTCCCCCCTCGTCCCATTCCTTCTTGACGTCAGACGCTTTTAGTGGAATCTCTGTTTGTTTATTTCACCTTTGGCCCAGCTGTGTCGCCTTCCACCACGACTGCACGGTAGAGTTGACATCGAGGTTCGTCTAGCATCAGGTAACACTGGTCCCAGAGGTCCCAAGATATCACAGACTCTCCCGTAACGAAGAGTCGACAGGATAGTGGACGCCAAGGTACAAGTAAGCAAGTAGACCACTGTCTGTACAGAAAGATGGAACAGGGGAGAGAGGAGGATTCAAAGGAGCCCATGAAGACCGATACCGACTACGAAAGTGGCGACAACCCCACTTTTCCGAAGAAAGAAATCACCCTCGGTAGAACGGAGGAAATCGCCCCCGGCCAGGAAGACGTCACACCCCCGCCGCCGGTGTCAGATGTCCTAGGGAGGTTGACGACGACGCTACATCAGCTTTCTGCCGTGACCGGACATCGCGAGAGGTGGAATCGCTACGATGGTTCGTACGAGGCGCAGAGCTTCTTCACCAACTACGACGCCCAAGCAGATCGGGCCCAACTACAATACTCTACAAGACTGAGAAAGCCAGCAAAACTCCTGCAAGCACCCCTCCGAGTTACCAACACGCGAGCGTATGTTACCTGCTCCCCCGACCTTCTCTAAACCACGAGCCCAGCGCAAACAATGAACTCTGACTGTCCCAAGGAACCTCCAACTATGACAACAGACCAGGCCTGTCCCGACATACAAGACAGCACCACAGTAGGTTCCTTCTATAATTTTTTATTGAACAATTTCTCGTTCGAGCTGAACTGTCCAATAATGTAAACCTACTCTTCTACTTGATACAGAAGCATCTATCGCTATAATTAGGCAGAATACTTTTAAAATAATAGAAACCAGTTTGTAAAAGAAAATACCTGTCCACCCATTTAACTTAACTATTAATGCCATAGATAACAATATTTTCACCATAGATTATATCTTTTTGATCTTAAAAATAAGTAACATAACGCAGAATCTAAAATTCCATATAATCGATAACCATTGCCTTTTGTCATTTTATTCCTTAATTCCATAAAACGATTTCTACTAATTATAAACTGTTCTCAGATACTCCTGTATCAAGATAATGTACCTCTACCAACTACCTTGTACAAATTCACCTCGTGCAAGCAACACGTGTCCCATGGACAGGTTAATACAACTGTCCCATTTTCTAAATTTTCCCCTCCTGGAACGAGCTGCTCACACGTGGTGAACTCCAACACTCTTATTTAACCTCATTATAATGTTCCTAATCCCATTTTCAACGCCCCTATGTCCTTTTCTTTCGTAGCTTCAGACAGAAATAACCTAAGTCACAGCCTTCCAAAACTATTCCAATCGTTAAATTTCCCCATAACTACACTCCTTCCTTTTACATGCATATTTAAATATCGACAAATCTCTATCAACAAAATATACAACACCCTCTCACATCACTTTTTCTAATTAACAAATTTTCAATGCGCGACTTCACACCCAAATCTAATTTCGAGCCACACAAGCTTTATTACGTCGCCCTACTAAACACACACACAAAAAAAAAAAAATCACATTAAACGTGTCATATCCACTAACAATATAAAAATTATCGATATGTTCGTACAACCAACAACCATGACTTTAGTAAATTTGTTATTCTTAGTGTAACAGGTTAGATTTTGTACAAAACAAAGACTTCACGTGATACCTTTTCATTTACAATTTTTTCGCTTCGTGTCACAGCACCACACCACTAAACTCTTTCAATTTTCAGGCCAAAGACGCCTTCATCACGCCTGTGACACCTTTAATCACACATGGTCCACGTAGATAGTCGCAATTTCATTCAATTCTAACCCGATATCCATGAATAACATTTTTACTAAGTCCGCAAAATATCGAAACACAACAACCAATCGATTTAATATCAACAGATACAATATCCGAATTCTCGAAATACAAACACAAATCTAACAAATGATTGAACACACGGAATAATTCAACCTCTGTATCTCCCTATGTCAGTCCCATAACGCTTGTCACCAAACGTGACAAATCAAAACGCTTTTGCGTTTACAATTATAGAATTAATATCTCCAAACGTAGTTCGAATTAACTTCCAATAAGTTGAAAGAAAGCAAGCAAGCCCCCTCGCTCCCCTCTGACCTAAATCCGGAATCGCATTAAAAATAGCTTCGCTCCCCCTCGCCCCCCCGAGCAAACAAACAGCCGACATCTTGTTTACGGCCCGTCACCAGGTCTAGATTCTCTCGCCCTCAATTAACTTGTCAACTTAACATCGACACTTAGATCCAAGGACAACATTTTACTTACAAAAATCACACACACACACATAAGTTTAAACAAAAAATCGACAACATTAGGACTCGATGAGTTTCACAGTTAGAAACAATGTGATCCACGAGTCACATCAAACTTAAAACAAATTCGATAAGTTAGAACAACTTAGGCCAACAAGACCAAAGATATCAATCGAGGACAATTTAAAGCTCTCTCCACCCATCCTAAAAAACAGGAACATTACATTTGGCCTACAACTTTCCATTCTTTCACGATATATAATTTCTATATATAATCTTACTTGCTCTTCCTTCTCGATGAACATTTTGTAAAAATTTTTCATTTTAATATCCTTTATATAATCATTATATAGCTCTTATAATTGTTTTTTTTTTACGTCAACCAATTAGTTTAGATTATTGTCTTTTTTATTTTTCTTTACCAAAACTTATTTACTTTTGCTTTATGACTCTATTTTATAATCAACTTTATATTTTATCTTTCATATCATATCTAATAATCTCAAGTTTATATTTCATGTTTATATCACTAATTTGCATTTATCATTTTATATTTTTTCTCACTTTATAAATTAGATGTTATTTACATTGTTTCACCTTCCGCTACCATGTCAATGCTATCGAGTATATTATTGCTCATTATTTTTTTTTTCATTTAATATTTTCACTTTCTATTACCCCTTATATACTGCTGTAGTGTGTTAATCTTTGTATCATATCATCACTATTTTTACTTTTTTTTTTAAAGATTACTTTGCATTTAACTTCGCAATTATATTTTCGATTTTTCAAATCCTTTAACGCTATATGCAAAGCTTTACTTTCGCAATTTCATATCTCAATGATATATTCTTTTATAATCAAACTAAAAATCACGATCTAAAAACAGGGCAATCTTCAATAACCTCTTAAACAACCACTTTAAAGGTTACTTCGTAAGAATTACTAACATTCCTTTTCCGCAGGAACTTTTAACTCCTTCGCAGGCTAGACTTGACCTACTTTGATTTCGTAATTAACAATCTTGACACATCGTCCCCCAGATTTACCTTATCCCAACTTCTGGCTTGGATACGTGCAAATTGTATTTTTTTTTATTCCAGGGCACTCTCATGCCACACGCTGGCACATTTTTTTTTTATCATTTTACTCTTTTTCTCGCTAAGCCCCTGACGACTCTAATTAAAACTTTGATTTCTGGTCACTGATCTTCGCCCTCTTTATCCTGCATGCGTACGTCTTAACGACTAATTACTAAAACCCATAACAATCCCCTTATCTTACTTTTCGATTGTGGTACTGTAACTTTATTAGGTCCTTAAATTTACATGTGAAACATGGCCTAGGTTTTCCGCGCCGTGCACATTAAATGGTTTGGGACTTGAGTCAAAGTGACATTGCCTCAACCAAGTAATAACTAACCCCTCAACCCTTTCTAACGCCCATCACGAAGAGATCATGATTTTCCCATCAACTCATTTTTATTTTTTCCTATCGTCATTATATGCTCTCTATTCATTCTTTTATTCCTATTTTTATTTTACTTGTATGTTTAATATTAGTTGTTTATGCTTTATTACCTCTTATGGATATACAGAAATCAACCCCATGTTATATACCAACTCACTTTAATTAATTTTTAAAAAATTACTTCCTTAATAACAGTCTTCCTATTCCGCTCTCTTAAATCCCTCCATATGAACCCTCTCACATCCGGGGCCATCTGTGATGATTTAAGACCATGGAATTGTTGTAAATAGTCTAGATATCTCCTACCACATGTTCCACCCCATGACTGTATATAACTCCTTATGTACTGCACATAGAAAGCCTCAACTAACATCAATCTGTACCGCGTAAGAATCTAATAAAGTATCGCAACTGTACAGATAGAAGGAATGGAGAGAGACAGGAGAAAGTTAAGGTTAAAACAAATCAGGTTTAGGACAGAAGTCGAAGCAAGGCCTAGCAAAAGAGGCTTAAAACCAGCCCAACTATAAATAATTTACAAGTCAATACTTCCTGACAGGACAGGGCGTATCTGATATCGCGGAAACCATAAAAGCTAAGAGTAACGCCCCGAATTTCCGGAACAAGACCGGACGTATTCTTCCGTCAAAGAGATAAGCCAGGCCCAATCAGAAGACAATACCTAAGTAGGTCAACCAATAGCCCACTACCACGTGAAAAAGTCCCACCAATTAGGAAAGAATCACCTAAATAGGTCAGCCAATTAGAAAGCAGCAAGGTCGTGGTGTTAAATCGAGGCCCTAGAATTGTCAGTCTTCGCTTGGATTCCAACGGTAACACTTGCTCTTAAGATCTCTCTCCCCCCTCGTCCCATTCCTTCTTGACGTCAGACGCTTTTAGTGGAATCTCTGTTTGTTTATTTCACCTTTGGCCCAGCTGTGTCGCCTTCCACCACGACTGCACGGTAGAGTTGACATCGAGGTTCGTCTAGCATCAGGTAACACTGGTCCCAGAGGTCCCAAGATATCACATATATACTATTGTCGTGTTCTCTACCTAACAAAATAGCAGTTGACGAACACTATACGGTATAAGATATTTATTTCTATAAAATGGGATCCATTCACTCTCCTCTTACACTCTATATATATATCCAATCATTTTTACATAATTAATTTTCTATCAGAAAATTAATACATATTTACATATATGCTGCACTTTTTTCTCCAAGAATAAAATCTGCATATGGAATCATTACAACTATGAATAACAATAAAGCTGCCAATAACATTTTTTTTCAAATATTTTTGAATAAAGATCATCTCAATATTGTACATAGAAATATTTGCCCGTTGAAGAGCAGAAATTTTGATTGAAACCTTGCAAAATCAAAAGAAACTCTTTACCTTAATTTTATTTATTCTTCTTTTTTCAAATAATTTATAGATAACTATCTATATAGATAATACCGTAACAGAGTTTTCCATTGTAAAGTCCTGAGCTATCTCCTCCGAAGATTCTGAACTACACATAACAATCTATATACCAAAATTTTCGTTATTTTTTTCTTCGTGTCATAGGCCTGTTTTTATTTTCCTAATGTTAACAGTTATTTTTATTTTTTAATTTAATCTATTTTACAATCGTAGATTTTTTGCATTTATCATCATCAATTCTTTTGTTTACAATTGCGTAACTTTTATAGAGAGAAATAAAGAAATACATAATTGATTAGATACAAAAGTGTGAACCAGAAAGTCGATTTTAAAAAATGTTATTATTTAATATAAACTTATTTTAATTTAATTTTGAAATGAAAAGGTAGTGTAAAAGTGTATATGAGGTTAGATTCAAATAGGTTTAATTATGTTAGTTTAATCGCTAAATAAGGTTAGTTTTAGATAAGTTGAATTAGGTTAGTTTCAGATAATTAAAAAAAAATAATGTTCGTTTTTAGAAAAATAATTCGCAATAGTAAGTATATATATTAATATAAAAGATCGAAATGTAAAAATCACTATGTCCAAAATCTTCGCTTTAACTCGTGTAAAACGGCTCGAAGGTACGGCGGTGTCAACGTACAGCGCCGCCTACCAAAGTTACCCTTTTCTGGGAACTCACCAGGTTATATTATTTTTCGAATTGTAGATTGAATTATTACTTTTATTCTATCTTTTATAAGTGTTTGTTATAGTTTTTCATTTGAATTTAGCACAATTTTTGTATCTGGTTATCTTTTTTGGCATCTTTTTTTTCTCATTAATAAGACCTAATCCAAATAATTTAATAGTGTGTGACTTTTTTTTAAATTAAATTATTTGGATTAGGTCTTATTTTCTTTTATTAATTTGTTATAGTTTTTCATTT
The DNA here is from genome assembly GCA_030710605.1 of Cordylochernes scorpioides. Taxonomy (NCBI): domain Eukaryota; kingdom Metazoa; phylum Arthropoda; class Arachnida; order Pseudoscorpiones; family Chernetidae; genus Cordylochernes; species Cordylochernes scorpioides. Next base: position 15,754,212 of record CP092868.1, read on the forward strand.
GAATTTAGCTCCATTTTTGTGTCTGTCTTATTTTTTCTTCTCATAAATAGGCTGATGCTGTATTTGTGTACTCAATTGTTGCTTTTTTTTTTATTAAATTATTTGGATTAGGTCTTATTTTCTTTTATTAATTTGTTATAGTTCTTCATTTGAATTTAGCTCCATTTTTGTGTCTGTCTTTTTTTTTCATCTCATAAATAGGCTGATGCTGTATTTGTGTACTCAATTGTTGCTTTTTGTGTCTGGTTTCTTTTTTGCAGTATTTTTTTTGAATCCTTTTTTTTTTCATCAATTGTTTCCTCACATGCTTGGAATTTTCTTTTTATGCCTGTCCTGGCTTTCAGTTTTATAGATTTCCTCTGCTTGGTTCTTATTTTACCTTTTTTTTTTTTGAGCGTCTTCTGTCATGCCTCGGAAAGGCCGTGGAAGACTCACTCCCCTGACCGCTAGGCTATTTCTCTTGTTTACTTTTTTACCAATGCCTATAATTTTTCACCTGAAAGATTTTTTTTTATTTGTTATTCAATAAACTATTATCACTTATTTTTGGTCTTCTTTTTATTTACTTATTTTACTGGGGGTTGGTGGAAGGATGGTCTAAGCCGTTGGTTCGGCTCGAAGGTACGGCGGTGTCAACGTACAGCGCCGCCTACCAAAGTTAACCTTTTCTGGGAACTCACCAGGTTATATTATTTTTCGAATTGTAGATTGAATTATTACTTTTATTCTATCTTTTATAAGTGTTTGTTATAGTTTTTCATTTGAATTTAGCACAATTTTTGTATCTTTTTTGGCATCTTTTTTTTCTCATTAATAAGACCTAATCCAAATAATTTAATAGTGTGTGACTTTTTTTTAAATTAAATTATTTGGATTAGGTCTTATTTTCTTTTATTAATTTGTTATAGTTTTTCATTTGAATTTAGCTCCATTTTTGTGTCTGTCTTTTTTTTTCTTCTCATAAATAGGCTGATGCTGTATTTGTGTACTCAATTGTTGCTTTTTTTTTTATTAAATTATTTGGATTAGGTCTTATTTTCTTTTATTAATTTGTTATAGTTTTTCATTTGAATTTAGCTCCATTTTTGTGTCTGTCTTTTTTTTTCATCTCATAAATAGGCTGATGCTGTATTTGTGTACTCAATTGTTGCTTTTTGTGTCTGGTTTCTTTTTTGCAGTATTTTTTTTGAATCCTTTTTTTTTTTCATCAATTGTTTCCTCACATGCTTGGAATTTTCTTTTTATGCCTGTCCTGGCTTTCAGTTTTATAGATTTCCTCTGCTTGGTTCTTATTTTACCTTTTTTTTTTTGAGCGTCTTCTGTCATGCCTCGGAAAGGCCGTGGAAGACTCACTCCCCTGACCGCTAGGCTATTTCTCTTGTTTACTTTTTTACCAATGCCTATAATTTTTCACCTGAAAGATTTTTTTTTATTTGTTATTCAATAAACTATTATCACTTATTTTTGGTCTTCTTTTTATTTACTTATTTTACTGGGGGTTGGTGGAAGGATGGTCTAAGCCGTTGGTTCGGCTCGAAGGTACGGCGGTGTCAACGTACAGCGCCGCCTACCAAAGTTAACCTTTTCTGGGAACTCACCAGGTTATATTATTTTTCGAATTGTAGATTGAATTATTACTTTTATTCTATCTTTTATAAGTGTTTGTTATAGTTTTTCATTTGAATTTAGCACAATTTTTGTATCTGGTTATCTTTTTTGGCATCTTTTTTTTCTCATTAATAAGACCTAATCCAAATAATTTAATAGTGTGTGACTTTTTTTTTAATTAAATTATTTGGATTAGGTCTTATTTTCTTTTATTAATTTGTTATAGTTTTTCATTTGAATTTAGCTCCATTTTTGTGTCTGTCTTTTTTTTTTCTTCTCATAAATAGGCTGATGCTGTATTTGTGTACTCAATTGTTGCTTTTTTTTTATTAAATTATTTGGATTAGGTCTTATTTTCTTTTATTAATTTGTTATAGTTTTTCATTTGAATTTAGCTCCATTTTTGTGTCTGTCTTTTTTTTTCATCTCATAAATAGGCTGATGCTGTATTTGTGTACTCAATTGTTGCTTTTTGTGTCTGGTTTCTTTTTTGCAGTATTTTTTTTTAATCCTTTTTTTTTTCATCAATTGTTTCCTCACATGCTTGGAATTTTCTTTTTATGCCTGTCCTGGCTTTCAGTTTTATAGATTTCCTCTGCTTGGTTCTTATTTTACCTTTTTTTTTTTGAGCGTCTTCTGTCATGCCTCGGAAAGGCCGTGGAAGACTCACTCCCCTGACCGCTAGGCTATTTCTCTTGTTTACTTTTTTACCAATGCCTATAATTTTTCACCTGAAAGATTTTTTTTTATTTGTTATTCAATAAACTATTATCACTTATTTTTGGTCTTCTTTTTATTTACTTATTTTACTGGGGGTTGGTGGAAGGATGGTCTAAGCCGTTGGTTTTCGACCGCTACGACCCGGGTTCGATTCCCGCATTGGGCACTTTTTTCTGAAAAAATAAAAAAAAAAGCTCCAATGGCTTCTGATTCTTGCAAAAGTCCAACCCCACCAGCAAGCGCAAGTAATCAAACGGGGCTCTGGCACACTTGTACATGCAAAGTCGAACTGCTTTTCATACGTGTACCATTTTCAAAGACCCTGCTTAGGATTAAAACTTCTCAGAAGCATAACAATAGTACCAACCTAGAGGTTAACTGGTGTGGATGCATTCCTCTGGGAGTAAGACTATTGAGAAATTCAGTAGGGAGTTATTTTGCTTCTCCGCATTCTAACACTCCAACTGTTAACACTGTGGAAACACTGACTCATGTTTGGTAAGCAATTTCAGGGAAGAAACTATAGACATTGGATTAAATAAATTATTAATTAAATTGCATTAAATAAAAATTATTAGATTTAAATAAATATTATTCGAGTGAAAAAAAAAAGAAAAAATTAACAAATTAGAAAATAAAATTTCGAAAAATACAACTATATTGCAGATAAGATAAGAGGACCTTATTAAAAAATAAATAAACAAACTGTAATTCGACACTATCGATAATTCGACACTTTCGATAATTCGACACTTTCGATAATTCGACCATTTTAAAAATCAAATTTACAAGGTTGATTGTTGTTTAAATACAACTTTGATTTTGCATGCATAAACACAGGCTCTTGTAGCAAGAACCCAACTTTAGTGAAAACTGATGCCTCTTCAGAATGAATGGAAGACTGAAATCTGAAGGAGCAGAAGATATGGGTCATCTTTACATGTATGCTATCCAATGTTCGCACACTTGAAAAAGCTACATATAAAGTTGTCCGTGCGTAAACACAGGCTCTTGTAGCCAAGGTTTGGCCTTGAGCCTTATTTATAGTCATAGCAAAAGCCAACCTTAGTGAAAACTAACGCCTCTCTAGAATGAAGCGAAGGTTGGTATCCGAAGGGGCCAAAGATATTTCAGACACTATACAGTGTGTTCAACTTTGGGCACTGTCAGTATATGTGCTTCAAGGACATGAGAGCACATGCGCTGAAACACCATACGTGTTCCATCGCAAAGATCCTAAAGGCATTGGTGAAAGTATAAATAAATATTTTGGAAATGAAAAAAAAATACATATATATATAAGAAAATAAATTGGAATAAAAATTTACAAACTATATTTCAGAGTGGATACATATTTGAAAGGAAAAAAAAAAAAAGAAAATTGCAAACAACAAAACTATATTACAGATATGACATGAAAACTAACGCCTCTCTAGAATGAAGCGAAGGTTGGTATCCGAAGGGGCCAAAGATATTTCAGACACTATACAGTGTGTTCAACTTTGGGCACTGTCAGTATATGTGCTTCAAGGACATGAGAGCACATGCGCTGAAACACCATACGCGTTCCATCGCAAAGATCCTAAAGGCATTGGTGAAAGTATAAATGACCCATATATTCTGCTCCTTCAGATTTCAGTCTTCCATTCATTCTGAAGAGGCATCAGTTTTCACTAAAGTTTGCTTTTGCTATGACTATAAATAATATTTGGGTTCTTGCTACAAGAGCCTGTGTTTATGCATGCAAAAGCAAAGTTGTATTTAAACAACAATCAACCTTGTAAATTTGATTTTTAAAATGGTCGAATTATCGAAAGTGTCGAATTATCGAAAGTGTCGAATTATCGAAAGTGTCGAATTATCGAGTGTCGAATTACAGTTTGTTTATGTATTTTTAATAAGGTCCTCTTATCTTATCTGCAATATAGTTGTATTTTTCGAAATTTTATTTTCTAATTTGTTAATTTCTTTCTTTTTTTTTTCACTCTAATAATATTTATTTAAATCTAATAATTTTTATTTAATGCAATTTAATTAATAATTTATTTAATCCAATGTCTATAGTTTCTTCCCTGAAATTGCTTACCAAACATGAGTCAGTGTTTCCACAGTGTTAACAGTTGGAGTGTTAGAATGCGGAGAAGCAAAATAACTCCCTACTGAATTTCTCAATAGTCTCACTCCCAGAGGAATGCATCCACACCAGTTAACCTCTAGGTTGGTACTATTGTTATGCTTCTGAGAAGTTTTAATCCTAAGCAGGGTCTTTGAAAATGGTATACGTATGGTGATACAGTGCATGTGCTCTCATGTCCTTAAAGTAGTGTAGTTCTGTTGTTTGCAATTTCATTTTCTGATTTGTTAAAATTTTTCTTCTATAGTTTCTCACCTGCGGGTCCTTCGGGTAAACCCGGGGCGTTGCCCGGGTCACTCGGCTAGTATATTCAAATTATTCTACTTAGCTCGCGAGCAGCGCCTCTAGCGGTGAAGATGGGAGGTAATATCAGCTGACCTAATGTACATGTAAAGTTTGGAGCGGGACGTTTCACAAGAGTGACATCCACGGCGCCAATTTATAATTGTAAACGAATAGTGTTTGAATAAAACATTTAATCGGGTAAACCCGGGCGTTGCCCGGGTCATTCGTCTAGTATGTTATAAAAAATAGTTCTGTTGATTTTTAGAATATTATTTAGAGATTTGATATAAAATTGTTGATAATTTTCTTGATACATGAATATGTTCGTTATATTGCAATCGTGGTAAAAATATTAAAAACAGTTTAGTTAATTATTGCTTTAATTTAGCTTATAAAATATTAAAAACATAAATTGAGAGAAGTACTGCCTGATTTAAGGTTTAATAATAAAGAAAACAAAAGATTATTTACATAATTACAGAAAGAGTTGAGCCGGCCAACGAGAAACAACAACAATAGGTTATATAAAGGGAAAGAGTGACCTCTGGCGGTCGATTTAACAGAGTAATTTTTTCTATGAATTATATATTCTCGAATTTATCCGTCGCATATGCCACAAGCTAATGCTCTAGGGGTTATACAAGGTGCGTTCATTAATTTCCAGGACTGGTTAAAAAATAAAATAAATAAAAAAGCTAAAGAATTTTTTTATATACAGAGTTAAATATTGGACATTCGACCACACCTGACTGAAAGCACGAGTCTCGTGGCGCACGCCCCGATCTAAAAATAGAACAAAACAACTTCCTTGTAAGGTTCGCATTTCTAATTTTAAAATGTCCATTTTCGAAGAGCAGAGAATCTGCATTAAGTTTCGTTTTAAATGGAAAAAGGTGCTACTGAGACATATGAATTGATTAAAGAAGCTTTTGGCGATGCAGCTTTATCCCGTTCAAGAACTTTTGAATGGTTTTCACGCTTCCTAAAATGTCGGGAAAAGGTAAACGATGATCAGCATACTGTGCGTCCAAGATCATTACGTTGCGAGGAAAACAAGCTCAAAATAAAGGAATTAATTGAATCTAACAGAAGAATTTATATTAAAGACTTATCTTCAGAGACTGGACTATCTGTAGGACTGTGTCATCAAATAGTAACAAAAGATTTGGACATGATCCGGACGTCTTCAAAATTTGTTCCCCGGATTCTAACAGAGGAACAAAAGGAAGTTAGAATGGATGTCTGCAAAAACATGGTTGAAATGACTCGGACCGATCCAGAATGGATGCAAAAAATCATTACCGGGGATGAGACATGGGTGCATCAGTATGACCCGGAAACCAAACGTCAATCCAGCCAATGGATTGAAAGAGGGGAACCGAAACCCAAAAAGGCAAGATTTACAAAATCCAAAGTCCAGACATTGCTTGTTACATTTTTTGATATTAATGGTTTGGTTCACCATGAATTTATTCCTTTCGGACGTACAATTAATCAAGAGGTTTATTTGGAGATAATGTGGCGCTTAAGGGAGGCAGTGCGCCTTAAAAGACCTGAGAGATGGCAAAACAATGACTAGATACTTCACGTCGATAATGCGCGGCCGCACACAGCCCATGTTGTTTTTTAGTTCTTGGCCAAGCATTCAACCATACAGATCCCTCATCCACCCTATTCCCCCGACTTAGCCCCCAATGACTTTTTCCTCTATCCTAAATTGAAAATGAAGTTAAAAGGAAGGAAATTTGACAACGTTGATATGATACAAGCTGAATCGAAGGTAACCTTGAGGAACCTCTCAAAAAGTGATTTTATCTCCTGCTTCGACAATTGGAAAAAAATATAGAACAGGTGTATTGAGGCAGGAGGGGCATATTTTGAAAAATATTAAATTAGTTTTTTTATTTGTTTTATTTTTTCAAAGATACAGAGCAGTCCTGGAAATTAATGAACGCACCTTGTATAAAAGCAAAGGTCAAATTGAGACTATTGGAGGATCTAGAGGTCTAAAAGTTTGGGTAAGCTAGATAGGGATATAATAAAAAAGTAATAAAGTTTACTTCTTTGATTTTACCCAGGTTACATCAACATATATAGTCACGACCGTCATGGTTTCTGTCACGGATGCGCGCGCATCATCATTATGATCATTATCATTATCTAATGATAATAATAATAATAATAATAATAATAATTATTATTATTATTATATTATTATTATTATCCATCCATTATATATATAGTCACGACCGTCATGGGCCGGCCGGTTCTGTCACGGATGCGCGCGCACAGGGAGGTCACGTGCTCGCCGGCAGCCAACGGGCGCGCGCCGCCGGCATTACGTCATAGATTATAAACACAAGGTAATACGGCCAAATAAAAAAATAGTGTGTGATAAGGCACAATTTGGATTATCTACTTATATAATTGCCTTATTCTCTCTGTGTGAAGTTCACTGTGTGAAGTTCACGGATAGATTTTGGTCAGAATGGATAAAATAAAAAAAGTGTCAAGGGATGGGAATCGAACCCACGACCTTCCGCTTACCGGGCAGATGCCATGACCACTAGGCTACCTTGGACATATTTTTCCGTTTACATTTTTATTTTTATATTTTCAAGACACACACAGTTTGGGGCGGGACGTTTCACAAGAGAGACATCCACGGCGCCAATTTATAATTGTAACGAATAGTATTTTAATTAAAACATTTTAAAAATATATACGCACTCGGGTAAAACCCGGGCGTTGCCCGGGCCATTCGTCTAGTTTCTTACATAAAGCTATAAAGAGTTAAGGTAAGCCGTGTCTCTACCCATGGTTCTCCAAGTGTACCCCAACACACAATTGAATTACTATGGCAACCTTGGCCATGTGCCCAGGATGTGACGTCAGGGAAATAAATGCTTACCGGAAGTTGGCAGTTTCGAGGTCAAAAACGTTTTTTTTTGTTTCTAACTATTTTTATCTTTTGAATGATTTCTCGTTTTTTTTTTTTTTAAAAAGGTTCACATTTTAAATAAGTCTGTTTTATGTTCTGTGACGTCTGAAGGTTGGATGTGAACATGGACTATTGACCATATTGGAATGTCTTTTTGTGTTCAAGATAACAAACACGCAAGGAGTTATGAAAATTCGAAACTATTATAGACGCGTAAGATTCTTTTTTAAAAATTAAACAATTTCTATTGCCCTTACTGCAATGGAAAAATTAATGGGAGGGCCTAGTTCATCAGTGTTGAACCTTCCCAGCGGTTTCGCCAGTAAAAAAAAAATAATCATACGTGTCTATAATATTTTGAGTCAAAAGGCGATCCATCAAATAAGTTTATATAAAAGGGCGTACCTGGATCAGTAAAGAAAAAAAAATGTTTCTCAAAATATTTCGAGAGATTGCTCTCTCTTTATCAATTTATTTCACAGTAAACTTAATTTACAAATTCTTGTAGCTCACATGTTTTTTTTTTTCTTTGCAGATCCAGTTACGTCCTTTTATATAAGCGTCTATAATAGTTTCGAATTTTCATAAAAGATGACGGGCTAATGCATCATAAAATAAATAAAAAATAGCGAGTTTTTTTTTTTTTAAGATTTTGGTTGTGTAGTCATACTGACGTAATTAATAAACATTTCAATATAATCACATCTATAATACAAATGCGGATTGTGATTGTAAAATGACATGTGTTTCTTTCCAACGCGAAAAATCAAAATTTATTTCAAGGAGAAATAACGATTATTTCTAACCTTTGGGATGAGGTATGAAATTTAAATGTAATTCTACTGTCCTATAAGCTTATGTCCATAGTTTACTTGAAAACCATTTCTAAGATTCCATCCTTCAGTGTAGCATATAAAAGCAGAATGATCCAATACAATATTAGAGCTCTGAGAGGCGGTCTGGTGGATTAAATTGACGAAACCGCTGGGAGGGTTCACCACTGATGAGCCAAGCCCTCCCAATATATTTTTTCATCGCAGTAAGGACAGTAGAAGTTTGTATTATTATAAAAGAAACATTCGCGCTTTTAAATCCTTTTATTTTATATGAAATTTCTCTTTGAAATAAATTTTGATTTTTCGTTGGAAAGAAACACATGCGGGATAGTTTTCAAATGTCGTTTTATAATCACATCTCTGTCTGTCTGTCTATCCAGTCTCACTACGTAACTATCAGCTACAACAGCGTGCCCTCCAGTGAGAGTTTCTCTATAACGTGGCCCAATACATATTGATTGTTCTAAATATAACTACCGGATATAAATTAAACAATGCCACAGCTTTCTGGAGTTTCTTTTTATTAATGTAGTCTCGGACATCTCTTCTACAGAAGTACATAAATAAACGAATACAACATCGCCTAATACTAAACTATTACAAAAATCTATTAGATCTATTTGTAAAATCTATTTGTAATATTATGAAAAAGGCATCTCCTTATCGTGCAACTGAAAGTTGCTGATGGCTTGCGCTACCTATCTGAATATATAAGGAGATGCCTTTTTCATAATTTATGCACCTTATCCCTGTACAATATCATATTTGTACTATTTTTTTCACTATTTGTAATTGTTTGACAGATTTTTGTAATAGTTTAGCATCAGGCGGCATTTTATTCGTTTATTTAGGTTCTCCTTGTAGAAGGGCAGAGAGATTCCCGAAAGCTTTTGAGATTCCGTTAATAAAATGAAAAAAAGAAAATCATCTCTAGAAATCTGTAGTATTGTGGATTGGCAGTGGAGGATTCAAGTTGCTTTTGTGGTATTGAGGAACAAACCTCAAGACATCTACTGATCGATTGCCCAGCATTTCAAGATTATAGAATGAACTAGTTGTTTGTGAACTTAACGATTTGATTTCCGATAAAAAAATCATATTTAAAGTTCAATTCATTTTGTAAATACATCCAAAAATTTCTACAAAATCTGGATCTCTAATGTTTTCATGCGTTGAATAATGTAAATAACTTATGTAAATAAACTTTTCTCCTTGTTTGGCGCAAGTATCCCTTGCGGGATATAGCGCTTTGGAAATAAAATAATTGTAATTGTTTAATTAACCAATGCATATCTAATAACATAAGGTTGAGCGGGACAAAGTCCTCACGGCGTGAAGATATCTAATTTGACGGGAGATCAATATCAGAAATTGATCGATGGATCTTCGATTTTTATCTTGAAGCCTGGGATTTGCCGTCGTCTGTTTTAAATGGGCTCTTCCCTCCTTTTGTCCTCTGCTCCATAATTCATCGGCTGGAGTAGGGGGACTTTCTTCGGCCTTACTGGAGTGTGTGTAGTCTCTTACTTTCCTTTAAACTATTCTCATAATGGTTCTTATTTATAAATATGGAATATATACAGTTAAACCTGTTTATAACGCCCCCTCTCTATAGCGCCTCCCTCTCTATAGCGCCCGATTTTAAATACGTAGTACGATGCGTTTTACATTAAAAGTGACCTGTCTATAGCACCCCCTCTCTATAGCACCCTATTTTGGTGAGTCCCAAGAGGGGACGCTATAAACAGGTTTAACTGTATATTAATCTTAAGTGAAAATTGATCTATGCGATATCTCTGTTAATCATAAGACAATATGATATATGTCTTAAAAAAAAGACACTTCAGCCAATTTTTATTTTCTTAATGTTTCAACAAAAATATTTCTCCTGACGAAGACAAAATATTTTTGTTTGAAACGTTAAGAAAATAAAACTTTAACTGGCCAAAGTGTCTATTATCAAAAAGAACTATGAATGCTGACCAGGCAAACTCTTATCTTCAAGATGATATATCTTCTTTTTTTTTCTTTTTTATCTCAGACAACCATCATGACTGGATAAAGTAAAGTGTATCTGCCTTTGTCATTAAGACTGGGAACACTACTCAGTGGCAGGCCAATGACTTATCTCCAATAAGAAATAGCCACCTCTGACATGAGGAACAGACGCCATGTATAGCTGCTCCTAACATGGAGTACAGAATCATCCTGTATCCCTGAATTAGGAGCCCTTGCAGGGTGCTATCAGCCGGGCCAGCTGAGCCCAGGTTTTTTAGTGAGCTTGTTACTGCTCCCCTTCATTCTTTTTCATCCGCTCTTGGCAAAGGCGGAGTTATAATGATATATGATCATAAGAAATGAAAGAATTAAAGCATGAATGTTTCTTTCACACATAGAACAAACTTCTACTGTCCTTACTGCGGTGAAAAAATATTGGGTGGACTTGGCTCATCGCAGTAAGGACAGTAGAAGTTTGTGTAAAATAAACCTTCGTGATTTAATGCTTTCCTTTCCTATATGTGGATGACGTTTATTGCTTTGTAATTAATGGTATATGTTTAATTTATGCCTAACTGTCCATGTTCTTATTGTTTGCGGAAGATCTTTGCTCGATGAAAATATGTACATGTAAATCTACTGTCCTAAAAGCTTATGTCCATAGTTGAGTTGAAAACCATGTCTAAGAATCCACCCTTCAGTGTAACATATACTAAGCAGAAAGTTTGATCAATTTTGCAAATTTATTTACAACTTTCTTTTAAATTGGAAAAAGGAGAGGGAAAATTAGAAGGAAAAGAATTGCGATGCTTGCTTTGTGTGTTTTGATTTGTTGTTTGTTTTTCTCTTTGGACAATTTTCTTTGGTTAATTATGTAAAATAATGAATTGAACAGGATTGTATATAGCCGATTTGTTGTGATGTAGAGAGAGGTATCGACGCAAATATCCCTGAGTTTGGGATATCGCGTTTCATGATGTTAATAAAATATTATTATATATAAGCAGAATGATCCAATACAGTATTAGAGCTCTTAGAAGCGCGGTCTGGTATATTAAATTGGTGATATCGCTGGGAGGGTTCCCCACTGATGAGCCAAGCCCTCCCAATATTTTATAATCGCCGTAAGGACAGTAGAAGTTTGTTTTGTTGAAAAGTAACAATGGTTTTAATGTTTTAATGGGTTTATTTATTTGGTATGTTATATCTATATAATAGAAGGATCTTTTTGATGATCCCGTTACAATGTTTCACGTTTTATTACTAATTCATTATAACAATTTATTAGTTACTAAGTTTTAAATCGAATTAATATCTGATATGATTTTATTTGTCGGATTATAAAGAAATCTATAAAATTATAGATAGAATATATATAACGAACGAGCTAACAAAGTAGAATTAAAACAACTTGACTGGAACATCACACATCGAGGTAAGAGAGATTCAAATTTACCTTTAAGTAAATAAGTCCCCTCCAGAAGTAGAGAGAGAGAGGGTTAAAATTTTCTCCAAAGTTTTTTTTTTCTTGAACAATTTCCCTGAATCTGTATTGCCCCAAAATGGAAAATCAATTTCTGCCCTCGAGCTGGTGAAATAAGAGGGGGGAAAAAAAGGCGGTGAGAAGAAGAAATAAAGAATTTCTTATAGATAATTTTGTGGTAACCCGATTCTACCTTTCTTCATAGAAATGTACTTTACAGGAATCTATATCTATATTCTATTTTGGTTAAAAACCTTTAATTATTATTATGTGGAGAAAATCAATTGAGTTATTTTATTAAATAAAGATCTTAAAATAATTTTTTAGATAAAATAAAAAAAAGAACATTTTGGATTGAATAAAAAGAATTTATTAGCCAATATTTGTCAAGGCATTTTATAACACCTTTATATTTTATAATATAAAATTAATTATAATTATATATAAATGTATTACAAGGTTATCCCAAAAGTTCTTAAACACTTGCAAAAAAACTGAAATACCAATATTATTCGCCGTTATGTATAATGTCTTTGTATTATGTATAAAGTAATTGAATATAATATTTATAATTATATGTAATTCTACTGTTCTCAAAGCTTATGTCCATATTTCATCTAAAATACCCATTCCAAGAGTCTAGCATCAGTATCACTATAAAAGGAAAATCGAAAAATGCAATATAACAGCGGTATGGTAGATAAAACTGGCGAAACCGCTGGAAGGGTTCACCACTGATGAGCCAAGCCCTTCCATTAATTTTTCCATTGCAGTAAGGGCAGTAGAAATTGTTTATTTAAAAAAAAATCTTATGCGTCTAAAATAGTTTCGAATTTTCATAAAGTAATTGTATTAGGTATTATTATGTATTCGCCGTAATAATATTATCCGCCAAAAATAATAAGAAAAACAATATTTAAAGAAAAACACGAAATTTTGGGACAACCTTATATATGAAAGAAAAATAGATATAATAGTACTTATCAATTTTTGTTGGGTAATAGCTTGCTATTATAAAAGAAACATTCGTTATTAAATCCTTTCATTTTATAAGTTTGCTATACTGACACCATATTATCAAATATGAATTTATCCCAAGGCTTAATCAGTATAAAGTCTATATGAACCGCTGAAAATAATTAGGTATCTGTAAAATAAAGTATAAAAAAAATTGTTCGCTAAAATGCGTCAAATAAAAGTCAGATTCTACGAACCATTTTATAAGAGCTCTATTTACATATTTACTGGAAATATGTAAATAGAGCTCTTATAAAATGGTTCGTAGAATCTGACTTTTATTTGACTACATTTAGCGATCAAAAAGCTAGTTGACGAGCTGTTGATTTATTCGCTCGTTTTTTAACTTTTAACAAAGGTACGCATAGTTACGCCTAGTTGTAATAGTATGCAACTATTTTCTAACAATATTCTATATACAGTTAAACCTGTCTATAGCGCCTCCTCTAAATAGCGCCTTCCTCTCTATAGCACCCGATTTTATATACGTAGTACGATGCGATTTACATTAAAAGTTACCTGTCTATAGCACCCCCTCTCTATAGCACCCTATTTTGGTAAGTCCCAAGAGGGGGGCGCTATAGACAGGTTTAACTGTATTATTATATTTAAAATTGATGATAATGGCATTCTAAGTGCTGGTATTCTAACGGCTTCAACTTCTGATCGACCTGACAATAGATGCAGATAGAGAAAGCACAGACTTACTTACCGTCAGTATATGACCAATAGGAGTTCAGCTGAGTTCAGACACCAGCCAATCAGCGATGTGTAAGCTCAATCGAGGACTGTTATTGGATCCGGTAGGAGGAGTGTCGTAACGTTGGGTAGCACTCGTGTCAATGCCACTGATCAATAACAGGACATTGACCTGACTGATTCGTCGTCAAGGATTCTATCCCGAGGTTCCTTTTTTACATATTGGCTCAATACATAGGTGTACGGACTCATAGAATATATGCTCATAGAATTCTATTTTAAGTGTTATCAAAGAACTAGATAGATGGACTCTCTTTAATTAAAGATGATTATTTCTTTATCTCTGATATTCTTTATCTATTAACACAAAGCAATAACGCGCCATCTATACATATAAAATGAAAGGATTTAAAAGTACGAATGTTTCTTTTATACACAATACAAAATTCTAATTCTACTGTCTTATAAACTTATGTCCATAGTTTTCTTGAAAACCATTTCTGAGATTCCACCCTTCAGTCCTGCGTATATAGGCGGAATCTTCCAATACAGTGTGGGAGCTCTGAGAAGCGGTCTGGTGGATTAAATTGGCGAAACCGCTAGGAGGGTTCACCACTCATGAGCCTGGCCCTCCCAATATATTTTTCATCGCAGTAAGGACATTAGAAGTTTGTATTGTGTATAAAAGAAACATTTGTGCTTTTAAATCCTTTCATTTTATATTCTTTATATATATTGATGGGTTAAATCTATAGCCACACCTACAGGGTTATGTAGATAAGGTTAAGTTATGTCGTAGATCCTATTATGTAGAATATAGTAAACTAGTTATTTTGAAGTTCATTATTATTATTATTATATTCTCAACACACAGAAACAAAGAAGAAGAATGAACATCATGATAAATTACAGAAAAATAAAGAAATAGAAGCCATGGATAGATTGTTGGAACGATGTAGGGAGCTGGCGTGTGAAGATGAGGAAGGTGGAACACCGGACATGGACCACAGGGATACGACGACCATAGAAGAGATCCAGGAGAACGCCCTAGAGCAGATGACAGGAGACCTGACAGACAAGAATGGATCAAGGCCAGGGGACCATTTTATCGAGGAACCACCAGGAGAGGCCATAGAAAGGCTGCTGCAGGATATCAGGGGACCATATCTGCGAGGGCCACAGCACTGACCAAAAGTCCAGATAGCAAATGTAAATATCTTTGTTTTCTTTTACAGTATTTTTTTTTCGAAGTTGTAAATAAATACGGGCGAAGATTTTACGTGACAACGGTAGGATATTTATTGATATGTGAATATAATTAAATTGCACAATAGGAACAAGGAATTGAATGAAAATAAGAATTGCACAAATTTTAACTATAGAAATATATTTTGTTTACTAAAACATTGTACATGTAAACTTACACTTAACTAATTCCTATTTGAGTGATTTTGTTGAGGATAGGACGATGATAGGACTTGCATAAATGGAAGGCGCGGTGAGACCAAACGTTCACTGATAGGATCCAGAGGCGGTAGACCTGGAGGTATGTCAGGATATGAGAAGCCGTTGACCTTTGCGAGAGTAGGAAGCTTACGCTTATTCAGTGATTGTCTACAGGTGTTGCAAGACTTTGTATAATCCTCCTTGCGTAGCTGCCGATTTTCCTTAACGTACCAATCCGAGATTACCTTCAGTTGTAGTGCAGTGATGGTTTTAAGGTCATTCTTGAACCACAATCTGTCACAAACCGAGCAAGCATGGCCAAAATCGTTGTCCAGGAAAGTAGATTGAAATCTCCGTATTGACGATGACCATTTGGTATACCAGGTGGATTGTTCCAGTTGTATTGCTGTTTGGCTTGAAGAAGTAGTCGGTTGTACATCAGTCCGAGAAGATGCTGCTCTACGTTGTCGGAATGCACGTTGCCGTTGAGCGTTATTTAGGGGAACGCTCGTTCTCTCCGCCACGACAGGAACGCTTGTTCTCTCCACCACAGAACAAGACGTTGAAGCAGGTGACTCTGACGTACCGCTGGTGAGGGCTATGTTAGCAGATTTACGTAGCTTGAACCTGCGTTGCCTCTCCGCAGCCGCTTTTGCAAAGGCTCTTACTTGTTCAGGAGTTCTGGTCAATGCTTTTCGTAGTCTGTACTCACGTTGTCGCTGAGCATTCGTTCTGGCGGTAGAGGTGGTGTGTGGAACAACGAAAAGTACTGCAGACGTTGACGGCACGATATCCTCCGTCTCCATTGAAGTACTGGAAGTTGAAGGCACCGTTTCCATTGTTTTGAGAGTGGTGATTCCTTTTGAACATTTGAAATTGAATGGATGAATTTTTAATTTTAAAGAATCAATTTGAAAATCAAAACACTTATTCAGATCGAAGGTTCAAATTTTTGCTAAATAAATTAGAAACTATTTAAAATTTGTAAAATAATAATTAATTAATTAATTAATTTTAAACTAATAATTTACTTAACACTATCAACATTTATCAATAGTATGACATAACCTATAAACTCAGTTTCTCAACTTTTGTGTCAATCTAACAATTAATAAATCAATCATAGTTTACGATAATGAAATATCAGTGTACAATTATTTACCTTTATTGTTGTAGTTGTTGTAAATGACGAATCTAAGCACTCCACATTTTCACTACAGACACAGCTGACGATACTTTAACCACACGTGTGAACTTGTATTATGACGCTTTCTTGTTTTTCCAACGCCAAGAACGTTCGAGAAAGACAGAGACAAGCATGCGCCGATTCAATGCGCCTAATTCTCTAGCGCTGCGCGCGCAGCTGCGCGCGCAGCACTCTCGTTCGGTGACTCATCGTAACGTTACCGGGCGTTACACTTTTTCATAAGTGACTCCCAGCCGCAACCTAATTTAAGACGTTGTCACGTCAAAATATGTAAATAGACTTACCATTTGTTACAATTTTAGAGAAAAACCTGTAATCTTTTTGAAAAATATAGTTATTATATATTATTATTTTTACTTTTTAATTTTTCTATCTACAATTAAAATATAGTGCCATATGCCTATAACAAAATGTGAATAGCGATATATCAAAAATGGCGGGGAAAAAAAAGGCGGGAAAGAAACAGACGAACTCCAAAAATCAGAGATTCCATAACAACACCAATTAGAAAGACTAAATGGCAGCCGACGTTTCCACACCAAAAGAACCGGAAGTCATTTCGTTAATTGATATCGTGGCGCAGAGAGAAAAATGGCAGATCTCTGTAACACAATCTTTTCTGGCAGACGACCAAGCTGTTTTGTTCTCTCCCGATCATTTTTCTAAATCAATTGGTAACAAAAGATGGATTATTTAAAAAAATTAATTAGGAAATTTCTGGATAATATATATAACTAATTGAAATGGAAAATAAAACCTTTTTGACAATAAATGTTAAATACATTTTTTTCAGCTGTTATCTATCACTCATTTAAATAATCTATTCTTTAGTTTTAGGGATGTTTGGGGGAGTGGAGGAATGGAATACGTCGTCTGTTTTCGACAGTCATGACCCAGGATTGAATCCCACATTGAGCACTTTTTTTAAAAAGAAAATTTGGCTTCAATGGTTTTAATTCTTGTGAAAATCTTGTGAATTATTGAAAGTATCCAAACGGGGTTCTGGCACACTTGTAAGTAAAAAGTCGAACTGTTTTTTACATCCTACAATGTCGGATATATAAGCAGAATCTTCTGAACCAATAGTAGAGATATAAAAAGTGGTCTGGTGGATTAAAAATGGCGAAACCGCTGGTGGGGTTGGTTCTCCATTGATGAGCCAGGACCTCCAAATTTTATTTTATGGCAGTAAGGACAGTAGAAAATTTGTTTATTTGAAAAGAAAAAATCGCGTGTCCCATAGTTTCACATATATCAATCAAGATAATTGAAATAAGTTTCTTAAGTTAAATTGGTAAGCTTTTAAAGCGTCAGTTTATTATCATCAGGCCAATTGTTTATCAAATCCCTACAATCTATAGAGGTGTAGAGAAGGTATTTACATATTTGCATATATATTTTTCAATAAGGCTTATTTTTATTTATTTTTAGATTTAATAAAGAGTTTTATTTTTTCAAATATTTTTCGATGGAACAATCGTTCATCTTTTACTAGATTTTTGTTTGTTTTTCAGTTCGTATACATCGGCGTTTAGTTGATATTTAGTCTGATAGATGGCGCATGCTATCAATTTTCAGTTAAACGATTAAAAATTCTTTGCTTTGGGAGTTTATAAATGTTTAAAAAAAAAGATATTTAAAACCATGTCCCCTCCCATATGCATGGTAATTCCTCAATTTATTGATATAATTGAGTATGAAGTGAGAAGGCTGCTCTAAGTGAATTAGGCCTAATGGTATTTAGAGCTGTGTAATCAACTTTGGCCATCGATTTCCCATTTCAGGACAGCTGAGGATGTTTAAAAAAAGGAAAAAGAGGGTGGAAGAAAGATTTGATTAATATTTTTTATCGAGAAAAAACACTATTGATTTTTACACGATAGAATATATAAAGAGTTGATTAAATATTTAGTTATAAAATTCTTTTATGGGAGTAGAAAACTCTTTTAATGAAAATTTGGAGTGGAAAAATTCAATAATTTTTATTGGTCATAATATTGTTTAGAGAGAGTGAATGTTTTTGTTTATTAACCAGTACGTAAATATAGGTTTGGTAGGGTAGTCATAACACAATATTGACATGTGGAAATTATAAAATTTTATGTATCTGCAAACGGAGTCGGAAGAGAAGGATCATATGTAAATATGTTATACAGGTTGTGGCTTTTTGTCTGAATTTGCTTAAACTGGTTTTGTGGCTCATTCTTTATCAACACTAGTAAAGTTTTTTACTGGGATGATGAATACGAGCATCGTTATGATGCAAATTTAAAGGGAGAGGTGCTTCTTTATGTAGATGAATATCATCCTCCCGTAACTCTATACTATATGCAAATATGTATGATCAACTTTCACGGTATATTGGTGCTAAGTTGCTGTCTTACTGAAGATGTTGTTGTCGTGTCCAAAGAAAAGCCTCAGATGTGTCCGTGCATCTCTATCACAGCAAGGTTCTCTATCTTGTTTGCTCTTCATTCGAAAATGGGCGCCGTTACCATGTTAGTCACCTTGGACCAGAATTTGGTGTAATATTCTAAGGGTCCAGTGGGGACAGCAGGGAGGTGTGGTCGGACTTCTACCCTCTGAATGAAGATATGTACTCAGGTAAATAAACATTGAAAACTACGCATAGGCCCGCCATCTATCGACAATAAATTAAATTATTTATAGCACCAGGTACTTTTCTTTTACAAATAAAATGCTTTCTACTGTCCTTACTGCAATGATAAAATATCGGAAGGGCCTTGCTCATCAGTGGTGAACTTTCCCAGCGGTTTCGCCAGTTTAATCTACCATACGCGTCAAAAATTGTTTCAATTTATTATAACAAGATGGCTGCTAAGGCATTATAAACGGTATTATGGAATCTTCATAGAAGCCAGACCTCCTGAGATCTGGGTCTTGATCGCTTGATCTTGATCCCTGAAATGATCCCTTAACTATTTTTGTAGCCTGCGGCGCCTTAGTTGTGCTTGGTGCTGCCTTGGTTCCCTCAAAACGGCGCGCACTAGCCCTCCTCTCCCCCGGGGTGCCCACGGCCTCGCCGTCGCCTCTCCAGCCCTCTCCTTGGCCCTCCATTGCGGCGGGCGCTTGGAGACTCCTAACTATGAGTTATGCCTTAAAATGCTTATCCTAAAGCATGTAGAAGGCACAATAATAGTATATTATGGGATCTTCAGAAATATATAGTCACATAACACTATAATCCGTCAAAATAGACGCCCAAAAACTAGGCGCCATCTTCAAAAATTAGCGTACGCGGGTCGGTGAACAAAACCATAACCCCAGTTTTGAAAAGCTCCTACATGGAGACCATGGCTTCGGGCTAATGGCTCTAGTCAGTCCCAATTCTCAATCAGCTGGTGTTGTGTCTTTGTCACCGACCCGTGTTCGCTAGTGTGCAGAGAAGGTGGCGCCTAGTTTTTAGCGTCTATTTAGACTTTTATTGTATAGTTCAATGTATCCTCACTGCTTCTTAAGTTTCCAATTATAATACACCCTTTTTATCAATTTTTTCTACGATGTCTTTTTTCCATTCTCACATAGGTAGTCCCGCTCCTATCTGCTTTGTTGTTTACACTTTGGCTATTTTCCCCTTAACGGATATTTTAAATAGTTATTTTTATTTTGAAATATATGTTGATATGGAAACTAAAATGTATTTTTAGTCTTTGAATTAAAAAATAATTTATAATATTCTCATTGCAAATAATATTTATAAATTCTAGCAATTAATATATAATATTTATTGTACATGTAACAAATTTACATGCGAATCATGTTTGCATATTAGAAATGTATGCATATATGTTAGTTTTCCATGTATAAATTAATGACAAAATATTTATTTTTGCTCACTATAGTATATATTGCATGGTTAAAGTATGTATATAGAATACTTAGAAATTATAAAATTCGAACTCTCTCCGACTGTATCAAAAAGGTGTTTAGAAAACGCCGGCCTATAAAAAACCACACTGTTTTGTAGGTTTTCAAAGTGAATTATTTCCAACTAAAAGGTTTTTGGAAAATTTCTTTCTGCTCCATCAACTCCGTGTGGCGTGCCGGTGATTCTAACAAGGATGGGATGTGTTTTCTTTGGTGCACAGACAGAACATGTGGGTTGGTATGGATTGAACATGGGTAGAATATGGATATAGGATGGCTAGAACATGGGTATAGCATTTGTGTGATAATACAGATTTAACATGGATAGTATATAGAGCCCTACGATATATAGAACATGGGTAGAGCAAGTGTAACACTGCGGTTTGGTAGGGATTGAACATGGATAAAATCTTGAGATAGGATGGCTAGAATATGGGTAGAGCTTGTGTAACATTATGGATTGATACGGGTTTAACATGGATAGGATATATAGCTCTAGGATAGATAGAACATGTGTAGAAAATGTGTAACACTGTGGGTTGGTAAAAATTGAATGTATATTGGGTTGCCAAATATCAGGGAACAGGTTAAATCAATGTTTAGTTAATTTCTGTTCCACTAGATGGCGCTCTGCCTTCTAAAAAGCACATGTGCTCCTGGTCAGGATATGCCTACTTTGTTTTTAATATATATATTGATATTAAACAAGTGAAGAATTATAAGACATTAGCTTTTCCATTTTTATTCAAATATTTTAAAGCCATTTCTTTAGGTCTTACTGCAATAAAAGGAAAATATCATAATGTAAAGGCATGGCTCATAAGTGTTGAAATCATCCTGCGGTTTCGGCAGTTAAACTTCCAGCCTGCCCTACTACTATATATGTTAGATTACATTAATGTTTACAATAGAGGACGATATAATGATGATAGGTTAAGATGATGAACAGTGTTTCTCTATATCTATGATTGAGTTAGTCCCATACACAATGCTACACGTGTTAACCACCAGACTGTTCTGTTGTTGTATATGGCTGCTTGGTGAGTGTACAATAGAGGCCACTATAATGATGATAATACAAATGAAAACACCAAAACGCGAATGTTTCTTTTCACAAAATAAATCAAACTTCTACTGTCCTTACTGCGATGAAAAAATATTGGGAGGGCTTGGCTCATCAGTGGTGAACCCTCCCAGCGGTTTCGCCAATTTAATCCACCAGACCGCTTCTTTAGAGCTCTAATACTTGCATTTCATCGCAGTAAGGACAGTAGAAGTTTGATTTATTTGTGAAAAGAAACATTCGTGTTTTGGTGTTTTCATTTGTATTATATAGATGGCGCGTTATTGCTATGTATTAAAAATAATGATGATAGGTTAAGATGATGAGTTGTGTCTATCTATCTGTGATTGAGTTATTCTCATACACAATGCTACACGTGCTAACCACCAGACAGTTCTGTTGTTGGGTGCTTGGCTGAGTGTACAATAGAGGACACTATAATGATGATAGGTTAAGATGATGAACAGTGTTTCTCTATCTATGATTTTGAATTAATCACATACACAATGCTACATGTGTTTTTGTTTAAGAAGGCAACGTGTGGTTATAAAAAAAAGCGTGTCACAACTTCATTAATTATTTTAGAAAAAACAAGAAAATGAATAAACCGATACATTGATGATAAAGGTCATCAAGATTGTCACCAATCGAATGTCCATCGATTTCGACAAACACGTGGTTGCTCAAATCTTGTCCAAGATAACAACAACATCAATGTTTAACTTGAAAGACAGAGGTTATAGATACGTTGGTGTAACGTATGTTGTTCGCTTAAGATCAACAAAACATTCGTATTTATATAGGTAAAATACACTCATGGACATAAAATTTAAGGAAGTGGAAAGTCTGATGTAGCCGGTCGTGCATATATATATTTTTTGAAGAACACAGAGGCAATTTTGTTCACATTTCGTATGTCTTCAATAAAGGTCACTGTAATATCTTTCTGAGTTATTGTCTGAATCCTGATATACATGGTGAAAGGTACAACTTCCTTAAGTTTTGTCCATGAGTGTATCTTTCAGAGTTATTGTCTGAATCCCGATATACATGATGAAAGGTACAACTTCCTTAAGTTTTGTCCATGAGTGTATCTTTCAGAGTTATTGTCTGAATCCCGATATATATACTGAAAGGTACAACTCCCTTAAGTTTTGTCCATGAGTGTATCTTTCAGAGTTATTGTCTAAATCCCGATATACATGGTAAAAGGTACGACTTCCTTAAGTTTTGTCAATGAGTATATTTACACTCAAGTAAAATAAGACAAACATAACAAGAAATTAAACATATTTAAGAAAAAAAAAAACAAGTTTGCTGTGTATTGTATTAACTAATAAAAACTACATATTTACCCAAAAATGTATAGAGAAATGTTTATAATTTTCTCATTTAAAATTTGTGGCCTTTATTTTATATGAAAAAAAAAAATTATCAGGCTTATTTTAAAACATTATATTAAAAGATTAGATTTAAAAAAACACAGAATATGTGTATATACACATTTCATATATATATAGTTAACAAATTCAAAATTGAATAAAGGGTAATATATATAAAACCTAATTGAATCACAAAAACAACACATATTTAATTTTAATAAATTACTTTCTAAATAAAAATCCATTCGTAATACCAACAAAAAAATTCTTTCTCCAATTAATAAAAAATAAAAATATTACTTTTCTCTCAAATTGGCACATTTTTCTTCACAGAAAAGCTAGTTGTTAGCGTATCTCTCTCCCAAGTTAATAAAATATAAAGTGAGAACAATTATATTCAGTGAATGTGAGCGCCCTTGTAGAAAGGGAGTAGTCTCAAGGATTTCCGTGCTCCATGTAGTTCCTGGCTTTGTTCCAGATCAACAACTTAATGTGGCGGTACAACACCACCGCTATAAAATCCGGAACGCCAGTCCTCTCTCTCTCTCGATATATTTATTTACCATAACAAATTGGCTTGTGTGTTTATGTTGCCAAAAAATCATCCTGTCATTTGAAGAACACCAATTTATATTTTATTGATTATCGTACGAATAAAAGTAGCATATTTTACTCTGCCATCTACCAGAATAAATATTTATTAAAAGTCGACTTTTTCACCGAATATTGAGGCAAAAAATAAATTTCTTTAAAACACAGTAAACTTCGTTATGAAAATTCGAAACTATTATAGACGCGTATCATTCTTTTAAAAACTTAACAAGTTCTACTGCCCTTACTGTAATTGAAAAATTAATGGGAGGGCCTATTTTCATAACAGATTCGGCGCGATAATGCATCATAAACTTCGTTATAACGTTATCCCGCTTATTACCTTAATTTTTGCTGGTTCGGACTTTAAAAGTTATTTTGTGATTTCTCGTCTATATCTCGATATATCAATCACCTATAGTGGACTTTTGACCATAATGAAGATGGCTAAAGAGCATAATTGCATAAGAACACAAATATCAATAAGACCGATATATATCTAGAGCCACCCATTTCCACAAATGCTCGAAAAACGATCCTAAAAATAATAGAAATGTTTTTTTTTAAATAATCACAAAAATGGACAAAACTTTAAGGATTACAATTGCAATTATTTTATTTCCAAAGCGCTATATCCCGCAAGGGATACTTGCGCCAAACAAGGAGAAAAGTTTATTTACATAAGTTATTTACATTATTCAACACATGAAAACATTAGAGATCCAGATTTTGTAGAAAGTTTAGAATGTATTTACAAAATGAATTGAACGTTAAATATGTTATACCTTTTAGCATGTATATCGTGATTCAGACAATAACTCTGAAAGATATTTGATACACAAAAGCATATTTTACCATTAAGAACTTTATTTACATATCTCCGGACATATTTACATGTTATTTTAGTTACATATATAGTTGGCAATGTATATTAAATACATTGAAATGTTTTAAAATATATTTTATATATTTTTAAAGGGAGAAGTACCACCTTTTGGGTAGATATTTTAAAATATTTATTAAAAAAAAAAGTATTATCAAAGTTACAACATCAATATAACGCTGTTCAATAATCCGAAACACGTACGTAGCTGATATTTATCAGGAAATCTATTCGGCAATCTAAACGCCATCTATTGAAACTCTCTACCATTTCAGTTCGATGACAAAGCCACAACACCACTTTGTTCCAAATTCAGAAAGCGCATCTAAAGACTATGGTTTCGGGTTAATGGCCCTCATCAGAACAAGAGACAAGATTTGATTTCATATTCACAAAGGAATCATGGACATTTCTGAATCTGCCAAAGAGATGTATAGCCAACAAAATGGCTGCGACAATATTATTGGCTATAAAATTAATGAATGTTTTTAGTGGAAGAAATTAATTCGTAAAGAAAGAGAGAACTCATCTCTCGTCAAAATAGACGCAAAAACTATACTTAATCAATATATATTATTTTTAACATATACACTCATGAACAAAACTTAAGGAAGTTTCACATTTTAAACATAAACCACTCCTTATTTGCATATATAACGGTGGATTTTCCCATATATGTAAATTCAAACCTTCTACTTAAAAAAGAAAAATTAATAATTGATGTCGTCACGGCGACTAGTCGACAAATATTAACAAATTAACCACACTATCTACAGAGAGAAAATAGAGCTAACCCAGGCTCCTGGAGCGTAAATCTCAAACTACCCGGGCTGTCAGTCTAGAGGAGAAGTCTAGTCATGGGGGGGGGGAGATTGCTGAGGTGAACCAGGTAGTTCCAGGCCGGCAGGGAGTCAGGAAGTAGGGGCAGGGCTGTCGGGCTGAAGTCTTGTACTCCAAGCAGAAGAGCTGTCTGTAGCCTGTGTAGCATAAAAGCTGGACAGGAGAAGAGGAGGTGATCCACAGTCTGTGACTCTTCCCGGCAGTGCACTATCTACAGCTAGAGAATCTTGAGCAAGCAAGCAAAGAAATATTTTACTCATTATTTTACATAAACAGATTACTTCGGCTACATGAAATCAGTAGAATTTAGTTTAAATATATAAGGATTAAAATATATTTATATAATTTGTTGAATATTTTCATTGAATAATTAAATTAAATTAAATAATAAATTATTTATCCGCCACAATATTATAGATAATTTAAAATTTCTTCCGATAGATGGCGTTAGATATCATTACCATACTTAATAACGTGACTAGAAGATGACTTTGTTTAATAAAGAATATATAAAATGATAATATTCTCAATAAACACAGAAAGGCAGAAATACTATTTCAATTACTAAATATAAACACACACAAAAAAAGGGCTTTATTTTGATTCAAAATGTACTTTCTTAAAAATCTCGCAATGAGCTCAATTTTCAGGTTACTTTTATATTTTCTAGTAAAATTTCTTCTACACTCCAATTGATAAAAAAAAATGCTGAAAGTTAACAAATACATAAGGAAAATACCATAATTACATATTGGTAATATATTGTTCGTACAACTATAAAAATTGCTGATGGCTTTCGCCATCTATCGGAAAAAAGATCAACTAATCGTTGATTTTTTTAAAAATTATTCCAGAATTGGCTAAATACCGATTCAGTAATTAAAAAAAAAAAAAAACTATTATAGTCGATATTTATATTTAGTCCGATAGATGGCGCATGTCATCAGCAACTTTGAGTTTCAATGAAGATATTTTCTTAGTTTACCCACCAGATCCCAGTACAATTTCACACAATTTGTGGTGCTATTTTTCCATATAATATTCTGACATTTCATTTAGACGTAAACTAACTAACTTTCAACATCTAAAAAATAAAAATACTCTGCAATACATATATTTAATAAAAATAAAGAAGGAATATCCTGATCAGGAGTAGATGGTCTTTTAACCTGGGCAGGATATGCCTTCTTTATTTTTAATATCAACACTTGACCTTTTTATTTTATTTTTCATATATATATATGATATATTTTGAATGATAGAATGTAATTTTTTTTTGTTTTTACTGAAGATTTAACTAAATGGAGTATGTAAATTTTTTTTTGTTTAAAAAGATTTGAAAAATAAAGAGATGAGGATTGAGGTGGAGACAGCCACAAACGACTGCTAATTTTTCACGCATCTATAGTGGAATTACATCATATATATATATATATATATAAAATAATAAATAAAACGGCTTTCGAGGATGAGTTTATTGTTTTACTGTATATTCATCTCAAGCTTTCGGGTTTGATAAACCCTAGTACGGAAATATATCAGCATATACTCCTATAGAGAATAGTTTGTGAAACCCTAAAGCTTGATATGAATATACAATAAAATAAGAAACTCATCCTCGAAAACCGTTTTGTTTATTATTTTATATCACTTTTAACGTCTTTTTGTTGAACGGACTAGTGTGTGTACTAGTAATATTGCTTTTTTTTCTTCGTATCCCTAGTACACGTGGTACAGGCCATGATAATCATGGTGTGTAGAGGCAGACGACTGCTTTTACTGTAAGTGCATCACATATCTACACATATGAAAAGCAGTTCGACTTTACACTTTAAAATGTGCCAGAGTCCCGTTTGGTTACTTGCACTCGCTGGTGGGATTGGACTTTTTCAAGAATCGGGGGCCATTGGAGCATTTTTTTATTTTTAATCAGAAAAAGTGCCCAATGCGGGAATCGAACCCGGGTCGTAGCGGTCGAAAACCAACGGTTTGGACCATCCTTCCACCGACCCCCCCCCAGTAATATTGTGAAAGAAATTTACAGAAATCCACAGAAGGCTCCACAATCCCCCCTTTTCTTCCAGTTGAATGGAGAATGAAGCGAGCCGGGGCGAAGAAATATCGATCCGTTTCCAATCGATAAGTCGGGATGATTGATTGATTGGAGATCTGATTAAGCTAGAAGAGCTGTGTGATACTTGTTGGGTATTTTTTATCCTCTTTGGTTGTGTCACTTATCATATCCTGGATGAGTACGTTGTACCTTTCTCCATCATTCTATATAGAAGCCACAACCTTCAAATTTACCTCCGTCATTGAGGTAAAACTACAAAGAGAAACTTCCTCTTTAAAAAAATATTGTGAAAAATAGTACAAAAGTTTATTCCGACAGATGGTGCAAGCCATCAGTAACTTTTATCTTCATGATTAGGAGATGTCTTTTTGATCTTAATATATTTTATTGTTGTTATTCCCTTATAAGTTTTAAAACATTAACATTGTTGTAATATAATTTGTGCCACAGAATAATCATGAGCGAATTAATATCATCATCCACTCCTTTTGTTTACTTTTATATATAGATCTTAATAAAGCTTGTTTGAGACAAACACCTGCTTCCACTGCGCTTCTGGTGACCACCAAGGCCGAAGCTGTCCAACTCTTGCCAACCCGCGCACGGCCAAGTGCGCCAACTGCTCAGCCAAGGGCCTCTCTGCCGACCACGAGGCAAGATCAATGTCTTGCCCAACTGCCAGAGCTAGAGCTGCAAAGTTCTAGTCCTCCCACCTTCTTCCTGCTTCCTGACCTTCGGCCTAACCTGTCTCTTCCTTAACGGAGATCCTGTCCCTAGCCTCTCCAGCCTGATCATAGTGGTTTTATATATTCCGCTTTACGTGGCCATTGGGGTTCAAAAATCATTTATTTTGGTTAGCAGCCCCGTAAATAAAGATATTTTCTCTCTTGTTTGAGAGCTATTTCTCTATATATTATGCAATGGATCATTAAAAACTATTTCCATTTGAAACAATCATTTGAAGAATAGTTGATGTAATATCTTTTATCCAAAAAGGAAAACCTTTTACAGCGCGTATGTTTCTTTTCAACTAAAATAATTTTCTACTCTCCTTACTGAGAAATGATATAAGTGTACAAAATTTGAGATTTCTACGTACTATAGAAATATACTAAAAATCGATTACAAGATTGGTGGCCAGACAGACAGACGGACAGACAGACATGGAGGCAAGTTAAATAAAAGCTTTTAAAAATAATGGGAGGGCGTGGCTCATCAGTGTTGAACCCTCTGAGGGGGAAAACATACTGGGGCATAAGTCAGTGGACAAGTGGGTAACACCCTCGATTTCCGACAGTCATGAACCGGGATCGTATCCCGCGTTAACATTTTGTTTAATATGTGAATAACCTTCACATATTTGTTGTAATTATCATAAACTAGGTTGCTCTTTTTGAGCGGTACCTAATAAAGTGATATTGGAACAGGAAACGATGCTGTACTTAGCAGCGATATAAGTTTGTACAATGTATCACTGTATTATTACACATGTATTATACTTGTATAATGCACATTAGCGCGTCTTGTGTTATAAGAAATATGAATTATTTTGACGCTTATGTTTCTTTTTGATGTCTTTAGATATTCACCGTATCCTTTACGTTTCCATAAAATAGGAATTCGGTACATTGTGTGCTAAGTCTGTCAGGAAAGGTTGAATTTCCCAAGTATACGAACTTTGTACGTAAACTTATATAAAAAATTTGAATTATTTTTAACGCTTATGTTTCTTTTTGATGTCTTTAGATATTCACCATATCCTTTACGTTTCCATAAAATAGGAATTCGGTACATTGTGTGCTAAGTCTGTCAGGAAAGGTTGAATTTCCCAAGTCAACGAACTTTGTACATTAACTTACATAAATAATTTGAATTATTTTTAACGCTTATGTTTCTTTTTGATGTCTTTAGATATTCACCATATCCTTTACGTTTCCATAAAATAGGAATTCGGTACATTGTGTGCTAAGTCTGTCAGGAAAGGTTGAATTTCCCAAGTCAACGAACTTTGTACATTAACTTACATAAATAATTTGAATTATTTTTAACGCTTATGTTTCTTTTTGATGTCTTTAGATATTCACAATATCCTTAACGTTGCCATAAAATAAGTATTCGGTACATTGTGTGCTAAGCTTGTCAGGAAAGGTTGAATTTCCCAAGTCTACGAACTTTGTACATTAACTTACATAAAAAATTTGAACTATTTTTAACGTGTATGCTTCTTTTTGAAATAAAAAAAATATCAATTCATGATAATATTGTGAAAAGTTTTAAAATTTCAAAATATTGTTAAATTACAAACCAATTTAAACATTTTCAGTTATAAATATATCCACGCTGCGCGCGTTTGTTTTTGTAAATATTTCTGGTAGGATAAAGTCGCTATTTTATTAAGCCCATTGAAGAGCGATAATCACTTGAAAGCTAGCGTTTTTTTTTTAATAAAAAGAAACTCATTGTGAGAAAATATTTGTAATTAAAAAAAAAACAATATCTACTGTCTTTACATGAATGATAAAATAATGGGAATGTCTAGCTAATCAGTGGTGAACTCTCCAATTATTAAACTGGCGAAACCGCTGAGAGGGTTAATCACTGATGAGCCAGGCCCTCCTATTAATTTATCATTGCAGTAAGGGCAGTAGCAAATTATCTTATTTCAAAACGAAACATACGCGTCTCAAAAAAGAGTTCAAATATCTGATGTAATTTTATATACAAAGTTGGTAGACCTAAGAGATTTAACCATTACTGACAGACTTAGCATACAGTATACCAAATTCTAAATTTATGATGACGTTAGGATATGATGAATAGATACCAAAATCATCCAACAAAGAACACGCGAAATGATTACAATATGGCGCAAAGAAAAACAACTAGTTCCTACATGACACTATACATTTTGTAAAACGACATTTGAAAATTATCCCGCATGAGTTTCTTTTCAACGAAAAATAAAAATTTATTTTAAGGAGAAATAACGATTATTTCTAACCTTAGGAATAAGTATGAAAGGATAAATTGTGAAGAGTAATGATAAACGGAAAAATAAAAATAAAAGTATCCAGGGATGGGAATCGAACCCACAGTTTCATAATTCATCCTTTCATACCTTATTCCTAAGGTTAGAAATAATCGTTATTTCTTCTTAAAATAAATTTTGATTTTTCGTTGAAAAGAAATTCATGCGGGATAATTTTCAAATGTCGTTTTACAATCACAAGCCGCATTATATTATATTATAAATTACTATACATTTTAATACAAAGCAATAACGGTGCCATCTATTTATAACGAATGAAAATATTAACGCGAATGTTTCTTTTCACAAATAAATCAAACTTCAACTGTCCTTACTGCGAGCAAATGATATTCGCGTCTTAATGTCTTCATTCGTTACACTATACAGCCCGGTAAGCAGAAGGTTGTGGGTTCGATTCCCGCCCCTGGGCACTTTTATTTTTCCCGTTCGCCATTACTATTCATATTTTCACCCTCTCATACTTCATTCAAAAAAGTTAGAAATAGTAAATATTTCTCTTTAAAATAAACATTGATTTTTCTTAGAAAAGAAACTTATGCGGTATAATTTTAAGTATTGTTTATACAGCATGTATATATAATGTTTATTGAGAATTCGAAATAAAAAAATAGATAGATAAAATCTTTTTTATGTATTTTTCAAGTGAATCCTATTTATATCTGATACAGTTCCTGTTCACTCTCTCTATATATAAACGTTTAAAATTCCGTTTGTAAAGCCGCTATACGTGACTGGACTGTAGAATACAGACAAGCAGTCAGGTCCAAGGGTTCGGGGGGGTATTTCAAATGTTTAAACATAGAGAGAGAGAGGGAACCAAGAAGAAACACCTGTAATATAGATTAATTAAACTCCAAGCTGGCAGACTTTAATAAATTACTCAAGAAACTTTTTGCGGGTAAACGTGATTCGCTAATTACCATAATTACATATGATTAAGGCAA
>CP092868.1:15785399-15827819 GCA_030710605.1 Cordylochernes scorpioides
AGGATCGAATCCAACAATGGGCACTTTTTTTTTAAAGAAAATTTTACTTTAATGGTTTCTAATTCTTACGAAAATCCAACCCCCCACCAATTAGTGCAAGTATCCAAACGGGGGTTCTGACACATTTTTTAAGTAAAAAGTCGAACTGTTTTTTTTTTTTTTTACATTCTACATCTTCAGTAAAAGCCAGATTGATGAGCTCTACTCATCCCCGGCAGACACCATCAAAAGTCTCAAGCTTTATAACCTTGATACCTTAATATGATTGAGTGGAGATAAGAAAGAAGAAGAGTAAAAGCCAGTCGGTAGCTACCCAACAATTATATCAGCGCCTATATCATGTGTACTTGGGATAGGCAAAAAAAAATTACTCTTTTTTTACTTGATATTTTATTTATTTTTTTTTATTCAGCGAATCTTCACTTTTTTTTGTTAGAGAGACAATTCATTATTAGATTTTCGGTGACTTATGATGAGATGACAAGATTTTCAGGATAAATTCCTTGTAAATATATTAAAACAATATACACTCATGGACAAAAATTAAGGAAGTTATACCTTTTAGCATGTATATCAAGATTCAGGCAATAACTCTGAAAATATATTTGATACACAGTGATCTTTATTGAAGACAGACGAGATAATCTAGTGTGAACAAAATCGCCTCTGTCTCCTTAAAAAAAATAGACGCCCGGCGATATAAAAGAATTTCTACTTTCTAAAGTTTTGTCCATGAGTGTAAATGAGAGATGAACCTGTACATATTCTTCACTGTACATATATGATGACCTGGGTTACTCTTCTTGAGTGGGGTCTAATTAAGTTAGTACGAACTAGTTGTACTGGATGTTAAGATACAGCCTACACCACGCTGTCGACGGTCAAACAACCCGAAACGCGTTCTTTCATTGGTTTATTAATAGAATGATTTTCACCAATATATCAAGATAGAAATAAATTAGTTCTTAAGAGTGTCTATTCGTATATACATGTCGCGTTATAGCCTTATGTTTAATAAATGCCTAAATGGTCTTATGTTGTTTGTGGGAGCGTATTATTCAATTGGAATATTTACATATAATTTTACTGCCCTCTACTTCATGTCTATAGTTTGCTTAAATAACACAACCAAGATTCAACCCTACAATGTCGTATATATAAGCAGAATCTTCCAATACAATAGTAGAGATATAAAAAGCGGTCTGGTGGATTAAAAATGGCGAAACCGCTGGTAGGGTTCTCCATTGATGAGCCAGGCTCTCCAAATATTAATTTATCGCAGTAAGGACAGTAGAAAATTTGTTTATTTGAAAAGGAAAAATCGCGTGCCTAATAGTTTTACATATATCAATCAAGATATTTGAAATAAGTTTCTTAAGTTAAATTGGTAAGCTTTTAAAGCGTCAGCTTATTATCATCAGGCCAATTGTTTATCAAATCCCTACAATCTTTATAGAGGTGTAGAAGGTATTTACATATTTGCATATATTTTTTTAAATAAGGCTTATTTTTATTTATTTATTTATTTATTTTTGGACTTAATAAAGAGTTTTATTTTTTCAAATATTTTTCGATGGAACAATCGTTCATCTTTTACTAGTTTTTTTTTGTTTTTCAGTTCGTATACATCGGCGTTTATTTGATATTTAGTCTGATAGATGGCGCATGCTATCAATTTTCAGTTGAACGATTAGAAATTCTTTGCTTTGGGAGTTTATAAATGTTTAAAAAAAGATATTTAAAACCATGTCCCCTCCCATATGCATGGTAATTCCTCAATTTATTGATATAATTGAGTATGAAGTGTGAGAAGGCTGCTCTAAGTGAATTAGGCCTAATGGTATTTAGAGCTGTGTAATCAACTTTGGCCATCGATTTCCCATTTCAGGACAGCTGAGGATGTTTAAAAAAAGAGGGAAAGAGGGTGGAAGAAAGATTTGATTAATATTTTTTTATCGAGAAAAAACACTATTGATTTTTACACGATAGAATATATAAAGAGTTGATTAAATATTTAGTTATAAAATTCTTTTATGGGAGTAGAAACTCTTTTAATGAAAATTTGGGGTGAAAATTCAATAATTTTTATTGGTCATAATATTGTTTAGAGAGAGTTTTGTTTATTAACCAGTATGTAAATATAGGTTTGGTAGGGTAGACATAATACAATATTGACATGTGGAAATTATAAAATTTTATATATCTACAAACGGAGTATCGGAAGAGAAGGATCATATGTAAATATGTATATAGGTTGGGGCTTTTTGTCCGAATTTGCTGAAACTGGTGTTGTGGCTAATTCTTTATCAACACTAGTAAAGTGTGTTACTAGGATGATGAATAAGAGCATCGTAATGATGCAAATTTAAAGGGAGAGGTGCTTCTTTATGTAGATGAATATCATCCTCCCGTAACTCTGTGCTATATGTAACTATGTATGATCAACCTTCACTGTATATTGGCGCTAAGCTGCTGCCTTTGTGAAGATGTTGTCGTGTCCAAAGAAAAGCCTCAGATGTGTCCGTGCATCTCTATCACAGCAATGTTCTCTATTCTGTTTGCTCTTCATTGGAAAATGGGTGCCGTTACCATGTTAGTCACCTTGGACCAGAATTTGGTGGAATATTCCAAGGGTCCAGTGGGGACCGCAGGGAGGTGTGGTCGGACTTCAACCTCCTGTGAAAATGTTAAAAATATTTTTTAATATTCTCACACACACATTATAAATCATATTTATAGATTCTGGGGCAATCAATATAATGTATATGTAACAAAATTATATGCGAATAATGTTTGCATATTAGAAATATATGCATATATATAAGTTTTCCATATGTAAACACTCGAAAAAAATTAATTTCGCTCACTATAGTATATATTGTATGGCTAAAGTATATAGAATACTTAGAAATTATAAAACTCTCCGACTGTATCAAAAATGTGTTTAGAAAACGCCGGCCCATAAAAAACCACAGTTTTGTAGGTTTTCAAAGTGAATTATTTCCAACTAAAAGGTTTTTTGGAAAACTTCTTTCTGCTCCATCAACTCCGTGTGGCGTGCCGGTGATTCTAACAAGGATGGGAGGTGTTTTCTTTGGTGCACAGACAGAACATGTGGGTTGGTATGGATTGAACATGGGTAGAATATGGAGATAGGATGGCTAGAACATGGGTATAGCTTTTGTGTGATAATACATATTTAACATGGATAGGATATAGAGCCCTAGGATAGATAGAACATGGGTAAAGCAATTGTAACACTGCGGTTTGGTAGGGATTGAACATGGATAAAATCTTGAGATAGGATGGCTAGAATATGGATAGAGCTTGTGTAACATTATGGATTGATACGGTTTTAACATGGATAGGATATATAGCTCTAGGATAGATAGAACATGGGTAGAACATGTGTATAAGGGCATGGCTCATAAGTGTTGAAATCTTCCAGCCTGCCCTACTACTGTATATGTTAGATTACATTAATGTGTACAACAGAGAACGATATAATGATGATAGTTAAAGATGATGAGTTGTGTCTATCTATCTATGATTGAGTTATTTACATACACAATGCTACACGTGTTTAATTACCAGACTGCTCTTGTGTTGTATATGGCTGCTTGGTGAGTGTACAATAGAGGACACTATAATGATGATAGGTTAAGATGATGAACAGTGTTTCTCTATCTATGATTTTGAATTAATCACATACACAATGCTACATGTATTTTTGTTTAAGAAGGCAACGTGTGGTTATAAAAAAAAGCGTGTCACAACTTCATTAATTATTAAAAAAAAAAACAAGAAAATGAATAAACCGATACATTGATGATAAAGGTCATCAAGATTGTCACCAATCGAATGTCCATCGATTTCAACAAACACGAGGTTGATCAAATCTTGTCCAAGATAACAATAACATCAATGTTTAACTTGAAAGACAGAGGTTATAGATACGTTGGTGTAACGTATGTTGTTCGCTTAAGATCAACAAAACATTCGGATTTATATAGGTAAAATACACTCATGAACACAAAACTTAATGAAGTGGAAAGTCTTTGATGTCGCTGGTCATCTATTATTATTATTTTTTGTAGGAGACAGAGGCAATTTT
Organism: Cordylochernes scorpioides; assembly: GCA_030710605.1. Taxonomy (NCBI): domain Eukaryota; kingdom Metazoa; phylum Arthropoda; class Arachnida; order Pseudoscorpiones; family Chernetidae; genus Cordylochernes; species Cordylochernes scorpioides. The sequence continues at coordinate 15,789,514 of CP092868.1, forward strand.
GTTCGCTCTTGGTTATCTCGTGTGTCTTCAATAAAGGTCATAGTATCAAATATATTTCAGAGTTATTGTCTGAATCCCGATATACATGCTAAAAGGTACAACTTCCTTAAGATTTGTCCATGAGTGTATATTTCAGAGTTATTGTCTCAATCCCGATATACATACTGAAAGGTACAGTCTCCTTAAATTTCTCCCCATGAGTGTATTTACACTCAAGTAAAATAAAACAAACATAACAATAAATTAAACATATTTAAGAAAAAAAAAACAAGTTTGTTGTGTATTGTATTAACTAATAAAAACTACATACTTACCCAAAAATGTATAGAAAAATGTTTATAATTTTCTCATTTAAAATTTGTGGCCTTTATTTTAAATGAAAAAAAAATATCAGGCTTATTTTAAAACATTATATTAAAAGATTAGATTAAAAAAAACACAGAATATGTGTATATACATTTCATATATATATAGTTAACAAATTTAAAATTGAATAAAGGGTAATATATAAAAAACCTAATTGAATCACAAAAACAACACATATTTAATTTTAATAAATTACTTTCTAAATAAAAATCCATTCGTAATACCAACAAAAAAATTCTTTCTCCAATTAATAAAAAATAAAAATGTATTACTTTTCTCTCAAATTGGTACATTTTCTTCACAGAAGAGTTAGTTGTTAGCGTATCTCTCTCCCAAGTTAATAAAATATAAAGTGAGAACAATTATATTCAGTGAATGTGAGCGCCCTTGTAGAAAGGGAGTAGTCTCAAGGATTTCCGTGCTCCATGTAGTTCCTGGCTTTGTTCCAGATCAACAACTTAATGTGGCGGTACAACACCACCGCTATAAAATCCGGAAACGCCAGTCCTCTCTCTCTCGATATATTTATTTACCATAACAAATTGGCTCGTGTGTTGATGTTGCCAAAAAAAGTTCTGTCATTTGAAGAACACCAATTTATATTTTATTGATTATCGTACGAATAAAAGTTGCATATTTTACTCTGCCATCTACCAGAATAAATATTTATTAAAAGTCGACTTTTTTCACCGAATATTGAGGCAAAAAATAATTTCTTTAAAACACAGTAAACTTCGTTATGAAAATTCGAAACTATTATAAACGCGTATGATTCTTTTAAAAATTAAACAACTTCTACTGCCCTTAATGCAATGGAAAAATTAATGGGAGGGCCTATTTTCATAACAGATGCGGCGCGATAATGCATCATAAACTTCGTTATATATAACGTTATCTCGATTATATTACGTTAATTTTTGCTGGTTCGGATTTTAAAAGTTTTTTGTGATTTCTCGTCTATATCTCGATATATCAATCACCTATAGTGGACTTTTGACCGCAATGAAGATGGCTAAAGAGCATAATTGCATAAGAACACAAATATCAATAAGACCGATATATGTATATCTAGAGCCACCCAATTTCCACAAATGCTCGAAAAAACGATCCTAAAAATAATAGAAATGTTTTTAAAAAATAATCACAAAAATGGACAAAACTTTAGGGATTACAATTGCAATTATTTTATTTCCAAAGCGCTATATCCCGCAAGGGATACTTGCGCCAAACAAGGAGAAAAGTTTATTTACATAAGTTATTTACATTATTCAACGCATGAAAACATTAGAGATCCAGATTTTGTAGAAAGTTTAGAATGTATTTACAAAATGAATTGAACTTTAAATATGTTATACCTTTTAGCATGTATATCGTGATTCAGACAATGAAAGATATTAAATACACAGAAGCATATTTTACCATTACGAACCATATTTACATATCTCCGTGCATATTTACATGTTATTTCAATTACATATATAGTTGGCAAAGTATATTATATATACATGAAAATGTTTTAAACATCTATATTTAAAATTTTTAAAGGAAGAAGTACCACCTTTTTGGTAGATATTTTTATTTATTTACAAAAAATATATTATCAAAGTTACAACATCAATATAACGCTGTTCAATAATCCGAAACACGTACGTAGCTGATATTTATCAGGAAATCTATTCGGCAATCTAAGCGCTATCTATTCACAGTCTCTACAATTTCAGTTCGGTGACAAAGCCACAACACCAGTTTGTTCCAAATTCAGAAAGCCCATCTAAAGTCTATGGTTTCGGGCAATGGCCTTCATCAGAACAAGAGACAAGATTTGATTTCATATTCACAAAGGAATCATGAACATTTCTGAATCTGCCAAAGAGATGTATAGCCAACAAAATGGCTGCGACAATTTTATGGCTATAAAATTAATGAATGTTTTTTTGGTGGAAGAAATTAATTCGTAAAGAAAGAGAGAACTCATCTCTCGTCAAAATAGACGCAAGAACTATACTTAATCAATATATATTATTTTTAACATATACACTCATGAACAAAACTTAAGGAAGTTTCCTATTTTAAACATAAACCACTCCTTATTTGCATATATAACGATGGATTTTCCCATATATGTAAATTCAAACGTTCTACTTAAAAAAGAAAAATTAATAAAATATTTAAAAATATATATATATATATTAAAGGATACAGCTTCCTTACGTTTGTTCCATGAGTGTATGTATATATATTATAGAGTAGAAATCAAGTCTTTTTATATCTGGGGATTTGAAAGTATTTATTGATGACGTCACGGCGACTAGTCGACAAATATTAACAAATTAACCACACTATCTACAGAGAGAAAATAGAGGTAACCCAGGCTCCTGGAGCGTAAATCGCCAACTACCCGGGCTATACAGCAGTCTAGAAGAGAGGTCTAGTCATGGGGGAGGACAGGTTGCCGCGGTGAACCAGGTAACCAGGTAGTTCCAGGCCGGCAGGGAGTCAGGAAGTAGGGGCAGGGCTGTCGGGCTGAAGTCTTGTACTCCAAGCAGAAGGGCTGTCTGTAGCCTGTGTAGCATAAAAGCTGGACAGGAGAAGAGGAGGTGATCCACAGTCTGTGACTCTTCCCGGCAGTGCACTATCTACAGCTAGAGAATCTTGAACAAGCAAGCAAAGAAATATTTTGCTCATTATATTTTTTTACATAAACAGATTAATATATTTTGAGTCAAAAGGCGATCCATTAATTAAGATTATATAAAAGGGCGTACCTGGATCTGTAAAGAAAAAAACAAAACAATTTTTTTCTTAAAATATTTCGAGAGATTGCTCCCTCTTTATCAATTTATTGTACAGTGAATTTAATTTACAATTTATTGTACATCATATGGAAACAAATTTGTCATTGGTCAAAAATAATTATTGATAATGATAAAAAAAAAATTAATAATAATAATAATATAATAAAATATTTTGAAAATTAAAGGCTTTTTAGTAATGCAGTATTTTTTAATGTTTTTGAAACAAAATTTAAGGAAATAAAAATAAGAAACAAATTAAGTTGACTGCGATTATTAGAAAAAAAAATTAAGTTAAAAGAGACAAATAAGGTTCGGGGATTTCTTCGTATCTATTTACACTAGCAGGGTCCTTCATTGATGCTATGGCCTCCAGGAACACAAAGGACGTTGTGTATAGGATCCCATGTAAAAGCTGCAATGTATCCTACATTGGAGAGACAGGCCGTTTCCTTGGGACCAGACTCCAAGAACACAAATCTTCTTGGAAGTATGCAAAGGAAAGGTTTGCCATGGTGGAGCATGGTCTCCAGAGCATGGTCTCTGGACATCAGCCAGATTGGGAAAATACTTCCACTATTTACAGGGGCATCCAGAACTCGCACCAGAGGAAGTTCCTGGAGGCCATAGCATCAATGAAGGACCCTGCTAGTGTAAATAGATACGAAGAAATCCCCGAACCTTATTTGTCTCTTTTAACTTAATTTTTTTTTCTAATAATCGCAGTCAACTTAATTTGTTTCTTATTTTTATTTCCTTAAATTTTGTTTCAAAAACATTAAAAAATACTGCATTACTAAAAAGCCTTTAATTTTCAAAATATTTTATTATATTATTATTATTATTAATTTTTTTTTATCATTATCAATAATTATTTTTGACCAATGACAAATTTGTTTCCATATGATGTACAATAAATTGTAAATTAAATTCACTGTACAATAAATTGATAAAGAGGGAGCAATCTCTCGAAATATTTTAAGAAAAAAAATTGTTTTTTTTTTTCTTTACAGATCCAGGTACGCCCTTTTATATAAGATTAATATATATTAATATAATCTGTTGAATATTTTCATTGAATAATTAAATTAAATTAAATAATAAATTATTTCTTCGCCACAATATTATAGATAATTTAAAATTTCTTCCGATAGATGGCGTTAGATATCATTACCATATTTAGTAACGCGACTAGAAGATGACTTTGTTTAATAAATAATATATAAAATGATAATATTCTCAATAAACACAGAAAGGCAGAAATACTATTTCAATTACTAAATATAAACACACACAAAAAAGGACTTTATTTTGATTCAAAATGTACTTTCTTAAAAATCTCGCAATTAGCTCAATTTTCAGGTTACTTTTATATTTTCTAGTAAAATTTCTTCTACACTCCAATTGATAAAAAAAAATGCTGAAAGTTAACAAATACATAAGGAAAATACCATAATTACATCTTGGTAATATATTGTTCGTACAACTATAAAAATTGCTGATGGCTTGGGCCATCTATCGGAAAAAATATCAACTAATCGTTGATTTTTAAAAAATTATTCCAGAATGGGTTAAATACCTATTCAGGAATAATAAAAAAAAACCAACTATTATAGTCGATATTTATATTTATTCCGATAGATGGCGCATGTCATCAGCAACTTTGAGTTTCAAGATCAGATGAAGCTATTTTCTTAGTTTACCTACCAGATCCCAGTACAATTTCACACAATTTGTGGTGCTATTTTTCCATATAATATTCTGACATTTCATTTAGACGTGAACTAACTAACTTTCAACATCTAAAAAATAAAAATACTCTGCAATACATATCTATATATATAAAAATGAATGTTTGTATGTTTGTTTGTATGTCCGGTATACAAATTCGCAGTAGTTCACTAATTCAAACCAAAATTTCCATACATAGGTAAAAAATACGGGGAAGACGATAGGCTATTTTTAAAAATATATAAATCAAATATTAAAACTATATATTCAGATTATTCTACTTAGCTCACGAACAGCGCCCTCTATCAAAGATTAGATTAAATTATGCTGATGCAAACAAATAGATAATGCTAATAACAAACAATTATATTAAAAACTCATCTAAATATATATCACTCGGGTAGATATGCACACGGGTCAATCCCGGGTCACCCGTCTAGTATTTAATAAAAATAAAGAAGGCATATCCTGATCAGGAGTACATGGTCTTTTAACCTGGACAATATATGCCTTCTTTATTTTTAATATCAACACCTGACCTTTATTTTTTTTCACATATATATAATTAGATAGTAAAAAGGAATATATTGGATTGAATAAAAGATTTATTTGCCAATATTTCGGCTGGCTGAACGCCAACCTTTATCGAGGCATTACATTTTTGTATACAAAAATGTAATGCCTCGATAAAGGTTGGCGTTTAGCCAGCCGAAATATTGGCAAATAAATCTTTTATTCAATCCAATATATGCCTTTTTACTATCTAACGATTTAAATATTCCAATTGCAATTATTTTATTTCTAAAGCGCTATATCTCGCAAGGGATACTTGCGCCAAACAAGGAGAAAAGTTTATTTGCATAAGTTATTTACATTTTTTTAACGCTTGAAAACATTAGAGATCCAGATTTTGTAGAAAGTTTAGAATGTATTTACAAAATGAATTGAACTTTAAATATGATTTTTATCGGAAATCAAATCGTTAAGTTCACAAACAACTTGTTCATTCTTCATTCTATAATATTGAAATGCTGGGCAATCGATCAGTAGATGTCTTGAGGTTTGTTCCTCAACACCACAAAAGCAACTTGAATCCTCCACTGCCTTTATTCTATTTAAAAAAAAACTTTTGAAATTTCCGTGGTTTGTAACAAATTGAGTATTATAAAAAAATTTGGACGAAAGTAAGTATGGATTGCTCTATTTTCAGAACATATATATAATAATAAATAAAACGGCTTTCGAGGGTCAGTTTCTTGTTTTATTGTATATTCATATCAAGCTATCAGATATCACAAACCCTTCTACAGAATTATATAACCATATACTCCTATAGAGAAGAGTTTGTGAAACCCGAAACCTCTAGAAGATATGGAATAAAGAAAAGAAACTCACCCTCGAAAACCGTTTTGTTCATCATTTTATATCTCTTTCAACATCTTTTCGTTGAACGGACTAGTGTACTAGTAATATTGCTTTTTTTTTGCTTATCCTTAGTACACGTGGTACAGACCATGATAATTATGGTGTGTAGAGGCAGGCGACTGCTTTTACTATAAGTGCACCACATGTCTACCCATATGAAAAGCAGTTCGACTTTACACTTAAAAATGTGCCAGAATCCCGTTTGGTTACTTGCACTCGCTGGTGGGATTGGACTTTTTCAAGAATCGGGGGCCATTGGAGCATTCTTTTATTTTTAATCAGAAAAAGTGCCCAATGCGGGAATCGAACCCGGGTCGTAGTGGTCGAAAACCAACGGTTTGGACCATCCTTCCACCGACCCCCCCCCCCCCCCCCCAGTATTATTGTGAAAGAAATTTACAGAAATCCACAGAAGGCTCCACAATCCCCCCTTTTCTTCCAGTTGAATGGAGAATGAAGCGAGCCGGGGCGAAGAAATATCGATCCGTTTCCAATCGATAAGTCGGGATGATTGATTGATTGGAGATCTGATTAAGCTAGAAGAGCTGTGTGATACTTGTTGGGTATTTTTTATCCTCTTTGGTTGTGTCACTTATCATATCCTGGATGAGTACGTTGTACCTTTCTCCATCATTATATATAGCAGCCACAACCTTCAAATTTACCTCCGTCATTGAGGTAAAACTACAAAGAGAAACTTCCTCTTAAAAAAAATATTGTGAAAAATAGTACAAAAGTTTATTCCGACAGATGGTGCAAGCCATCAGTAACTTTTATCTTCATGATTAGGAGATGTCTTTTTGATCTTAATATATTTTATTGTTTTTATTCCCTTATAAGTTTTAAAACATTAACATTGTTGTAATATAATTTGTGCCACAGAATAATCATGAGGGAATTAATATCATCATCCACTCCTTTTGTTTACTTTTATATATAGATCTTAATAAAGCTTGTTTGAGACAAACACCTGCTTCCACTGCGCTTCTGGTGACCACCAAGGCCGAAGCTGTCCAACTCTTGCCAACCCGCGCACGGCCAAGAGCGCCAACTGCTCAGCCAAGGGCCTCTCTGCCGACCACGAGGCAAGATCAATGTCTTGCCCAACTGCCAGAGCTAGAGCTGCAAAGTTCTAGTCCTCCCACCTTCTTCCTGCTTCCTGACCTTCGGCCTAACCTGTCTCTTCCTTAACGGAGATCCTGTCCCTAGCCTCTCCAGCCTGGTCATAGTGGTTTTATATATTCCGCTTTACGTGGCCATTGGGGCTCAAAAATCATTTATTTTGGTTAGCAGCCCCGTAAATAAATATATTTCCTTTCTTGTTTGAGAGCTATTTCTCTATATCTTATGTTATGGATCATTAAAAACTATTTCCATTTGAAACAATCATTTGAAGAATAGTTGATGTAATATCTTTTATCCAAAAAGGAAAACCTTTTACAGCGCGTATGTTTCTTTTCAACTAAAATAATTTTCTACTCTCCTTACTGAGAAATGATATAATAATAAGTGTACAAAATTTGAGATTTCTACATACTATAGAAATATACTAAAAATCGATTACAAGATTGGTGGCCAGACAGACAGACGGACAGACAGACATGGAGGCAAGTTAAATAAAAGCTTTTAAAATTAATGGGAGGGCGTGGCTCATCAGTGTTGAACCCTCTGAGGGGGAAAACATACTGGGGCATAAGTCAGTGGACAAGTGGGTAACACCCTCGATTTCCGACAGTCATGAACCGGGATCGTATCCCGTGTTAACAGTTTGTTTAATATGTGAATAACCTTCACATATTTGTTGCAAATATCATAAACTAGGTTGCTCTTTTTGAGCGGTACCTAATAAAGTGATTTTGGAACAGGAAACGATGATGTACTTAGCAGTGATATAAGTTTATACAATGTATTATACAATGTATTACTATATTATTACACATGTATTATATTTGTATAATGCACATTAGCGCGTCTTGTGTTATATGAAATTTAAACTATTTTTAACGCTAATGTTTCTTTTTGATGTCTTTAGATATTCACCATAACGTTTCCATAAAATAGGAATTCGGTACATTGTGTGCTAAGCTTGTCAGGAAAGGTTGAATTTCTCAAGTCTACGAACTTTGTACCTTAAATTACATAAAAATTTGAACTATTTTTGATGCGTATGCTTCTTTTTTAAATAAAAAATATCTATTCATGATAAAATTGTGAATTATAAATATAAATATATATTTATTATTTATTTATTTATTTATCACACACATTTAACTTTAGTAAAGATTAATTATATGTTTACAAAACACCGTCAGTCTATTGTTCTTAATTCCATTTTTCTTATATTCACATCACTTATGTATTTCACACTATTCTACATTTTAAAATTTCAAAAAATTGTTAAATTACAAACCAATTTAAACATTTTCAGTTATAAATATCCACGCTGCGCGCGTTTGTTTTTGTAAATATTTCTGGTAGGATAAAGTCGCTATTTTATTAAGCCCATTGAAGAGCGATAATCGCTTGAAAGCTAGCGTTTTTTTTTTAATAAAAAGAAACTCATTGTGAGAAAATATTTATAATTAAAAAAACAACATCTACTGACTTTACATCAATGATAAATATAATGGGAATGCCTAGCTAATCAGTGGTGAACCCTTCAATTATTAAACTGGCGAAACCGCTGAGAGGGTTTACCACTGATGAGCCAGGCCCTCCTTTTAATTTATCATTACAGTAAGGGCAGTAGTAAATTATTTTATTTCAAAACGAAAATTACGCGTCTCAAAAAGAGTTCAAATTTCTGATGTAAGTTTATTTACAAAGTTGGTAGACCTAAGAGATTTAACCATTACTGACAGACTTAGCATACAGTATACCGAATTCTTATTTTATGATGACGTTAGGATATGATGAATAGATACCAAAATCATCCAACAAAGAACACGTGAAATGATTACAATATGACGCAAAGAAAAACAACTAGTTCCTACATGACACTATACATTTTGTAAAACGACATTTGAAAATTATCCCGCATGAGTTTCTTTTCAACGAAAAATCAAAATTTATTTTAAGGAGAAATAACGATTATTTCTAACCTTAGGAATGAGGTATGAAAGGATGAATTGTGAAGAGTAATGATAAACAGAAAAATAAAAATAAAAGTATCCAGGGATGGGAATCGAACCCACAGTTTCACAATTCATCCTTTTATACCTTATTCCTAAGGTTAGAAATAATCGTTATTTCTCCTTAAAATAAATTTTGATTTTTTCGTTGAAAAGAAACACATGCGGGATAATTTTCAAATGTCGTTTTACAATCACAAGCCGCATTATATTGTATTATAAATTACTATACATTTTAATACAAAGCAATAACGTGCCATCTTTTTATAACGAATGAAGACGTTAAGACGCGATGTTTCTTTTCACAAATAAATCAAACTTCTACTGTCCTTACTGCGAGCAAAATATATTCGCGTCTTCATTCGTTACACTATACATGTAAAGTTTTTTAAGAAATCGAAATAAAAAATAGATAAAATCTTTTTTATGTATTTTTCAAGTGAATCCTATTTATATCTGATACAGTTCTTGTTCACTCTCTCTCTATATAAACGTTTAAAATGCCGTTTGTAAAGCCGCTATACGTGACTGGACTGTAGAATACAGACAAGCAGACAGGTCCAAAGGTATTTTAAATGTTTAAACATAGAGAGAGAGAGAGAGAGAGAGAGAGAGAGAGGGAACTAAGAAGAAACACCTGTAATATAGATTAATTAAACTCCAAGCTGGCAGACTTTAATAAATTACTCAAGAAACTTTTTGCGGGGAAACGTGATTCGCTAATTACCATAATTACATATGATTAAGGCAATGATAATCATGGTAAGGTAGCTTTAAATGACTTCTTTATTTGTCTTTGGATACTTTTCAATCACTGTTGAGATGGTACTATTGCAAGAATAGGGAGACAGACACAACAATAAAGCAATGTTTTTGTTAAAAACTGTTCCAGGTGGAATTTGATCCCACATCCTGGTTTCCCTAAATCGACTGTATAAACCACAAGATCAACATCGTGTAAGAGTTGGATGACACCAATATTCCACTACCATGGTCATGTGTGTGTGTGATAACAGTGGTATTAAATTACTGAAGAAATTTTTTGTGGAGAACGTGATTCGCTAATTACAATAATTACATATGATTAAGGCAATTATAATCATGGTAAGGTGGCTTTAAACAACTTATTTGTATTTGGTTACTTTCAATCACTGGTGAGATTGTACTATTGTAAAAATCTTGAGCCATTGGAGCAATGCCTTTGTTAAAAAACTGTTTCAGGTGGAATTTGATCCCAGATCCTGGTTTCACTAAATCGACAGTATAAACCACAATATCACACGCCGTGCAAGATGACACCAGTATTCCACTACCATGGTCATGATAACAGTATCAAGTGTGTCTACATAAACTCTACAAATAAGCAAAAACCTACCTCAAAGATGTAATGTCTTAATCCTTAAAAGGCGTCGCCACCAAAGTAGAGAGAAAGATTGTAGAGAAATCCACCTGTAAATAAACCAGTACGGGTTAAAATACACAGAATTCTTATTAGGTTTCAAAAATTACACAGGAAAAAATCAATTATAATCATCATGTTTGCTATATGTATACCAAAAGAGGCATCTTATCTTTTGAAACATAGAATGCTATAGAGGTTTGCTTTTATCTGAATTTGTCCAAACTGGTGTTGTATCTCATTCTTTACCACCATTTACTGAGATGATAAACATAATGCATATTTATTGAGAGAGTTGCCTAGTACATGAATACTATCTTCCCTTTGAAACTATATATTTGTAGCATATATACACAGTATCCAATATACAGTTACGAGCGTCATGCGTTCTTAATCAATTCTTCAGTTTTCATCTCTGTCAATGTTTGCTTTTTTTTTGGAATGGCGCTCTCCTATTGGTTGGCTACGATCACGCCACCTTTGCCCATCCCCCCCCACTCGCTTTTTCGTTTTTGTAACTATTGTGTTGGAGCGGGTCGCTCCTTAAATAAATGCATATATTAGTTAATAACTAAATGGAATCCTCTCTTTCTTTTTCCCAGTAAGAGACGCCTACAGAAGCCAACAGTACATAGACAGATAAAGCACATAGGCTGTAGTTATTAACTAACATATGCATTTATTTAAGGCGCCAATTTATAATTGTAACGAATAGTATTTGAATCAAAACATTCAATCGGGTAAAACACGGGCGTTGCCCGGGTCATTCGGCTAGTATAGTATATATGTCAAAATTTGCCCAATGCCCAAGAGATATATTTTATTTTCGCCATAATTAGAATGTTAAATTGTAAATACAAAGTCATCCAATTATATATCTATAAATCAGTACAAAAAAAAACGTGAGAGCCAGCGCGCGCGGGCGAATGCTACGGCACGCGCTCATGAGTGTGGAACAAATTCTTTTTCGAAGCTTACATGCATAACGGCTGCGCCCTTCCATTCGATCACGACGGATACGACAAGTATATACACTGGTGTCCAAAAAATAAGAAACTTTTGTTTTTTAATGATATGTTTTAAAATATACAACGCTAAAAGCTAAAAAGTAATTTAATTAGGTATTTTAAGTCGTAGAATTTATTTATCGCAACCATTCGATTCGGTAAAATTGAAAATATGCAAATTTTTGCTTGTCTTTATAAGTGTGCTATTTGGCGTGTCGTTTACCCCCATCTAAGAATTGTCCAATTATAATTTTATTTAATCCTTAGTTAATTATGAGTTTACGAAAAATTTTAGCAGATGATTTAAAATGGAGAGCTGTTTGAAGAATGGAGGCAGGGCAATCACAATTTGAAGTAGCAAAATGGCTAAATGTGAATAAATCTGTGGTCAGCAAAATATGGAAACAGTTCATTGAAACAGGAACCATCAAAAGAAAAGAAGGTTCTGGTAGAAAAAGAAAAACAGCTACCTCTGAAGACCGTTATCTGGTCGTAACTGCCAAGCGCCATAGGGAGATGACAGCTATCCAACTCTCTGATGAACTCTCAAGTGCTACTGGAACGAGAATTTCAAGACAAACTGTTTACCGAAGGCTTCATGAAGGTGCTCTTTATGCAAGACGACCAATGGTCTGTATCCCTTTAACCTCTGCTCACAGAATTGGTGCTTGGAACATCACGTCTGGACTCATGATCAGTGGGCCAATGTTCTCTTCAGTGACGAGTCAAGATTTAGTTTAAACACAGATTCTCGACGAGTTTTCATCTGGAGGGAGCCTGGAACCCGCTATCATCCCAGTAACATCAGGGAAATAGACAGTTTTAGAGGGGGCAGTCTCTTAGTCTGGGCTGGCATCAGTTATAGCAGACGCACATCCCTCCACATTTTTTTCTGGGGGCACTTTAACTGCCCAAAGGTACAGGGACGAGATCCTTGAGCCCTATCTAAGACCTTATAGAGATCAAATTGGTCACAATTTAATTTTTATGGACGATAATGCTCGTCCGCATAGGGCTACGCTAGTCAATGAATATCTCCAGAGTGAGAATATTCGAAGGATGGATTGGCCAGCCAGATCTCCGGACCTGAATCCAATAGAGCATGTGTGGGATGCTCTAGGGAGGCGTATTGGAGCTCGTCACCCCTCTCCCAGAACCCTCGTTGAGCTAAGAACTGTTCTATTGGAGGAGTGGGGTTTACTACCCCTGGACCTCCTCCAAAGCCTGGTAAACAGTATGAGGGCTCGCTGTGAGACCTTGATAGCTGTTAGAGGTGATCATACTCCCTATTGATATCTTATTTATTTAAGATCTGGAACCTTAGCTTTGGGTATGTTGGTAATAATTTGCATATTTCATAATTTCAAATATATTTTTTATTTTCATATAGCTAGTCAAATTCTCCATAGTTTAAACTATTTGTATACTAAATTTTCTATTTGTTAATAAATTAGCTTTTGAGAAATTTCAATATTGGTTAAGTTTCTTATTTTTTGGACACCAGTGTATATATATATATATATATATATGTAGTAATATGGAGTGAGGTCTGGTAGCCTCTTGTAGAATCCTGTCGACTTAGATGTGATAATGAGTTAGGTCTGGTAAGCCTTGTAGAATTCTGTCGACTTAGATGTGATAAAGAGTTGCTGTCGACTTATCTGTGATGAGATCCTGTCGACTCTCGCTATAAGCTGTGGTAACCGGTGGTCAAACCTGTAGTAGCCGAGAGGGACAGTCAGGGCGTGGAGAGTTTTCCAGTACCTCTCTGCACTTTGGAAGACCTTTAACAGTTTTCACAGAGTACAGGCAGTCGTGGTCGAGGCAGAGCGGAAAGCTTGGGGATGTCCACACACACAAAACGAAGAGACACAGCTGTAGTAGGAAAGTTCCATGAACAGATAGGAGTTGAGCTAAGCAAGATGGAGATATAGAGTTCTTACTGTTTTACATGGCGATGATGTGGACCTGGCTACAACCAACAAGGGCTAACCGACGGTGAAAGGGGTGACTGCTGACTAACTCCGGACTAACTGCGGACTAACTAACTATTGTCGGCTAAAACCGAGGTGTTTATATACCATTCCCGAGGAGGGGGGGGGAGACATCTGCGAATTTGAACTTTGAACGTCTGGAAAATTCTGCACCCTTTGGACCAGATGGCAACGGGCTGCCGAATTCCTTTTCAGGGTTGTTGGATTTCTCTCTCGATTTTAGACGTTTTTGAACTACTCAATCTTGCTTTAACTTAGCTCTTAATCTATTACATAGTTTTATTTATTTGTCTTTAATTTGTACAAAGTACATTACATATGGTGATGCAATGACACAGATTAATCATGCGCATAATTATTTATAGACGTGTTTCTATATACAACATGACAATCTTGTTATAAGTAATTATACAATATAGGGTTGTTGGTTTAAATTACCATATATATATATATAGTATAAAATAAAAGGATTTAAAAGCGCGAATGTTTCTTTTATACATAAAACGAACTTCTACTGTCCTTACTGCGATGAAAAAATATATTGGGAGGGCTTGGCTCATCAGTGGTGAACCCTCCCAGCGGTTTCGCCAATTTAATTCACCAGACCGCTTCTCAGAGCTCTAATACTGTATTGGATCATTCTGCTTTTATATGCTACACTGAAGGATGGAATCTTAGAAATGGTTTTCAAGTAAACTATGGACATAAGCTTATAGGACAGTAGAATTACATTCAAATATTTGCTTCGAGCAATGCTCTTCTAATTCTACTGTCCTATAAGCTTATGTCCATAGTTTACTTGAAAACCATTTCTAAGATTCCATCCTTCAGTGTAGCATATAAAAGCAGAATGATCCAATACAGTATTAAAGCTCTGAGAAGCGGTCTGGTGAATTAAATTGGCGAAACCGCTGGGAGGGTTCACCACTGATGAGCCAAGCCCTCCCAATATATTTTTTCATCGCAGTAAGGACAGTAGAAGTTCGTTTTATGTATAAAAGTAACATTCGCGCTTTTAAATCCTTTTATTTTATATGTATAGATGGCGCGTTATTGCTTTGTGTTAATATATATATATAGTACACAGTACTATACACAGTATAGTATTAAAAAGATGCATATATTGGATTTATAATGAATTTATTGTTCCAATATTTCGAGGGACAACTTGCCTCTCTTTATCGAGGATGTTTGTGTTTTTCACTAAAACATGCGAGCACGCGTACACCACTCTCGTTCTACAGGGCCAATGAAAGAATTGTATCTTTGACTTAAATATTACATTCAGTATATATACAGCTAACAATTATATATAATATCACAGATCAAAACCATTATTATTATTTTGTCTATATATTGTATACACAAATATTTTATAAACAGGAGGAAGTAAATTTCAGTCTCTTTGTTTATATATGCAACAAGCATTCGAGCATATGCTCTTTCACAGGCCATTTAGAGGTATCTCATTATTTGGCTCATCACCAGTTCTGCTAACCAAAAGTGGCTCACACGTGCTTCAATCAAGCAAGCCCCACTTTCCGTCACTAGAATAGGTTGAGGTCGTTTGTTAGTTAGGCCTTTAATCGCTTGTTTTAGTGGACGAGGCCAATTTAATGACCACCGGTCATCCCCAGGGAGACTTCGGAGGCAATTAGCTACTGGATGGGTTGATTTCCCCACTTTACCAAAGTATTAGATCAAACCGAACGTTAGAAGAGCTAAATACCTTCTCCATCAGAACTTCCTCTGATTTCTTCCTGCATTACCACAGTTATGATGCATTAGCGCGCCATCTGTTATCAAAATTCGAAACTATTATAGACGCGTAAGATTCTTTTTAAAATTAAACAATTTCTACTGTCCTTACTGCAATGTAAAAATTAAGACAGTAGAAATTGTTTACCACAGTTATGTTTGCTTATATAAAATAATTTTGGTGGAGAAGTAGACTGTTGATTTTAGATAGCTACGACCCGGGATCGAATCCCGCATTGTGCTCTTTTTTTTCCAGAAGAATAAAAAAAAATTGCTTAAATGCACTCAGATATTTTACAAAAGTTCAAATATACTAATGAGTGCAAGTAACCAAGTTTGCCTATGGCATATATGTAAATGCAAATGTCGAACTACTTTATGTCTAATCATTTACATATACTTACGTTATGCAACTCAAACTATGACACGACAGTAAGTAAAAATCAATAAAATTTATAGATTATATGTAAATATGAATACTAACTTTTCAATATGTCATGAGCTAAATATATAACCTAAAATAACACCTTCTCTAGAGAGATCATTTACATACTTACATTATGCAACTCAAACTACAACTATGACGCGATAGTAAGTATATATAAATATATTTATAGGATATATATATATACATATAAATACTGCTATCAAAAATATGCTGTGAGTTAATAACACCTTCTCTAGGGGTCATTTACATACTTACATTATGCAACTACGACGCCAGTAAATAAGTAAGCAGGACATATGCCGTCAATATGTCCTGTGCTATATATATACACGGCAGCAAGGACACTCTCTTGATGGAAAATCGATCGGCAATCAATCGAACTGAGGCTTTAAAACCTTCCTGTTGTAGGTCATCAAAGCTTCGTTAAGTCCCATTCATCTTCTTCAAATGAACAGCTCGGGGATTGGAATCCCAATTAGGAACCTGTTTGTTTGTATTTTTTTAAAACAGAGCACCGTAACTGGAAGGAAAAATAAAGAGAAGACCTGGATTATCAGTAGTAAACTATCCAAACATTTTCAATAGTTTCAATTTTCATACCGACATTACTATTGAGTTTTCCTACTTACATAGTGGGTCTTTGAAATGGATTTGTCTCTCATTGTGAAAAGAGGATTCAATTATACACTCGAGAAAATGTAAATACTTCACCGAAAGGTAGCAGTACCTATTGTGGGTTTCAGATAATTGTTGTCTATTATGAGTATGTCATCGTACAACTGCAGTGTTGGCATAATTCACTGAAGGCATGTCGAAGAGTAGGAAATATTATTTTTGGATCGTATATTATACCAGTTTATCCGGAGAGACATTCAAATAATTCCAGATAACAGGTGTTGGTTGTTTTACCTCGGGATAAGTAAGAAGACAGGACCAGGTAGCCGTTGTTACCTCGAGATAAGTAAGAAGACAGGACCAGGTAGCCGTTGTTACCTCGGGATATGTAAGAAGACAGGACCAGATAGCCGTTGTTACCTCGGGATAAGTAAGAAGACAGGACCAGGTACCGGCTGTTACCTCGGGATAAGTAAGATGACAGGACCAGGTAGCCGTTGTTACCTCGAGATAAGTAAGAAGTCAGGACCAGGTAGCGATTGTTACCTCGAGATAAGTAAGAAGACAGGACCAGGTAGCCGTTGTTACCTCGGGATAAGTAAGAAGACAGGACCAGGTAGCCGTTGTTACCTCAGGATAAGTAAGAAGACAGGACCAGGTAGCGATTGTTACCTCGGGATAAGTAAGAAGACAGGACCAGGTAGCCGTTGTTACCTCGGGATAAGTAAGAAGACAGGACCAGGTAGCCGTTGTTACCTCGGGATAAGTAAGAAGACGGGACCAGTTAGCCGTTGTTACCTCGGGATAAGTAAGAAGACGGGACCAGTTAGCCGTTGTTACCTCGGGATAAGTAAGATGACAGGACCAGGTAGCCGTTGTTACCTCGGGATAAGTAAGAAGACGGGACCAGTTAGCCGTTGTTACCTCGGGATAAGTAAGAAGACAGGACCAGGTAGCGATTGTTACCTCGGGATAAGTAAGAAGACGGGACCAGTTAGCCGTTGTTACCTCGGGATAAGTAAGAAGACGGGACCAGGTAGCGATTGTTACCTCGGGATAAGTAAGAAGACAGGACCAGGTAGCCGTTGTTACCTCGGGATAAGTAAGAAGACAGGACCAGGTAGCCGTTGTTACCTCAGGATAAGTAAGAAGACAGGACCAGGTAGCGATTGTTACCTCGGGATAAGTAAGAAGACAGGACCAGGTAGCCGTTGTTACCTCGGGATAAGTAAGAAGACAGGACAAGGTATCCGTTGTTACCTCGAGATAAGTAAGAAGTCAGGACCAGGTAGCCGTTGTTACCTCGGGATAAGTAAGAAGACAGGACAAGGTATCCGTTGTTACCTCGAGATAAGTAAGAAGACAGGACCAGGTACCGGCTGTTACCTCGTGATAAGTAAAAATACATATTTACATAATGTATATAACTATATTAGATAACAGTTATATGAAGAGAGATTAAAATTATTTTGGTCTCTTAAAAAAATCGAACTAAATCTTCTTTTTCCCAAAATTTATTAGTAGAAAAAAAAGGCCACTTTATACCAAGAAAAGTTCCAATTGTCTGTTAAACTATAAATATAAAAAAAGAACTAAAACTTTTTTCCACAGAAACTTTCCAATTAATTAAGATGTTTTCATTTGACGAATAAAATAATATGTTGGAATTTTTATCTTTTTTTTTCTTGGTCAATTCTTATTAAAATTGGGGAAGTGTGTTTTTTTTTTATTACTGTTCTTAATTAATTCTATCCACAATGTGATTTTATTTTTAAACATTATTTTGGAATTTTAATTGAAATAAAGTTGGACTTTTATAAAGAGGGCTGGAATACATTAGGGAATAAAATATTTATTGATATCACACACACACACACACACACAGAGGACTTTTAGAATTTAAACAAAATTACGAAACATCTATGAAGTATTTTAGAGAAGTTTACTGATGAAAAAGGTTGCGCGCGTATATGCGATACATGTGTGTGTGTGGGCGTTTTTATGGTTATGTGTGCGGTCTGTGTGTTTGGTGTTTTTATGTGTATTGTGTTGTCTGTAATGTATGTTTTGGTGTGGAACTTGTGTGTGTGGTTTGTTCCATATGTGCGGTCTGTGTGTTTGGTGTTTTTATGTGTATTGTGTTGTCTGTAATGTATGTTTTGGTGTGGAACTTGTGTGTGTGGTTTGTTCCATATGTGCGGTGTGTGTGATGTTTTTATGTGTATTGTGTTGTCTGTAATGTATGTTTTGGTGTGGAACTTGTGTGTGTGGTTTGTTCCATAGGTTCGGTGTGTGTGGTTATGTTTCACGTGTGTGTACTGTGCAATATGTGTGTGTGGTGTTTTTGAGTGTATTATGCATGAATGTAATGTATGTTTTGGTGTTGAACTTGTGTATCTGGTTTGTTCCATATGTGTGGTGTGTGATAAGTGTGTAGTGTGGTATTTAGGTGTTGATGTATGGTTTGAGCAATGTGTGTGTGGTGTGGCGTTTGTGCATGTGTGTGGTATTTATGTCTTATAATATATTTGTCGTATTAGAGAGTGTAGTGGTAGTGTGTCTAACATAACGTAGTTTATGTAGTATTAAAAAAAGTGTCTGTATTTTGTGACTGATTTTTGTGGTGTTTGTGTGGCAGAGTATGGTGCACGATATCGAACACACATTTATTAGCCACGAATTCTGTAAGGAAAATGTAGTTATTTACCAGTATTTCGAATGACAGAGCACACTTACCAACCTTTATTAATGGATAACAACGTAAAACATAATTAATGCACGGTATTATAGAGATATCTTAATAGAGGTTGATGAGCTCCCTTAATAGAAATACACTCATGGAAAAAAACTTAAGGAAGTTGTACCTTTTAGCATGTATATCAGGATTAAGTAAAATAACTGAAATATATTTGATATACAGTGATCCGGCTAGTTGGCGATCTATGGATACGCTCAAGGAGCCTGGGTAACCTTTATGTTACTACTATACAGTGACCTTTATTAAAGACACACGAAATAACCAAGTGTGAACAAAATTGTCTCTGACTCCTTAAAAAAAAAAAAATAAGTAGATGACCAGCAACATCAAATACACTTCCTTAAGAATTGTCCATGAGTGTATTGACAAATTAACTGAATTAATTAATCCAACATATGACATAAATATATATAGATTTAATTATGGATCGTTCTATTTTCAGGAAAATTAAAGTTTACTATTGACTATATCACAGAACTCTACAAAAAGAAAAAGTAGAAATTAAGAATCAACCTCGATGAATCAATGAGTATGATATAAAAACAGAAATATAAATTGACCATTTGACCAAGAGGTAAAAATCAAAGTTGACAACCTTCACTGGCGGCGCCACTATCGACCTGATGTCGTCAGGTCATTTGAACGTCGTCTGACGGTCGTCGTTTGGTTGGTTTCTTTTATCGTCTGAAACCTTTTCGTTTGATAGTTTTTCCTCTCACAGCGATAAACATGAGCAATCCTTTTTTTTATTGGTTTTATTTATCACGTTAGAGACAAATGGTTATTAGAGAAACATTTGTACTGCTGTAAATAGATTAGGATAACATATGTTTTCAATTTATGTCATTTATATAGCTTTAACAAAATAGTATTAGAAAAATAAATTCTCAATTCTGGATTGAAGACTCAGAGGACAATTCTCTTAAGTACGATTCAGAGTATAAAAAAGTGAATTTTTATCATCATCATCCTAATTGAATTTACTGTTCATCGACAATTATATATTGTACGTATACAGTTAAACCTGTCTATAGCGCCCCCACTAAATAGCGCCTTCCTCTCTATAGCGCCCGATTTTAAACATTAAAATGTAAACATTTTACATTAAAAGTGACCTGTCTATAGCACCATATTTTGGTGAGTCCCAAGAGGGGGCGCTATAGACAGGTTTAACTGTATATATATATATATATATATATATATATATATATATATATATATATATATATATATAGTGTAAAAACTATATAATAAAAATATAACAGTGATACTACATTTAAAACTTAAGGAGCAAACTGATCATAATGATAAATCATATCAAGTAGATTTGGTTAGATTAGCAAGCTAAATCTAAATTAATTATAAAAATAAATAGTTGTATAGTTTTATAGTTAAGTATTCTATTAAAATTATCTTCATTATTTTGATTATTTAAATTATAAAATTTGTAAATTGTTATTATTTAGTATAGATAGAGAGAAAAAACAAATCCTTTACTTCTAAAACATCATCTAGTTAATTATATATTTATAATTAATAACAATAAAATTTAACAACGTAACGTCTTTTGTATCGGCTTTTACACGTCATTTAGACATACTCTAATCCTATATATAGAATAATAGAAGTGAGAATATATATGATAGTTAGAAAAAAGAGAGAAAGACAGAACCATGCACTATTAATCAAACTAATAATAAGAAAACAAAAAGTTTTGTAAATAAGGTAGATAAGATTGTTAGTATATATATATATATTTTTATAATTTTATATTTTATTCTTTTTTTTTTTAATGATTTTTTAATTTTTTTTATTTTAAAATATGAATATAAATAGTTGTATTTAGTAAAATATCTATATTATGAATTAACTTTTATTATAAGTTTGGTTATTATGTTTTGAAACCCTAATGGTAGACCAGACATATATAAAAAACTTAAATTGGAGTAATTATTGAAAAAAGAGGTCTGCTGAACCGGGACTTCTCAAATAGAAATTCAGCTTTCAACATTTCATCCCTTCTCTATTATGTCTAGACCTCCTTTCAACCGGATTTTATGTGTTAATATGAAGTTAATTCAGTGAAATATTTATATGAACAGATATAATGTGTACCTACCTTGTCCGCGGATGCCTTCAACTGTAAACATCTATTTCTGGATGACACATGTTGTGGGGGGGGGGGGGGGGTGGACAAATTTAGACCTTATATTTTGAAGTTGTAGAAAAACAAGATATTCAAAGATGAAAGAGAAGATATTTAAGGGAAGAAATCCAAATTTTATAATCTTTACAGCCAGTTAAATTAAAATAATTGATTCAACACTTATTCATCTTTCAATATTCCTTTAAAAAGGCAAATTATTAGAGTTTAATAAAGCTATAAATTGTGAAAATTCACTTTTATTTAATTTCCATTTTCCTCCCCAGAAATTGGAGATTAAAATAAAATGAATTCTATACAATATTACTTTAAAAATCTTGTGAAAAAAACTTCAAATCAGCTATTTAATTTAAGTTTAACTAATTGTTAAAGATTACAAATTTGTAGTAGTGATTATTGAAAGAAATTATAGAAAGTTGATTTAATAAATGGATACTTCCATTTATTTTTTTTAAAGTATTTTATAATTGATATACTGTTGAAATATTTTACTTGTCTGATACTAAATTTGTTTTTAATAAATTCCATGTTTAAATTTTTAACATCTTCTATGAAATTTTCTAATATATTATTTATTCTATAAAATCTTAGAAACTGACCAAAATATATACCTTTACAACAATTTAATGAAATATTAGAATTCATATTACAGTATTTTATAATATTGAAATTATAATTACTTTTTTATTATAAATTTTAATAGCATTATTTGTAAGGTCTATATTTAGGTCTAAAAAGTTAACTTTTTTGTTTCTATAAATTTTTTCATTGTTCTTAAGTTTCAAGTATTTAGGATAAATTTTAGGTATTAAATTTTTGAACTGTGGATTATTAAATATTATGATGTCATCTACATAACGGAACATTTGCCAGTTAACATTATTTTGTAGAAAGTATTCTCTTTCGTACCAGAATAATATTAAGTTTGCTAATAACGGACTTGAAGACGTTCCCATGGGAACTCCTTCTGATTGAATATATATTTTATTTTTAAATTCTATATAGTTAAAATTTAAAAATGTTTCCAGTAGAGTTTTTGCTGTTTTAAGATCTAATTTAATTGTTTTATATCTGTTATGAATAATTTTAATGTGGAAAGTTTTGTCATTAATGATTTCGTTAAATAAATATTGGTTATTTTATTATTTAGATCTCTTAAATTTATTTTAGAATATAGGTCCTCAAAGTCAAATGTGTGTACTGTTTCCATGTTTGTCCAATTGTTCATTAAATAGTTAATGATTTTTTTATTTGAGTCGATAAATTTATAATTATATTTATTAGTTAATTTATTTATAATAAATTGTAGTGTTGAAGCTAATTGTATATCAATGTTTTTTATAACTGAATTTATACCAGATGTGATTGTTCTGAAAGAAATAGGTTTTTTGTGTAGTTTAGGAATTATATAGAACTTTGGTATGTTTGGATTTTTGTAGTGATTATAAATTTTTAGTGAATTTTCAACGTTTTTGATGTCTTTTTTGATTTTTGTGGCTGTAGTTCTAGCAAAAGTGTATTTATGATTATTATCAATTTCCTTTTTTAGTATATCGTGGTATAGTTTTTTACAAATTATAGATAAGTTATTGGAACATTTATCTATAGGAGTGATAATAAAGTCCTTCTGTAAATTAATTATATTTTCTTTAAAAGAAGGAATATCTGAATTAGGTTTTGTGTATTTAAGTGTATTATTATAATAATTTATAATTTCCTTTTTAATATTATTAGAATAATTTAATATTAATAGAAGTAAAGGATTTTCTTTTTCTCTCTATCTATACTAAATAATAACAATTTACAAATTTTATAATTTAAATTTAAATAATCAAAATAATGAAGATAATTTTAATAGAATACTTAACTATAAAACTATACAACTATTTATTTTTATAATATATATATATATATATATATATATATATATGTGATGATTTAAGACCATGGAATTGTTGTAAATAGTCTAAATATCCACTACCACATGTTCCACCCCATGACTGTATATAACTTCTTATGTACTGCACATAGAAAACCTCAACTAACATCAATCTGTACCGCGTAAGAATCTAATAAAGTATTGCAACTGCACAGATAGAAGGAATGGAGAGAGACAGGAGAAAGTTAAGGTTAAAACAAATCAGGTTTAGGACAGAAGTCGAAGCAAGGCCTAGCAAAAGAGGCTTAAAACCAGCCCAACTATAAATAATTTACAAGTCAATACTTCCTGACAGGACAGGGCGTATCTGATATCGAGGAAACCATAAAATCTAAGAGTGACGCCCAATTTCCGGGCCAAGACAGGACGTATTTTCAATCAAAGAAAGCCGCGAGAAGACATCACCTAAGTAGGTCAACCAATAGCCTACGGCCACGTGAAAAAGTCCCACCAATTAGGAAAGAAGCATCTAAATAGGTCAACCAATAGGGAAAAAGCATGTGATCATCTCTCAACCAATCAGAGAGAAACTGAGTCTTGGTGTTAAATCAAGGACCTAGAATTGTCAGTCTTCGCTTGGCTCCCAACGGTAACACTTGCTCTAAAGTCTCTCTCTCCTCATCCCATTCCTTCTTGACGTCAGACGCTTTTAGTGGAATCTCTGTTTGTTTATTTCACCTTTGGCCCAGCTGTGTCGCCTTCCACCACGACTGCACGGTAGAGTTGACATCGAGGTTCGTCTAGCATCAGGTAACACTGGTCCCAGAGGTCCCAAGATATCACAGACTCCCCCGTAACGAAGAGTCGACAGGATAGTGGACGCCAAGGTACAAGTAAGCAAATAGACCACTGTCTGTACAGAAAGATGGAACAGGGAAGAGAGGAGAATCCAAAGGAACCCATGGAGTCCGATCCCGACTCCGAAAGTGGCGGAAGCCCCACTTTTCCGAAGAAAGAAACAACCTTCGGTAAGACGCAGGAAATTGTCCCCGGCCAGGAAGACGTCACACCCCCGCCGCCGGTGTCAGATGTCCTGGGGAGGTTGACGACGACGCTACCTCAGCTCTCTGCCGTGACCGGACATCGCGAGAGGTGGAATCGCTACGATGGTTCGTACGAGGCGCAGAGCTTCCTCACCAACTACGACGCCCAAGCAGATCGGGCCCAACTACGATACTCTACAAGACTGAGAAAGCCAGCAAACCTCCTGCAAGCACCCCTCCGAGTTACCAACACGCGAGCGTATGTTACTGCTCCCCCGACCACCTCTAAACCACGAGCCCAGCGCAAACAATGAACTCTGACTGTCCCAAGGAACCTCCAACCATGGCACCAGACCAGGCCTGTCCCGACATACAAGACAGCACCACAGTAGGTTCCTCCTTCTATAATTTTTGTTGAACTATTGCTCGTTCGAGCTGAACACACTGTCCAATAATGTAAACCTACTCTACTACTTTATACAGGAGCATCTATCGCTATAATTAGGCAGAATACTTTTAAAATAATAGAAATCAGTTTGTAAAAGAAAAATACCTGTCCATCCATTTAACTTAACTATTAATGCCATAGCTAACAATATTTTCACCATAGGTTATATCTTTTTAAACGTAAAAATAGGTAACATAACGCAGAATCTAAAATTCCATATTATAGATACCCCCTTGCCTTTTATCATATTATCCCTTAACTCCATAAAAAGATTTCTACTAATTATAAACTGTTCTCAGCTACTCCTGTATCAAGATAATGTACCTCTACCAACTACCTTGTACAAATTCACCTCGTGCAAGCAACACGTGTCCCATGGACAGGTTAATACAACTGTCCCATTTTCTAAATTTTCCCCTCCTGGAACGAGTTGCTCACACGTGGTGAACTCCAACATTCTTATTTAATCTTATTGTAATGTTCCTAATCCCATTTTCAACGCCCCTATGTCCTTTTCTTTCATATCTTTGGACAGAAGTAACTTAAATCACAGCCTTCCAAAACTATTCCAATCGTTAAATTCCCACATAACTACACTTCCTCGTACCTTCCTTTTACACGCATAGTTAAATATCGACAAATCTCTCTCAACAAAATATACAACACCCTCTCACATCACTTTTTCTAATTAACAAATTTTTAATGCGCGACTTCACACCCAAATCAATTTCGAGCCACACAAGCTGCATCACGTCGCCCTACTAAACACACACAATCTTTTTTTTTTCTCACATTAAACGTGTCATATCCACTAACAATATAAAAATTACCGATATGTTCGTACAACCAACAACCATGACTTTAGTAAATTTGTTATTCTTAGTGTAACAGGTTAGATTTTGTACAAAACAGAGACTTCACGCGACACCTTTTCATTTACAATTTTTTCGCTTCGTGTCACAGCGCCACACCACTAAACTCTTTCAATTTTCAGGCCAAAGACGCCTTCACCACGCCTGTGACACATTTATTTAACCACACATTGTCCACGTCGATAGTCGCAATTTCATTCAATTCTAACCCGATATCCATGAATAACATTTTTACTAAGTCCGTCAAAAACCATTCGATTTAATAACAGATACAATATCCGGATTTTCGAAATACAAACACAAATCGAACAAATGCTTGAACACACAGGATCATTACAACCTCTGTATCTCCCTATGTCAGTCCCATAACGCTTGTCACCAAACGTGACAAATCAAAACGCTTTTGTGTTTACAATTTTAGAAATAATATCTCCGAACGTAGTTCGAATTAACTTCCAATAAGTTGAAAGAAAGCAAGCAGCCTCGCAAAAGGCCTCCCTGACCTACATCCGGAATCGCATTAAAAATAGCTTCGCTCCCCCTCGCCCCCCGAGCAAACAACCACCCGACATCTTGTTACGGCCCGTCACCAGGTCTAGATTCTCTCGCCCTCGATTAACTTGTCAACTTAACATCGACACTTAGATCCAAGGACAACATTTTACTTACAAAAATCACACACACCCACATAAGTTTAAACAAAAAAACGACAACATTAGGACTCGATGAGTTTCACAGTTGGAAACAATGTGATCCACGAGTCGCATCAAACTTAAAACAAATCCGATAAGTTAGAAAAACTTAGGCCAACAAAACCAAAGATATCAATCGAGGACAATTTAAAGCTCTCTCCACCCATCCTAAAAAAAAAAAAAAAAAAAAAGGAACATTACATTTGGCCTACAACTTTCCATTCTTTCACGATATATAATTTCTATATATAATCTTACTTGCTCTTCTTTCTCGATGAACTCTTTTTTTAAAATTTTTCATTTTAATATCCTTTATATAATCATTATATAGCTCTTATAATTGTTTTTTTTTACGTCAACCAATTAGTTTAGATTATTGTCTTTTTTTTATTATTTTTCTTTACCAAAACTTATTTACTTTTGCTTCATGACTCTATTTTATAATCAACTTTATATTTTATCTTTCATATCATATCTAATAATCTCAAGTTTATATTTCATGTTTATATCACTAATTTGCATTTATCATTTTATATTTTTTCTCACTTTATAAATTAGATGTTATTTACATTGTTTCACCTTCCGCTACCATGTCAATGCTATCGAGTATATTATTGCTCATTATTTTTTTTTTCATTTAATATTTTCACTTTCTATTACCCCTTATATACTGCTGTAGTGTGTTAATCTTTGTATCATATCATCACTATTTTTACTTTTTTTTTAAAGATTACTTTGCATTTAACTTCGCAATTCTATTTTCGATTTTTCAAATCCTTTAACGCTATATGCAAAGCCTTACTTTCGCAATTTCATATCTCAATGATATATTCTTTTATAATCAAACTAAAAATCACGATCTAAAAACAGGGCAATCTTCAATAACCTCTTAAACAACCACTTTAAAGGTTACTTCTTAAGAATTACTAACATTCCTTTTCCGCAGGAACTTTTAACTCCTTCGCAGGCTAGACTTGACCTACTTTGATTTCGTAATTAACAATCTTGACACATCGTCCCCCAGATTTACCTTCTCCCAACTTCTGGATTGGATACGTGCAAATTGTATATTTTTTTTATTCCAGGGCACTCTCATGCCACACGCTGGCACATTTTTTTTATTTTTTATTTTACTCTTTTTCTCGCTAAGCCCCTGACGACTCTAATTAAAACTTTGATTTCTGGTCACTGATCTCCGCCCTCATTTATCCTGCATGCGTACGTCTTAACGACTAATTACTAAAACCCATAACAATCCCCTTATCTTACTTTTCGATTGTGGTACTGTAACTTTATTCGGTCCTTAAATTTACATGTGAAACATGGCCTAGGTTTTCCGCGCCGTGCACATTAAATGGTTTGGGACTTGAGTCAAAGTGACCTTGCCTCAACCAAGTAATAACTAACCCCTCAACCCTTTCTAACGCCCATCACGAAAAGATCATGATTTACCCATCCAATCATTTATATTTTTACCTATAATCATTATATGTTCCCTATTAAATATTTTATTCATATTTTTATTTTTACTTGTATGTTTAATATTAGTTGTTTATGTTTTATTATCTCTTATGGATATACAGAAATCAACCCCATGTTATATACCAACTCACTTTAATTAATTTTTAAAAAATTACTTCCTTAATAACAGTCTTCCTATTCCGCTCTCTTAAATCCCTCCATATGAACCCTCTCACATCCGGGGCCATCTGTGATGATTTAAGACCATGGAATTGTTGTAAATAGTCTAAATATCCACTACCACATGTTCCACCCCATGACTGTATATAACTTCTTATGTACTGCACATAGAAAACCTCAACTAACATCAATCTGTACCGCGTAAGAATCTAATAAAGTATTGCAACTGCACAGATAGAAGGAATGGAGAGAGACAGGAGAAAGTTAAGGTTAAAACAAATCAGGTTTAGGACAGAAGTCGAAGCAAGGCCTAGCAAAAGAGGCTTAAAACCAGCCCAACTATAAATAATTTACAAGTCAATACTTCCTGACAGGACAGGGCGTATCTGATATCGAGGAAACCATAAAATCTAAGAGTGACGCCCAATTTCCGGGCCAAGACAGGACGTATTTTCAATCAAAGAAAGCCGCGAGAAGACATCACCTAAGTAGGTCAACCAATAGCCTACGGCCACGTGAAAAAGTCCCACCAATTAGGAAAGAAGCATCTAAATAGGTCAACCAATAGGGAAAAAGCATGTGATCATCTCTCAACCAATCAGAGAGAAACTGAGTCTTGGTGTTAAATCAAGGACCTAGAATTGTCAGTCTTCGCTTGGCTCCCAACGGTAACACTTGCTCTAAAGTCTCTCTCTCCTCATCCCATTCCTTCTTGACGTCAGACGCTTTTAGTGGAATCTCTGTTTGTTTATTTCACCTTTGGCCCAGCTGTGTCGCCTTCCACCACGACTGCACGGTAGAGTTGACATCGAGGTTCGTCTAGCATCAGGTAACACTGGTCCCAGAGGTCCCAAGATATCACAGACTCCCCCGTAACGAAGAGTCGACAGGATAGTGGACGCCAAGGTACAAGTAAGCAAATAGACCACTGTCTGTACAGAAAGATGGAACAGGGAAGAGAGGAGAATCCAAAGGAACCCATGGAGTCCGATCCCGACTCCGAAAGTGGCGGAAGCCCCACTTTTCCGAAGAAAGAAACAACCTTCGGTAAGACGCAGGAAATTGTCCCCGGCCAGGAAGACGTCACACCCCCGCCGCCGGTGTCAGATGTCCTGGGGAGGTTGACGACGACGCTACCTCAGCTCTCTGCCGTGACCGGACATCGCGAGAGGTGGAATCGCTACGATGGTTCGTACGAGGCGCAGAGCTTCCTCACCAACTACGACGCCCAAGCAGATCGGGCCCAACTACGATACTCTACAAGACTGAGAAAGCCAGCAAACCTCCTGCAAGCACCCCTCCGAGTTACCAACACGCGAGCGTATGTTACTGCTCCCCCGACCACCTCTAAACCACGAGCCCAGCGCAAACAATGAACTCTGACTGTCCCAAGGAACCTCCAACCATGGCACCAGACCAGGCCTGTCCCGACATACAAGACAGCACCACAGTAGGTTCCTCCTTCTATAATTTTTGTTGAACTATTGCTCGTTCGAGCTGAACACACTGTCCAATAATGTAAACCTACTCTACTACTTTATACAGGAGCATCTATCGCTATAATTAGGCAGAATACTTTTAAAATAATAGAAATCAGTTTGTAAAAGAAAAATACCTGTCCATCCATTTAACTTAACTATTAATGCCATAGCTAACAATATTTTCACCATAGGTTATATCTTTTTAAACGTAAAAATAGGTAACATAACGCAGAATCTAAAATTCCATATTATAGATACCCCCTTGCCTTTTATCATATTATCCCTTAACTCCATAAAAAGATTTCTACTAATTATAAACTGTTCTCAGCTACTCCTGTATCAAGATAATGTACCTCTACCAACTACCTTGTACAAATTCACCTCGTGCAAGCAACACGTGTCCCATGGACAGGTTAATACAACTGTCCCATTTTCTAAATTTTCCCCTCCTGGAACGAGTTGCTCACACGTGGTGAACTCCAACATTCTTATTTAATCTTATTGTAATGTTCCTAATCCCATTTTCAACGCCCCTATGTCCTTTTCTTTCATATCTTTGGACAGAAGTAACTTAAATCACAGCCTTCCAAAACTATTCCAATCGTTAAATTCCCACATAACTACACTTCCTCGTACCTTCCTTTTACACGCATAGTTAAATATCGACAAATCTCTCTCAACAAAATATACAACACCCTCTCACATCACTTTTTCTAATTAACAAATTTTTAATGCGCGACTTCACACCCAAATCAATTTCGAGCCACACAAGCTGCATCACGTCGCCCTACTAAACACACACAATCTTTTTTTTTTCTCACATTAAACGTGTCATATCCACTAACAATATAAAAATTATCGATATGTTCGTACAACCAACAACCATGACTTTAGTAAATTTGTTATTCTTAGTGTAACAGGTTAGATTTTGTACAAAACAGAGACTTCACGCGACACCTTTTCATTTACAATTTTTTCGCTTCGTGTCACAGCGCCACACCACTAAACTCTTTCAATTTTCAGGCCAAAGACGCCTTCACCACGCCTGTGACACATTTATTTAACCACACATTGTCCACGTCGATAGTCGCAATTTCATTCAATTCTAACCCGATATCCATGAATAACATTTTTACTAAGTCCGTCAAAAACCATTCGATTTAATAACAGATACAATATCCGGATTTTCGAAATACAAACACAAATCGAACAAATGCTTGAACACACAGGATCATTACAACCTCTGTATCTCCCTATGTCAGTCCCATAACGCTTGTCACCAAACGTGACAAATCAAAACGCTTTTGTGTTTACAATTTTAGAAATAATATCTCCGAACGTAGTTCGAATTAACTTCCAATAAGTTGAAAGAAAGCAAGCAGCCTCGCAAAAGGCCTCCCTGACCTACATCCGGAATCGCATTAAAAATAGCTTCGCTCCCCCTCGCCCCCCGAGCAAACAACCACCCGACATCTTGTTACGGCCCGTCACCAGGTCTAGATTCTCTCGCCCTCGATTAACTTGTCAACTTAACATCGACACTTAGATCCAAGGACAACATTTTACTTACAAAAATCACACACACCCACATAAGTTTAAACAAAAAAACGACAACATTAGGACTCGATGAGTTTCACAGTTGGAAACAATGTGATCCACGAGTCGCATCAAACTTAAAACAAATCCGATAAGTTAGAAAAACTTAGGCCAACAAAACCAAAGATATCAATCGAGGACAATTTAAAGCTCTCTCCACCCATCCTAAAAAAAAAAAAAAAAAAAAAAGGAACATTACATTTGGCCTACAACTTTCCATTCTTTCACGATATATAATTTCTATATATAATCTTACTTGCTCTTCTTTCTCGATGAACTCTTTTTTTAAAATTTTTCATTTTAATATCCTTTATATAATCATTATATAGCTCTTATAATTGTTTTTTTTTACGTCAACCAATTAGTTTAGATTATTGTCTTTTTTTTATTATTTTTCTTTACCAAAACTTATTTACTTTTGCTTCATGACTCTATTTTATAATCAACTTTATATTTTATCTTTCATATCATATCTAATAATCTCAAGTTTATATTTCATGTTTATATCACTAATTTGCATTTATCATTTTATATTTTTTCTCACTTTATAAATTAGATGTTATTTACATTGTTTCACCTTCCGCTACCATGTCAATGCTATCGAGTATATTATTGCTCATTATTTTTTTTTCATTTAATATTTTCACTTTCTATTACCCCTTATATACTGCTGTAGTGTGTTAATCTTTGTATCATATCATCACTATTTTTACTTTTTTTTTAAAGATTACTTTGCATTTAACTTCGCAATTCTATTTTCGATTTTTCAAATCCTTTAACGCTATATGCAAAGCCTTACTTTCGCAATTTCATATCTCAATGATATATTCTTTTATAATCAAACTAAAAATCACGATCTAAAAACAGGGCAATCTTCAATAACCTCTTAAACAACCACTTTAAAGGTTACTTCTTAAGAATTACTAACATTCCTTTTCCGCAGGAACTTTTAACTCCTTCGCAGGCTAGACTTGACCTACTTTGATTTCGTAATTAACAATCTTGACACATCGTCCCCCAGATTTACCTTCTCCCAACTTCTGGATTGGATACGTGCAAATTGTATATTTTTTTTATTCCAGGGCACTCTCATGCCACACGCTGGCACATTTTTTTTATTTTTTATTTTACTCTTTTTCTCGCTAAGCCCCTGACGACTCTAATTAAAACTTTGATTTCTGGTCACTGATCTCCGCCCTCATTTATCCTGCATGCGTACGTCTTAACGACTAATTACTAAAACCCATAACAATCCCCTTATCTTACTTTTCGATTGTGGTACTGTAACTTTATTCGGTCCTTAAATTTACATGTGAAACATGGCCTAGGTTTTCCGCGCCGTGCACATTAAATGGTTTGGGACTTGAGTCAAAGTGACCTTGCCTCAACCAAGTAATAACTAACCCCTCAACCCTTTCTAACGCCCATCACGAAAAGATCATGATTTACCCATCCAATCATTTATATTTTTACCTATAATCATTATATGTTCCCTATTAAATATTTTATTCATATTTTTATTTTTACTTGTATGTTTAATATTAGTTGTTTATGTTTTATTATCTCTTATGGATATACAGAAATCAACCCCATGTTATATACCAACTCACTTTAATTAATTTTTAAAAAATTACTTCCTTAATAACAGTCTTCCTATTCCGCTCTCTTAAATCCCTCCATATGAACCCTCTCACATCCGGGGCCATCTGTGATGATTTAAGACCATGGAATTGTTGTAAATAGTCTAAATATCCACTACCACATGTTCCACCCCATGACTGTATATAACTTCTTATGTACTGCACATAGAAAACCTCAACTAACATCAATCTGTACCGCGTAAGAATCTAATAAAGTATTGCAACTGCACAGATAGAAGGAATGGAGAGAGACAGGAGAAAGTTAAGGTTAAAACAAATCAGGTTTAGGACAGAAGTCGAAGCAAGGCCTAGCAAAAGAGGCTTAAAACCAGCCCAACTATAAATAATTTACAAGTCAATACTTCCTGACAGGACAGGGCGTATCTGATATCGAGGAAACCATAAAATCTAAGAGTGACGCCCAATTTCCGGGCCAAGACAGGACGTATTTTCAATCAAAGAAAGCCGCGAGAAGACATCACCTAAGTAGGTCAACCAATAGCCTACGGCCACGTGAAAAAGTCCCACCAATTAGGAAAGAAGCATCTAAATAGGTCAACCAATAGGGAAAAAGCATGTGATCATCTCTCAACCAATCAGAGAGAAACTGAGTCTTGGTGTTAAATCAAGGACCTAGAATTGTCAGTCTTCGCTTGGCTCCCAACGGTAACACTTGCTCTAAAGTCTCTCTCTCCTCATCCCATTCCTTCTTGACGTCAGACGCTTTTAGTGGAATCTCTGTTTGTTTATTTCACCTTTGGCCCAGCTGTGTCGCCTTCCACCACGACTGCACGGTAGAGTTGACATCGAGGTTCGTCTAGCATCAGGTAACACTGGTCCCAGAGGTCCCAAGATATCACATATATATATATATATATCTAAACACACACATATGTACATAAATAATATAAATACTATTAATACACGTTATTTATTTGCTCACAAAGTAATGAAACATTTTGAAATATAAAAATTGAAATATAAAATTGAAATGAGGACATAATATTATAATTTAGGAAGAAAATCATTTTTAACGCCAAATGCTTTATTTTTATTTCTCCTGACCGAGTTTTATGTCGAAACATCGTGAAAATAAAAACATTTACTGGACGAATTATCTCTTTCTTATTTAAGAACAATGAATGACAAGATTTGATACACAGTGACTTCTATTGTAGATACACGGGATAACCAAGTGTAAACAGCCTCTGTCTCTTTCAAAAAAAAAAAAATAGACAACCGGTGATATTAAAAACTCTCCACTTCCTTATGTTTTGTCCAAGAGTGTACAAACAGAAAACGAAGAAAAGGAATCCCAAACCAAAGCAACTAATTTTTCAACTGAGGAAAAAAAACGACAAATGAAAAAAAAAAAGCGAATAAAAAAAGCATACGTTTAAAACAAAATAAACGAGGGAAAAACAGCCCAATTTAAAAGAAAAAACATCTAGAATTATCCGTAATATCCGTACTACAAGACACAAACCTTGTAAATAAGCTTGCACCATGCTGACGAGGGCCAAAAGCCCGAAACGTGTAGGTGTCTTGATTAGTCAAGAAACGGTATTTGGCCAATTCCGGAAAATAACCTTGTAAATAAGTGAAAACATTGAATTAAATAAACCTGTACATTTTATTCATTATAAATATTATGACCTGTGAAAACATTAAGAAGCGAATGTTTTCATTTTTTATATATAAATGGCGTGTTATTACTTTGTATTATGACCTGTGTTGTTATTTTTGAGCGTCACCCAATCTGGTTCTGGTTCAAAATCACATTAATAGGTACCGCTCAGCAAGAGCAACCTAGTTCATGATAATTGAAACAGTGAATAATATGTGAATATTCACATATTAAACAAAACTTTAACGCGGGATTCAATCCCGGTTCATGACTGTCGGGAATCGAGCATGTTACCCTCTCATCCATCGACTTATATATTTACGTCACCCAATAAAGTTAGCTTTGAACTGGATCACAAAAATATAGCATTGACAGAAAGGTTCCCTATGAATAAATGAAAGATGAGGATATATATCTACTGGGATAAACATGATATATATAAATTACCTTCAACAAAAGCGTGACTTACATTATTTTACTAAAATACAAAAACCTCAATAAAAAATAGATTGACCACTAAAAAATCCCGGTGAAAGAAATAACAATAAAATTTACGAGAAGTCTTTCAATTCATTAAACGTACACCAGAATTGGTCAGAAAAATAAAAAAGACAGAAAAAAAAAAACATCCAATTAAAAGACAAGCCAACAAAAGAAATTTAACAAGACTTAGCGGTACAAGAACAACAAAAAAATATAATTAACACTAATTAGTAAAGCCGATAACTTTAATTAAGGACCAATTAAGAGTTACATCTAGTTAGGAAATAACCAGACAGGGTTAGAGAAAGAGTACTTTTTAATTATTTTTTCAAACAATAAAGTTAATGGTGAAGAAATATTAACAGTAATTGTGCCCCTTCGTCTAATAGAGGACTTTTACGACAATGAAATGAAAAAATTTTTTCACCCAATGTAAATGAAAATTAAATTTTTTTATTTCACAAATTTTATCTTATTCAACGAGAAGTATAAGATAAGATTATACCTAATTATTTTGTGTATTCTTAGCAATTTATTCAGTCTTCTTTCTTATCTCTACTCAATCACACTAAGGTATCAAGCTTGTAAAGCTTGAGACTTTTGATGGTGTCTGCCGGGGAAGAGTAGAACTCATCAATGGATGAGTCAATACAGTCAATAATATGTCTTGGGGTTGCAGGCTGAGAATTGCACTTAGTACATAGTGGGAAAACCCTGCAACCATTTATTCAGTTATAAAAGGCTGCAAAAATTATACTTCATATTTTATTCAGCTTGAAGTATATATACATATTGGGGTTACAGGCCATGATTAGCATGGTGGGTAGAGTTAACGACTGCCTTTTACAATAAATATATAACAGAACAGCTAAATACAATATAAGAACAGTATAGTTAACTGGCGAAACCGCTATGAGGGTTTCACATTGATGAAACAGACTATTCCAATATGCAGTAAAAACAGTAGGAATTTGTTGCAAAAAAAAAAAATCAACTCAATGAATATAAAGAAAAAAATCAATAAAAATGAAATGATTTAATTTGTTGTTTGGATTTAGAATTCGCCGCCATTAGTTTGTGTGAGGGGGGATTTTATATATATGGAAATTTGTAGGCAAATGTTTTCCTTATCACCAAGCAGCTGTCAGCTGTGTCAATATACAAATATGGCGCCAAAATTTTCCCGCCAGACAACAAATGGCGGGAAAATATTTCGGGTTGGTAAATTTCTAAATTATCGATTCGGTACGTTAGTGAATTCTACAGCTGCCATGTTACTATTGATTTCTCTGCTATGATATATCGTGTTAGTTATAGTGTCCATTTTTATTTATTTATAACATTATGATATATATAAATGAAGAAATTTGTGAATGTTTGTTCTATATATGTTTCTACAATATTTTATTTATCTCGATGAAATATATTTTTTTTACAGATCCAGGGATGCCCTTTTTATATAAATGCTAATTGCGTATATTCAAATGTTAATACAAGTATAATCAGTCTCCTTAAATATGTACCAAACGAAAGAATAGAATAACAGACGATCATATCAAATGGCGTCTGGCAGTTATTTTCCATTAAAGTTCCTTTATTGACTTGGCTTACAGGAAATGGCTTTCGTAAATCACACTAAATCATACTTAAACCTGGTGTTGGAAACAGTAAATTGGTTTCCCTTTAAACCATGACATTTCCTTTGACCTCTTTGTATATTCTGGGCAAGATTTGTTCTGTAGTACCATTTTGTTAAGGTACAATTTGGATTATAGATTATAAACACAAGGTAATAAGACCAAATCCTAATGATAAGGCACAATTTGGATTATCTCTATATATATAAAAGTCAATGTCTGTCTGTCTGTTACGCGATAAACTCAAAAACTACTGAACCAATTGGTACCAAATTTTGCATGTCGCTTTTTATAAACATGAGGAAAATTTTGGCTGCATTTTGATAAGTATTTTTGGCTATTTCTTTTTTTCATTTGAAGAACTTTTTTTACGCGGACTAATCCGGAATGGAATGGATACCTAAATATGGCCATTTTTTTTAAGCATCGGTGGTTCAGTGGTAGAATGCTCGCCTGCCACGCGGGCGGCCCGGGTTCGATTCCCGGCCGATGCATTTTTTTTTTACAATTTTTAAAACTCATTTATATTATCAATATATATAGTCACGACCGTCTTTCCTCCTCAATCAATTCCTCAATTCCTCATGTCACGGATGCGCGCGCATCATCATTATGATCATTATCATTATCTAATGATAATAATAATAATAATAATTATTATATTATTATTATTATCAACATATATAGTCACGACCGCCTTTCCTCAATTCCTCATCGGCCGCTGTCACGGATGCGCGCGCACAGGGAGGTCACGTGCTCGCCGGCAGCCAACGGGCGCGCGCCGCCGGCATTACGTCATAGATTATAAACACAAGGTAATAAGGCCAAATAAAAAATAGTGTGTGATAAGGCACAATTTGGATTATCTACTTATATAATTGCCTTAGTCTGTCTGTGTGAAGTTCACTGTGTGGAGTTCACGGATAGATTTTGGTCAGAATGGATAAAATAAAAAAAGTGTCAAGGGATGGGAATCGAACCGACGACCTTCCGCTTACCGGGCAGATGCCATGACCACCAGGCTACCCTGGACATATTTTTCCGTTCACATTTTTATTTTTATATTTTCAAGACACACACAGTTTGGGGCGGGACGTTTCACAAAAGAGACATCCAAGGTGCCAATTTATAATTGTAACGAATAGTATTTTAATTAAAACATTTTTAAAATATATACGCACCCGGGTAAAACCCGGGCGTTGCCCGGGCCATTCGTCTAGTATATAATATAAATATATATTATTATATCAACTATATAAATTAAATCAAATACCTAAACACTAATATAATACAATTTTTGCCATCACACACACTTTTTCCCTGTAGTTTATGTGTTACTTCTGTATTGCTATTCTATGGCACGTATAATATTTATTATTGATATACTTTTAGTATGAAGGAAATTGCACCCAAGGGATTTCTCGGGCGAAGCCGGGTCATTCGCCTAGTAGATTATAAACACAAGGTAATGAGACCAAATCCAAATGATAAAGCACAATTTGGATTATAGATTATAAACACAAGGTAATAAGACCAAATCCTAATGATAAGGCACAATTTGGATTATGGATTATAAACACAAGGTAATAAGACCAAATCCAAATAAATAAATAGTGTGTGATGTTTCGGTACAAAAGTATTGAATTCTACTGATTTCTTGATATACTTGATATTAAACT
>CP092868.1:15831942-15872841 GCA_030710605.1 Cordylochernes scorpioides
TGATAATCATGGTAAAGTGGCTTTAAATGACTTCTTTATTTGTCTTTGGATATTTTCAATCAGTGTTGAGATGGTACTATTGCAAGAATAGAGAGCCAAACACAACATTAAAGCAATGTCTTTGTTAAAAACTGTTCTAGGTGGAATTTGATCCCAGATCCTGGTTTCCCTAAATTTACAGTATAAACCACAATATCACACACCGTGTAAGAGTTGGATGACACCAGTATTCCACTACCATGGTCATGATAACAGTGGTATTAAATTACTGAAGAAACCTTTTGTGGAGAACGTGATTCGCTAATTACCATAATTACATATGATTAAGGCAATGATAATCATGGTAAGGTGGCTTTAAACGACTTATTTGTATTTGGTTACTTTCAATCACTGGTGAGATTGTACTATTGTAAAAATCTTGAGTCATTGAAGCAATGCCTTTGTTAAAAAACTATTCCAGATGGAATTTGATCCCAGATCCTGGTTTCCCTAAATTGACAGTATAAACCACAATATCACACGCCATGCAAGAGTTGGATGACACCAGTATTCCACTACCATGGTCATGATAACAGTGGTATTAAGTGTGTCTACATAAACTCTACAAATAAGCAAAAACCTACCTCAAAGATGTGATGTCTTAATCCTTAAAAGGCGTCGCCACCAAAGTAAGAGAAAGATTGTAGAGTAATCCACCTGTAAATAAACCAGTACGGGTTAAAATACACAGAGTTCTCATTAGGTTTCAAACATTAAATAGGAAAAATCAATTATAATCATCATGTTTGCTATATAAATACCAAAAGAGGTATCTTATCTTTTGAAACAAAGAATGTTATACAGTTTGCTTTTGTCTGAATTTGTCAAAACTGGTATCTCATTCCTTTCCACCATATTTATTATTATTTTTTTTTACTTGAGGTGATAAACAAAATGAATATTGAATGAGAGAGTTGCCAAGTACATGAAAACCATCTTCCCTCCCGAAACTTTATATTTGTAGCATATATATTTAAAGAGACAAAGGTCGCCTCTCCCGTCAAAATAGACGTCAAAACTAGACGCCTTCTATTGACCGTCGCCGCAAACAAGCGGCCTCGAGTCGGTGACAAAGCCACAACACCAGCTTTGGCAAACTGAAAAACGTCCACCTAGAGACCATGGTTTCGGGCTAATGGCCCTCGTCAGCCTAGGACGGACTTTATTCCATGAGATCCACACGGTTAATACGAGATGGTGTCTAGTTTTGACGGGAGAGGCGACCTGTGTCTCTTTAGATCAATATCTTCTCGGCAAAATTTCTATATATATATATTGTATACACAAATATTTTATAAACAGGAGGAAGTAAATTTCAGTCTCTTTGTTTATATATGGAACAAGCATTCGAGCACATGCTCTTTAACAGCCCATTTAGAGGTATCTCATTGTTTGGTTCATCCTTAGTTCTGCTAACCAAAAGTGGCTCACACGTGCTTTCAATCAAGCAAGCCCCACTTTCCGCCACTAGAATAGGTTGAGGTCGTTTGTTAGTTAGGCCTTTAATCGTTTGTTTTAGTGGACGAGGCCAATTTAATGACCACCGGTCATCCCCAGGGAGACCTCGGAGGCAATTAGCTACTGGAAGGGCTAATTTGGTCACTTTACCAAGTATTAGATCAAACGGAACTTTAAAAGAGCTAAATACCTTCTCCATCAGAACTTCCTCCGATTTCTTCCTGCATTACCACAGTTATGATGCATTAGCGCGCCATCTGTTATCAAAATTCGAAACTATTATAGACGCGTATGATTCTTTTTAAATTAAACAATTTCTACTGTCCTTATTGCAATGTAAAAATTAATGGGAGGCCCTCCCTATAATTTTTACATTGCAATTAAGACAGTAGAAATTGTTTACCACAGTTATGTTTGCTTATATAAAAATAATTTTGGTGAAGAAGTAGACAGTTGATTTTCGCCACGACCCAGGATCGAATCCCGCATTGTGCCCTTTTTTTTTTCAGAAGAATAAAAATAAAATAGCTTAAATGCACCCAGAATTTTTACAAAAGTTCAAATATACAAATGAGTGCAAGTAACCAAGTTTGTCTATGGCATATATGTAAATGCAAATGTCGAACTACTTTCTGTCTCGTCATTTACATATACTTACGTTATGCAACTCAAACAATGACACGACAGTAAATAAAAATCAATATAATTATAGAGGATATGTACATATAAATACTAACTTTTCAATATGTCGTGAGCTAAATACATAACCTAAAATAACAGCTTCTCTAGAGAGAGTCATTTACATACTTACAATATGCAACTCAAACTACAACTATGACGCGATAGTAAGTATATATGAATATATTTATAGGATATATATATACATTTAAATACTGCTATCAAAAATATGCCGTGAGTTAATAACACCTTTTCTAGGGGTCATTTACATACTTACATTATGCAACTACGACGCCAGTAAATAAGTAAGCAGGGCATATGCCGTCAATATGTCCTGTGCTATATATATACACGGCAGCAAGGACACTCTCTTGATGGAAAATCAATCGGCAATCAATCGAACTGAGGCTTTTAAACCTTCCTGTTGTAGGTCATCAAAGCTTCGTTAAGTCCCATTCATCTTCTTCAAATGAACAGCTCGGAGATTGGAATTCCAATTAGGAACCTGTTTGTTTGTATTTTTAAAAACAGAGCACCGTAACTGGAAGGAAAAATAAAGAAAAGACCTGGTTTATCAATAGTAAACTATCCAAACATTTTCAATAGTTTAATTTTCATACCGACATTACTATTGAGTTGTCCTACTTACATAGTGGGTCTTTGAAATGGATTTGTCTCTCATTGTGAAAAGAGGATTCAATTATACACTCGAGAAAATGTAAATACTTCACCGAAAGGTAGCAGTACCTAGTGTGGGTTTCAAATAATTGTTGTCTATTATGAGTACGCCATCGTACAACTGCAGTGTTGGCATAATTCACTGAAGGCAGGTCGAATAGTAAGAAATATTATTTTTGGATCATATGTTATACCAGTTTATCCGGTGAGACATTTAAATACTTCCAGATAACAGGTGTTGGTTGTTTCACCTCGGGATAAGTAAGAAGACAAGACCAGGTAGCCGTTGTTACCTCGGGATAAGTAAGAAGACAGGACCAGGTAGCCGTTGTTACCTCGGGATAAGTAAGAAGACAAGACCAGGTATCCGTTGTTACCTCGGGATAAGTAAGAAGACAGGACCAGGTAGCCGTTGTTACCTCGGGATAAGTAAGAAGACAGGACCAGGTAGCCGTTGTTACCTCGGGATAAGTAAGAAGACAGGACCAGGTAGCCGTTGTTACCTCGGGATAAGTAAGAAGACAAGACCAGGTATCCGTTGTTACCTCGGGATAAGTAAGAAGACAGGACCAGGTAGCCGTTGTTACCTCGGGATAAGTAAGAAGACAGGACCAGGTATCCGTTGTTACCTCGGGATAAGTAAGAAGACAGGACCAGGTAGCCGTTGTT
Source organism: Cordylochernes scorpioides (assembly GCA_030710605.1). Lineage (NCBI taxonomy): Eukaryota > Metazoa > Arthropoda > Arachnida > Pseudoscorpiones > Chernetidae > Cordylochernes > Cordylochernes scorpioides. The sequence continues at coordinate 15,835,465 of CP092868.1, forward strand.
ACCTCGGGATAAGTAAGAAGACAAGACCAGGTAGCCGTTGTTACCTCGGGATAAGTAAGAAGACAGGACCAGGTAGCCGTTGTTACCTCGGGATAAGTAAGAAGACAGGACCAGGTAGCCGTTGTTACCTCGTGATAAGTAAGAAGACAGGACCGGGTAGCCGTTGTTACCTCGGGATAAGTAAGAAGACAGGACCAGGTGCCGGCTGTTACCTCGGGATAAGTAAGAAGACAGGACCAGGTAGCCGTTGTTACCTCGGGATAAGTAAAAAGACAGGACTAGGTAGCGATTGTTACCTCGGGATAAGTAAAAAGACAGGACTAGGTAGCCGTTGTTACCTCGGGATTAGTAAGAAGACAGGACCGGGTAGCCGTTGTTACCTCGGGATAAGTAAGAAGACAGGACCAGGTAGCCGCTGTTACCTCGGGATAAGTAAGAAGACAGGACCAGGTACCGGTTGTTATCTCGGGATAAGTAAGAAGACAGGACCAGGTACCGGTTGTTACCTCGGGATAAGTAAGAAGACAGGACCAGGTAGCCGCTGTTACCTCGGGATAAGTAAGAAGACAGGACCAGGTACCGGTTGTTATCTCGGGATAAGTAAGAAGACAGGACCAGGTAGCCGCTGTTACCTCGGGATAAGTAAGAAGACAGGACCAGGTAGCGATTGTTACCTCGAGATAGGTAAGAAGACAGGACCAGGTAGCCGTTGTTACCTCGAGATAAGTAAAAATACATATTTACATAATGTATATAACTATATTAAATAACAGTTATATGAAGAGATATTAAAATTATTTTGGTCTCTTAAAAATATTCTAACTAAATCTTCTTTTTCCCAAAATTTATTAGTAGAAAAAAAGACCACTTTATACCAAGAAAAGTTCCAATTGTCTGTTAAACTATAAATATAGAAAAAAAAAGAACTAAAACTTTTTTTCCACAGAAACTTTCCAATTAATTAAGATGTTTTCATTTGACGAATAAAATGTTGGAATTTTTATCTTTTTTTTCTTGGTCAATTCTTATTAAAATTGGGGAAGAGTGTTTTTTTTTTATTACGGTTCTTAATTAATTCTATCCACAATGTGATTTTATTTTAAAACATTATTTTGGAATTTTAATTGAAATAAAGTTGGACTTTTATAAAGAGGGCTGGAATTACATCAGGGAATAAAATATTTATTGATATCAGAGGACTTTTAGAATTTAAACAAAATTACGAAACATCTATGAAGTATTTTAGAGAAGTTTACTGATGAAAAGGGTTGCGCGCGTATATGCGATACATGTGTGACAATTGACAATTAAATAATTTTTATTGACCGCTGGTCAACAATTACTCACGAGGAGTCAAAAGGGCAAACTATGTACATTGATCAGGAGGGCAAGGCTATGGCTGTTCCGAGTTCGCTCGAGAGCAGCGTCAAGGAAGCCCGCGAGGGTACTCCCCTGCTCAGGTGAGAGATCCTTGAGTAGATCCAATCTATCCTCGCGGTATAAGATCGCAAACATGACGGCATCCAGGGAAATCCCAGGCTCCAGCAGGGGCCCAAAGCCGGGTTCATAAAAAACACCCACGCTGAGCCTCGAACCTAGGTTGCGGGGGTACGAAGCTGTGTACCTAACCTATAGGCTAAGCTTGACGTTAAAAAAAAAAAAAACACCCACGCTGAGCCTCGAACCTAGGTTGTGGGGGTACGAAGCTGTGTACCTAACCTATAGGCTAAGCTTGACGTTTAAAAATATGGAACGCTTCACGATTTTGCGTGTCATCCTTGCGCAGGGGCCATGCGATACATGTGTGTGTGTGGTCCCTGTTGATGGTGTAGTGGCGGTGTGTGTGTTTTTATGTGTATTGTGTTGTCTGTAATGTATGTTTTGGTGTGGAACTTGTGTGTGTGGTTTGTTCCATATGTGTGGTTATGTGTAACGTGTGTGTACTGTGCAATATGTGTGTGGTCTGTGCGTTTGGTTATTTTGTGTGTATTGTGTTGTCTGTAATGTATATTTTGGCGTGGAACTTGTGTGTATGTGTTTTTTTCCATATGTGCGGTGTGAGTGGTTGTGTCACGTGTGTGTACTGTGCAATATGTATGCGGGCTTTTTATTTGGTTATTTTATGTGTATTGTGTTGTCTGTAATGTATGTTTTGGTGTGGAACTTTTGTGTGTGGTTTGTTCCATAGGTTCGGTGTGTGTGGTTATGTATCACGTGTGTGTACTGTGCAATATGTGTGTGTGGTGTTTTTGAGTGTATTATGGATGAATGTAATGTATGTTTTGGTGTTGAACTTGTGTATCTGGTTTGTTCCATATGTGTGGTGTGTGGTATTTAGGTGTATGTATGGTTTGAGTAATGTGTGTGTGGTGTGGCGTTTGTGCATGTGTGTGGTATTTATGTCTTATAATATATTTGTCGTATTAGAGAGTGTAGTGGTAGTGTGTCTAACATAACGTAGTTTATGTAGTATTAAAAAGTGTCTGTATTTTGTGACTGATTTTTGTGGTGTTTGTGTGGCAGAGTATGGTGTAGGATATCGAACACACATTTATTAGCCACGAATTCTGTAAGGAAAAATGTAGTTATTTACCAGTATTTCGAATGACAGAGCACACTTACCAACCTTTATTAATGGATAACAACGTAAAACATAATTAATGCACGGTGTCCTACCTTAATAGAGGTTGATGAGCTCCCTTAATATATAAATACACTCATGGAAAAAACTTAAGGAAGTTTTACCTTTTAGCATGTATATCAGGATTAAGTAAAATAACTGAAATATATTTGATATACAGTGATCCGGGTAGTTGGCGATCTATGGATACGCTCCAGGAGCCTGGGAAACCTTTATGTTACTACTATACATTGACCTTTATTGAAGATACACGAGATAACAAGTGTGAACAAAATTGCCTCTGCCTCTGTCATCTACTTTAAAAAAAAAGTAGATGACCAGCAACATCAAAGACACTTCCTTAAGAATTGTCCATGAGTGTATTGACAAATTAAGTAAATTAATTAATCCAACATATGCCATACATATATATAGATGTGGTAATATATCCTGTCGACTTTCAATATATGTGGTAATATATCCTGTCGACTTTCAATATATAGCTGTGGTATTATGCTATGCTGGGAACCTTACTCTTGGGGTTGCAGATTGTTGAAGTGGTGGCGCAGTCGTGATGGCTGAGTAAGAAAGGATTACACACAAGGGAAATAAGCCAGAACACTTGATGGGTTGAAATAAAAAGGCAACTGGTTTGGAGGAAAGAAAGACTTGAGAAGGCGGAGCGGGTTTTGATTGTTAATTATCTGATCACATGGTGGTGATTGGACTTAGCTATGGGATGAGCAGAGGGAGAGAGGTCTAGAGCAGATGTCACCTCGGTGGGGGCGAGTCTAAGCCTGACAATTCTTGCTTCTCGATTTAACACCAAGACTTAGCTTCTTTCCTATTGGTCGAGAGATGTCACATGACCGTTTTCTATTGGTTGACCTATTTAGGTATTGTCTTCTAATTGGCCCTGCGGCTTTCTTTGGTGCTGCTTTTGTCGGAAGATATATCCGGCCTGGTCAGGAAGTATTGGGTGTTAGCTCGACTCTTATAACTTCCGCGGTTATCAGATACCTCCGGTCCTGCCCCGGAAATATTGGGCGTCTCTCAACTTTTATGACTTCTGCGGTCACCAGATACGTCCGGCCCTGTCAGGAAGTATTGACTGTACAAGTTATTAATAATTGTGCCCGCTTTAAGCCTACTTCCTATGTCTTGTTGCTACTTTCTGTCCTCCAGTTACCTTATTCTTTATTAAATCTTTGAAAATCATACATTGTACATGCATAGTGGGTCGGGGGTGCATACAATTATATACAAATTATGACATAGATTTAATTATGGATATTCTATTTTCAGGAAAATTAAATTTTACTATTGACTATATCACAGAACTCTACAAAAAGAAAAAAAAGTAGAAATTAAGAATCAACCTGGATGAATCAATGAGTATGATATAAAAACAGAAATATAAATTAACCATTTGACCAAGAGGTAAAAATCAAAGTTGACAACCTTCACTGGCGGCGCCACTATCGACCTGATGTCGTCAGGTCATTTGAACGTCGTCTGACGGTCGTCGTTTGGTTGGTTTCTTTTATCGTCTGAAACCTTTTCGTTTGATAGTTTTTCCTCTCAGAGCGATAAAAATGAGCAATCATTTTTTTATTGGTTTTATTTATCACGTTAGAGACAAATGGTTATTAGAGAAACATTTGTATGGCTGTAAATATATTAAGATAACATATGTTTTCAATTTATGTCATGTATAGCTAACACAAAATAGTATTACAAAATAAATTCAATATTCTGAATTGAAGACTAACTTAGAGGACAATTCTCTTAAATACAATTCAGAGTATATAAAAAAAACCGTGAATTTTATTATCATCATTGAATTTACTGTTCATCGACAATTATATATTGTATGTATAAAATATTCTCTCTCTATCTCTCTAAACACACACACAATACGTACATTAATAATATAAATACTATTAATACAACAACTGCTTTATATATTAGGACATTTCCGTCCTGTAAGGACTCGCCATACATCATTTTCATTGAGAAAGGGGGAAAAAAAAAACATAAACAAAGGAGAGAAGGGAAAATGAAATTAAATCAAAGTATTCAACATAACTATACAAATTAACTATGAAAGGAAATTGTTCTGTAATTTTAGTTCTTAGAGATCACCTTGTTCTCTAACACTTTATGAAAGTAAACAATTCTATCGCTATATATTTTTCTCGGGCATTATTCTGATTAGCTGAACTGGGTTCACGTAGACTTGGATAATGTTCTTTAAGATCTATTTATTTTAAGATTTTATTATTATATTAAGAACTATAAATACTATTAATACATGTTATTTATTTGCTCACAAAGTAACGTAAAATTAAAATATAAAGTCTTTTTTTGAACTTAAATATGATTAATATAAAATATATAAAATTGAAATGGGGACATAATATTAAAATTTCGGAAAAATAATTTTTAACGCCTTGCCAAATGCTTTATTTCTCTTGACGAAGACAGAGTTTGATGTCGAAACATCGTGAAAATAAAAACATTTACTGGCTGAAGTGTCTCTTTATTATTTAAAAACAATGAATGACGAGATTTGATACACAGTGATCTTTGTTGAAGAAGACACACGAGATAACCAAGTGTAAACAACCTCTGTCTCCTTCAAAAAAAAAAAAACAGACAAACAGCGACATTAAAGACTTTCTACTTCCTTATGTTTTGTCCATGAGTGTACAAACAGAAAACGAAGAAAAGGAATCCCAAACCGAAGCAAATGATTTTTCAACTGAGGAAAAAAAGCATACGTTTAAAACAAACTAAACGAGAGAAAAAAAGCCTAATTTAAAAGAAAGAATATCTAGAATTATCCGTAATATCCGTACTACAAGACACAAACCTTGTAAATAAGCTTGCACCACGCTGACGAGGGCCAAAAGCCCGAAACGCGTACGTGGTTGGCTTTTTTTGATTAGTCAAGAAACGGTATTTGGCTAATTCTGGAAAATAACCTTGTAAATAAGTAAAAACATAAAATTTAAATAAATCTGTACATTTTATTCATTATAAATATTATGACCTGTGAAAACATTAAGAGGCGAATGTTTTCATTTGTTTTATATAGATGGCGCGTTATTGCTTTGTATTATGACCTGTGTTGTTATTTTTGAGCGTCACCCAATCTGGTTCTGGTTCAAAATCACATTAATAGGTACCGCTCAGCAAGAGCAACCTAGTTCATGATGATTGAAACAGTGAATAATATATATATGTGAAGGTTATTCACATATTAAACAAATTTTAACGCGGGATTCAATCCTTGTTCATGACTGTCGGGAATCGAGCGTGTTACCTTCTCATCCACCGACTTATATATTTACGTCACCCAATAAAGTTAGCTTTGAACTGGATCACAAAAATATAGCATTGACAGAAAGGTTCCCTATGAATAAATGAAAGATGAAGATATATCTACTGGGATAAACATGATATATATAAATTACCTTCAACAAAAGCCACTTACATTATTTTACTAAAATACAAAAACCTCAATAAAAAATAGATTGACCACTAAAAAATCCCGGTGAAAGAAATAACAATAAAATTTACGAGAAGACTTTCAATTCATTAAACGTACACCAGAATTGTTCAGAAAAAAAAAAGACAAAAAAAAAAAAACATCCAATTAAAAGACAAGCCAACAAAAGAAATTTAACAAGACTTAGCGGTACAACAACAACAAAAAATATAATTAACACTAATTAGTAAAGCCGATAACTTTAATTAAGGACCAATTAAGAGTTACATCTAGTTAGGAAATAACCAGACAGGGTTAGAGAAGGAGTACTTTTTAATTATTTTTTCAAACAATAAAGTTAATGGGGAAGAAATATTAACAGTAATTGTGCCCAGAGAGGGCTTCGCCTAATAGAGGACTTTTACGACAATGAAAACATTTTTTGACCCAATGTAAATGAAAATTAAAAGTTTTTTATTTCACAATTTTTCTCTTATTCAATGAGAAGAAGATGAGATTATGCCTAATTATTTTGTGTATTCTTAGCAATTTATTCAGTTAAAAATTGTGTTTCATATTTCATTCAGCTTGAAGTATATCTGCAAATAGGCTTACAGGCCATGATTAGCATGGCGGGTAGTTAACGACTGCCTTTTACAATAAGTATACAACAGAACAGCTCAATACAATATAAGAACAGTATAGTTAACTGGCGAAACCGCTATGAGGGTTTCTCATTGATGAGACAGACTATTCCAATATGCAGTAAAAACAGTAGGAATTTGTTGCAAAAAAAAAAAATCAACTCAATGAATATAAAGAAAAAATCAATAAAAATGAAATGATTTAATTTGTTGTTTGGATTTAGAATTCGCCGCCATTAGTTTATGTGAGGGGGGATTTTATATATATGGAAATTTGTAGGCAAATGTTTTCCTTATCACCAAGCAGCTGTCAGCTGTGTCAATATACAAATATGGCGCCAAAATTTTCCCGCCAAACAACAAATGGCGGGAAAATATTTCGGGTTGGTAAATTTCTAAATTATCGATTCGGTACGTTAGTGAATTCTACAGCTGCCATGTTACTATTGATTTCTCTGCTATGATATATCCTAGTTACAGTGTCCATTTTTATTTATTTATAACATTATGATATACTCGTATATATATATATATAAAAGAAAAAAATTGCGATGTTTGTTCTATATATGTTTCTACAATATTTTATTTATCTCGATGAAATATTTTTTTTTACAGATCCAGGTATGCCCTTTTTAATATAAATGTTAATTATGTTTATTCAAATGTTAATACAAGTATAATCAGTCTCCTTAAATATGTACCAAACGAAAGAATAGAATAACAGACGATCATATCAAATGGCGTCTGGCAGTTATTTTCCATTAAAGTTCCTTTATTGACTTGGCTTACAGGAAATGGCTTTCGTAAATCACACTAAATCATACTTAAACCTGGTGTTGGAAACAGTAAATTGGTTTCCCTTTAAACCATGACATTTCCTTTGACTCCCCTTTGTATGTTCTGAGCAAGATATATTCTGTAATACCATTTTGTTAAGGAACAATTTGGATTATAGATCTAAAAACAAGGTAATAAGACCAAATCCTAATGATAAGGCACAATTTGGATTATAGATTATAAACACAAGGTAATGAGACCAAATCCTAATGATAAGGCACAATTTGGATTATAGATTATAAACACAAGGTAATAAGATCAAATCCTAATGATAAGGCACAATTTGGATTATAGATTATAAACACAAGGTAATAAGACCAAATCTAAATAAATAAATAGTGTGTGATGTTTCGGTACAAAAGTACTGAATTCTACTGGTTTCTTGATATACTTGATATTCAACCGATTCAGTACTTTTGTCTGAAGATGGTAACAACGCTGTTACCGAAACGTCACACACTATTTATTTATTTGGATTTGGTCTTATTACCTTGTGTTTATAATGCCATTTTGTTCTCTTAACCTTCACGAGAACATTATCTCATCTTTTTTTATAATATATAAGAATCGAAACTCTTTAGCATGATTTTCTCTTTTTAAAATAGAATAAACTTTTCTACATCCTTACTGCAAAGGAAAAAAACACATTGGGAGGGCTTGGCTTATTAATAGTGAACCTTCCCATCGGTTTTAACAATTTAATACACAATACCGCTGTAATATTGTTTTGAGCAATTCTATTTCTATATCCGCCACTGTAGAGATATTCCTGGTTATGTACAGAGTGGGATATAAAGGCAATACAGCCACATACAATAATAGAGCGTTCTGGTGGATAAAATTGACGAAACTGCTGGATTTGTTCATTACTGATATGAGCTTTTACCTATAAAACAGAAAAGAACGATGAATAATTACATTCTGAACATATACAGTGCGCTATGAATTCTTCGTCTACTAATATGTATATAGAATTGTTGTTAACTCTAGACGGGTGACCCTGGCTTCGCCCCGGGATTGACCCGTGTGCATATCTACCCGAGTGATATATATTTAGATAAGATTTTTTTTATAATTGTTTGTTATTAGCATTATCTATCTGTTTGCATCAGCATAATTTAATATAATCTTTGATAGAGGGCGCTGTTCGTAAGCTAAGTAGAATAATTTGAATATATAGTTTTAATAATTGATTTATATATTTTTTAAAATAGCCTATCGTCTTCCCCGTATTTTTTTACCTATGTATGGAAATTTTGGTTTGGATTAGTGAACTACTGCGAATTTGTATACCGGACATACAAACAAACAAACATACAAACATTGATTATTATATATATAGAAGATATAACATTAGGAAATTTCCATAACAACCGCAAAAAAAAAAAAAAAGATGACAAATGGAAAGAATGAAAGAAAAATATATATTCAAAACAAAATAATTTTGAGAAAAAAGCTCAATTTACAATAAATAACATCTGGAACCTAGCGTCCAGTACCTCAAGGCTCTAATATTGTAAATAAATGAAAACACTGTAAATAAGATGAACCTGTACACATTCTTCATTGTAAGTATCATGATCTGGGTCATGCTTTTTTGAGTGGTTCCCAATAAAGTCGGTTTTGAGCTGGAACTGAAATAAAATAACAGAATCGAACGGTTTAAAACAAAACTTCAGTATTTCCCATTGAGAGTTTCTAGAAGCTTCCAATTTAAACTTCAGTTCATTTCTTGATTTTCATTTCTTTTTTCAAATAAAAGATACTTCGGCCAGTAAATCTTTTTATTGTCTCGACGTTTTGACAAAAATCTTTTTTCCTCGTCAGGAGCGAACAAAAAATTTAAAATTTAGAAATTTAACGCTTTGCCAAATGTTTTAATTTTTGTTCGCTCCTGACGAGGACAAAAGATTTTTGTCGAAACGTCGAGACAATAAAAAGATTTACTGGCCGAAGTGTCTTTTATTTGAAGAACTAAGAATGCCGGCCTCTATCTTTATGATATCAATTCTTTATTATTTAGCAATTTGGTTTCTCGAATTTATCCGAGAGAGAGAGAGAGATTGAGATTGAAACTACTTTATTTCAAAGTCCATATAATATTATATAAGGTTAAATACCGAATAAATATAAATATGAATAAATATGATTATATAATGATAAAAATATGAATAAATAGATATAAATAGATAAAAATAATTGATAAATATAAATATATATATAAATATATACAAGGTCTTCATTGGTGACGCCCACCGCGGGAACGACTCCGCCATCGATGGACTGCGAGAGTTCTTTCCCACAGAGTGGGCAGGTCTAGGTGATGGCTGGCATTACCTAACTCAAGACCAAGATGGTACTTGTAGATGGTAGCCTTCGCCACACTTGTGATATTTATTGCCTCAGGATGGAGGCTGACGCCGAAGAGCCAGGCCTGCAGATCCAGGGGCAAGTCGCAGGAGAGAGAGAGAGAGAGAAAGAGCGAGACACGCTTGTAAATACAATCGTAATATAAATCTATTTATAGAATATCTAACCACAGACAGAGAAAGAAATCTCTTAATTTAAGTGTGCAGGAACCTATTAAGGATGCAAATTAGGGAGAGAAGCTGAAAGAAATCTCAGTATTGTCTCTCTCCCAGGTTTAGCATAGATATTGGATTTAAGTCTCTGATCAATACCTAGTGTATTCCTATGGGACAACTGGATAGATGCCTTAGTTAGATGGCTGATGAAGGTTTCAGCGTCAATGATAGTCATTGGCTGTTTTCTGTCACTTGTGTTTACATCCTTTCTTATCACCAGTGGCACACGTCCAAGTTTAATATATTTTTGTTGACACACTTTACATTTATAAAGACACATTTTATAAATTGGATTTTTTAGTGCATTTCTTTTATTAAAAATGAGAAGGCGAGACGACCGTCTCATCTACACAAACTTAACCAACAGTATGCAATTACATGCAGGTTTTATATATAAAATATTTGCATAATAAACTCATAGACAAAACTTAAGAAAGTTGTACCTTTTAACTCTGAAAGATATTACAGTGACCTTTATTGAAGACACCAGATAATCAAGTATGAACAACATTGCCTCTGTCTCACTTTAACTTTTACCATTGAATTCGTTTAGAGTTTAGGACAATCTAGATTTACTGCAATATATGTAAATTTAATTTCTAAATGGGCGTATATATTTAATCCTGCTTGAAGTCTTATGCAAATAGTTGGGGCTGTAGAAAGGCCTAGTCTCGCCCTCTTGTTTTTTTTTTTTATAATAAAATAAATTAATTTCCAAATAAAATTTAAATTATTTTCGTAATTTTCTTTTTACAATTTGTATATTACATAGGCAATAATTGAGGACACACACACAAAAAAGTCTTTATTAGGGACTTGCCCCATACAGATTCTCCCAATTGGGCAAGGTAATAATCATCTTGTGTTATTTACATAGAAATTGAACTGGCTTTACTCTTTGTCTCAAAGTCATTCACTTGTTGACTGGTCCTTACATAATGATGATCTAATTAATTTATAGTAAGCTATTGCCTTAGATTTGTTTGCTGATATTTTTGAAAGCAATACGTAGGGTGAAGTGTTGGGCCTACTTCTCTGCATCAAGGGCTGTACAATTAAGCAGGTAATGGGGGAGTTCTTCAGTAATTAAGGACAAAAATAACATTAAATTTTTTATTCTAATATGATACCCCTATGTTATAACTTCCCCTATTATTCTCTCTATATAAGAGAGAGAGAGAGAGAGAGAGAGAGATGTATACAAGAAGAAAATCATGTTGTTATATTCCATGGAGTATTTTTTGAAAACATAGCTGGGGAGTTTTCGCGATATATCTCTTTGTTAACAATACTTCATGGGATCGTGGTTCTGAAAGATCTGATTGGTTTGCTGTCTTTTTGAACATAAATGAGCTCTGAATTCCATTCTGCACTTAAGTCACAAGTTTAAAAGAAAAATACACAATTCAGCCATAAAAGTAGTTTTATTTCATCAATGTTTTGAAAAAAAAAATTGTCCTTGTCATGATAATAATAAAATTTTCTTGTCCGAAGTGTCGCTATTTCTACAAGATTGTCGTCCAAAAAAAATTCTGTCTTCCAAACTTTTTAAAAATATCACAGAGTGGAATAAAATAACGTGATTGGGAACACATCTAAACATCGTTTTGTAAATAGAGCAATCCATAAAAAGATCTTTAATTAAAAAGGCATATATTGGATCAAAAAATAATTTATTTACCAATATTTTAGTTGGCTATATTCAAACCTTTTTCAAGGTACAACAATGTATATATGTAAATAACAAACTCAGAGTCACATAACGTCAAGCGGTTCAGCCAACTGAAATGTTGGTAAATAAATTATTTTTTATCCAATATATGTCTATTTAATTAAAAACACCTATAAATAAGATACTTAGGCCGGTAAATATTTTAAAAAAGAGATAATAAAAATATTAACTGGCCGAAGTATCTTTATTTTCAAGAAATATGAATGCCGGCGGCCAGGCAGCCTCTATATTTACGATAAATATAAAAATTAATTTGCTTATGTTAATGGACCCATGATTTCAGAGTGAGTTCCTCACTTCTGTAGGTCGGAATGTCGTCACTCCTCTCTTTGCTATCCTCCACCAACCACCATCACCAGTCCCGGGGGAGACCTTACTTCTACCCTCCCTGGGGGGGATGAGAGAATCCCTGCTCTGAATAGCAATAAGGGAAACATTTCAGCACCTAGCACTACACTCAGTACACAGGGAAAGTGATTATTTGACCAAAGCAACAATGCAGCAAGGCCCAGCTGTGAATCTATAGATAAATTATCTTATTGACACTTTTAGTTAATTCATAGAAGCAAAGGGCACTTCTCCCGTCAAAATAAGCGTCAATTTTGACGGGAGAAGCGCCCTTTGCTTCTATGAATCAATTTCCTCCCGGTAAATTTTCCATCTATATTCTTAGTTAATTGTTACAAAAATTAAACAAAGTTAATACTATTATCTACAATTTAGTGATTAAAAAAACTGTTCTCAGGAATCTATAGAGGCTAGATCCAAATAAGTAAACAAGGTAACATTATTTTGTTAACGTTACATTTCTACTCAATCAGTTGTTTCTTGTCTGTTGATGACAACAATGTTGCTACTGAAATATCAAGGATAATAAACTTAATTATCCATATTATGTGATACTTCTATTGAAGGACTGACAAGTCCGAAAGCTTGAAAATAAAAATTTGAACAAGAAACTTAACTCTGGAAGCTTTATTTACTTTATAATATTAATTATAGATGGGAATTTTTCCGGGAGGAAATTGATCTGAAGAGACAAGGGTCGCCTCTCCCGTCAAAATAGATGTCTTAAACCAGACGCCATCTATTGGCCGTCGCCGCAAGGTGGACGCTTTTCAGTTTGCCAAAGCTGGTGTTGTGGCTTTGTCACCGACCCGAGGCCGCTAGTTGCGGCGACGGTCAATAGATGGCGTCTGGTTTAAGACGTCTATTTTGACGGGAGAGGCGACCCTTGTCTCTTTAAATATTAATTATAGATTTGTTGCTCTTGTGATATATAATGTAATACACTGGCGTTACCATGGCCATTCAGAATCTTGCCGTTTACATGCAATGCTTCTTTTTAATAAATAATTTCCTACTCTCCACTCTGCGATAAAGAAATATTTGGAGGGCCTGGCTCATCAGTGTGGAACCCTTACATAAGTTTTGCTAATTTAATCCTCCACAGATTACTCTAATAGCTCAATATAGTATTAGAGAGGTATGGTAGATTAAACTGGTGAAACCGCTGGGAGGGTTCACAACTGATGAGCCAGGACTACCCAATATTTCATGGTCGCAGTAAGGATAGTGGGTAGTTTATTTTATTGAAGAAGGAAAAGCAATGCGCATAAAAATAGTTAATAATTTAAAATACAGATGGCGCGATTATAAACATGTAGTTAAATTCTCCCCCCCCCCCTATAATAACATATTAAAAGATAGTTATTTTTATTCTAAGAAATTTAAAATGGAAGCAAGTGACATGAGGATCAACTCATGTTTCAGAGTAGAACTATATTAATAAATATTTTGTATAAAAAAAAAAATTAAAATTAAGATATCAAAACTAATTACATATTAAAAATACAATATATTAATACCTCTTTTTATATACTGAGATGTAATTATTATTATTGGTAAACAAAAACTAATCAAAATTTTTCGTTTAAAATACGCAAACATTAAATACGCAAAAAATGAATATAAAAAAATCTTTAAACTAAGAAGAAAGAGAAATTATCTACAAATATTTAAACAAGAAAATTTACTAAAGTTTGTATAAAGAACTTTTCATCCGTAAAAAATCTTCTCGTAGATTTTTTTTTTACCAACGGCTGATTATCCCCCACCACCAGAGATTAGAAGATTTTTTTATGGAACCGCCTTAAAAAAATCCCGCAAAAATGTAAAAAACACTTTCATAATCTCCTTCCAAATGACGATTGCAGACGCCACGTTGGTACATCCAGTTAAGCCTCGAAAATTGCGCCAATTTTGTTAAGCCTAAATCTTGATTGATAAATTGAGATTTTTCCAAGTGGCTTGGCTTTTTACGGTCTTCAATTTTTTTTTTAGATTTATTTTCCCAAAAAAAATCCCGGATATACATTAAATATGAAGGGTCAGGAAATGCTTTTATATGTGAATTGTAAAACTATATAGTCAAAATTGAAAATGTATAAAACGACATTTGAAAATTATCCCGCATGTGTTTCTTTTGAACGAAAAATCGAAATTTACTTTAAGGAGAAATAACGATTATTTCTAACCTTATGGATGAAGAATGAAAGGATAAATTGTGACGAGTAATGATGAACGGAAAAATAAAAGTGTCCAGGGATGGGAAGTTCAAAAGAAACACATGCGGAATAATTTTCAAATGTCGTTCTACAATTACAAGCCGCATTATATTGTAGTATTGAAAATATACATTAATCAAAAGGCATATTTTGGATAAAAAAAAAATTATTATTATTATTTTTGATTTCTGATATTTTTCACAAAGCTGTACGCTTCTCTCCATCAGCGTCTCTGTCTTTATTTTTTAAGTGTTTTTAAGAGAGATCTGATGTAGATAGGAGTAGAAGCATTGAAATATTGGATTTAAAAATGTTTTATTTTGAATCAGAATAGGTCTCTTTTGATTAATAATATAATGTTCCAAAATAACTTTATTAGGTACCGCTCAAAAAGAGAACAACCTAGCTTATGTTATTTATAATGAATAATATATGAACACAGGTTCTTCACATATATTGTCGCAGATTAATTATTTTTGAATAATCTGTTGATTATCATCGCATAAATATTTGCATAGTCATCACCCCTTACCATGCTTGTAAATTACCACTTGAAAAACCCTTTGACACATTTTGCAATATATAAGTTTAATTAATTAATAAATTATTTTAAAATTAAGCTTTTGGAATACTTGTTTTCTCTACCGTGACAATTAAAAAAAAAAAAGTGTACAATGCGGGTTTCGATCCTGGTTTATGGCTGTCTAGAAACCAAAGGTTTTTATACCGTAGGCCACCGACTATTTAATACAAACAAATTTTAACTCTAATACAAATAAAAATATAATTCATTGTTATATCTATTTTTAAAACTGAATATAAATAACAAGAGTTTGGTATTTTGGTTTAATTATATACTGAGAAAAATGCGCCCGTCACATGTGCGATTCTAAAAGCTCTAAGGTTTAAAAGAATGGAGTGAAACGCTCCATTAAAAGACAAAATATTGAATCAGCAGTACAACCTGCGGTCAGAACGCATGCGTGTACAGAATATTGAGCAGGCTGGCCTCTAGCTAAAAATGAAACTTGAAAATGGAGTTTTAGTTGGTTTGTTGAGAGCTGGTGTAATGTGGACATGTATTTGGCTTTAAGGTAAAATCTAGGGGAATGTAATATACTCTCTATATATACATATATGATATATATTCATATACGTTATATATATGTATAAAATATAAACCTCTCCCTTGAATACAAATTTCAACAGCACAAACATTGAATTTGTATATGGCCGCAGGTACACATGGAGGGAAAATCTAAAATATATTTGAAGAGATTTCTTGGGATGGTTCCTCTCCTTTGTCAATTTATTGAGATTTATTTGTAAATGATATTTAGCGCCATCCATCGATAAAAATATGAATTTATAATTATTTTTAGTACTGTTTTTTGTTGACGTTGTATTTAACAAAGACAAATTTTTCTGCAACCACTAAATTAAAGAATGTAATATATATATACTCGTATCTATATTGGCATGGCTTTTTGGTTTATAAGGGTGGTGAACCCTCCCATTATGTATATTATCTTTTCCTTCAGTGGTTGTTAAATTTGTCTTTTAAAATACATCAGAAAAATAGGGATAACAATGGGTCTAACTTCATATTTTGTCAGTCTTTATCAGGGCTCGTGTTTCCTTGTTTATCGGGACGGTCAATAGACGGCGCCATCAAAGACTTTCCAATTCCTTAAGTGTGAAAGAGGCATTAAGAAGAGGATTGGAGTTAAAGCCAAGGAAGCAGGTATGAGTAAGTATTTCTTGAAAATAAAGATACTTCGACCAGTAAATCTTTTTATTACCTCGACGTTTCGACAAAAATCTTTTGTCCTCGTCAGAAACAAACAAAAATTAACCATTTTGCAAGGCGTTAAAAATCATTCTCTTCTTTTGTCGAAACGTCGAGGTAATAAAAAGATTTACTGGCCGAAGTATCTTTATTTTCAAGAAATATGAATGCCGGCCAGGCAGCCTCAATCTTTACGATGAGTAAGTATGGACATACATGGACGACATAGTGCCGAGAGACAGCCGCGGTATCGACATTTCCATAAATACTTCAATCCTATTTAGAACCTGATTAAATGGCGACCACTTCAGTTCCCCGGAGATCTCATTTGCATACCGTCCCAGCGCTCGACACCTATTCAAATTAAAATGGATTCCTCCAATCTGGCTCAGAGATTCTAGGCTACCACCATATTCTACCGTAGGGTTCCACTTCTTCTAGTCACTTTTCTCTCAAACGAATTTAACGGATCGTATTTGCATAATATACTCGTCGATCGTGAATTAAACTGATGGGAGTGTAGGAAAAACAGAATAAATAAGTTAAACTCGTTATATATATAAAAAAAAAACAAATTCTCGAATATATATTTGATTTATTTAAATAATTTGTATATAAAAGAGAAGTTTATCTTCAGAAAAATCCAAAACATATGTATTTGAAGTTTTTATCATTTAAAAAAAAGTTATAATAGGATTTCTCTATATGATTACCTTATTTACTAACTGGGGTTATTATCACGTTAATAAAAGAAAATTTCTACTCTAATCTCGTATAATTATTTGATATGTGTGCTCCTATTTAACTTATCCACCAATATTTTATGTTCATTATATAAGGGAAGGTTTTGAAAATAGAGCAATCCATAAATAAATCTTTAATTAAAAAGACATATATTGGATCAAAATATTATTTATTTTACCAATATTTCAGTTGGCTGAACGCCAACCTTTATCAAGGTATTATAACATATTTAATGTGCCTTTAAATTTGTTAAATATGTTATAATACCTTGATAAAGGTTGGCGTTCAACCAACTGAGATATTGGTAAAATAAATTATATTTTGATCCAATATATGTCTTTTTAATTATAAGGGAAGGTGTGTATGAGGAGGGGAAGTCACCAAAACCTCTCGTAGTATAAATAAATAAGATACACAACGGTTGGTATAGCTATAGTTTTTGGACAAACTACCAACCAGAGAAAATGTGATTTGTAGAAAAATATATTAATTTTTATAACTAACTATTTATGAAAATTATAAACACTATTATTTTATTTTAGACTATATACACTATATAGACATTAAGAGATTGTACATAGAATATCAGCCCGTTGAAGAGCAGTATATTTACTCGAAAGCTTGCAAATTTAAAATTAAAAGAAACTTTTTACCTGATATTTATTTTTATTTTTTTCAAATAAATCGCTATAATAATTGTTTTAAAAGGCCCTATAATGAGTCAGTGTGTTAGGGAGTTGTGTGGACTCTTATCTGACATTATATCGAGGTTTTGCCTTCCTCTCCCCTAACTGTTTGAAAAAGTACACAAAAATCTTTATTAAGACACACTATCTTATATAAGATTCTCTTTGGAAATTACTGACTCCTTGAAACATGGAGTGCATTACGTCACTAGACCAGTTCCAGGCTTGGGCTATTTAGCTCGATCGAGTCATATCTCAAACAAAAATAAACTCATGGACAAAACTTAAGTGGAAAGACTTTGATATCACCGGTCGTCTGTCTTTTTGAAGGAGACAGAGGCAATTATGTTCATACTTGGTTATCTCGTGTGTCTTCGATAAAGGTCACAGTAATATCTTTCAAAGTTATTGTTTGAATCCTGATATACATGCTAGAAGGTATAACTTCCTTAAGGTTTGTCCATGAGTGTATAGCTTGGATGTACCCGAGCGATGATCCAGTTTTGTCAGAAGAGTGGAATAAGGATTCTAGGGAGGCCAAACACCACTATAAACAAAGGTTAACACGCTGAAACAGGTATCTACTATATAATGAAACTACTATATGATAAAAAAAATAACAATATCAAAATTTCCGGAAGTACAGGTATTACTATAGGTCACGTCGGTTCCGGTATTAACCGCATACGATGGGATATAGAAGAGATCTGTCACGTTCCAGAATAAATTACATAGAGCCATTTTTACATATCTCCCAGATAGGCTATTGCTTTTCTACGTACCTTTTTCTCATTATTGGTCTTACACATTTACATAACATAGATAGGTATAATTGTTTTCTTTTTCTTCTTTTTATGTTTTATCGAGAATATTCAGAATAATGTTGTGAAACTTCTATTTTAAGTTTGATAAATAAAATCGATCGTTGTTGACAATTTTTGTGACACTTTATAACCGGTCTATAAAAAAAAAAAGTAATTGAAAAACTTTCCAAAGTTTTCTCAATTGAATTTGACTCTCTCACTTTCGATGATGGCTCCTCAAAGCAACTTGTCACATCGTGGAGTAAGCTTCTAACAGCAAAGCCTTCATTTAGTTTTATGGTCGACATTTATGGCGTGGAAGATTGGCCTCCAGCAAAATTGCCGGAATGGTTTTGTTTTGAATCTTGGCGTCAAATTTCTGTGTAGTTAGATTCCATGTGAGGGTATATCAATTGATTTAAACCTCCCGGATATAAATTAGATAATACAATAGGGTTCTGAATATGAGTTTCTTTAAATTTTTATTAACGGTATCTAGAGCTTTCAGGCATCTCTGCCCTTTTACAGGAGTACATAAAACGAATAAAACGCCGTGTTAGATGATAACATCTAGCCATAACATTAGCATCTAATTAAGTTTTATTCGTTTGAAGTACTCCAGTAGAAAAGCAGAGATGCCTGAAATCTCGAGATAATAAAAATGAAAATAAACTCATCTCCAGAGAAACCTATTATTCAATTCATCTAAGGGTATATTAAACACCTTGTGTTATATCATGAATAATAAATATTCATTTTGGTACATTTTATACTTTAATAAAATAATCTCTCAGTTTTGCTCGGGTACTGCCCGAGTGAATGTTTCTGAACACAATTCCTATAGTGTTTTAACAACAGTATAGAGTATTCTTATGAAAAATGGCCCCAAGAAGATTATCTTAAAAGGGAAAAAAGTGCGAAGATGAGAAGTGTCTTCTATTAAGAGACCGTATAACAAGCTTTCAAACCTTACGGTCCTTCTTTCGACTGGTTTAAATTGACCTTCTAAAAAAAAGTACACATTGTAAGGATTTGGCCAAAGTTGGCATTTCTAAAATTCTGACGGAAGGACAAAAAAGATTTCCGTTACGATGTTTGTCTATATGATATGACAGAAAACGACCTGGAATGGATTAATTAGAGTATAAGTGGAAAACCTGGGTTTATAAGAATGACAGGGAAACAAAATGACTCGCAGGTCAGTTATTCGAACGAGGTGAATCAAAAACCAAGAAAGAAATGATGGCTAAATCCATAATTAAACCCTTACTTATAAAATTTCCCGAGGTTAGAAGTTTGTTCATAAGGAGTTTACTGAACGGTGTACAATAACCAGGAAGTTTAACTTTGCGGCGATTACAAGAGTCAGTTAGGAGAATAATGACAAAAGATAGAAAAAAATCAAAGATTTAATTCTTCACATTAATAATGCTCGCCCACACACTGCCGATTTAAATGTATCCAGTTAAAAACTTCTACATCCCCTATATTTCCCGAACCTAGCCCCCAAAAGCATTTCCATTGTATCCAAAGGTCAAATTACAATTAACTGGACGAATATTTGTACCCAGTTATGATGATAAAATTAAATCGCAGAGGGGGTTTTGAGCAGTAGTCATTAATTTTGACCATTAACCAACGGTTGTAAATACTTGCATATTGGATTATTTTTTGCATAATAAAAATTTCCATCTATAATAAATATATAGTTGGACTTTTGTCCAGACAAAGTATGATGTCTTGCTTTACTCGACCTCATAAAAAAAAACGCTTCTCCCAGAAACCTATTGTCTTTATTTCAAGAAATAATGGTTGATTATGTTTGTATGTAAAATAGAAAGAATGCTGACTGTTTCTAGCTTTTCGGCGCCATTGTGGGCAGCCGATTAGAGTGGCGCATGCGCAAGATCACTTCATTTTCCTCTCCTATCGTCATTTCGTTAATACAGGGCAACGATTTACAAATTTTAGCCATTTTCTCAAACTTAAAGAAAAAAATAGGTATCTCGCTTTTAAGGTGAAACTTGTATTTCAAACAAGCTTAGTATATTGAGTTTCTCTATCGCTAATCACTCCAAGTTGCATAAATATTTGTCCCGTTTCGGTGTCACTGGGAGAGGAAAAGAAGACTATATAGAAACCGAAACCTATCTTGGAACGTGTGACTAAATATTTAATCTCTCACCCACCAAAGATGTATAATTTAATAATCCGGGGAAATTATTCCCTTCTAGATTTTAATCAAGAGTTTTATATCGGGAGATTTTGATTAAACTTTGTGGGGAGAGTTTTTACTGGACGGAAATCAATTCCCGGGTGTAGATGGAAGGGCGTTTTCTCGGCGGAATAGATGTGGAGTATTGGGATCTTTCCTGCTCAACTCTACCAATGAATGCAAGTATCTGAATAATGCTCTTTTACCTTGTAAAAGAGAGCAAATATAATTGATTTTTACATCAAAAGGTCATCACTAAAATACATGCTTATCCCAAAAACACATGATACGGTCATGATAATCATGTTGGGTAGATGTTTGCGGCTGTTTTTTTTTATTGAAAGAAGTACACCTTAATGTCTACACCGGTAAAAAGAAGTTCAAATTTATTAAACTTACAAGATAATTAAGTCCCGTTTGGTTACTTGCACTTAATGGTGTGGCTGTACTTGTAAGAGTCGATGACCATTGAGGCAATTTACTTCTTTTTTAATGTTCAATGCGATATTTGCTCCCAGGTCGTGGTTGTTAAAAATCGACAGTGTATATCGTTGCATCATGATACGCGTATTTAAAAAATTATTTATAATATCATTTTAATATATTTAAAATTTAAATTATATATTTATTTATTTTATAAAACAGATTATTACTATAAAATATTATGTACTATAAAACATTTGTATTTTGATACACTAAAATACCCCACCTGCTTTAAACTTTGATGTGATAAATAAAGAGAGATTCTAGGTGTTACCTTAATATATAGTTGTCTTATTATTGACTGGTTTAACCTTGTAGAATGGTTGAGACACGTTCTGGAAAGATGCAAGACGCGTCTGAGGAGTGAATCAAGACTGAAGAATCTGCCAAACCGCAGCCCGGTGCAACAATATCGTAAATCCCCTAAATTTCTACACTCATAGACAAAACTTATGGAAGTGGAAAGTCTACGGAATGCTGTAGGTAGTCTTTTTTTTTTTCATAGAGACAGAGGCAATTTTGTTCACACTTGTTATCTCGTTTAATATATTGTTTGCTAGTTGTCGACTAGTCTTACCTTTGACCCCATCAATAAATACTTTTATATCTTAAGATAATCCAAGACTGATTTCTATGCTACAATTTTCTTTATACAATATTGTTTTCAGACATGTTAAATTGATACATTCCAAGTTTCCAAATAACTTTATTAAATGCCACCGCTCAAAAAGAGCAACCTAGATCATCATATTTACAATATACTGAGGGGGATGTACAGGGTTTGTTCATTTACAATTTATATTGATGTCGTTGGGTCCTCAGGTCCTTGGGAATATTGTTCTTGAGAAGGTTTTGTCTGGCTTGTTTGATATTCAAGGTGGGTTTGTTTTTCCACTTTTAGTTATTCTGGCTTAATTGTGTGAATTGAGAATTTGTCTAGGTTTTAAATATCATATTTCCCCTTTTCCGCATTTGTAGTTTGTGGCTTCCTTGAAGGTGGGGTTTTCCAAATTTTTTCGGATTTTTCGTAGAATTTAAATGATTGTCTAATAATGTAGTCATTGATGTTTTCGATATTTAGATCGTTCCTGAGGATTGTGTTCCGAACGAACCAGGGTGGAGTCATGATTTTTCTGATCATTTTATTTTCAAAGACTTCTAACTTTTTAAGGATGGTCTTATGTGCTGTCATAAAAATGGGGTGATTGATAAATATCTTGAAAATACACATTTTTTAAAGATATAAATAAATGGGATACATATAAAAATGAAGGAAAATTTTAAAAGATCCCAAAAAGATCAATTTTAAAAGAAAATGATTGGATCCAATAAAAAACAATATAAGCTACATTCGGATAGGTCATCAATAGAGTTCCATTTCAAATGCAGAATTTTTTTCAGAAATAAATAAATATTTGATTTTACATTTTACTTACAGAATAGTTCCAGAGCTCGGGGTAAAGATACAACTGGAGCTCTCTAGCTATTCAAAAAAATCCTTTTATTTCTAGAACAAAAAAAAAAAAAAAAAAGGAAATAAGACCAGCGGGAGAATAAAACCATCAAAACTAGTTCACTTCACTTTCCATTGTCAATCTCTACACGGGAAAAAGAAAAGTGGAGAAATAATTGAAAATTCTAATAGCTACATCATTATAATGTGATCTGTTATAAGAAATTTAAAATATTTTTGACGTGAATGATTATTTTCAAAAATAAAACAATTTTATACTGACCTTAGTACAATGAAAAATTAATGGGAAGGCCTGGCTCATCAGTAGTGAATCCTCCCAGCGGTTTCGCCAGTTTAATCTACCAACCGCTGTAATATTCACCATTGATGAGCCAGGCTCTCTCATTAATTTATCATTTCAGTAAAGGCAGCATAAATATTTTTATTTTAAAAAGAATCATAAGCGCCAAAAATGATTTAAATTTATTATAACAGATCTGTGTATTTATATATACATTTGTATCTCTATCTATTTTATCTTACTTAATATAGAAATTCGAAACTATTATAAACGCGTATGATCATTTTAAAAATTAAACAAATTTCTCTACTGTCCTTATTGTAATGAAAAATTAATGGGAAGGCCTGGCTCATCAGTGCTGAACCCTCCCAGCGGTTTCACCAGTTTAATACATCATAAAGGGGGGGTCGGTGGAAGGATGGTCTAAACCGTTGGTTTTCGACCGCTACGACCAGGGTTCGATTCCCGCATTGGGCACTTTTTTTCTGATAAAAAAAAAAAAATGCTTCAATGGTCCCCGATTCTTGCAAAAGTCCGACCCCACCAGCGAGTTCAAGTAACCAAACGGGGTTCTGGCACATTTGTAAGTGCGAAGTTGAACTGTTTTTTCACAAGTGTAGACATGTGGTGCACTTATAGTAAAAGCAGTCGCTAACTACCCGCCATGATTATCATGGCCTGTACCACGTGTACTAGGGATAAGCAAAAAACAAAGCATCATAATATAGAACCCTTGTGTCTATAATTCCCTCAGGTTTGTAAAGCTGCGGTAAAAAATAAGAGAGAAGTGGAGAAATTGATTAATTCGGGAAATGATTTATTGAAGAGGAGCAGAAAGGGTGAACGATCGCCTTTCACCATATGGTCTTCTTTCTTTTTTTTTTTAACTCTTCCTATTCTCTCTCTATCTATCTCTTAATGCGGGTATATATATACATATATATGTTTTGAAAATAGAGCAATCCATAAATAAATCTTTAATTAAAAAGGCATATATTGGATCAAAATATCATTTATTTTACCTATATTTTAGTTGGCTGAACGCCAACCTTTATCAAGGTGTTATTGCATTATATATATTATAACACCTTGATAAAGGTTGGCGTTTAGCCAACTGAAATATTGGTAAAATAAATGATATTTTGATCCAATATACGCCCTTTTAATTAAATATATATGTGTGTATACGAGTATATATTTATATATTTTTAAAATAAATTTATTAAGTTTTCCTTTCACCACAACATATTTTTTCTATTTATTGCTCACTTTTAAGGTTGCTGAGTTCTTAAGGATATAGGATATGAAATTGACTATAAATATATGATGGAATACACACAAAGCATCCATTTATCTATGTATAGGTCTTTACCCTTTTTTGCTCTTGTTGCTATTTTCTTTCTCGATTTTAGATCCTGGATAGAAAATGCGTATAGGAATAAAGTTTATAAAAACTAAGGTCACCTCTCCCGTCAAAATAGACGTCAAAACTAGACGCCATCTATATTGACCGTCGCCGAAAACTAGCGGCCTCGGGTCGGTGACAAAGCAACAACAGCTAACTAAAGGCTGTTGTATGTGTGTGTGAATAGCATAGCCTGTATACAACTATGTATGAGTATTTGGAATAAATAACAATAAAATGCACCTAGTATTGCCATTTCACAATAAGAAGTAGTATTTTTATATGAAAAATAGACACTTCGGCCAGTTGGAAGTTTTTATTTTCTCAACGTTTCGACAAAAATCTTTTGTCTTCGTCAGGAGAAGTAAATCTCCAATATAAAAACCTCCAACTGGCCGAAGTGTCATTTTTCATATTTATATTTACGATAAGTAGTACTTTTTATCAAGATACAGGTGTATTTTATACTCGAAGATAAATATATATCACTAATGTATTTCCCTCCATCAAGTTCCACTAAGAATATAAAGTGACCATTGATCGCTAGGAAGGCCAAGAAGGAAGCAAATCAAAGCGCCGTGAAACAATTATACGACCCAGAGCACGCCATAAGACGGATCGGTGGACCAAGATCGGCAATAATGCCACTGTAGCACGCCATGGACCACCCAGCGGTGGACTTTATTTTGGGATCTACAGTAGCCCATCGCTAGTTGGTTCCTCAAGGACTCTGCTTGCCAACTCTGGAGTTGTTGTACAGCTTACACCACGCTGACGAGGGCCAACTGCCCGAAACGCGTACGTGGTTAGCTTTTCTTGATTAATCAAGAATGGGTATTTGGCCAATTCTGGAATAATTAAAAAACCAACGAATAGTTGATATTTATTCCGATAGATGGCGCAAGCCATTGCTTGGAATAAATTATAAAGTAAAAAAAAAAAACTCTGTAGTCTGATAGTTAAATAGTATTCGAAAATCAGAATTATAAAAACACAATAAAACAAAATTAAAAAAACTTTGAATTATTTTTCTTATAGAGAGATGTATCATTCACCGCATGTATATTTTCAAAAAAATTGTTTTTCAAACAGAAATAATGTAATATATTTTTCTCTCAATATATAATAAGTATTTAAAATATGTATATAATAATGTATATATAAAAATAGTATTTATTATTAAGTTTTTAATGTGATAATCCTGTTGAAGGACCTGTCAAAAAGCTTGAAAATAAAAAGTTGCACAAGAAACTTAACCCTGGAAAAGCTTCATTTATTTTATAACATTAAAGATATATGTTTAATTATACTATTCAAAGCTATATGGAAATAAGAGAAAACGGAAAAGTCCAATCAAATACATCTTATTCTATATACACTCAAAGACAAAACTTAAGGAAGTGAAAAGTCTTTGATATCGCCGGTCGTCTCCTTTTTTGAAGGATACAGAGGAAAATTAGTTGACACTTGGTTATATCGTGTGTCTTCAATAAAGGTCACTGTAATATCTTTCAGAGTTATTGTCTGAATCCTGATATACATGTTAAAAGGTAAAACTTCCTTAAGTTTTGTTCATGAGTGTATAAGATGAATATATTCAAACAGACTTAAATTTAAGTTAATTTTGCATACTGTTTAAAATAGTAGAATAGATATGAAACTTATATATTATCCGGGGAAATATATGTTGAAAACAATGCTTCGTAACCGATATGCCGGTGTGTGAAAACTTGATGTGTCGTGATATATAAGAGGCGTGCAAAGCCCATTTACAAAAGCATGGAAGGATATGGTTAGTACAGAAATACACAAGTTACATACACGCATACCCCCGTAAGTTCTCTCACACATGTATATATATGAATATACATATACACCTATAACCGTACATACATAAACATATGCATGACGTCACACACGCCACCCAACACGCACTGAAAGAGAATTTACAAGAGAGAGAAAGGATGATAAAGATTTTCCCAATTCTATCATCCAAAAGGTGTGAAAAGAAACGATAAAAACAAGTTGATTGTTTCCTTTTTGCGTTTCTATGGCAGTCTTGTTTGCGTTGTCTCCTGGGCAGGTATAACATTGGTGCAAACACGTCACGTGTCTCTATCCGAATAATTGATTGGCTACTGTGTCTTACAACTCTATCGGCGAGTATGAACACGACCTACGGCGTTTCATCATTGTTCATTTTTTGTACTCCTGTAGAAGGGCAGAAATGCCTGAAAGTTTGAGATTACAATAAAAATAAAAAAAATAAAAAACACTTATTTCCAGAAACCTGTTACCTTATTTAATTAAAACACTCCTCTTTCTTATTTCTTTTTAAAAAATAGACATTTCGGCCAGTTAAAGTTTTATTTTCTCAACGTTTCAATAAAAAAATCATTTGTCTTCGTCGTGTACATATTTGAAAAAAAAAAGATTTTTATTTCAATTATCGAGAAGGTGTTTTTTTTTCTCCTCAAACACTTGATTTATTCAATTTAAATATTTGTAATTATTTTATAAATTAATAGGAAGAGAGAAAATGAAATTATCATTGATCTTATATAATTCTCATACAAGTTTCAAGAAAAATTTCAACCTATAAGGTAACAGATAATCTTTAAATCATCTAGATCATCAAAGAAGAATTCTCATCGAAGAATTCTTCAGCAGAAAGGAAATATCCAGAGAATGGGATTTAATTCTGAGAATAAAACCAAGAGGTAAGTTAATTTTTTTAAAGTTTTGTTTAAGTTACGCATTTAGTAAACTAGTTTTGTGAATTCTCAAATATTCCAGCAATTTTATCGCTTGAATTATATGAATTATCGAGAAGGTGTGGGGATGTGTAGAGAGGAACCACAGTCAGTTCTAGAGAGACCAATAATATCTCCCAGAGAACAAACCCTCTCTTCATCCAATTAAGAAAGCCAACAATTTACGGGCTAGAGCCGGCCTCGAGTTATTGGCTGCTTGTTAGATCAATGGTGTCTCATTAGTGGCCTGTCCACCATATTCACCAGACACCGCCTCCACCACAATATGTGGTAATTTTGGCGGCTCATTAGTGTCCTGTTCTCCCATCAGCCACTCTCTCTCTCTCTCTCGAAACAATATGTACATAATTTAAGCAGCTAGCTCTAAGCAGCTCTATTCACTGCTATATATATATATATATGGAAGCAATGGTCGCCTCTCCCGTCAAAATTAACGTCAGAATCTGACGCCCTTTGACGGGAGAGGCGACCATTGCTTCCATGGATTAATTTCCTCCCGGCAAATTTTCCATCTATATATATATATATATATATGGAAATCTTTGCCGGGAAGATATTGATTTAAAGAGATAAAGGTCGCCTCTCCCGTCAAAATAGACGTCAAAACTAGACGCCATCTATTGTCAAGATTTCATTAGATCCCGTGTGGATCTCATGTAATAAAGTCCGCCCTAGACTGACGAGGGCTATTATCCCGAAACCATGGTCTCTAGGTGGACGCTTTTCAGTTTGCCAAAGCTAGTGTTGTGGCTTTGTCACCGACCCGAGACCGCTAGTTGCGGTGACGGTCAATAGATGGCGACTAGTTTTGACGTCTATTTTGACGGGAGAGGCGACCTTTGTCTCTTTAAATATATATATATATATACCAAAAGAGGCACCTCTCCCTTTAATTATGAACCAGAACAATCCACACTCTTAATCTCCCTAGTTAAAAAAACTTTACTAGTCATTATAAAGAATGAGCCACAATACCAGTTTTGGCAAATTTAGACAAAAAACCAACCTTGTCTCCTTCAAAAAAAAAAAAATATAGACGACCGGCGACATCAAAAACTTTCCTTTTCCTTAAGTTTTGTTCATGAGTGTATAAACAATAAATATCTCCGATTATTATTAAAGGAATCAATTTAAATTTGAGAAGTAATAATTTCCCTTTAAAATATTATTATAATCACAATGTCTTTATTTTAAAAAGAAAATAAAAAATAAAATCATGTTTAAAACACACTTTTTTCGATCATTTTCTCTACTTATTGTCTATTAAAAGTCAACAATTATTTTTAAAATGTGAGAGGATTGTATATTTATTTTAAAAAACTTCTCTCTCTCTATATATAGATCTATAGATTCTTATTTTTAAAAAATCGCGCCAACGAAAAAAAAAAAACTTTAAATAAAAGTTTTTGAAGCTAAAGTACAGCTATGGGGATATTTATTTAGTTTATCCTATCGAAGACAAGAATTGTTGTCGCCGTTACAAAATCCGTTGAAAAAGAAAAGAAAAGAATTCTATCGAAGCTGGAGTGTACAAACAAATAGAAGTACAGCCACATTTATCTTCAAGTTAGAAAACACCAGGTTGGAGGGAAGGAAAAAATTAAAAAGTTTTTTTAAAAAAAGAGAGAAAGAGAGTAAGTTAAAGAGAAAAATTGAAAATAAAGTGGAGAGAAGGTAAATTGTTTCCAGTCACGTTATTATCGACTTTTTAATTTGAATAGCCATATTCGTAAATAATTATTTAAATTAACTTGTAGAAAAAAAAAACAACCTACGACTTAAAAAAAAAAAAGAATTTCTGTGATAATATTCAATATTTATGTGAAATACATTATCATGGACAAAACTTAAGGAAGTAGAAAGTCTTTGATGTCGTCGGTTGTCTGTTTATGCACTGTGGCTCTTGAACGCAATATATAACCACTAGCCGAATGACCCGGGCAACGCCCGTGTTTTACCCGATTGAATTTTTTGATTCAAATACTATTTGTTACAATTATAAATTGGAGCCTTATATAAATGCATATGTTAGTTAATAACTATAGCCTATGTGCTTTATCTGTCTATGTACTGTTGGCTTCCGTAGGCGTCTCTTACTGGGAAAAAGAAAGAGAGGATTCCATTTGGTTATTAACCAATGTATGCATTTATTTAAGAAGCGACCCGCTCCAACACAATGGTTACAAAAACGAAAAAGCGAGTGGGGGGGGGGGGGGGGGCAAAGGTGGCGTGATCGTAGCCGACCAATAGGAGGGCGCCATTCCAAAAAAAAAAAAGCAAACGGTGACAGAGATGACTGATGAAGAATGACGCTCGTAACTTATATAGAATATTTTTAATACAAGAAACGTGACTCTATATAGATGTGTGGAATCTCTACATTCAAAATAAAAGCGTTAATATTGAAATTCGAAGAGGAAAAAAATATTGATCACTTTTTGAAAGATCAGAATTAAGACGGATAAAATGTTAGTGTATCGTATATAAGTCTTAAATTGAGAATAACCTTTTACTAAAATGAAAAAACATAAATATAAAAAGGGAGGAGATATATAAAAAAAAACGTATTACACATATTTGCGCAGAGCGATGAAGATAAAAATGAAAGCTGACATATTTATCGGAGGAAATGGATACGACAAGATTTCCTTCCTAAATGTTAGCTATCTTATTTTGGGAAGTTCCACTTTACGATGTCTTTACCGGGAGGCCATCAAAGTTTTATGGCAAATTTCACCCGAATTCCTTCTAAGTGGCTCGCTCTTCATCCGGACCTTCTTCGCAGCGGTTGATTAAATTGATTGATGCAAATTTGGTCTTTAGAAATATCGGGAAATTAAAATGTTAAAGAGATTTGTGTTGTCTATTTTGATAAACTAATGTTTGTGTGTTTTATTATGTTGTTTATATTGAGAAAGAGATGTATCATATGTTAGAATATAAACGAGTATATTTTGCACTGCTAGCATGAGAGTACAACAAAGTGAATTTTTTGTATGCCATATATATATATATTTATACAATTAAACCTGTCTATAGCGCCCCCTCTAAATAGCGCCTTCCTCTCTATAGCGCCCGATTTTAAACATTAAAATGTAAACAATTTACATTAAAAGTGACCTGTCTATAGCACCCCCTCTCTATAGCACCCTATTTTGGCGAGTCCCAAGAGAGGGCGCTATAAAGAGGTTTAACTGTATATATATATATGTATGAATAATATAGGATTTGGATGTAGCGCGATTGATCCAATTGCATATTTTCTTCTCTGGATATTTCCATATTTGGACTTTATATAGCTGAATATATTTCATAGTTTTACACATATATGTCCTCAATTGAATATTTCTATAGTTACATACGTATTTCTGTAATTGATTATATCCACATAGCTGGATATTTTTATATTTTAAGTTTCGCCATATTTGAATATATCATAGTTACATATATTTCCACCTATTTGCATAGTTACATATTTCAATAATTACAAATTCTCATGGTTGCATATATCCATACACTGGCGGAACAATATAATGTTAAACACACAGCAGAATGTGAAGAAATTAATAAGTTACTTTAGAACATAACTCATTGTAAATAGCTCAACTTGATCAACTTTCTCTTTCTACGATACTAATTATTACAGATAACTTTATTAAATCAACTTCCATCATTGCTTAACATACTGTAAATAACTACCTTGTGGTTTCTTCTATCTGCTTATGTTGTTGCTTAATTGTTTAATGTGTATGTTTATTCAATGCTCTTTTTCTTTATTGTTTATTTTATTTTTTTACAATTCTGTTACCTACTCTACTACAATTATTGTAAATAGTTTCACGCGCAATTATCCAGATCGGATATAGCGTGTCGCAACTGGTAATAAATAATGTGAAGAAAAAACACGTGGAATTTGTTTCAAATTAATTTATTGTGGCGTGTAATGAAGGATTAAACTTTAAATGCAAAAACGTCTTCAACTTTTTTTAGACGTTTGCATTCAAAATTTAAACATTCATTTATACGCCACTAGAAATTAATTTGAGCCAAATTCCATGGATTTTCGTCACATTCTACTCTGTGTGTGACAATTCCTGTTCCATTAATATAGTTCTATGGTTAATCTATATATATATATAAATGAATGTATGTGCGTGTGTGTCTGTCTGTCCTTTATGCCTGACCAAACCACTCATTGGAACGCCATGAAACTTTGGGAAGTTATTTAGTATAGTACTGGGAAGGTTTCTAGCAAATAAAATTTTTGAAATAACTTTTCGCCTAAAATTAATCAAGATAAATATTCTAATTTATCTACTTATATAATTGCCTTATTCTGAAGCTCACGGATAGAATGCGCGCCCATTGGCTGCCGGCGAACACGTGTCCTCCCTGCCCCCCTCTAGACAACCCTGTTATCAGCTGTGTGATACATACACCTGTCTATAGCGGACACTTTAGGCAACCCTGTAATAAGCAGTGTGTTACATCCACCTGTCTATACAGACCACCCTGTATATAGCGGCCATTCTAGAAAACCCTGTTATCAGCTGTGTGATACATACACCTGTCTATAGCGGCCACTCCAGACAACCCTGTTATCAGCTGTGTGATACATCCACCTGTCTATACAGACCACCCTGTCTATAGCGGTCACCATAGGCAACCCTGTTATCAGCAGTGTCATACATACACCTGTCTATACAGACCACCCTGTCTATAGCGGCCACTCTAGACAACCCTGTTATCGGCTGTGTGATACATACACCTGTCTATACAGACCACCCTGTCTATAGCGGCCACTCTAGACAACCCTGTTATCGGCTGTGTGATACATACACCTGTCTATACAGACCACCCTGTCTATAGCGACCACCCAAGACAACGTTTTTAAAATATATTCGCACTCGGGTAAAACCCGGGCGTTGCCCGGGCCATTCGTCTAGTCTGTTATAATTCAACAATCTGCTCTAAATATTATCATGATGATACGATGATTTTGTAAAGTAGAAAATTAGGAAAGACAAAATTCAGGATGACACGGCAATTTATTTGAGACAAGAATAATGATACAATTCCAAGGCAAGATACTATTCCTTTAACTTCCAATTACCGAGGGAACCAATTAATATTGATTTTATTCAACCTATTTAAAGGGACCGGGAAAAAATGTTCACTTTATCGAGAGATTCGTTAGACAAACCATTACTCGGGTAAAACCCGGGCGAAGTCGGGTACGTCCGCTAGTTATATATAAAATTACGTAGTTTGATTGTAATTTTGCCATAATATTCACTCATCAACCTCACCAGTAAAACATTTTAGGTAATTTTGAAAGAATTACATAAGTTTGGTAAGAAATATCGAAAAACCAATGCCGTCCTGGTATAGACTAAACATTAAGTTGACTTTTCGAAATTATAAAACCTGATGTTGTGGCATTCTTACTCTTCAGAATATTCAACGATCGCAAAGGCGGGTACTAGAAGGCGCGCTTAGATTTTGAAAATGTTTCACGAAATAGAAAAAAAATATATATTTATATTATTTATAGAAGACACGCACAACACAGTCAAAATGTTCTAGCTCTAAATTTTTGTTAAATATATCTAAATTTAAATATTTACCACCCATCACCAAGCTTTCAATTCAATTGGACCACTAATATCTAAAAAATATACACTTATAGACACAACTTAAGCGAAAGGTGTGCCTTTTATCATGTATATCGGAATTGAGATAATAACTCTGAAAGATATTAAAGTGACCTTTATTGAAGGCACACAAGATAACCATGTGTAAACAAAAAAATTGCCTCTATCTCCTTAAAAAAAAAAAAACAGACGACCAGCGACAGATTTTCCACTTCCTTAAGTCTTGTCCATGAGTGTATTATAAAAATGATTAAGTAATAATAAAAGTAAAATTCATAGCTATGTACTCTTTGCTTTATATGGAAGTCACCGAAGCCAGAGATATGAGGCAAAGAATAACACTCTGTTACATAAAGCCATACAACATAAAACTTGGTGTTGTGTCCCATTCACCACCTTTACTGGGGTAATAAAACATAATGCATTGTTCTAATACATATTTGAAGGGAGAGGTGCCTCCCTTGGTACATATAGCCTTATGTAAATTTGAAACTCGAACATTAACATCAGGCAAGAATTTTAATATTCTAAGATAGTTCTTTAAAAGAGTTTTAAAAGTTTGATAGAAAAGAAAATCAAATTTTAAAATTCTTAGAAAAGAAGTTGTTATATAATTAGATTTTTAACTTATTTAAAAAAACACTAAATATTCTTTTATTATAAGAGAATAAAAAAATTGGAATAGAGAGAGAGAAAAGAAAATCAATTTTTAAATTCTTAGTAAAAAAGAGTTTTTATAAAATTCGATTTTAAACTAAGATTTAGCAAACTCTAAATATTGTTTTATTAGAAGAGAACAAAAACTTTTAGACGCGCGGATTTTTGCTATTAGTATTGTTAGAACGTGAATAATGATGATGATAAGATATAATATGTATATATGTATAATACAACATTAATATTTGAATATTTATATTCAGAGAGAATTTATTATACTCTCTCTCTCTCTCAACTATGTATATTTATCGATTTTATATTTTAAATTTATTTATCTATATTTATCCTTATTTAATCTTATTTATTCATATGTATTCAATTTTATATTTAACCTTATATAATCATATATGAATTAACTTTATTAACATCATGAAACGCGATATCCCAAACTCAGGGATATTTGCGTCAATACCTTTCATTTCATCACAGCAATTCGGCTATATACAATCCTGTTCAATTCATTATTTTACATAAATTAACTAAAGAAAATTGTCCAATTTGTCCATATTGTCATAATCATATATGAAAGATTAATAAATCAGTCTCAATCTCAACTATGCAATACATCTAAGAGAAGGAAAGAGGTTTGTAAAACAAAAATACGATCGACACTAGAAGATAGATAGACTCTTAAAGAAGTAAATTCCATAAGACACAAAGTGAAAAACCATAGTATAACTACATAGACAAAGCACTACTAAGTGTAGACAGGAAATATCTATGCCATATAGATCTGACAGGAGAAATTGGACAGAAGTAAAATATCATCATTTGTCAACGTATGTGACACGGAGCTGAACTCAATAATCCATTACCATATTGGGGTATCTAGCTCCCTCCTTTACAATAGCCAAGACGATGTGGTGGTAGACAAGAAAGTACGACTGGGACTGTAGGAAAAGAGGATTCAGCAAAGGAAAAGGCAGGCGGAGGAGACCCGACAGTCTGGTG
The DNA here is from genome assembly GCA_030710605.1 of Cordylochernes scorpioides. Classification (NCBI taxonomy): domain Eukaryota; kingdom Metazoa; phylum Arthropoda; class Arachnida; order Pseudoscorpiones; family Chernetidae; genus Cordylochernes; species Cordylochernes scorpioides. The sequence continues at coordinate 15,869,918 of CP092868.1, forward strand.
TCTTCGGCAGAACGAGAGGAAGTTGTCTCCGCAAGAGTGGCCATGTGGATGATCCTGGAAGATCGTATGGAAGAGGGTACCAGAAAAGCTTGCCCGAACTTGACGGGAGACGGCTGTTGACGAGGAAGATCCTTTGGGTGTCAGACATTGTAGACAAGTGTATCTAATCCTTAAATTCCACTATTAGCTACTGGCAATAAAGTTTGCACTATTGTTGACGCATATATGATTCTTTTAAAAATAAATCAATTTTCTACTCTCCTTACTGTACACGCTTGTTCGGCGGTACATATACTAAAATTGGAACGATACAGACAAGATTACAATGGCCCCTGCCCAAGGATGACACGCAAAATCGTGAAGCGTTCCATACTCTCCTTACTGCAATGATAAAATAATGGGAGGGCCTCCTAGCTCATCAGTGGTGAACCCTCCCAGCGGTTTGGCCAATTTAATCTACCAGACCGCTGGGAAGGTTCACCACTGATTAGCCAGGCACTCCCATTATTTTATCATTGCAGTAAGGGCAGTAGAAGATTGATTTCTTTTTAAAAGAATCGCGTCAAAAATAGTTAAAATTTCTTAACACAGATGGCGCGCTGATGCAATATGGAAATAAGGTGTGTCGCTGTATCTACATAGAACCCTCTTTTTATTTAGAAGCCTTGTATGCAAACATCAACGGCTGAAAAGCGTCGTTACAATATATTTCCATTGTTGCATATATCCAAAGAAAGTTGCATAATCCCCGCGAACCAAAGAAAACAATAGAGCACACGGGCTCTTTACTACAGTTTTCCTTCCAAAGATTAATTTTAAAATATTAAACACGGTAAGCAGGGTTTTATGGCAACCCATAAAAATCGGAAGAAGAAAATGTTTTTTTAAAAAATATATATTTTTAAAGAATTCTCCTATAAAATGTGTTGCTAGATTGATTTTGAAAATATTATAGGCCTGATGTAACTAATACGATTGCTTAAGAGAGCATTCGTTTTGATTAGATTCTAAAGAAAAATATGGGGCGCTATGTATGGTGAATAAGCTGACAAGCAAAATATGGGCACGATCACTTTTAATAGGGAAGAAAATTGTTATTTCTTTATTTATACTAAATTGGTGCGCGGATAGTGGAGATTGGCGTCCTTATTTACTTTCAAATCTAATACAAGTGATTTTTCTAATATTTTGTCTATATTTCTTATTGTGGGTAAACAATAAGATTAATTTTATATCCCGAATTTTCCTTTTTATAGTAAATTAAAATAAATATTTAATATATACATTGTTTAAATTTTTACACAAATAAATTTACTGGCAATGCGTTTCTTTTTAAATATCATCAAATATTATCTCTACAGACCTTACTGCAATGATATGATTTATTGAATGAGAGGGCTTGGCTCATCAGTAGTGAACCCTCTCAGCGGTTTCGCCAAATTAATCTCTAGACCGCTCTACTATTGTATTGGACTGGTTTTGTTATATACCCTGCATTTTCTATGGAAGGCAGCTTAGGGGTGTTTAGTGAACTATGGACATAAGCTTATAGGTCTGTAGAGGTACATACACATAATTTCAAGGTATTGCATCGAGCAAAGCTCTTCCGCAAAATATGTTCTCATAACCAATATATATATATAAGTAAATTAAATTTTATTGCCATCTATCGTTAAGTTGGTTATGAGAACATATTTTGCGGAAGAGCTTTGCTCGATGCAATACCTTGAAATTATGTGTATGTACCTCTACAGACCTATAAGCTTATGTCCATAGTTCACTAAACACCCCTAAGCTGCCTTCCATAGAAAATGCAGGGTATATAACAAAACCAGTCCAATACAATAGTAGAGCGGTCTAGAGATTAATTTGGCGAAACCGCTGAGAGGGTTCACTACTGATGAGCCAAGCCCTCTCATTCAATAAATCATATCATTGCAGTAAGGTCTGTAGAGATAATATTTGATGATATTTAAAAAGAAACGCATTGCCAGTAAATTTATTTGTGTAAAAATTTAACGATAGATGGCAATAAAATTTAATATACATTGTTTGTTTGATCAAGCAACGCCGTGAAATTAGATGATTTTCGACACGTAAATTTCGTTTTAAAATAAATCAATTTTCTACTTTATTTTAAAAGAAACCAACGCGTCAAAAAGAGTTTCGATTTCTTAAAACAGATGACGTGCTAATACATCATGGTTATTACGATGCACTAGCGCGCCATCTGTTATGAAAATTCGAAACTATTTTAGACGTGTAAGATTCTTTTTGAAATTAAACAATTTCTACTGTCCTTACTGCAATGGAAAAATTAATGGGAGGGCTCGACTCATCAGTGGTGAACCCTCCCATTAATTTTTCCATTGCAGTAAGGACAGTAGAAATTGTTTAATTTCAAAAATAATCTTACGTGTCTAAAATAGTTTATAATTTACATCATGGTTATACTGAACTCAACTAACTTAAAGTCCATCCTGGAATTGAAGAAGACCGTTAACCCGAAACCTCAGTTTACTGATAGCCAATATATCGAACCTGTGTCTATATTGACGGTGTGTAGCTTTTTTTTTTTATTGTGGAATATTTACATATTAAATAGAAGATAGGAAACTAATAAACATAAATCAACATAGATAAAGAAATCTTCCTGAATTGAAAATTAGACGAAAAAACATGGTGAAGGAAGACGAGTTTCTTTTATTGATGCATCTATATCTATGCATCAATAAAAGAAACTTGTCTTCCTTCACCATGTCTTTTTCGTCTAATAAATCAACATGACTGAAACTTACTTATACGTACTGTTTTGATTAGTACGTTCAATTTGCTCTCTCTCTCTATCTATAAAACTTCTTGATTTACCTATTCCTCTACAACTTCTTTATTGGAAAATTGGGGGAAAAAATTAAACGATTTCA
>CP092868.1:15878903-15915677 GCA_030710605.1 Cordylochernes scorpioides
AAATAAATATCCCCATAGCTGTACTTTAGCTTCTAAAACTTTTATTTAAGTTTTTTTTTTTCGCTGGCGATTTTTTTTAAATAAGAATCTATAGAGAGAGAGAGAGAGAAGTTTTTAAAAATAAATATACAATCCTCTCACATTTAAAAAATAATTGTGGACTTTTAATAGACAATAAGTAGAAAAAATGATCGAAAAAGTGTTTAAACATTATTTTATTTTTTATTTTCTTTTTAAATATAAAAAGACATTGCGATTATAATAATACTAGACGAATGGCCCGGGCAATGCCCGGGTTTTACCCGAGTGCGGTTTTAATTCAAATACTATTCGTTACAATTATAAATTGGCGCCATGGATGTCACTCTTGTGAAACGTCCCGTTCCAAACTGTGTGTTTTCAAAGGTTTTAACTATATAATATAACGGTATAATAACGGTATAAAGAAATAATGAGCCTATAGCCTAGTGGTCATGGCATCTGCCCGGTAAGCGGAAGGTCGTGGGTTCGATTCCCATCCCTTGACCTTGTATACATCTTGCTTCCTAGGGTTGCCTAGAGTGGCCGCTATAGACAGGGTGGTCTGTATAGACAGGTGGATGTATCACACAGCTGATAACAGGGTTGCCTAGAGTGGCCGCTATAGACAGGGTGGTCTGTATAGACAGGTGGATGTATCGCACAGCTGATAACAGGGTTGCCTAGAGTGGCCGCTATAGACAGGGTGGTCTGTATAGACAGGTGGATGTATCACACAGCTGAAAACAGGGTTGTCTAGAGTGGTCGCTATAGACAGGGTGGTCTGTATAGACAGGTGTATGTATCATACAGCTGATAACAGGGTTATCTAGAATGGCCGCTATATACAGGGTGGTCTGTATAGACAGGTGAATGTAACACACTGCTGATAACAGGTTTGTCTAGAGTGGTCGCTATAGACAGGGTGGTCTGTATAGACAGGTGTATGTATCACACTGCTGATAACAGGGTTGCCTAAAGTGACCGCTATAGACAGGGTGGCTGTATAGACAGGTGGATGTAACACACTGATGATAACAGGGTTGCCTAAAGTGACCGCTATAGACAGGGTGGTCTGTATAGACAGGTGGATGTATCACACAGCTGATAACAGGGTTGCCTAGAGTGGCCGCTATAGACAGGGTGGTCTGTATAGACAGGTGGATGTATCACACAGCTGATAACAGGGTTGTCTAGAGTGGTCGCTATAGACAGGGTGGTCTGTATAGACAGGTGTATGTATCACACTGCTGATAACAGGGTTGCCTAAAGTGACCGCTATAGACAGGGTGGTCTGTATAGACAGTTGGATGTAGCACACTGATGATAACAGGGTTGCCTAAAGTGACCGCTATAGACAGGGTGGTCTGTATAGACAGGTGGATGTATCACACAGCTGATAACAGGGTTGTCTAGAGTGGCCGCTATAGACAGGTGTTTGTATCACACAGCTGATAACAGGGTTATCTAGAATGGTCGCTATATACAGGGTGGTCTGTATAGACAGGTGAATGTAACACACTGCTGATAACAGGGTTGTCTAGAGTGGTCGCTATAGACAGGGTGGTCTGTATAGACAGGTGAATGTAACTCACTGCTGATAACAGGGTTGTCTAGAGTGGTCGCTATAGACAGGGTGGTCTGTATAGACAGGTGTATGTATCACACTGCTGATAACAGGGTTGCCTAAAGTGACCGCTATAGACAGGGTGGTCTGTATAGACAGGTGAATGTAACACACTGATGATAACAGGGTTGCCTAAAGTGACCGCTATAGACAGGGTGGTCTGTATAGACAGGTGGATGTAGCACACTGCTGATAACAGGGGTGTCTAGAGTGGCCGCTATAGACAGGGTGGTCTGTATAGACAGGTGGATGTAACACACTGCTGATAACAGGGTTGTCTAGAATGGCCGCTATAGACAGGTGTATGTATCACACAGCTGATAACAGGGTTGTCTAGAGGGGGGCAGGGAGGCCACGTGTTCGCCGGCAGCCAATGGGCGCGCATTCTATCCGTGAACTTCAGACAGTGAGCTTCAGACAGTGAACTTCAGACAGTGAACTTCAGACAGACAGAATAAGGCAATTATATAAGTAGATTTTAAAGGTAAGTTATTACTTTTCAAATTTAAATTGATTCCTATAATAATCGGAGATATTTTTTTTTTGTTTATACACTCATGAACAAAACTTAAGGAAAAGGAAAGTCTCTGATGTCGCCGGTCATCTGTTTTTTTTTTTTTTTGAAGGAGACAAGGTTGGTTTTTTGTCTAAATTTTCCAAAACTGGTATTGTGGCTCATTCTTTATAATGACTAGTAAAGTTTTTTTAACTAGGGAGATGAAGAGTGTGGATCGTTCTGGTTCATAATTAAAGGGAGAGGTTCCTCTTTTGGCATATATACACATGGCATATATGTATATATATAGCAGTGAATAGAGGACTAGCTGCTTAAATTATGTACATATTGTTTCGAGAGAGAGAGAGTGGCTGATGGGAGAACAGGACACTAATGAGCCGCCAAAATTACCACATATTGTGGTGGAGGCGGTGTCTGGTGAATATGGTGGACAGGCCACTAATGAGACACCATTGATCTAACAAGCAGCCAATAACTCGAGGCCGGCTCTAGCCCGGAAATTGTTGGCCTTCTTAATTGGATGAAGAGAGGGTTTGTTCTCTGGGAGATATTATTGGTCTCTCTAGACCGACCGTGGTTCCTCTCTACACATCCCTCACACCTTCTCGATAATTCATATAATTCATCGATAATATTGCTGGAATATTTGAGAATTCACAAAACTAGTTTGCTAAATGCGTAACTTAAACAAAACTTTAAAAAATTTACTTACCTCTTGGTTTTATTCTCAGAATTAAATCCCATTCTCTGGATGTTTCCTTTCTGCTGAAGAATTCTTCGATGAGAATTCTTCTTTGACGATCAAGATGATTTAAAGATTTATCTGTTACCTTATAGGTTGAAATTTTTCTTGAAACTTGTATGAGAATTATATAAGATCAATGATAATTTCATTTTCTCTCTTCTTATTAATTTATAAAATAATTACAAATATTTAAATTGAATAAATCAAGTGTTTGAGAAAAAAAAAACACCTTCTCGATAATTGAAATAAAAATCATTTTTTTCAAATATATACATGACGAAGACAAATGATTTTTTATTGAAACGTTAAGAAAATAAGATTTTAAATAACTGCCTGAAATGTCTATTTTTTAAAAGAAATAAGAAAGAGGAGTGTTTTAATTAAATAAGGTAACAGGTTTCTGGAGATTTTTTTTTCATTATTGCAATCTCAAGCTTTCGGGCATTACCTTCCTTATACAGTAGTACAACAATGATGCCGTTAGATACTAACGGGGAAGGTTTGAAAAGAAATAGCAAAGTAGAGAAGAGACATGGGTCAACAGTCTGAAATACGTGATTGGAACCTCTATATAATTCAAGAAAAGGTATCTTTGAGGCCAATTAAAGGAAATAATAAATGTTAGTTTGTATTTTTACCGATAGATAGCTCTGTCATCAATAAAATTTAGTTGCACGATCAGTGGGTGTGTGTGTGTGAGGTCTCTTTTTTTTTCATGTATAAAAATGTTACTGTTTACGATATTCTTATTGTAAATCTTGTATTTAGTATTTTAGGGTTTTATTCTGTTCCTGTTCCAAAATCACTTTATTAGATACCGCTCAAAAAAGAGCAACCTAGTTAATGATATTTGCAACAATGTATAATATGTGAAGGTTATTCACATATTAAACAAAAGGTTAACGCGGGATTCAATCCCGGTTCATGACTGTCGGGAATCGAGCGTGTTACCCACTCGTCCACCGACTTCTTTTTTCTTTTTTTTTAGGGTTTTACCTGATTTTCTATTTTTATAACATTTATTAGATTACGGCAGAGCTATCTTTGTTGAAAATATTTAGTTTAGATTGATGTTAGGTTTCAAGTCCAAGGCCTCTAAGATTTGAGAAATTTTCTGAATAAAAATAAATATAAATAAAAGACAATTTTTCTGAGGGAAGAATTTTTTTTTTATTACGACAATACAATATTTCAGTTGTAACAGCCCTTCGACAGGTATAATTATGATATTAAAACTTAGAAATTAAACACATCCATATATATATATTACAAAGAAGTAGGAAATATGGATATATGGATATAATATATGTGCAACTACTAATTAACATAATACAGTAAAATCATAAAACTATGGATTATTAGTTAAGGCTAATGCACTATTGAGACAATATGTGATTAAAGGAAGGATACAAATCATATTGAGACCAAAGACACCAAATAAATATTAATGGCTGGGTGATGTTGGGAAGATGGAGATTACTTAGGTAGGAGAGAGATTCCGGAATTATACTGCCATATATTTGAAAATTATCCCACATGTGTTTCTTTTGAACGAAAAATATAAATTTATTTTAAGGAGAAATAACGATTATTTCTAACCTTAGGGATGAAGTATGAAAGGATGAATTGTGAAGAATAATGATAAACAGAAAAATAAAGTGTCCAGGGATGGGAATCGAACCCATAGTGTTCCCCTTACCGGGCAGATGCCAAGTCCACTAGGCTTTATTTTTCCGTTTATCATACTCTTCACAATTCATCCTTTCATACTTCATCCCTACAATCATAAGCCGCATTTTAAACTACCATATATGTCGGACAGTTCTATAGACCTATTCCTACTTCTTTGTATATGTGTGTGTGGAGTTGTTTAAGTTTTAGTACTGTAGTTATACCTGTCGAAGAGGTGTTACTAGCAAAAGCTTGTATTGTCGGGATAAAAAAGAAATCCTTCCTCAGCGAATTGTCTTTTATTTAAAAATTTCCCGAAGGGATTATAATAAAAACAAAAATAATTAATTTTATTCTTCAAAAACTCTGACCTTTTCACAAAAGGCTGAATTGACAGAAATATATCATTATCTTAGCATAACACATTCGTCATTTGGAAAATACCGACTTTACTGAGGGGATATCGATGAAGGAGTTGTGTTCATCTCCAATTTTCGACAGTCACGACCCGGGTTCCAATCCCTCATAAGACACTTTTTTCTGAATAAAAAATGATTCGATGACTCCCGATCTTGTAGAATTCCAACCCCACCAGTGAGTGCAAGTAACCAAACGGGGCTCTCTGGAACACTTGTAAGTGAAAATTCGAGCTGCGCCTTCCTGCATGGGTAGACATGTGGTGCACTTACAGTAATAGCAGTTGCTAACTGCCTACCATGGTTATCATGGCCTGTAGCATGTGTACTTGGGATATTTACAACCACTACTACACTCATGGACAAAATTTAAGGAAGTTGTACCTTTTACCATGTATATCGGGATTCAGACAATAACTTTTAAAGATATTTGATACACAGTGACTTTTATTAAAAACATACAAGATAACCGAGTGTGAACAAAATTGCCTCTGTCTCTACTTAAAAAAAAATATATATAGACGACCGGCGAAATCAAATACTTTCACACCCTTTTGTCTTGTTCATGAGTGTAAGTATGTACTAATTGTTCTTTTATGATTTTTTTTTTCATATTGTAACCGACATGGGGGGTGCCGCACATCGTGTTCATACTCGCCGATAGAGTTGTAAGACACAGTAGCCAATCAATTATTCGGATAGAGACACGTGACGTGTTTGCACCAATGTTATACCTGCCCAGGAGACAACGCAAACAAGACTGCCATAGAAACGCAAAAAGGAAACAATCAACTTGTTTTTATCGTTTCTTTTCACACCCTTTGGATGATAGAATTGGAAAATCTTTCTGACCTCTCTTGTAAATTCTGTGTCAGTGCGTGTTGGGTGGCGTGTGTGACGTCATGCGTATGTTTATGTATGTACGGGTATATGTATATATGTATATTCATATATACAGGTGTGAGAGAACTTACGGGGGTATGCGTGTGTGTTATGTATGCTTACGTAACTTGTGTATTTCTGTACTAACCATATCTTTGCATACTTTTGTAAATGGCTTTGCACGTCTCTTATACTATCACGACACACCAAGTTTTCACACACCGGCATATCGGTTACGAAGCTTTGTTTTCAACCTATATTTCACTGGATAATATATAAGTTTCATATCTATTCTACTATTTTGAACAATATGCAAAATTAACTTAAATTTAAGTCTGTTTGAATATTCATCCTATACACTCATGGACAAAACATAAGGAAGTTGTACCTTTTAACATGTATATCGGGGTTCAGATAATAACTCTGAAATATACATATTACAGTGACCTTTATTGAAGACACACGAGATAACCAAGTGTGAACTAATTTTCCTCTGTATCCTTCAAAAAAGCAGACGACCGGCGATATCAAAGACTTTTCACTTCCTTAAGGTTTGTCCATGAGGGTATATAGAACAAGATGTATTTGATTGGACTTTTCAGTTTTCTCTTATTCCATATAGCTTCGAATAGTATAATTAAACAGATATCTTTAATATTCAAACACATCTCTCTATAAGAAAAAAATAATTAAAAATATTTTTAATTTTGTTTTATTGTATTTTTCTAATTCTGCTTTGCGTATACTATTTAACTGCAACAACTCCAGAGTGTTTATTATTCTTTTTACTTTATAAGTTAATTCAAGTGATAGCTTGCGCCATCTATCGGAATAAATATATCAACTATTCATTGATTTTTTAATTATTCAAGAATTGGCAAAATACCTATTCTTGATTAATCAACGAAAAGCTAACCACGCACGCGTTTCGGGCTGTTGGCCCTCGTCAGCGTGGTGTAAGCTGTACAACAACTCCAGAGTTGGCAAGCAGAGTCCTTGAGGAACCAACTAGCGATGGGCTACTGTGGAGCCCAAAATAAAGTCCACCGCTGGGTGGTCCATGGCGTGCTACAGTGGCATTATTGCCGATCTTGGTCCACCGATCCGTCTTATGGCGTGCTCTGGGTCGTATAATTGTTTCACGGCGCTTTGATTTGCTTCCTTCTTGGCCTTCCTAGCGATCAATGGTCACTTTATATTCTTAGTGGAACTTGATGGAGGGAAATACATTAGTGATATATATTTATCTTCGAGTATAAAATGTATCTTGATACTATTTATCGTAAAGATAGAGGCTGCCTGGCCGGCATTCATATTTATGTGTAAAATAGATACTTCGGCCAGTTGGAGGTTTTTATATTGGAGATTTACTTCTCCTGACGAAGACAAAAGATTTCTGTCGAAACGTTGAGAAAATAAAAACTTCCAACTGGCCGAAGTGTCTATTTTTCATATAAAAATACTACTTCTTATTGTGAAATGGCAATACTAGGTGAATTTTATTGTTATTTATTCCAAATACTCATATACAGGCTGTGGTACAAGCTATACTAATTACACATACACACACACAACAGCCTTTAGTTAGGTGTTGTGGCTTTGTCGCCGACCCGAGGCCGCTAGTTTGCTGCGACGATCAATAGATAGCGTCTAGTTTTGACGTCTATTTTGACGGGAGAGGTGACCTTAGCTTTTATAAACTTTATTCCTATACGCATTTTCTATCCAGGATCTAAAATCAAGAAAGAAAATAACAACAAAAGCAAAAAAGGGTAAAGACCTATACATAGATAAATGAAGGTTTGGGGAGTTTTCCATCTTATATTTATAGTCAATTCCATATCCTATATCCCGAAGAACTCAGCGACCTTAAAAGTGAGCAATAAATAAAAGAAAAAATATTTTATGGTGAAAGGAAAACTTAATAAATTTATTTAAAATATTTATTTACTCGTAAACATATATATTATACACATACACCCGCATTAAGAGAGAGAGATTGAAACACCCTTTATTGGCATGTTGTCAATTATGTTTTACAAAATTAATGAAGAATAATGGGAATATTTACAATGATTTATGAGTGAGGAAGGCTCAACCATCTCGTTAGGGTCCTCCTCCAGACCAGGAGAGGGTCTTCTTGGACCCCCCGCAACTCCAGGGCCAGGAAGTATTTGTAGATTCGGGTCTTGGCAGATGCCATGATGGCGTTGTCCTCCAGGTTAAGAGATAGAGAGAGAATAGAGGAAGTTAAAGAAAGAAGACCATATGGTGAAAGACGATTGCTCACCCTTTCTGCTCCTCTTCAATAAATCATTTCCCGAATTAATCAATTTCTCCACTTCTCTTTTATTTTTATCGCAGCTTTACAAACCTGAGGGAATTATAGACACAAGGGTTCTATATTATGATGCGTTAAACTGGCGAAACCGCTTGGAGGGTTCACCACTGATGAGCCAGGCCTTCTCATTAATTTTTAATTGCAGTAAGGACAGTAGAGAATTTTTTTTAATTTTTAAAATGATCATACACCTTTATAATAGTTTCGAATTTCTATATTAAGTAAGCTAAAATAGAGAGAGAGAGAGAAATGTATATATAAATACACAGATCTGTTATAATAAATTTAAATCATTTTTGGCGCTTATGATTATTTTTAAAACAAAAAATTTTATGCTGCCTTTACTGAAATGAAAAATTAATGAGAGAGCCTGGTTCATCAATAGTGAATATTACAGCGGTTGGTAGAATAAACTGGCGAAACCGCTGGGAGGGTTCACTACTGATGAGCCAGGCTTTCCCATTAATTTTTCATTGCACTAAGGTCACAGTATAAAATTGTTTTATTTTTGAAAATAATCATACGCGTGAAAAATATTTTAAATTTCTTATAACAGATCACATTATAATGATGTAGAGATTAGAATTTTCAATTATTTCTCCACTTTTTTTTCTGTGTAGAGATTGACAATGGAAAGTGAAGTGAACTAGTTTTGATGGTTTTATTCTCCCGCTGGTCTTATTTCCTTTTTTTTTTTTGTTCTAGAAATAAAAGGATTTTTTTGAATAGCTAGAGAGCTCCAGTTGTATCTTTACCCCCGAATTCTAAAACTATTCTGTAAGTAAAATGTAAAATCAAATATTTATTTATTTCTGAAAAAATCTGAATTTGAAATGGAACTCTATTGATGACCTATCCGAATGTAGCTTATATTGTTTTTTTTTTTTTTTTTTTGGATCCAATCATTTTCTTTTAAAATTGATCTTTTTGGGATCTTTTAAAATTTCCTTCATTTTTATATGTACCCCATTTATTTATATCTTTATAAAATGTCTATACGTATTGTTACGACGCTTCTCAGCCGTCGATTTTTGCGTTCAAGGTTTCTAAGAGAAAAATGTGGATTCTTTGTGGATACAGCTTAGGCCACTTCTTCTTTTCATTTTCTTTGCTGCACCGCTTCAGTATTTTAAAGATATGTATCAATTTAAACGTGTTTGAAAACAATATTGTATAAAAAAATATTGTATCTTAGAAATCAGTCTTGGAATATCTTAAGATATAAAAGTATTTATTGATGGAGTTAAAAAAGTAAGTCTAGTCGACAACTATCAGACAATATAAAAAACGAGATAACAAGTGTAAACAAAATTGCCTCTGTCTCTTTGAAAAAAAAAAAAAGACGACCTACGGCATCAAAGACTTTCCACTTCCATAAGTTTTGTCTATGAGTGTAGAAATTTAGGGGATTTACGATATTGTTGCACCGGGCTGCGGTTTGGCAGATTCTTCAGTCTTGATTCTCTCCTCAGACGCGTCTTGCATCTTTCCAGAACGCGTCTCAACCATTCTACAAGGTTAAACCAGTCAATAATAAGACAACTATATATTAAGGTAACACCTAGAATCTCTCTTTATTTATCACATCAAAGTTTAAAGCAGGTGGGGTATTTTAGTGTATCAAAATATAAATGTTTTATAGTACCTAATATTTTATAGTAATAATCTGTTTTATAAAATAAATAAATATATAATTTAAATTTTAAATATATTAAAATAATATTATAAATAATTTTTTAAATACGCGTATCATGATGCAACGATATACACTGTCGATTTTTAACAACCACGACCTAGGAGCAAATATCGCTTTGGACATTAAAAAAAGGTAAATTGCCTCAATGGTCACCGACTCTTACAAGTACAGCCACACCATTAAGTGTAAGTAACCAAACGGGACTTAATTATCTTTTAAGTTTAATAAAATTGAACTTCTTTTTACCGGTGTAGACATTAAGGTGTACTTTCAATAAATAAAAAAAACAGCCGCAAACCTCTACCCAACATGATTATCATGACCGTATCATGTGTTTTTGGGATAAGCATGTATTTTAGTGATGACCTTTTGATGTAAAAATCAATTATATTTGCTCTCTTCTCTAAGGTAAAAGAGCCTTATTCCGATCATTGCTTCCATTGGTGGAGTTGAGCAGGAAAGATCCCAATACTCCACATCTATTCCGCCGAGAAAACGCCCTTCCATCTACACCCGGGAATTGATTTCCGTCCAGTAAAAACTCTCCCCACAAAGTTTAATCAAAATCTCCCGATATAAAACTCTTGATTAAAATCTAGAAGGGAATAATTTCCCCGGATTATTAAATTATACATCTTTGGTGAGTGAGAGATTAAATATTTAGTCACACATTCCAAGATAGGTTTCGGTTTCTCTTCTTTTCCTCTCCCAGTGACACTGAAACGGGACAAATAATTATGCAACTTGGAGTGATTAGCTATAGAGAAACTCAATATGCTCAATATACTTAAAAGCGAGATAATTTTTTTTTTTTTTTAAGTTTGAGAAAATATGGCTAAAATTTGTAAATCATTGCCCTGTATTAACGAAATGACGATAGGAAGGGGGGGGATATGAAGTAATCTTGCGCATGCGCCACTCTAATCGGCTGCCCACGATGGCGCCCCGAAAAGCTAGAAACAATCGGCATTTTTTTATTTCACATACAAACATAATCAACCAGTATTTCTTGAAATAAAGACAATAGGTTTCTGGGAGAAGCGGTTTTTTTATATATTTTTTTTATGAGGTCGAGTAAAGGAAGACATCATACTTTGTCTGGACAAAAGTCCAATTATATATTTATTATGCAAAACAAATCCAATATGCAAATATTTACAACCTTTGGTTAATGGTCAAAATTAATATAATTATAATACACATCACATATTATTGCTCAAAACCTCCTCTGTGATTTCATTTTATCATCATAACTGGATTCAAATATATTCGTCCTGTAATTTGATCTTTGGATACAATGTAAATGCTTTTGGGGGCTAGGTCCGGGGAATATAGGGGTTGTAGAAGTTGAACCATTCACTTTTTAACTGGATAAATTCAAAACGGCAGTGTGTGGACGAGCATTATTAATGTGAAGAATTTAATTTTTGATTTTTTCTATCTTCTAGCATTATTCTCCTGACTGACTCTTGTAATCGCGACTAAGTTAAACTTCCTTGTTTATTGTACACCGTTCAGGAAAGATGAACTCTTTATGAACCAACTTCTAACATCGGGGAATTTTATAAGTAAGGGTTTAATTATGGATTTAGCCATCATTTCTCTATCTTGGTTTTTGATTCATCTCGTTCGAACAACTGACCTGCGAGCCATTTTGTTTCCCTGTCATACTTATAAACCAAGGTTTTCCACTTATACTCTAATTAATCCATTCCAGGTCGTTTTCTGTCATATCATATAGACAAACATCGTAACAGAAATCTTTTTTGTCCTTCCTTCAGAATTTTAGAAATGCCAACTTTGGCTAAGTTCTTACAATGTGTTACTTATAAGAAGGGCAATTTAAACCAGTCGAAGGAAGGACCGTAAGGTTTGAAAGCTTGTTATACAGTAGTCTCCTAATAGAAGATACTTCTCATCTTCGCACTTTTTTTCCCTCTTAATATATCTTCTTGGGGCGAATTTTCATAAGAATACTCGAAACCTTTGTTAAAACAATATAGGAATTGTGTTCACAAACATTCACTCGGGCAGTACACGAGCAAAACTGAGAGATTCTTTTATTAAAGTATAAAATGTATTAAAATGAATATTTATTATTTATGATATAACACAAGGTCTTTAATACCCTTAGATGAATAATACAATAGGTTTCTCTGGAGATGAGTTTCATTTTTTATTAATGCTATCTCGAGATTTCAGGCATCTCTGCCTTTCTACTGGAGTACTTCAAAACGAATAAAACTTAATTAGATCTAACATAATTAGTTACCGTTAGATGCTAATGTTATGGCTAGATGTTATCATCTAACACGGCGTTTTATTCGTTTTATGTACTCCTGTAAAAGGGCAGAGATGCCTGAAAGCTCTAGATTGTGTGTTATTAAAAAATGAAAAGAAACTCATCTCCAGAGAAGCCTGTTGTATTATTTGATTTATATCCAGGAGGTTTAAATCAATTGATAAACCCTTAGATGGAATATAACTACACAGAAATTTGACGCCAAGATTCAAAACAAAACCATTCCGGCAATTTTGCTGGAGGCCAATCTTCCACGCCATAAATGTCGACCATAAAACTAAATGAAGGCTTTGCTGTTAGAAGCTTACTCACGATGTGACAAGTTGCTTTGAGGAGCCATCATCAAAAGTGAGAGAGTCAAATTCAATTGAGAAAACTTTGGAAAGTTTTTCAATTACTTTATTTTTTATAGACCGGTTATAAAGTGTCACAAAAATTGTCAACAGCGATCGATTTTATTTATCAAACTTAAAATAGAAGTTTCACAACATTATTCTGAATATATTCTCCATAAAACAAAAAGAAGAAAAAGAAAACAATTATACCTATCTATGTTATATAAATGTATAAGACCAATAATGAGAAAAAGGTAGATAGAAAAGCAATAGCCTATCTGGGAGATATGTAAAAATGGCTCTATGTAATTTATTCTGGAACGTGACAGATCTCTTCTATATCCCATCGTATGCGGTTAATACCGGAACCGACGTGACCTATGGTAATACCTAGACGTCCGGAAATTTTGATATTGTTATTTTTTATCTTATAGTAATTTCAATATATAATAGATACCTGTTTTAGCGCGTTAACCTTTGTTTATAGTGGTGTTTTACCTCCCTAGAATCCTTATTCCACTCTTCTGACAAAACTGGATCGTTGCTCGGGTACATCCAAGCTATACACTCATACACAAAACTTAAGGAAGGTATATCTTTTAGCATGTATATCAGGATTCAAACAATAACTCTGAAGGATATTACAGTGACATTTATTGAAGACACACGAGATAACCAAGTGTGAACATAATTGCCTCTGTCTCCTTTTAAAAAGACAGACGACCAGTGATATCAAAGACTTTCCACTTCCTTAAGTTTTGTCCATGAGTTTATTTTTGTTTGAGATATGACTCGATCGAGCTAAATAGTCCAAGCCTAGAACTGGTCTAGTGACGTAATGCACTCCATGTTTCAGGGAGTCAGTAATTTACAAAGAGAATCTTATATAAGACCAGTGTGTCTTAATAAAGGTCTGTGTGTGTTTTTTCGAACAGCTAGGGGAGAGGAAGGCGCAAAACCTCAATATAATATCAGATAAGAGTCCCCACAACTCTTTAACACACTGACTCATTATTGGGCCTTTGAAAACAATTCTTATAGCGATTTATTTGAAAAAATAAAAATAAATATCAGGTAAAAAGTTTCTTTTAATTTTAAATTTGCAAGCTTTCGAGTAAATATACTGTTCTTCAACGGGCTGATACTCTATGTACAATCTCGAAATGTCTATATAGTGTATATAGTCTAAAATAAAATATAAGTGTTTATAATTTTCATAAATAGTTAGTTATAAAAATGTATATATTTTTCTGCAAATCACATTTTCTCTGGTTGGGAGTTTGTTCAGAAACTATAGCTATACCAACCGTTGTATATCTTATTTATTTATACTACGAGAGGTTTTGGTGACTTCCCCTCCTCATACACATCTTCCCTTATAATTAAAAAGACATATATTGGATCAAAATATTATTACATATTTAACAAATTTAAAGGCACATTAAATATGTTATAATACCTTGATAAAGGTTGGCGTTCAGCCAACTGAAATATTGGTAAAATAAATAATATTTTGATCCAATATATGTATTTTTAATTAAAGATTTATTTATGGATTGCTCTATTTTCAAAACCTTCCCTTATATAGTGAACATAACATATTGGTAAATAAGTTAAATAGGAGCACACATATCGGGTAATTATATGAGATTATAGTAGATTTTTTCTTTTATTAACGTGATAATACCCCCAGTTAGTAAATAAGGTAATCATAAAGAGAAATTCTATTATAACGTTTTTAAAATGATAAAAAACTTACAAATACATATGTTTTTGTATTTTTCTGAAGATAAACTTCTCTTTTTTTTATATACAAATTATTTAAATAATCCAAATATATATTAGAGAATTTGTTTTTTTTTTATATAACGAGTTTAACTTATTTATTCTGTTTTCCTACACTCCCATCAGTTTAATTCACGATCGACGAGTATATTATGCAAATACGATCAGTTTGAAAGAAAAGCGACGAGAAGACCCTACGGTAGAATATGGTGGTAGCCTAGAATCTCTGAGCCAGATTGGAGGAATCCATTTTAATTTGAATAGGTGTCGAGCGCTGGGACGGTATGCAAATGAGATCTCCGGGGAACTGAAGTGGTCGCCATTTAATCAGGTTCTAAATAGGATTGAAGTATTTATGGAAATGTCGATACCGCGGCTGTCTCTCGGCACTATGTCGTCCATGTATGTCCATACTTACTCATCATAAAGATAGAGGCTGCCTGGCCAGCATTCATATTTCTTGAAAATAAAGATACTTCGGCCAGTAAATCTTTTTTATTACCTCGACGTTTTGACAAAAAAAAAAGAGGATGATTTCCAACGTCTTGCAAAATGTTTAATTTTTGTTTGCTTCTGACGATGACAAAAGATTTTTGTCGAAACGTCAAGGTAATAAAAAGATTTACTGGCCGAAGTATCTTTTTTTTAAAGAAATACTTACTCATACCTGCTTCCTTGGCTTCAACTCCAATCCTCTTCTTAACGCCTCTTTCACACTTAAGGAATTGGAAAGTCTTTGATGGCGCCGTCTATTGACCGTCCCGACAAACTAGCAAACTCGAGTCCTGATAAAGACTGACAAAATATGAAGTTAGACCCATTGTTATCCCTATTTTGCTGATGTATTTTAAAAGACAAATTTAACAACCACTAAAGGAAAAGATAAAATATATAATGGGAGGGTTCACCACACTTATGAACTAAAAATACATGCAAATATATATATGTGGCAATATCGTTGCGGAATTTCTTGTTGTTGGATGCGAATGGTGAGATTTGATTGAAGCGCAGTCGTTTGAGTGGAAGTTTCAGCATACAGTTAGGAATAATCAGGACACGTGATTGGGTTTGAAAATAAAAGGCAACTGGGTTGGAGGGAAGAAAGCTTGAGAAGAGCTGAGCGATTTGACTTATTAATTAGTTGATCACATGGCGATGATTGGATTTAGATGAAATGAGCGGCGAGAGAGAGATCTCTAGAGTAGATGTTACCTTGTTGGAAGCGAAGGAGCAACTGTCCGAACTCGGCGAGAGCCAGTGAACAACTGTCCGAACTCGGCGAGAGCCAGTGAACAACTGTAGGTGTTGTTCCTATGAGAGCGAAAACTTAACTGACCAGTCTTGCTTTTCGATTTAACACCAAGACTCAGTTTCTCTCTGATTGGTCGAGAGATGTCACATGATCTTTTCCTATTGGTTGACCTACTTAAGGTGCTGTCTTCTGATTGGACCGCGGTTCTCTTTGGTGAAAGATATGGCCTGCCTGATAGGAAGTGTCGGTTGCTATTTCGATTTTATTTACTTCCGCGTTATCAAAATACGTCCGGTCTTGGGTCGGAAGTATGGGGTGTCTCTATACTAATATAACTTCTGTGGATACCAGATACGTCCTGCTTTGTCAGGAAGTATTGAGTGCTTCGCGACTAATATAACTTCTGCGGTCACTAGAGACGTCCGGTCTCTGCCCCTGCAATATTGACACGGGGTGCCCAGAATAGTCGTGCCAGCTTTAGGCCTATTTCCTATGTCTTTTGTTACTTTCTTTCCTCCAGTTACCTTATTCTTTTATTAAATCTTTGAAAATCATACATTTGTACATGCATAGTGGGTCGGGGAGCATACAATTATATACAAATTATGACAGATGCGCCCCCTACATGTGAAGAATTCAAGAAGGGGTTAGCCTGAGAGAATTCTGTAAAGTGAAAAATAATTTTGTGGGAAAATTAGTTGTGGGTATGAAGGGGCTATATACAAACATTGCTGGTGATATAAAAGAAAAATAGAATGGTGTTGATGGTATAGGTTGAGTATAATTAATAGAAGTCAAAAAAATTTTTTAATTGTAAGAAATCAATGAATGCTATGGTACACAGTGGGCTAAAAAAAAGGAAAATGCGCCTAAACGAATTCTACTCGAGATAAGAAATGAATTTGTGCTGAGAACATGTAAGAAAACATCTACGTATGTTTTCACACGTGAGGCAGCGGAGCGTGACCTTGCCAGCACGGGTGAGTCAGTTGTTGTTTTGCTCTCTATGGATGGACATTAAAACATGGTGGCAGCGATAGCTGGATAAAATACGAACCCGTATATCGCAAAATATCGATTTTTGCGTACTTTGGAAGATAATTCAACATGGCTCAGATTCAACCTCCAGAAACTTTCGACTTCTCGACTCCCAACGAATGGCCCAGGTGGAGGAAAAGATTCGAACGATACCTCGTGGTCAGTGGAATGAAGAAGAAAGAGGAGGCGGACAAGATCGATTTGTTCATGTACTTGATGGGGGACCGCGCGGATGATATATTCTGGACCTTCAAGTTCGAAAAGGAGGAAGAGGCAACGAAAATTGATTCCGTCCTCAAGGCGTTCGACAGCCACTTCTGTGTCAGAAAGAATATTATCTACGAACGTGCGAAATTTAATTCAAGAATCCAAGAGGATCGGGAGCCAGTGGACGAATTCATCACTTCATTGTACAAATTGGCTGATAGTTGCGAATTTGAGGGTCTTCATGAGCAGTTGATCCGTGACCGAATAGTGGTTGGAGTGAGGGACAAAGCTTTATCTGAAAGAATGCAGTTGGACAGCGAACTGACTTTGGAAAAGGCGGTGAAAATGGTTCGACAGCAGGAAGCCGTTCGACAGCAGCAAGTCGACTTGCAGCGTCCCTCAACAAGTCAGGTGAAGTTCAACTCGAAGAAGCAATCACCGAAACAACAACAGCAGCCTTCGAGGAAGAAGGAGAAGTCAGCCAAAACAAGATCACGATGTCCAAAGTGCGGAGGTTTCACCCACAGGGAAGGACAGGCTTGCCGTGCTGAAGGACAGAAATGTAACCTGTGTTCAAAAACAGGCCATTTTGCAAATTGCTGCCCAGATAAGCAGGCGAAGACTGCGGAAGTCAAAGCTGTTTCTGAACTTGATGAAGAAATTGGTTTTCTCCTGGAGGTCTCAGCTGCGGAGGATTCATCTAATCTCGATGATGATGAAGGCGAGTGCAGGAGGCGATGGACAGCAGAAATCCAAGTGAACGGGAAACAGCTGAAGTTCAAGCTCGACTCCCAGGCGGATGTTACATGTGTTCCTCTGTGTCTCTTCAGGAAGATAATGGGACAACAACGACTAGTGGAAAGTGATATCAACATTAGAGCTGCTGAATTCTCCGAACTTCAGACTGTGGGTATGTTTGTATCAACGCTGCGAAATGGCAATTATGAAATCAAGGAGAAGATTTACGTCATTCGTCGTTTGAGTGAACCTCTTCTGAGTCGCCGGGCATGTGAGCTCTTGAACCTGGCGAGGCGGATTGAAGTGGTTGCGACGAGAATTAACCCAATCAAGGAATTCCCTGAAGTATTTGAAGGACTGGGACAGATCGGAAACCCTTACGAAATCAAATTGAAACCTGGAGCAAAACCATATGCTGTGCCTACTCCTCGACGGGTACCAATACCTTTGATGGAGAAGCTCAAAACAAGATTGGACGACCCTGGAAAGGAGCTGCTCGACGCCGATGCATTATCCAGACAACCACTTCTTACAACCGAGGGAGGTGAAGACGAACGGCCAACCTCAGCGCATATAAATGCAGTTCTCTCGGGTTTAACCGACAAAGACGAGATGTTGACGAAGATTTTTGAAGCTCAACAAGAAGATACGACCCTGAAAGCAGTAGCCAACTACCTTGAGCATGGCTGGCCAGATAAGAAGAAGATGTCACAGGCTCTGCTCTCTTATTGGCATGTCAAGGATGAACTCGGCGTTCAAAATGGACTACTGATGCGTAGCTGTCGTCTTGTTATTCCAGCAAGTATGAAACTGGAGATCCTAGATAAGTTGCACGCTGGGCACTTCGGGATTACAAAAACAAGACTTCGCGCACGTGAAACGGTATGGTGGCCTGGAATTTCGGAGGAGATCGCGGAAACAGTCAGAAAGTGTAGTGTCTGTATCCAGGAAGCCGTCTCAAAACATGAACCTTTGATATCAACCAACTTTCCTACACGACCGTGGCAAAAGATTGGAATGGATTTGTTCAAGTTCGAGAATAAGTGGTATCTAGTCGTCATTGACTATTATTCTCGCTTTCCTGAAATGGTTCAGCTGGATCGGCTCACAGCCAGTGTGGTGGTGCGTAGTTGCAAATCCATATTTGCCCGACATGGAGTACCAGAAACTGTTGTAAGCGATAATGGGACGCAATTTGGAGCTGCTCGTGAATTTGCAAATTTCGCAAGGCAGTACGGATTCACACATGTCACTTCAAGTCCTCGATTCCCGCAGAGCAATGGGATGGCAGAAGCAGGTGTGAAAATTGCTAAGTTGATCCTCAAGAAAAATCAAGACCCATCGCTTGGACTCCTGGAGTATCGATCGACCCCTTTGGAGAACGGTTACAGCCCTGCTGAGCTTCTCATGGGACGTAAACTCCGAACGACCTTGCCAATTGCACCAGAGAATCTTAATCCAAAGTTGGTGGACTCTCAGACCCTGAAAAGAAAGGAGGGGAGAAGGAGAAAGGATATGAAATCCAGATATGATCGACGCTGCGGAGCTACGGACATGGAGGAGCTATCCGAGGTGACACGGTTTGGATTACAGATATGCGAACCTGGGGGATTGTAAAGAAGAAAGCATCGACACCAAGGTCGTATATGGTTGATACTCCAGTTGGGACTTTACGTCGAAACAGGTTCCATCTACGAAAAGGATATGCAGTGCAATATCCAGCCGACCCATCGACGCCGACCTTTTCGGGGGAGGAACTGGTTGAAAATGAAAAGACCCCAGTTGTGGATTATCCCTCTAACGACTCAGAAGACGGCCAGATAAGAACCCGGAGTGGACGAATTGTTAAACCTGTGGATCGCCTTCATTATTAATTATATTATGCATTTAAAGTTTGTAATGTATATATATATATTTCAAGTCTTAAAAAGGGGGATGTGCTGAGAACATGTAAGAAAACATCTACGTATGTTTTCACACGTGAGGCAGCGGAGCGTGAC
This sequence comes from Cordylochernes scorpioides, assembly GCA_030710605.1. NCBI lineage: Eukaryota > Metazoa > Arthropoda > Arachnida > Pseudoscorpiones > Chernetidae > Cordylochernes > Cordylochernes scorpioides. The sequence goes on from CP092868.1 coordinate 15,898,474, forward strand.
CTTGCCAGCACGGGTGAGTCAGTTGTTGTTTTGCTCTCTATGGATGGACATTAAAACAGAATTCGAGGGAGTTCTATTAGGACTTTTGAAATCAAAATAAAAATAATATAAAAATAGTTGAATGAAATCAAAATTGAATGTGTTTGGTTGAAAAAGAAAAATATTTTGTTGCATGGTGACAAAGACAACTGCTTAGTTATTTTTTTGCTCGACTTTTGAGAAAAGAAATCGAGGAAATTTCATAAGGCGCTTTGAAATCAAAACAAAATAAAATAAGAATAGTTGAATGAAATCAAAATTGAATGTGTTTGGTTGAAAAAGAAAAATTGTTTTGTTACATGGTGATAAGGGAAAATGCCTAGTTACTTTTTTGCTCGACTTTTGGAAAAGAATTCGAGGAAATTTCATAAGGTCTTTGAAATCAAAATAAAATAAAATAAAAGGTTTTTGAGCGAAATCAAAGTTGAGTACTTGGTTGAATGGTGAAAAAAAAAGGAAAAATGCCTAACCATATTCTAGCTCGAAATTGGGAATGGAGACCGAGGGAATTTTATTAGGGCTTTTGAGAAATCAAAAATAAAAATAAAAGTTGAATGAAATCAAAGTGAAGGCTTGGTTGCACAAAAAAAAGAAAAAGCCTTGTTGTATGGAAAAAGAGAAAATGCTTTGTTGCGTTGGTGAAAAAAAAAGTGCTTTGTAGCATGGGTGAAAAAGAAAAGAATTGCCTAATTACTATCCTACTTGAGATTGGGAATGAAATCGAGGGGGTTTCATTAGGTCTTTTGAGAAATCAAAATAAAAATAAAAATAAAATTTTATAAGGTATTTTGAAATCAAATAAAAATAAAAATGGTTGAGCGAAATCAAAGTTGAGTGCTTGGGAAAAAAAAAAGAAAAATGAAAAATAAAAAGGTTCCAACAACAAAGGGTGATTTAATGTTTTTAGTTTAATCGAAAACCAATGAGTTTTCGTTGATAATTGAGTTGTGGCAATATAAGCTAAGTGGTAAATAGAATGATAATTGATAAATAAAAATGATAATATTGTCACGGTAGTGATAACGAGTATAACAAAAGTTTAAGTAAAAATAATTTATTTATAAAATGCCAAACTATTTCTAAAAATTATTTACAAGTAATAATATACAAGAATGGTAAGGGGTGATGACTATGCAAATATTAATGATGATATACCACAGAATATTTAAAATAATTATTCAGTGACATTGCCCCCTTCCTAGATGAACAGCGTCCCGCTGTAATTATCACTTGAACAGATCAGCTTGGTCCTCAGGGTCATGGTAGGGTTTCATTCTCAGTACATGGACCAGGTCTCTTGTTTTGCGTCTCCTGGTTGGTTGGTCCACAGGTTCAACTTCGAAGGTCACGTCAGAGAGTTTCCGAGTAACCCTGTATGGCCCGAAGTACCTTTTCATCAGTTTTTCTGAGAGTCCCACCTTTCTTATCGGGATGAAAATCCATACCAGGTCACCGACGTTGTAATCCATTGCCTCGTGCTTTGAGTCATATCTGGCTTTGTCCTTTTCTTGGGCTTTCAAGGTTTCTAATCTTGCTAGCTGCCTAGTTTCTTCGACTCGCGAGGCAATCTTCTGACTGTAATCCTCTTGAAGATCTTCATGCGGATTTGGGAAAAGAGTGTCTACAGTTGTTTCGGCTTCGCGTCCATGAATCAGTTTAAAAGGGGTAAAACCTGTCGTATCTTGTTTTGCCGTGTTGTAGGCGAACGTGACGTAGGGCAGGATTACGTCCCAGTCCTTCTGTTCAACACTTACATACATAGCGATCATGTTGGCTAAGGTTTTGTTTAACCTTTCCGTCAGTCTATTCGTCTGGGGATGATACGCTGTCGTGAACCGATGTATCGACGAGCATTGATTGGTGAGTTCCGCAATCAACTTGGATTGAAATACTCGTCCTCGGTCCGTGATGATTTCTCTGGGGGCTCCGTGCTTGAGAACAACATCTTCCATTAAGAACTTGGCTGCTTCTTTTGCTTCCCCTGTGGGTAAGGCTTTAGTAACGGCAAATCGAGTAAGATAGTCGGTACAGACTATGATCCATTTATTACCATTATCAGACTTGGGAAATCTTCCAAGGAGGTCCATTCCAACTCTCTGAAAAGGGGAGGTTGCAGGAGGTATGGCCTTAAGTAGTCCGGGTGGCTTTTGAGTTGATTGTTTCTTTCTTTGGCACTCTTTACAATGAGCGACATACTTCCGTATGTCCCGGAGAAGTCCTGGCCAGAAATATTTATTTTTAACTCTCTCATATGTCTTCGAAAATCCAAGATGACCTGCTGTGGGAGCGTCGTGTAAACTTTTCAGTAGTTCTAAGCGTAAGTGCTTGGGGATAACTAAAAGGTGTTGGTTTCCCAGGGGGTCGAAATTCTTTTTGTATAAGGTTCCTTTTAACATTTCATATCCTTTCGATTCGGCACCAAATCTTTCTGTTTCCTCTATCAATTTACAAATTTTAGGGTCTTTTCTTTGTTCAGCCTCGAAGCACGTCAGAGCAGTTATTGAGGGTATATCATCATCCTCATCATTGTATGCTTCTTCCGATTCAAGTTGGAGAGGATTTCGAGAAAGACAGTCGGCATCTTGGTGTTTGCGTCCACTTTTATAAACAACCGTTACATTGTATTCTTGGAGTTTTAAAGCCCATCTTGCTAGTCTTCCTGTCGGGTCCTTCAGATTAGATAACCAGCAAAGAGCGTGGTGGTCAGTGACGATGACAAACTCACGACCAAAAAGGTACGGTCGAAATTTGTTGATGGCCCATATTGCGGCCAAGCATTCTCTTTCCGTTGTTGAGTAATTCTTCTCCGCCTTAGATAAAGTTCTTGAAGCATAACCAACTGGCCGCTCTTTCCCATCGTTGATCTGTACGAGGACAGCTCCAATTCCATAACCGCTGGCGTCAGTATGAAGCTCGGTTGGCAGTTGTTCTTCGAAATAGGCAAGAACAGGTTCAGACATCAATGCTTTTTTCAAGGAATCAAAAGCATCCTGTTGGTCAGAGTTCCACATGAATTTATTATCTTTTTTGAGGACTTCGTGTAAAGGAGCAGCTTTCTCAGCAAAATTTTCGATAAATCTACGATAATAGGAACATAGGCCAATGAAGCTTCTCACATCTGTTATAGATTTTGGGGTCGGAAACTTGGCGATAGCTTCAATCTTTTCTGGATCGGGATAAATACCTTTACTATCGACGAGGTGTCCAAACACTCTGATTCGTTTGGTTCCGAAAAGGCACTTTTTTGGGTTGAGGCGTAGCTCGGCCTTGTCGAGACATTGTAGTATGATTTCAAGCCGGTGTAAATGTTCGTTGAACGATTTGGAATACACCACGATGTCGTCTAAATAACAGAGGGCCATCGTCCATTTCAGGCCTTTCAATATCTTGTCCATCATGCGCTCGAATGTTGCAGGGGCATTGCACAGGCCAAAGGGCATGACTAGGAATTCGTAGAGTCCATCAGGGGTGATAAAGGCAGTTTTTTCTCTATCTGCTTCGTCGACTTCTATTTGCCAATATCCTGAACGAAGGTCCATTGATGAATAAAATTTGGCTCCTTTCAGGGAGTCAAGTGTATCATCGATTCGGGGTAGTGGGTAAACGTCTTTTTTAGTAACTTTGTTTAGTCGTCTGTAATCCACACAGAAACGCCAGTTACCATCCTTCTTCTTCACTAAAATAACCGGCGATGACCATGGACTTTCTGAGTGACGTATAATCCCGGCGTCTAGCATTTTGTCCACTTCCGTTTGGATTGCTTGGCGTTCTGTAGGGGAGACTCGATATGGTCTATGCTTAATAGGCTGATGGTTTCCAGTTTCAATTTTATGTTTGGTTACTGAAGTTTGCTTTACAGGTTCATTATTTTTATCAAATATTTTATCATATCGTTTTAAAATTGATAAGATTTGAAACTGCTGCTCTTCTGATAAATCATCACTAATTAAATTTTGTAAAAATTTAAAGTCACTTTTATCAGCATGACTGGCATGATTCGCATTTTTCACCTCCTTATTAGATTCAGAACATTCTGAAATAGCCGTCAAGTTATTTTCTTCAACCCTTTGAATTTTTCCTAGGCACATTCCCTTAGGGACTATTTGAGTTGTGGTGCTAGAATTTACGATCCAAAGTTTTCCTTTATTATGGGAAAGCCTGAATAATGCACAGGGAAGTGTTAACCCTTTTCCTATTAATACCTTTTTCGAAGGTTCAAAAAGCACCTGATTTTGCCCATTAAGCTCTTCACTCATAACATTTATTATTTTGGTAGATTCGGCTGGGATTACGACGCTTCTGCTAGCCACAACCTTTCCCATGGAAGCTGGTGAATTTAGTACATCTTTGGCCTCTTCCAATCTGATTTCGGCGCGTCCACAATCAATCACGGCATTTGATGCCTCTAGGAAATCCCATCCGAGGATAATACTTGGGTTACTATTAGGGAGGACGATAAACTCAAGCGGCTGTTCCAATCCATTGATGCTCAAGCTGATTGTGCATCGACCGATCGATGTAACATTCTTGCCATCAGCAACTTTCAGAGTCATTCCGCTATCTTTGAACATGGTCTTTTTTAATTGTCGTCTTAATCCATCAGAGATAACTGAAAAAGAGGAACCTGAATCGACCAGAGCAGAAAATGCAATGTCATCAATGATGATTTCGACATAATTTTGTTGTAATTTAGCGGCTGTCGACGATGGAGGGTTTTTCACACCCGCGGCTTCACCCTCGAAAGAAGACGCGACGCTTAGTTTTTTTCTAGATTGTAGCGGCGTGGGGATTGGCTTGTATGGCGGCCTGGGGAAATGGACTGGCGTCTTGGGGATCTTCCTCTGTTTGGATACGGCGATTGTCTGCGGTAGGTTTGGCTTCTTATGGCTTGGTGGTTACCCATTTGAGGTTCTTGGGTGCTTGGTGCATGTCCTTCGGGTCTCTGCGTCCATTGTCGGCGTTCTCTACAATATCGCTTAACATGGCCTGGGCGGCCGCAATTAAAACATATTGGGATGTTGTCATGCGTCCTCCATTCATCCGTTCTTCGTTGTGGTGGCGTCTGGTTATATATGGGCGTTTGGGTAGGGTACTGACGTCGTGGAACCTGGTTGAATGTACGTGTTTGGTTGGGGTACGACTGTCGTGGCGGAGGCCTTTGAATAGGCTTCGAAATTGCAGCTACGTTTTTTTCAATCTCTTCTCGGATAATTTCTTTCAGAGAAGATGGTTCAGGGGTAGTTGACTCCGGATTTAGTGCGCGATGAACTTCTTCACGCACGATGCGTCGGATTAAGTCTTCCATTGATTCAGAGTCTGCTGAATCGATGGCGGCAACATTCGGTAGTCTGTCAAATACTACACGTTTTTTTACACGTTTTTTATTTGAAGCCTCGATTTTTCGGCACCATTTGATGAACTCATCGATACTTGCAATGTCTAAAATGATGATTGACTGATATATCTCCTCCGATATTCCTTTCGTCAAGTGTGCAACTATTTCATTTTCCATCATAGCCGGATTCACTTCTCTGCACAGATGGAGAACATCTTGAATGTAAGAATCACTGGTCTCCTCCTTCCCCTGAGCTCGAGTTTTGAGGTTCTCTGCGAGTTGATCTTTTTGGGTGACATGATGTCCGAAATTCTGAGAAAACATTTTCACAAAAATATCCCATGAATTAATTTTCTCTTCAACATTTTCATACCATCTGTGCGCTGTTCCTTGGAGGAAAAAATAAACATTTGCGAGGCACATTGAATCATCCCAGCAGTTGTAGCGAGCGACGCGATGGAATTCTTTCAACCATTTTTCTGGATTCTGGTTGCGTTCTCCAGTAAAAATAGAAGGGTTTCTAAAAGGTTGAAAATGGTACTCACCCATTTTTGTCTGTGTCTCTTGCTTGATCATAGCGATGTTTTCTTGAGGTTCTAGTCCTTGTAGTCTTCGGCTTCTTCTAACGGCTTGGGCGGCGAGGGAATATTCCAGCTTCTCCACCAGTTGTCACGGTAGTGATAACGAGTATAACAAAAGTTTAAGTAAAAATAATTTATTTATAAAATGCCAAACTATTTCTAAAAATTATTTACAAGTAATAATATACAAGAATGGTAAGGGGTGATGACTATGCAAATATTAATGATGATATACCACAGAATATTTAAAATAATTATTCAGTCACAATATAAACTAATTGGAAAAAAAATGATAATTAATGATTAAAAGTGATAATAAGTTGGATAAATTGATAAATTGATTAAGTATTTACATTTTTAATTGAGAGAAAATAATGAAAGTGATTAATATGAAAAATAAGGTGTATTGGCTTGAACCCTTTGGTATCTACATGGTGATCTAAATGTATTGATTGTTCCATTTTGCCCTATAAATGTTTTAATTGCTCAATTATGCCCTATAAATTTTTTGTCTCATCTGTGCGACACTTAGGTGAAAACGTGATTCTAGCCCTCAAGTGCGTTTATGTTATGTGTACAGGAGACATGGAAATCTATATAACCTTTATGTGTAATTTTTTGTCTTTGTGTGTGTTGTGAAAAAATGTTAGAAGTCTGTTGTGTAAGAAATGTGTGGGCTAGTTCTATGTGTTGTCTTGTGGATGTGGAATTGGGTGGTAAAAATCGATATGTAGACTCGAACTGGAATCAAAAATTGGTGGCATAGAGGAATCTGTGGCTGGGGAGAGCGGTGATCTAATTTGGATGAGCGGGGCCTTGTAATGAGACGCCGGAAGTGGGACGTGTCGGGGACGCGAGGTCCGATCCTAAAATTACCCTCCCACACTATTTGCATGTAATTGGATCAGGAAGTGGGGGAACTACGTTTCCTGTCCGCCTAATTGCTATTTGCATCTTGTTTTTGGAGTGTGACTTCTCCGATATTGGTTGGTCATTCTTCAATTACTTCTATCTCTTCGGAGTCTTTTTAGATTTTCTGCAAAGATGTTTCCTAATGTTTGTCCAAAATTAAAAACTGCCTCTTGTAGTTCGAAGATTTTACGAGCGGGCATGGTATAGATAAACAGGTGATTAATGATTAAAATTGGGATACAGTTGTATGGTAGAACTAACAAACAGAGGATAAAAATCAGATGAAAGATAGGATATTGCCCCATGTTCGTCCATATTTTTGTAACTGGGGACTCTGAAATATTTGCTTGAACCTTATTAATTGTAGAATTTGAATGATTGGTAGGTTCGCAGTTCTCCTGTTTGATATCTTTAGGGAGTGGTGTGATATGATTGAGCTGGTTGTCAGGTTTGCAGTTTTTAACATCGGGGAAGAGTGATGCAAATCGTCTTGTTGTAAAAATGGCAGGGTCTAAGTGCCTGAAAGGTTCGCTGCTGGTGGGTTTGAACCTTAATGACTCTGTTTGGAATAATTCGGGTGTTAAATGTTTGAAAGGGAACGTGTAATTGGGGTTGTGCTTTATATGATATGTGCTAACGGCGGGTGGTAATATATAATGGATTTTTTCTGTATACAGTTTAAGTTTGTTGACGTGGATTGTGTCAGTGTCTCTTTGAAGTGGTTGATTTGGTCGATCTATGCGGACCACATTTGGTGAAATAATTTCTAATATTGTGTGAGGTCCTGTGAAATATGGCGCAAGTTTCCCTGTATTTGGGTGGTGATATAATTTTACTAACACTAGATCACCTACTTCGAAATGTGGTTGCTTGTGTCGTTGGTCATAAGTGTTTTTGTCTTGTAAATGTTTGTTTTGTGTGCGTGTGTGTGCAATTTTTCTGGCTTTGTCGATATCTGGGTACGGTGTGTTATGATTAGAGATTTCTGGGGGTAGGATACCAAACATTAAGTATATGGGTGGAAAACCTGTGGTAGAGTGGGGTGTCTTGTTATATATAAGTGTAACCTTCTTGACCAACTTGGTCCATGCGACCTTAGGATTTTCTAGGTGTAATAACCTAAGTTTTCCCGTGAGGGTGGCGTTCAGGCGTTCACATAGGCCGTTGGCCTGTGGATTGTTGCTGGTTGTGAGCAATGGGTGAATATTTCTATTAAGTAGGAAGCTACGAAATTTGGGTGAAGTGAAGGCAGGGGCTCTATCCGTAAGAAGGCGTTTTGGAGAACCATCCTGGGATACTCGCTTAAGTATCTGTTGGTAGGTGGTGGTACTGGTGGATTTAGATGGAAAAGCCCATGCGTAGCGTGAAAAATGATCGACTACCACATGGAGATATATCTTGGTGTTGCCATATTTGGCAAATCCTGCTATGGTGTCCAGAGATAAAAGGTCGAAGGGTTCTTTAGATTCCGGAGGTTGACTTAATTCTCCGTAAGTGGGTCCTACTGGACGTTTTGTTAATTGGCAGGTGGGACAAGTTTTAACTTTTTGTTTAATATCTTTTGACATACCTTGCCAGTAATATTGTGTGGAGATGATTCGTGACATTTGTGAAATACCGGGGTGATTGTATTGTGTGTGTACTGTTTGTAAGAGTTGTTGTATGAGTGGTTTTGGAAGTATAATCTTGGTTACACCTTTTCGGGAAACTGTATGTAATCCATTACGATCAATGGTCAAAGTAGATTCTTTCGATGGAGGAGGTTGGTGTGTCTTGATAAGGGTGGCGTCCAAGAATCCACAAAACGGGTTACGGGACAAGAGATCTGCTTCATATTGTAGTTTTCCCTTTATGTAGCGGACCTCATATTCGTAACTCGATAGTCGTAAACTCCATCGAAACAGTCTGCCGGACGGGTTTTTGATGGTTTTCAGCCACTGCAATGCGTGATGGTCAGAAAATATAGTAAATTTTCTGCCCATAAGATAGATGCGAAACTTCTCCACACTCTCAACGATTGCTAAGCATTCAAGTTCAGAGATGGAGTAGTTTTTCTCGTGTGGGCGCAATGTTCGGCTGAAATATTGAACTGGATATATGTTCCCGTCAGGGTGAACTTGTTTGAGAATGCCTGCTATACCGAGGGTGGATGCATCGCAATACACTTGGCATGGCAGACCTTCTTTGTAAAGGTGTAAAATGGGGTGTTGTGTGAGGTTTCCTTTCAGGTCAATGAACGCCTCTTGACAAGCTTCATTCCAGTTCCACACGACATCCTTTTTGAGGAGATTGTTGAGTGGTGCTCGCAAGCGAGCGTATTCCGGAATGAATTTGTTATAGACGTTCACAGCGCCTAAGAAGGATTGTAGTGTTTTTCGGTTGTGTGGTTGTTTAATGGCGTGGATGATGTCGGTATTGCGTGTAAGTGGTGTAATTGTACCAGCTGTGATGGTGTAACCTAGAAAATTTATGGATTGCTTAAAAAATTCGCATTTCGCGAAGTTAAGTTGTAACTTCTCCGCTTCGCAAAAGGCGAAAAATTGTCGCAGGTGGTTTTGATGTTCCTCCAATGTGTTGGAGTAAATGATGAAATCATCAAAGTAATGTGCCACACAGTCAAGTCCGTGTCTCTGTAGGACCTGACTTATGGCTCGTTCGTAAATCTGAGGACTGGTTTTTAACCCGAAAGGTAATCGAGTGGGTTGGTATAATCCTTCAAAGGTGGCAAATGCTAACAGTGGTCGAGAATCGGGGTGTATTGGGACTTGCCAATACGCAGAGGATATGTCGGCCGTGGAGAAATATTTGGCCTGTGCGAGGCGGTCTAGGATATCCTCGATTCTCGGGAGGGGATGGACATCAGAGCTGATTAGCTCATTCACCTTCCTATAATCGATACAAAACCGTTTGGTCTTGTCGCGCTTAGTGACGAGGGTGACAGGGCTCGAGAAAGGTGAAAAAGATTGCTCTATGATGCCGTTCTCCAGCATTTGTTGTATTTGGTTACGGATTTCTTGTTGGTCACATATCGGAACAAGATATGGACGTATGGTGATTATTTTTTTGGAATTCGTGGGTATTTTTACTGGTGGAATCTGTAAGCATGGTACGTTGAATTTGTCCTGTGAAAAAATGTGAGTGTACCTTTGTAGAAGTGTTGTGAACTGTGGTGTATAGTGAGTGTTAGGTGTTGTGTTATAGTATGCATGGGGTAAAGTGTTTGGTTGTGTATTAGTGTGAGTGTCGAGTTCGTTGTGTGGGTTGGTCATGTGAGAGTTGTGCAACGGTGTGTGATCACCTATGTTTTTGGTATGCGAGTTATCCCGCTGGGTGGGTGCGTTTTGGACAGGTTCATAAGTTGAAGTTGTTGTGGTTTGATTATTTGAGGGCATGTAAAAAGGGCAATTGGCTTTAGTGAAAAAGGGGCATGTAGATAAGTGGGTTTTTCTCAATGAATGCACGCAATGGTTGTCATAGGCGGAAAGTTGGGATGCGGGGAAAATTTTTTGTGACATCGCCTGACACTGCCAGTACGTGCATACATTGGACACATGATTAAAATGGTAGGAAAGGGTAGACAATGGGGCGCCCAGCTGGAGTATAGTGCATTTATTAAAATCTATGGTTAATCTGAATTTATGGAGGCTATTGATACTAAGAATTCCGAATGGCAATGGTGCATTCACTACATGGAAATACTCCTTTCGTGATATTTGTCCTATTGTCAGTGGGATAGATAGTTTACCCATGGTTTTTGCAAATCCGTTTAGGGTTTGGAGGTGTAGTGAATGTCCCTCAAGGGTTAAATTAGGCAGGTGGGTTTTTAGCATATGATAAATATTATATGGCACTATACTCAGGCTGGCGCCCGTATCAATTAAAAAGGGGCATGATACATTAGGGGCTAGAGAAAGTTTGACAGTCAGTTGGTTTAGGAATCCTACCTCAGTCTCGAAAGGGCTGCTCGGCTGGGGTGTCCCTGGCTTGACTTGGTTGTTGTGGAATCGTGGTTGGTTGTTTTGGGACTGTTTGCACCGTCCGCACTTTTTCGTGGGTCGTCGGGACTGGTCGACGTCGGCATTCGCTGTGCCAGTGTCTCGCGCCGCAGAACTTGCAATTGGATGGTGGAAGAGGTGCATTCCATGCACCTGGGCGTCGGGGTGTGCTGTGGTACGGACCCGACATTGTGGGTGGTTGATCTTCTCTGGGTCGCGTTGTCGGTGCACTGGGCCCGTGGATCCGCTGTACCAGTCGGAACCATTCTCCTAGGTTCTCGGGAGGTACTACGCGGACTAGGCGCTGGTCGTTGAATGGCAGTCCTTCTGTCAGCGTCTCGAGGATCACCTCTTGTGGAAGTCCTAGTTGCAATCCCATGGCGGTTTTCTCCCGGTAGTAGGTCTCTAAGTTGGCTTGTCCAGTGAGCTTCATGGCGAAATATTTCGCAAAGGATGCTTCGCTTGATTCAGGGTAGAGATCTAGGAGGATTTGTCTCACCTGGAAATAACTCCGGTCGGCCAGTCGAAGTTTCCTGAAGAGCTCCAGGGGTTGTCGCACCAGGTAGTTTGGCAGGCGCAGTAATTTTTCTTGTTCTCCCACGGATGCGTCTTCCATTTTTCGGTCGAACGTCTGGAAAAACTGTGTCGCGCTGTATGCGCCGTCGAAAGGCGGGATCGCCGACTCCGCTCCATCAGAAATTTTTACCCGGGTCAGGAGCGTTGACAGCTGGTTGACGGCGTCCGCTAGGGGCGCAGTTGTCTCTCGGCCGGTCACCTCCTGTCTTTCTCCTGTCGGTTCGCTCTCTCTTACTTCTTGCCTTCTTTCCATTGTTTCCGTCGGACCGTCTGACTTTACGCCTATGGGATCCTGATTTAATTCCATCTCTATATCCTGTCGACTTATATGTAATATGTGATCCAAAGTTATTATATCACTGCAATATTTGTTGTATTACACTGTTGTAGAATCCTGTCGACTTAACCGTTCTGTGGCAATATCGTTGCGGAATTTCTTGTTGTTGGATGCGAATGGTGAGATTTGATTGAAGCGCAGTCGTTTGAGTGGAAGTTTCAGCATACAGTTAGGAATAATCAGGACACGTGATTGGGTTTGAAAATAAAAGGCAACTGGGTTGGAGGGGAGAAAGCTTGAGAAGAGCTGAGCGATTTGACTTATTAATTAGTTGATCACATGGCGATGATTGGATTTAGATGAAATGAGCGGCGAGAGAGAGATCTCTAGAGTAGATGTTACCTTGTTGGAAGCGAAGGAGCAACTGTCCGAACTCGGCGAGAGCCAGTGAACAACTGTCCGAACTCGGCGAGAGCCAGTGAACAACTGTAGGTGTTGTTCCTATGAGAGCGAAAACTTAACTGACCAGTCTTGCTTTTCGATTTAACACCAAGACTCAGTTTCTCTCTGATTGGTCGAGAGATGTCACATGATCTTTTCCTATTGGTTGACCTACTTAAGGTGCTGTCTTCTGATTGGACCGCGGTTCTCTTTGGTGAAAGATATGGCCTGCCTGATAGGAAGTGTCGGTTGCTATTTCGATTTTATTTACTTCCGCGTTATCAAAATACGTCCGGTCTTGGGTCGGAAGTATGGGGTGTCTCTATACTAATATAACTTCTGTGGATACCAGATACGTCCTGCTTTGTCAGGAAGTATTGAGTGCTTCGCGACTAATATAACTTCTGCGGTCACTAGAGACGTCCGGTCTCTGCCCCTGCAATATTGACACGGGGTGCCCAGAATAGTCGTGCCAGCTTTAGGCCTATTTCCTATGTCTTTTGTTACTTTCTTTCCTCCAGTTACCTTATTCTTTTATTAAATCTTTGAAAATCATACATTTGTACATGCATAGTGGGTCGGGGAGCATACAATTATATACAAATTATGACATATATATTTTTTTTCATTCTTTAATTTAGTGGTTGCAAAAAAAATTGTCTTTTTACAATCTAAATACAACGTCAATAAAAAAACAGCACTAAAAATATTTATAAACTCATATTTTTACCGATAGATGACGCTAAATATCATTTAAAAATAAATCACATTAAATTGACAAAAGAGAGGAACCATTCCAAGAAATCTCTTCAAATATATTTTAGATTTTCTCCGATGTGTACCCGCGGCTATATACAAATTCAATGTTTGTGCTGTTGAAATTTGTATTCAAGGGATGTTTATATATAATACATATATATAACGTATATGTATATATATATATAACATATATGTATATAACGTATATGTATATATATAGATATATGTATATATAGATATATTACAATGCCCTAGATTTTACCTTAAAGCCAAATACATGTCGTTACACCAGCTCTCAACAAACCAACTAAAACTCCATTTTCAAGTTTCATTTTTAGCTTGAGGCCAGCCTGCTCAATATTCTGTACACGCATGCGTTCTGACCGCAGGTTGTACTGCTGATTCAATATTTTGTCTTTTAATGGAGCGTTTCACTCCATTCTTTTTTTAAACCTTAGAGCTTTCAGAATCGCACATGTGATGGGCGCATTTTTCTCAGTATATAATTAAATCAAAATACCATATTCTTGTTATTTATATTCAATTTTAAAAATAGATAACAATAAATTATACAGTTAAACCTGTCTATAGCACCCCCTCTAAATAGCGCCCGATTTTAAATACGTAGTACGATGCGATTTACATTAAAAGTGACCTGTCTATAGCACCCCCTCTCTATAGCACCCTATTTTGGTGAGTCCCAAGAAGAGGGCGCTATAGACAGGTTTAACTGTACTTTTATTTGTATTCGAGTTAAAATTTATTTCTGTTAAATTATTAAATAGTCGGTGACCAGCGATATAAACTTTCGGTTTCCGACAACCATGAACCGGGATCGAATCCCGCATTTTGCACTTTTTTTTATATATATGTGAAGAACCTGTTCATATTGTTCATTGTAAATAAGATAGGTTTCATTGTAAATAAGAAAGGTTTCATTGTAAATAAGATAGGTTTCATTGTAAATAAAAAAGGTTTCATTGTAAATAAGAAAGGTTTCACTGTAAATAAGATAGGTTTCATTGTAAATAAGATAGGTTTCATTGTAAATAAGAAAGGTTTCATTGTAAATAAGATAGGTTTCATTGTAAATAAGATAGGTTTCATTGTAAATAAGATAGGTTTCATTGTAAATAAGATAGGGGTTTCATTGTAAATAAGATAGGTTTCATTGTAAATAACATAAGATAAGTTGTGCTCTTTTTGATAGGTACCTGATAGAGTTATATCGGAACATTATATTATTAATCAAAAGAGACCTATTCTGATTCAAAATGAAACATTTTTTAAAAATCCAATATTTCGTATGCCTCTACTCCTATCTACCTCAAGTCTCTCTAAAAAAAAAAAACACTTTTAAAATAAAGAGAGACCCTGCTGAAGAGAAGCGTACAGCCTTGTGAAAAATATCAGAATTTAAAAATAATAATAATAAAATGTTTTATTTTGATCCAAAATATGCCTTTTGATTAATATATATATTCAATACTACAATATACGAGTAATGCGGCTTGTAATTGTAGAATGACATTTGAAAATTATTCCGCATGTGTTTCTTTTGAACTTCCCATTCCTGGACACTTTTATTTTTCCGTTTATCATTACTCTTCACAATTCATCCTTTCATCCATAAGGTTAGAAATAATCGTTATTTCTCCTTAAAATAAATTTCGTTTTTTCGTTCAAAAGAAACACATGCGGGATAATTTTCAAATGTCGTTTTATATATTTTCAATTTTGACTATATATTTTTACAATTCACATTTAAAAGTATTCTCCGTTCCATATTTAATGTATTCGAGATTTTTTGGGAAAATAAATCTAAAAAAATTGAAGACCGTAAAAAGCCAAGCCACTTGGAAAAATCTCAATTTATCAATCAAGATTTAGGCTTAACAAAATTGGCGCAATTTTCGAGGCTTAACTGGATGTACCAACGTGGCGTCTGCAATCGTCATTTGGAAGGAGATTATGAAAGTGTTTTTTACATTTTTGCGGGATTTTTTTAAGGCGGTTCCATAAAAAAAAATCTTCTAATCTCTGGTGGTGGGGGATAATCAGCCGTTGGTAAAAAAAATCTACGAGAAGAATTTTTACGGATGAAAAGTTCTTTATACAAACTTTAGTAAATTTTCTTGTTTAAATATTTGTAGATAATTTCTCTTTCTTCTTAGTTTAAAGATTTTTTATATTCATTTTTTTTGCGTATTTAATGTTTGCGTATTTTAAACGAAAAATTTTGATTAGTTTTTGTGTTTACCAATAATAATAATTACATCTCAGTATATAAAAAGAGGTATTAATATATTGTATTTTTAATATGTAATTAGTTTTGATATCTTAATTTTCATTTTTTTTATTTATACAAAATATTTATTAATATAGTTCTACTCTGAAACATGAGTTGATCCTCATGTCAATTGCTTCCATTTTAAATTCCTTAGAATAAAAATAACTATCTTTTAATATGTTATTATAGAGAGGGGGGAGAATTTAACTACATGTTTATAATCGCGCCATCTGTATTCTAAATTATTAACTATTTTTACGCGCATTGCTTTTTTCTTCTTCAATAAAATAAACTACCCACTATCCTTACTGCGACCATAAAATATTGGGTAGTCCTGACTCATCAGTGGTGAACCCTCCCAGCGGTTTCACCAGTTTAATCTACCATGCCTCTCTAATACTATATTGGACTATTAGAGTAATCTGTGGAGGATTAAATTGACGAAACTTATGTAAGGGTTCTCCACTGATGAGCCAGACCCTCCCAATATTTATTTATCGCATTGAGGAGAGTAGGAAATTATTTATTAAAAAGAAGCATTGAAAGTAAACGGTAAGATTCTGAATGACCATGGTAACCCCAGTTTATTCCCTTATTTATCACAAGAGCAACAAATCTATAATTAATATTTAAAGAGACAAGGGTCGCCTCTCCCGTCAAAATAAACGTCTTAAACCAGACGCCATCTATTGACCGTCGCCGCAACTAGCGGCCTCGGGTCGGTGACAAAGCCACAACACCAGCTTTGGCAAACTGAAAAGCGTCCACCTTGCGGCGACGGTCAATAGATGGCGTCTGGTTTAAGACGTCTATTTTGACGGTAGAGGCGACCCATGTCTCTTTAGATCAATTTCCTCCCGGAAAAATTTCCATCTATAATTAATATTATAAAGTAAATAAAACTTCCAGGGTAAAGTTTCTTGTTAAAAATTTTATTTTCAAGCTTTCGGACTTGTCAGTCCTTCAACAGGAGTATCACTAAATATGGATAATCAAGTTTATTATCCTTGATATTTCAGTAGCTGTTGTCATCAACAGACAAGAAACAATTGATTGAGTAGAAATGTAACGTTAACAAAATAATGTTACCTTGTTTACTTATTTGGATCTAGCCTCTATAGATTCCCGAGAACAGTTTTTTTTTTTTTTACATTTAATCACTAAATTGTAGATAATAGTATTAACTTTGTTTAATTTTTGTAACAATTAACTAAGAATATAGATGGAAAATTTGCCGGGAGGAAATTGATCCATAGAAGCAAAGGGCACTTCTCCCGTCAAAATCTGACGCCGGCGTCAGATTTTGACATTTATTTTGACGGGAGAAGCGCCCTTTGCTTCTATGAATTAACTAAAAGTGTCAATAAGATAATTTGTCTATAGATTCACGGCTGTGCCTTGCTGCATTGTTTCTTTAGTCAAATAATCCCTTTGACTATGTGCTGAGTGTAGAGCTAGGTGCTGAAATGTTTCCCTTATTGTTATTCAGAGCAGGGATCCTCTCATCCCCCCCAGGGAGGGTAGAAGTAAGGTCTCCCCCGGGACTGGTGATGGTGGTTGTTTGAGAAGGATAGCAAAGAGAGGAGTGACGACATTCCGACCTACAGAAAAGGAAAACCCACTTTGAAATCATGGTTTCATCAACATAAGCAAATTAATTCTTATATTTATCGTAAATATAGAGACTGCCTGGCAGGCATTCATATTTCTTGAAAATAAAGATACATCGGCCAGTAAATCTTTTAAAAAAGAGATAATAAAAAGGTTTACTGGCCGATGTATCTTATATTTATAGGTGTTTTAAATTAAATAGACATATTGGATAAAAAATAATTTATTTACCAACATTTCAGTTCGTTGTACCGCTTGACGTTATGTGACGCTCTGTTTGTTATTTACATATATACGTTGTTGTACCTTGAAAAAGGTTGGTTTTCAGCCAACTAAAATATTGGTAAATAAATTATGTTTTGATCCAATATATGCCTTTTTAATTAAA
>CP092868.1:15915777-15982646 GCA_030710605.1 Cordylochernes scorpioides
GCGGTGCGAGAGGAAGTTGTCTCAGCAAGAGTGGCCGTGTGGATGATCCTGGAAGATCGTATGGAAGAGGGTACCAGAACAGCTTGCCCGAACTTGACGGGAGACGGCTGTTGGCGAGGAAGATCCTTTGGGTGTCAGACATTGTAGGCAAGTGTATCTAATCCTTAATTACACTATTAGCTACTGGTAATAAAGTTTGAACTATTGTTGACACATATGATTCTTTTAAAAATAAATCAATTTTCTACTCTCCTTACTGTACACGCTTGTTCGGCGGTACATATACTAAAATTGGAACGATACAGACAAGATTAGCATGGCCCCTGCCCAAGGATGACACGCAAAATAGTGAAGCGTTCCATACTCTCCTTACTGCAATGATAAAATAATGGGAGGGCCTCCTAGCTCATCAGTGGTGAACTCTCCCAGCGGTTTCGCCAATTAAATCTAACATACCGCTTGGAGGGTTCACCACTGATTAGCCAGGCCCTCCCATTATTTTATCATTGCAGTAAGGGCAGTAGAAGATTGATTTATTTTTAAAAGAATCTTACGCGTCAAAAATAGTGCAAACTTTATTAACACAGATGGCGCGCTAATGCAATATGGAAATAAGGTGTGTCGCTGTGTCTACATAGAACCCTCCTTTATTTAGAAGCCTTGTATGCAAACATCGACGGCTGAAAGGCGTCGTAACAATATATTTCCATTGTTGCATATATCCAGAGAAAGTTGCATAATCCCCGCGAACCAAAGAAAACAATAGAGCACACGGGCTCTTTACTACAGTTTTCCTTCCAAATATTAATTTTAAAATATTAAACACGGCAAGCAGGATTTTATGGCAACCCATAAAAATCGGAAGAAGAAAATGTTTTTTTAAAAAAATATTTTTTTAAAAGAATTATCCTATAAAATGTGTTGCTAGATTGATTTTGAAAATATTATAGGCCTGATGTAACTAATACGATTGCTTAAGAGAGCATTCGTTTTGATTAGATTCTAAAGAAAAATATGAGGCGCTATGTATGGTGAATAAGCTGACAAGCAAAATATGGGCGCGATCGCTTTTAATAGGGAAGAAAATTGTTATTTCTATATTTATACTAAATTGGTGCTCGGATAGTGGAGATTGGCGTCCTTATTTACTTTCAAATCTAATACAAGTGATTTTTCTAATATTTTGTTTATATTTCTTATTGTGTGTGAACAATAAAATTAATTTTATATCACAGATTTTCCTTTTTATAGTAAATTAAAATAAATATTCAATATATACATCGTTTTTTGATTAAGCAACGCCGTGAAATTAGATGATTTTCGACACATATATTTATTTTTAAAACAAATCAATTTTCTACTTTATTTTAAAAGAAACAGACTCGTCAAAAAGAGTTTCGATTTCTTAAAACAGATAGCGCGTTAATACATCATGGTTATTACGATGCACTAGCGCGCCATCTGTTATGAAAATTTGAAACTATTTTAGACACGCAAGATTCTTTTTGAAATTAAACAATTTCCACTGTCTTTACTGCAATGGAAAAATTAATGGGAGGGCCTGGCTCATCAGTGGTGAACCCTCCCATTAATTTTTCCATTACAGTAAGGGCAGTAGAAATTGTTTAATTTCAAAAAGAATCTTATGCGTCTAAAATAGTTTCGAATTTACATTATGGTTATACTGAACTTAACTAACTTAAAGGCCATCCTGGAATTGAAGATGGCCGTTAGCCCGAAACCTCAGTCTATTGATGCTCATCAATATATCGAACCTGTGTCTATATTGACGGTGTGTAGCCTTTTTTATTGATGTGGAATATTTACATATTATATAGAAGATAGGAAACTAATAAACATAAATCAACATGACTGAAACTTACTTATACACACTGTTTTGATTAGTACGTTCAATTTGCCCTCTCTATCTATCTATAAAACTTCTTGATTTACCTATTCCTATACAACTTCTTTTATTGTGGAATATTTACATATTATATAGAAGATAAGAAACTAATAAAAAATCAACATGACTGTAACTTACCTATGCGTACTGTTTTGATTAGTGCGTTCAATTTGCCCTTTCTATCTATCTATAAAACTTCTTGATTTACCTATTCCTCTACAACTTCTTTATTGGAAAATTGGGGGAAAAATTAAACGATTTCAGAATAAAAAACAAAAAAAGATAACAATTCAACTATTAAAACTAAATTTTGGGAATATTTTGGTGAACATGTTTTTCAAACTTTTATCATGATCTGTTTTTTTTTTTATTATATTCCAAAAGCCCCCTAGAGAAACTATTACAAAAATATAAAATAGGATTGGAAGGAAAGAAATTTAAATTTTAAATATTTTATGCGATGAGAGAAAGAAATGTGGACTACCACACTTTTTACACAGAGCTCTATATTTTTAAATTAAATCTTTCACAAAAAAAGAAGAAGAACAGAATTTCATCACAGAAAAAAAAAGGTAAGTTAAAATTAATTTCCATTTAGAAATCTTTATGACTCAAAAAAATTATGTTGATTTCAGCTTTTTCTTATTTCCATGACTAATCCAATTTTCTAATGTGACAAAGGGAAAATATTCTTTCTTTTAGAAAAGAAAAAAAAATGACGACGCCAATTACATTGTGCCCGATTTATTTTCAATAATACTATTATTCACAGAATAATTGCAAGCAGAAATGGCTCTTTTTAAAAATTGATTTACAGGCAGAAATGACTGCGAATAACAATTTGATGAATATTTTCTCGCGGTCCATTTTTCTATTTATTAATTTAAAAAGATGGAACACACAGCATATACTCTATCCGCATAATTCCCATAGAAACATGGATAATTTCATGTTAAAACAATAAATATAAAATTTTATAAGTTGCCAACATCAGGGATCCAGGAATAAGTTTATTTTAAAACATTTTAATTCACAAATATTTAGCTTTTGTAACGTCCTCGTATTTGTTAGTTGACGTTAATCAGCAAGAAGTATCTGGAAGATTAAAAAGAAAAGTCTTTATTTCCTTTAGGCTAACATCAGACATAAGTTTACATGTGGATGTATATTACAATAAGTCCACAGAGTACCATCAGTGATAATGTGCTCACTGATAATTTACTATACAAAGAATATCATGTAGACATGCCAGCTGCTTTCGGTCATGAAAGCCCTTCTACAGGAGAAAACGTTATATATTAAAGTCTGGAAGGAGGACCCCTATCAAGATGGTGGGGTCTTCCTCACTCATAAATCATTGTAAATATTCTCATTATTTTTCAATCATTTTAAAAGCATAATTGACAATCGTAAAGATAGAGGCTACCTGGCCGGCATTCATATTTATCTGAAAAATAGATGCTTCGGCCAGTTAGAGTTTAAAAAACTCCAACTGGCCGAAGTGTCTATTTTTCATAATTGACAAGATGTCAATAAAAGTGTTTAAATGTCAAAATCACCAATATAGGACCGAAGGCTAGAGATTTGTCAATTCAAATTTTATTTAAAAGAAACCTATCCCTCGAATCCTGATATTTTCATCTTAACATTCATACAAAGGATTATTGTATTGAACTCTTATCTCAAGATATAGAATTTATATCTGAAAAAAACGCTTGAATCAACTTTTACAAAATTTTGGAGGAATTTCCTCAAATTTGTCATTTTGCTTTGTATAACAGAAACCTGCTTAGGGTTAATTACATAAGGTATCATTATACTCACGAACACAAGTTTCGACTTCCTGAATTACTGTTTGTTGAAGAGAAATCGAATTAATTTTGAGAGGTAATTGATTAGTTTCCTAATAATGCTTTTCTCTTTTCAACAATTCGTTGCTCCAAACGTATTTACATTGTTTCAGGGCTCAAAAATCATCCATCCAGGTTAGCAGCCCGGTAAATAAAAATATTTCCAGTATTTACATTTTTGTAAAATAAGCGAAACTTACTTAGGAAAAAATAGTACAAATGTGACATTGTACTGGGATAAGGTGCATAAATTAAGAAAAAGGCATCTCCTTATTGTGCAACTGAAAGTTGCTGATGGCTTGCGCCATCTATCGATCAGCAACTTTCAGTTGCACGATAAGGAGATGCCTTTTTCTTAATTTACTTAGGAAAGTCAAAAAAAGTAATCTGTAATGAGATTGTATTCTATATTCTATAGAGAGAGGGGGAAGAACATATATAATTGATGTTATTACAAATATTTAAGTGAAATTTAATGTTAACACGTTGTAGGGAACAAAGAATAATGGTGATGAAAACTACATGGCGATCCTATATCAGTATTCTAAATTCGTTGAATACAATTGATAGAAAGACATCCTGTATTAAGTAATAAAAAGAAGAAACTTTTTAATCGGAGAACCTTGAAGATTTTACATCTGAAATGGAATAGGTACTTGAAGGTTAAGTTGTGTGGATAATTACGTAGGAAAATGCCAATATACATATCGTTTTTTTAGCTCTTTTTATTGATTCGGCTTCGATTTTTTTATTCACAAAACTCAACATAAATATGAAATACTGTTAATATAACACGAAATTAAAACATTGTACTATATTTTTTATACTTTTCTATTATTAACCAATTGAATAGGTCATTAATTTGTCTTTGAAGTTAGAAATTGCTTCCAAAAGCGAATGAACTTAATTCTAAGTCAACATCATATGAATGTAAAAAAGGTAAATAGAAACTACTGCATTATTCTTTTCACGAAAAATCATAAGAAATTGAACAACTGGACCAAGGAAACGTTTTGTTCACTATAGATTATAGTATTTATAATATGATTCACTTGAAATAAATAAACTCTAAATAAACAAATTTGCATGTAAATGTGAATGTAATGTAAATATGTAAAAATAAATAAATAAATATATATATATATATATATATATGAAAAAATAGTACAAATGTAACATTGTACTGGGATAAGGTGCATAAATTAAGAAAAAGGCATCTCATTATCGTGCAACTGAAAGTTGCTGATGGCTGGCGCCATCTATCAGAATAAATATCAACTATTCTCGTTGATTTTTAATTATTCCAGAATTGGCCAATTATTCCAGAATTGGCCAACTTTCAGTTGCACGATAAGGAGATGCCTTTTTCTTAATTTATGCACCTTATCCCAGTACAATGTTACATTTGTACTATTTTTTCACTTTGTGTAGCGTCCTCACGCAATTCTGGCCTTAACTACCCGTTTCATGATTTTTCAGGATGCCTTAATGACCAATTTTTTGGTCGTTGAGGTACAGCTTGCACCACGCTGATGAGGGCCAACAGCCCGAAACGCGTCCGTGGTTAGCTTTTCTTGATTAATCAAGAATGGGTATTTGGCCAATTCTGGAATAATTAAAAATCAACGAGAATAGTTGATATTTATTCTGATAGATGGCGCCAGCCATCAGCAACTTTCAGTTGCACGATAAGGAGATGCCTTTTTCTTAATATATATATATATATATATATATATATATATATATATAGTGTAGAAACTATATAACAAAATTATAACAGTGATTCTAATTTTAAAAAATTTAAGGAGCAAACTGATAATAATGATAACTTATATCAGTTAGATTTGATTAGATTAGCAAGCTAAATCTAAATTAATTATAATAATAAATAGTTATTTAATTTTATAGTCCAGTTTTGTATTAAAATTATCTTCACTATTATGATCATTTAAATACAAATTATAAAATTTGTAAAATGTTATTAATTTGTAGATAGAGAGAGAAAGAAAAAAAAAAAAAAAAATCCATTACTTCTTTTACATCCTCAAGTTAATTATATATTTATAATTAATAACAATAAAAAAAATTAACAAAGTAACGTCTATTACATCGGCTTTTACACGTCATTCAGACATACTCTAATCCTATATATAGAATAATCGAAGAGATAATATATATAATAGTTAGAAAAAAGAGAGAAAGACAGAACCATGCACTTTTAATCAAACTAATAATAAGGGAAAAAAAAAAAAAAAAGATTTTTATAAAGAAGGTAGATAAGATTGTTAGTATATATATATATTTTTTTTTATGATTTTATGTTTTATCCTTTTTTTTTTTTTTTTTAAAAGATTTTTAAAGGTTTTTTTATTTTATAATATGATTATAAATAGTTGTATTTAGTAATATATCTATAGTATGAATTAACATTTGTTATAAGTTTGGATATTATGTTTTGAAACCCTAATGGTAGACCAGACATACACAAAAAAACTTTAAATTGAAATAAATTGGAAAAAGAGATCTGCTGAAACGGGGATCATCAGATAAAATTTCAGCGACATTTCAACCCCTCCTTTATTATGTCATAGATCTCTTTTAAACCGTATTTTATGTGTTAATATTAAGTTGTTTCAGTGAAATATTTAAATGAACATATAACAGATACCAGTGTTAACAAATTCAAACTGTAAACCTACCTTGACCGCTGCGTCCTCCATTGTGTATATCTATTTCTGGCTTGCACATGTCGCGGGAGGGGAATGTCCCCCCACATTTCAAATTTAGACCATTTCTTCAGAATTTTTTTGAACAACAAGAAAATTAAAGAAGATAGGAAAAATAGTTAAAGGAAGAAAGCTAAGTTTTATAATCTTTACAGATAGTTATATCAAAATAACTGATTTAACACTTAATCATCTTTTAATATTCCTTTAAAAAGGCAAATTATAAGAGTTTAATAAAGCTATTAATTGTGCAAATTCATCTTTATTTAACTTCCATTTTCCTCCCCAGAAATTGGAGATTAAACAAAAATGAAATATATACTTTAAAACTTTAAAAATCTTGTGAAAAAATCTTTTAATCAGTTATTTAATAAAAGTTTAATTAACTGTTAAAGATTATAAATTTGTTTTAGTTAATATTAAGAGAAATTATAGAAAGTTGATTTCATAAATGGATATTTCCATTTATTTTTTTTTAAATATTTTATAATTGATATACTGTTGAAATATTTTACTTGTTTGATACTAAATTTGTTTTTAATAAATTCCATGTTTAAATTTTTAACATCTTCTATGAAATTATCTAATATATTATTTATTCTATAAAATCTTAGAAACTGACCATAATATATACCTTTACAGCAATTTAATGAAATATTAGAATTCATATTACAGTATTTTATAATATTGAAATTATAATTACTCTTTTTATTATAAACTCTAACAGCACTATTTGTAAGGTCTATATTCAAGTCTAAAAAGTTAACTTTTTTGTTTCTATAAATTTTTTCATTGTTCTTAAGTTTCAAGTATTTAGGATATATTTCAGGTATTAATTTTTTAAACAGTGGATTATTAAATATTATTATGTCATCTACATATCGGAATATTTGCCAATTAATATTATTTTGTAGAAAGTATTCTCTTTCGTACCAGAACAATATTAAATTTGCTAGTAACGGACTAGAAGAAGTACCCATGGGAACGCCTTCTGATTGAATATATATTTTATTTTTAAATTCTATATAGTTAAAATTTAAAAATGTTTCCAGTAGAGTTTTTGCTGTTTTAAGATCTAATTTAAATGTTTTATATTTGTTATGAATAATTTTAATGTAGAAAGTTTTGTCATTAATTAATTCATTAAATAAATTGGTTATTTTATTATTTAGATCTCTTAAATTTATTTTAGAATATAGGTCCTCAAAGTCAAATGTGTGTACTGTTTCAATATTTGTCCAATTGTTCATTAAATAATTAATGATTTTTTTATTTGAGTCGATAAATTTATAATTATATTTATTAGTTAATTTATTTATAATAAATTGTAGTGTTGAGGCTAATTGTATATCAATATTTTTTATGACTGAATTTATACCAGATGTGATTGTTCTGAAAGAAATAGGTTTTTTGTGTAGTTTAGGAATTATATAGAACTTTGGTATGTTTGGATTTTTGTGGTTATTATAAATTTTTAGTGAATTTTCAACATTTTTGATGTCTTTTTTGATTTTTGTGCCTGTAGTTCTAGCAAAAGTGTATTTATGATTATTATCAATTTCCTTTTTTAGTATATCGTGGTATAGATTTTTACAAATTAAAGATAAATTATTGGGACATTTATCTATAGGAGTGATAATATAGTCCTTCTGTAAATTAATTATATTTTCTTTGAAAGAAGGAATGTCTGAATTGGGTTTTGTGTATTTAAGTGTATTATTATAATAATTTAAAATTTCCTTTTTAATATTATGTTTCCATTCCAGAAAAGTAAATTCTGGAATACTGTATTTTATACTAGTTTTATTTATGAAAATATCTATATCTTTTAATATAGATTTAATTGTATTATTATAATTGTGTTTAATTTGAGGTATATATTTATACCCTTTATTTAAAATTTCTTGATATTCTGGATTTAAAAAAGAAAAGTTGCTAGTTAATATATGACCTGAGTACTTATATTTATCAATATAGTTGTTGCAATTACATTTAATTTTTTTAAAATTTGCCAAATTATTAATAAATTGGTTATAATTGCAAACTAAATTACCTATATTTTTATTGTATCTCCAGATTGTTTTAAAATTTAAATTTTTTATAGGGAAAAGATTATTGATGATTTGGTTATTAAAAATATCATTAAATTTAATATGATTAAATAAATTGTTATTAAATTTAATGATAATATTAATGTTATTAGTATTTTGTTTAATTTTTCTGTATTTAAAGATGTCGTGTGTGATATCTATTAATCTGTTAGTCAGATTATGAATTTTAATATATTCTATGAGTTTGATAAATTTATTATTATTTAGTTTAAATAATGTTTTAATAAATTTATCGACGAAGTTGTTAGTGTACATTTGTTTTGGGTCCAGTAATTCTTCAAATTCAATGTAACCTAATTTATTTGTAGTTTTACCTCTAGTTTTATTAGGTTTAGTTTTAAATTCATTTTTATATTTGCAACTGATTTCATAAGTTGAAATTTCTTCTGTTTGTGGTTTGTATGTGTAGTTTAATTCGTCGTTAAGTCCATAAGGGAATAATGTGTTGTGTTTATAAATGTAGTTGTTTTCTAATAATAGTCGTTGTTTTTTGTTTTGACATATGTCTAGTATTTCTATCTTAAAGTTGTTAAAAGTATGTAATTGATTGTGTTCTTTCATATATATATTACCAATTGATTTTTTAGCGTGGTTTCTATGTAGGTTTATTCGTATATTTAATGGGTTACAAGTTTGTCCTATATATGATAGTTGACAAATTTGGCATGTTAATTTATAAATAGTATTCACTAATTTACAACTAGTTGTTTGAAAAGTGTCATGGTTCTTAAGAGAGGGACAAGTTTGACAATTTTTTCTTAGGCAATTCTTAGCGAGTTTAAATTAACATAAAAGAGGTGCTAACACTAATATGTTTGTAGTTTTTTTTAGTTTTTTTAGTTTGTTATTCTTATGAATTTTTTAAATATATTTTACTTAATTGTTTTTGTGGTGATAAAATTTGTAATAAATTGAATAATTAATCTATAAATATATAGATATTACTGTTTGTTATCTGTTATATTTTTAAGAATAACTAATAAAAAAAACATCTTTAAACTAACAAAAACACTGAAAAAAACAAAAGTTCTGAAATTATTTTTTTTTTCTAGAATTACTTTTATAATTTAATTTTTAATAATCAAACAATGAAAGATAATTAAAATTTGTATGAAGATTTATTTATATTAGAATATCTAATATAATTTAATTTGTATATTATGTTATATATAAAAAAATATATCATAGAGCAAGCTCATATGAATTAATATAGTGTAGAAACTATATAACAAAATTATAACAGTGATTCTAATTTTAAAAAATTTAAGGAGCAAACTGATAATAATGATAACTTATATCAGTTAGATTTGATTAGATTAGCAAGCTAAATCTAAATTAATTATAATAATAAATAGTTATTTAATTTTATAGTCCAGTTTTGTATTAAAATTATCTTCACTATTATGATCATTTAAATACAAATTATAAAATTTGTAAAATGTTATTAATTTGTAGATAGAGAGAGAAAGAAAAAAAAAAAAAAAATCCATTACTTCTTTTACATCCTCAAGTTAATTATATATTTATAATTAATAACAATAAAAAAAATTAACAAAGTAACGTCTATTACATCGGCTTTTACACGTCATTCAGACATACTCTAATCCTATATATAGAATAATCGAAGAGATAATATATATAATAGTTAGAAAAAAGAGAGAAAGACAGAACCATGCACTTTTAATCAAACTAATAATAAGGGGAAAAAAAAAAAAAGATTTTTATAAAGAAGGTAGATAAGATTGTTAGTATATATATATATATTTTTTTATGATTTTATGTTTTATCCTTTTTTTTTTTTTTTTTAAAGATTTTTAAAGGTTTTTTTATTTTATAATATGATTATAAATAGTTGTATTTAGTAATATATCTATAGTATGAATTAACATTTGTTATAAGTTTGGATATTATGTTTTGAAACCCTAATGGTAGACCAGACATACACAAAAAAACTTTAAATTGAAATAAATTGGAAAAAGAGATCTGCTGAAACGGGGATCATCAGATAAAATTTCAGCGACATTTCAACCCCTCCTTTATTATGTCATAGATCTCTTTTAAACCGTATTTTATGTGTTAATATTAAGTTGTTTCAGTGAAATATTTAAATGAACATATAACAGATACCAGTGTTAACAAATTCAAACTGTAAACCTACCTTGACCGCTGCGTCCTCCATTGTGTATATCTATTTCTGGCTTGCACATGTCGCGGGAGGGGAATGTCCCCCCACATTTCAAATTTAGACCATTTCTTCAGAATTTTTTTGAACAACAAGAAAATTAAAGAAGATAGGAAAAATAGTTAAAGGAAGAAAGCTAAGTTTTATAATCTTTACAGATAGTTATATCAAAATAACTGATTTAACACTTAATCATCTTTTAATATTCCTTTAAAAAGGCAAATTATAAGAGTTTAATAAAGCTATTAATTGTGCAAATTCATCTTTATTTAACTTCCATTTTCCTCCCCAGAAATTGGAGATTAAACAAAAATGAAATATATACTTTAAAACTTTAAAAATCTTGTGAAAAAATCTTTTAATCAGTTATTTAATAAAAGTTTAATTAACTGTTAAAGATTATAAATTTGTTTTAGTTAATATTAAGAGAAATTATAGAAAGTTGATTTCATAAATGGATATTTCCATTTATTTTTTTTTAAATATTTTATAATTGATATACTGTTGAAATATTTTACTTGTTTGATACTAAATTTGTTTTTAATAAATTCCATGTTTAAATTTTTAACATCTTCTATGAAATTATCTAATATATTATTTATTCTATAAAATCTTAGAAACTGACCATAATATATACCTTTACAGCAATTTAATGAAATATTAGAATTCATATTACAGTATTTTATAATATTGAAATTATAATTACTCTTTTTATTATAAACTCTAACAGCACTATTTGTAAGGTCTATATTCAAGTCTAAAAAGTTAACTTTTTTGTTTCTATAAATTTTTTCATTGTTCTTAAGTTTCAAGTATTTAGGATATATTTCAGGTATTAATTTTTTAAACAGTGGATTATTAAATATTATTATGTCATCTACATATCGGAATATTTGCCAATTAATATTATTTTGTAGAAAGTATTCTCTTTCGTACCAGAACAATATTAAATTTGCTAGTAACGGACTAGAAGAAGTACCCATGGGAACGCCTTCTGATTGAATATATATTTTATTTTTAAATTCTATATAGTTAAAATTTAAAAATGTTTCCAGTAGAGTTTTTGCTGTTTTAAGATCTAATTTAAATGTTTTATATTTGTTATGAATAATTTTAATGTAGAAAGTTTTGTCATTAATTAATTCATTAAATAAATTGGTTATTTTATTATTTAGATCTCTTAAATTTATTTTAGAATATAGGTCCTCAAAGTCAAATGTGTGTACTGTTTCAATATTTGTCCAATTGTTCATTAAATAATTAATGATTTTTTTATTTGAGTCGATAAATTTATAATTATATTTATTAGTTAATTTATTTATAATAAATTGTAGTGTTGAGGCTAATTGTATATCAATATTTTTTATGACTGAATTTATACCAGATGTGATTGTTCTGAAAGAAATAGGTTTTTTGTGTAGTTTAGGAATTATATAGAACTTTGGTATGTTTGGATTTTTGTGGTTATTATAAATTTTTAGTGAATTTTCAACATTTTTGATGTCTTTTTTGATTTTTGTGCCTGTAGTTCTAGCAAAAGTGTATTTATGATTATTATCAATTTCCTTTTTTAGTATATCGTGGTATAGATTTTTACAAATTAAAGATAAATTATTGGGACATTTATCTATAGGAGTGATAATATAGTCCTTCTGTAAATTAATTATATTTTCTTTGAAAGAAGGAATGTCTGAATTGGGTTTTGTGTATTTAAGTGTATTATTATAATAATTTAAAATTTCCTTTTTAATATTATGTTTCCATTCCAGAAAAGTAAATTCTGGAATACTGTATTTTATACTAGTTTTATTTATGAAAATATCTATATCTTTTAATATAGATTTAATTGTATTATTATAATTGTGTTTAATTTGAGGTATATATTTATACCCTTTATTTAAAATTTCTTGATATTCTGGATTTAAAAAAGAAAAGTTGCTAGTTAATATATGACCTGAGTACTTATATTTATCAATATAGTTGTTGCAATTACATTTAATTTTTTTAAAATTTGCCAAATTATTAATAAATTGGTTATAATTGCAAACTAAATTACCTATATTTTTATTGTATCTCCAGATTGTTTTAAAATTTAAATTTTTTATAGGGAAAAGATTATTGATGATTTGGTTATTAAAAATATCATTAAATTTAATATGATTAAATAAATTGTTATTAAATTTAATGATAATATTAATGTTATTAGTATTTTGTTTAATTTTTCTGTATTTAAAGATGTCGTGTGTGATATCTATTAATCTGTTAGTCAGATTATGAATTTTAATATATTCTATGAGTTTGATAAATTTATTATTATTTAGTTTAAATAATGTTTTAATAAATTTATCGACGAAGTTGTTAGTGTACATTTGTTTTGGGTCCAGTAATTCTTCAAATTCAATGTAACCTAATTTATTTGTAGTTTTACCTCTAGTTTTATTAGGTTTAGTTTTAAATTCATTTTTATATTTGCAACTGATTTCATAAGTTGAAATTTCTTCTGTTTGTGGTTTGTATGTGTAGTTTAATTCGTCGTTAAGTCCATAAGGGAATAATGTGTTGTGTTTATAAATGTAGTTGTTTTCTAATAATAGTCGTTGTTTTTTGTTTTGACATATGTCTAGTATTTCTATCTTAAAGTTGTTAAAAGTATGTAATTGATTGTGTTCTTTCATATATATATTACCAATTGATTTTTTAGCGTGGTTTCTATGTAGGTTTATTCGTATATTTAATGGGTTACAAGTTTGTCCTATATATGATAGTTGACAAATTTGGCATGTTAATTTATAAATAGTATTCACTAATTTACAACTAGTTGTTTGAAAAGTGTCATGGTTCTTAAGAGAGGGACAAGTTTGACAATTTTTTCTTAGGCAATTCTTAGCGAGTTTAAATTAACATAAAAGAGGTGCTAACACTAATATGTTTGTAGTTTTTTTTAGTTTTTTTAGTTTGTTATTCTTATGAATTTTTTAAATATATTTTACTTAATTGTTTTTGTGGTGATAAAATTTGTAATAAATTGAATAATTAATCTATAAATATATAGATATTATTCTGGTCTACCATTAGGGTTTCAAAACATAATATCCAAACTTATAACAAATGTTAATTCATACTATAGATATATTACTAAATACAACTATTTATAATCATATTATAAAATAAAAAAACCTTTAAAAATCTTTTAAAAAAAAAAAAAAAAGGATAAAACATAAAATCATAAAAAAATATATATATATATACTAACAATCTTATCTACCTTCTTTATAAAAATCTTTTTTTTTTTTTTTCCCTTATTATTAGTTTGATTAAAAGTGCATGGTTCTGTCTTTCTCTCTTTTTTCTAACTATTATATATATTATCTCTTCGATTATTCTATATATAGGATTAGAGTATGTCTGAATGACGTGTAAAAGCCGATGTAATAGACGTTACTTTGTTAATTTTTTTTATTGTTATTAATTATAAATATATAATTAACTTGAGGATGTAAAAGAAGTAATGGATTTTTTTTTTTTTTTTTTTTCTTTCTCTCTCTATCTACAAATTAATAACATTTTACAAATTTTATAATTTGTATTTAAATGATCATAATAGTGAAGATAATTTTAATACAAAACTGGACTATAAAATTAAATAACTATTTATTATTATAATATATATATATATATATATATATATATATATATATATATATATATATATGTGCCTGTATGCCTTGAGAGTATAATAGGAGTTTATCCTTGGTAGCTAAAATTGAATCATTTCCCAGAGGACTGGGTCAATGAAAATCAATTTAGTCTAACTTTAAAAGTTAAATGAAATTGTTAATCAAAATCTAATTACTGTGCACAGAACGAAGTAAAAAAAACCCTACAAACGTTAATATCTCTTTAAAAAAATCCAATTTATAAAACAACAAAAATAGCTCACAACATTATTCATTAAAAATGTGAAACAATTAAATTTTAACTTTTGTGAAACTATGCATTCATAGAACACAAAAGTCAATAAAAATCATTTCTACATTATGTGTATAATGAGAGAAACATTTAAAATAAAAGATAGCTCTTACATAATGGTTATCGTTAAAAAGAAAAGGACCTAATGGGTTTCGCCCATTTAACAAAGTGAGTTAATTTTAATGGGCTAAATTTGTCTCTAACATTGACGATCCCCTTGTAACAAGGACTTATTAAATGTGTGGGCAGTTATCGATTGGCAACCCTGTTACTCAGTGATTTGACAAATTATTCTCATTGGATTTTGTTGTTGTTGTGAGTGTGTGTTCCATTATATATGAGAGGAAAATATGAGAATAACTTTTTTTGAGGAATTTTTCAATATTTTTCACTTATTGTTTAGTATCTCGAAAAATAATTGTGTGTAAAATGGATACAGTAGAGTCTCACAAGAGAAGATACAATAAAAAATATAGTTAAATTAGGTCTCTCCTGGAAATGGTCTTTCATCAGAGATTCTATTTTGTTTGAAATACTTCTCATGACTTGACCTGAAATGACTGATATGAGGGAAACTAAAGCTTTAAATCACGAATGTTTCATTTTACTAATAAAACAAACTACTACTGTCCTTACTGCGATGAAAAAAAAAATATTGGGAATCAATGGTGAACCCTCCCAGCGGTTTCGCCAATTTAATCTACCAAATCGCTTCTTTTTGAGCTCTAATTAGAACTCTAAAAAGAAATAGTCGTGCTTCAAAGCTTTCTCTTCCTATATATTGCGCTATGGCTTTATATAACTGATATAAGTAATTCAGAATCTCTAAATATAGACCCCCATCAGGGGAGAGAGAAAGGTTTAGCCGGGCTATAGACTCTCCTAGGAGGCTACTGTGTCTGTATGTTTAAAAATACAATTATGAATTAATGCTTTGAATCTTCCCAATGGTATAAACCATTTGTGTGACCCACATGAAAGAAAAAAAAAGTTGTAAAACCATATATTTTTTGGTTTATATATATTTTTTTACTCAAAAAAAAAATGTTCTTCGATTCATGTAAAAATCACTAGAGTACAAAAATAATCCTAATAACAATCATATAAATACACTCACAACCTTTAAATTGATTTTGATTTTTAAAATTACAAATTATGAGAGGATGATAAAAATAAAAAACCTTTTTAGCACCACACACACACACACACACTCGAGCGTGCGGCCACGCGTCGCGCGAGCTCCTGAGTTTTTCGCCTCTGGCGGGCGAAAAGTGTCGCGGATGGCGACAAACCTTATACGGGCTGAAAGCCCTTCAAACGCCAAGCAAAAGCCTGTAAGGCACGGCGCAAAAGCACAACCATGTGCTGAACTATCTGAGAAAGATGTTTTCAGAAGAAAACTTCAAATCTCTACAACAAAAATCAAAACTATGCAAATCCGCCCGCCGGCGGACATCATGCAAATCCGGCCACGCCGACCGACTTCGTTACTGCCTCGTTTTCCGAGGCCGCTGCCCAAGCCAATAGAAGCTGGGCAGACTTAACGGAGGACAACAAGCACGAATCTGAGGACCCTTTCATCACTGTCCAAAGAAAGAAAAGACGCCGTGGCTCGGCGGAATCACCTGCGGCGGCTGCACCTTCCTCTGGCGGCTGCACCTTCCTCTGGCACCAGAGGCGCAGGAGCCACTCGCCGGCCACGATCATCTACGGGATGGGCACCGCGGGCGGAGGAGGTCAGGACCACTCAGGCGCATATCGCGGAGGCCAGGGCGCGGCAGGCGTCTTCAACAGAGGACCACTGCGTCTATGTAGAACGCAGCCCTGAACTGGAGCCCTACCATTACATCACGCCATAGACCGAATGTTTGGGAGCACCAGGGAGGTCTTCCAAGTGACCAAGATGAACGGCCACTTCCTGGTGGGACTGGCAAACAAAAGCATGGCCGAGCGCCTCGTCAACGAGGGCCTCGAGGTGGAGGGAACTCTCCACAGGGCCTTCCCGTTCCGCAAGAGGGCGGAGAGAATCACGGTGGGCAACCTCCCCTTCTTCGTGGGGGATGCAGCCGTCATCAGCGCCCTTTCATCCTTCGGGCGAGTAACATCCATCGCCCCCAAGCTGATGAAGGCAGGCCCTTATGTCTACAACGACGGCCGCCGAGAGGCGTTCATCATCTTCCGCGAAGGAATGACCATCGAGAGGCTGCCCACCCGCCTCGACATCACCATCAAAGGCGAGGCCTGGCCCGCATACCTGTCCACCGGGATTAGGTGCTCCAGGTGCCGTGGCCAAGGACATCGCAGGGCCAACTGCCCCCTGCTCGCAGGGCGAACCACGGAACCTGGACCGGCCACACCCAGCTCTACCACTAGCGTCCCACCAGCGACTGCGCCCAAGCTGCCTCAGCAGCCATCTGCCCAGCCTCCACCTCTGGCGTCCCACAGCCCAGCCATGGAGGTCTCCGACGTGCCTCCCGCGAGCCGAGCAGCGCTCCTTCCACCTGCTGC
The DNA here is from genome assembly GCA_030710605.1 of Cordylochernes scorpioides. Taxonomy (NCBI): domain Eukaryota; kingdom Metazoa; phylum Arthropoda; class Arachnida; order Pseudoscorpiones; family Chernetidae; genus Cordylochernes; species Cordylochernes scorpioides. The sequence goes on from CP092868.1 coordinate 15,933,030, forward strand.
ACTCCGGCCATCACCACCAGCGCCTTTGGCCTCACCTGCGGAGGCTGCGCCTCCTGCCCCTCCACCAGTGACCCCTGCTCCGTCCTTGCGAACACCTGGGAGTCGCGAGCCTGCAGCCCCTACACCGGACATTGAGATGTCCAACGTCGAGGAGTCTCCACCTCCACTGTCTCCCCCCGAACCGGCGGCAGTGCCTCCAACACCCCCACTGCCCGCGCCTCAGCCTGCCGGGCCGATACCACCTGCTCCCGACGAGGAGGAGATGACGCCGATCATGAGGGAGGAGTGTATGGTTATTGAAATCTTCAAGAAACTGAAGCACTTAACCTGCCTAAGGCCTTTATATCAATCGGGGATCCAACCGAATGACCTCAAGGATGCCACTCTCTGCATCGATGAAAGAGAGTCCCTCATGGCGAGACTGACACCTGCGATGAGGGGAGTCCTCGCTGAGTTCCTCAGCGCGGCCATAGAACCGGCTCGGGGCAACCATCCCGATGTTAGCTCCGATTTGGCCAGTCTTAGGCGGCGATGCCTTGATTCCTGACAACTGTCAAATGTAAATATTTCTTTTTCACCCTCCTGGTTGAGTTGTTACATTGACTGACAGTCAATAAAATTATTTTAATTGTCAATTGTCACACACACACACACACACACACACAAAAAAATCCGAGAAAAATCGAACCTACTATCTTGTTTTTTAAATATTAGTATTTCATTACTCAATACAACCACTGAGCTAAAAAAAACAAAACATTTCACTCTGATTGGTGAAAAAACTCAACGTTGATTGGCTTAATTGAGACCACGTGATAGTAGAGAAACGATCAGCGTACGAAAAAAAAAAAGTGGACACCATACATATAAACACATATATCGTTTGGAAAATATAGAAATATATACTTAAATCTTTAAGTAATAAAAAAAGGCATATATTGATTGAATAAAAATATTTATTTGCCGCAAAATTTCGGTTAGCTTGAATGCCAACCTTTGTCAAAGCATTATTTTTGGCAAATAAATATTTTTTATCGAAACCAATATATTGCTTTTATTACCTAAAACACATATAAACAAACGCTGACGAGCGCCAACAGCGCGAAACGCGTTCGTGGATGGCTTTTCTTGATTTATCAAGAAAATGGGTTGGCCAAATATCAGGGAACAGGCTAAATCAATGTTTAGTTGATTTCTGTTCCACGAAATGGCGCTCTGCCATCTAAAAAGCACATGTGCTCCTGGTCAGGATATGGCTTCTTTATTTTTAATATATATAATAACAATAATCTAAAGAGACAAGGGTCGCCTCTCCCTGTCTCTTTAGATCAATTTCCTCCCGGCAAAATTTCCATCAATAATAATAAATTTTGTGAAATAGGTGACCTACCTGAAGAAATCTTAGGAAAGAATGATCCAATAGAATGTCAAGAAAGTGTCAACATCCGTTTCTAGCCATTTAAAAAAATCTAGCTTAAAATGATTCCGAATATATTCTCCTAATCAAAAAACCTAATAAAGCTGTGTTCTGTAATCCTATCTATAAAATATGACAAAGTAGGTGACATTATCTTCAAGGGCTATGCAAATTCGGTTGACAGTGATAGCTCTCAGAGATTAATTCGAATGCCATTATGTTAATAGGGATTCGCCATAACGAAGAAATATGAGATTCTCCTTGTTTAGTTAATGATGTAGTCGTCAAATACGTCGTTCAAAGATAATTTCATTGTATGAAGATCATTTTTTATTGGGCTGTTATATTAAGTTAAGTTTGTATTCTTTTTTAATGAGAAATAGAGTAAATAAGCGCTATATTTTACGAAATTGAAATAATATATATTAGAGTTTTCTAGAGTATTGCGTTATTCGAAGAGTTTTGTTATATGAAGTTTTTCGTTATAGAGAGTTTGATTATGGGGATTTTTTTTTCTATGAAGAGCTTTATTATAAGGAATTTTTCGTTATAAAGAGTTTTGTTATAGAAAAGGTTTATCGTTTTAAAGAGTCTATATCTATAGGGGATTTTTTCAATTTAGAGTTTTGTTTCGGTTTATAAAGATTTTTCTATAAGAAAATTTCCTTATATAAAGAGCTTCGTTATAATTTTTTTCGTTATAAAGAGTTTTAGGAATTTTTCGTTTTAAAGAGTTTTGTTATAGGGGGTTTGTTATAAAGAGTTTCGTCTTAGGAATATTTACTTTTAAAGAATTTTGTTATGAGGAATTTATCTTTAAAAAAGTTTTGTTATAATGATTTTTTCCGTTATAAAGAATTTTATTGAGGTTTTCGTTATAAAATGTTTTGTTATAGAAGGAAACTTTTTGGCTATTTGAGTTTAATTTAGCTTGTATTTTGTTATAGAGGATTTTTCGTTCTAAAGAGAGATTCGTTAAAGAATTTTCCGTTACGAAGGGTTTGGCAAGGCCCTTTGTAAATCTTGTGACAACCTTTAAGACAGATGTGTTATTATATTGATTGCTCTTTCGGGTTTTGTTTAATTTAGTTCAACCTTTGAACCTTTTTGTGTTAAAAAATTTAAATATTATATTATACAAATTATAACATTTGAAAATACACCTATCCCCCGATTTACACGGTACTTGTTTTACACGTTTTCGCTTTTACACGGTTTTCCAAATAAGTTTTTTTTTTAATCGCACTATACTAAATGCAACTGTGATTGAACACATGCGCTGTGTACACATCTCACGAGGAATCCCGAGCTTATGTGCTGACTACATATTTTAACCTGTCAATGCATTTTATTTTTATTTCTGTGTACACCTATCCCCCGATTTACACGTTTTTCTCAGGAACGTATCTACCGTGTAAATAGGGGAATAGGTGTATATACAAATGCAAAACAAGTATTACGTCCGTTTGTAAAATTTAAAACGTACAACAGAAATACATAAAATTTTTCTAGTTCTCTCTCTATAAGACTTTCTATTAAACAAATAGAGATAAGACAGAAGAGTTTCTTTTAAAATTACAAACTATTTCCTTACAATGGGTTTCTAGCTTTCAAGCGATAATCGCTCTTCAACAAATACAAATATATAATAATATAATAATAAACAAATACAAATTGTGTAGCGTCCCCATTCTGGCCTTAACTACCCGTTTCATGATTTTTCGGGATGCCTTAATGACCATTTTTTTTTGGTCGTTGAGGTACAGCTTGCACCACGCTGATGAGGGTCAACAGCCCGAAACGCGTCCGTGGTTAGCTTTTCTTGATTAATCAAGAATGGGTATTTGGCCAATTCTGGAATAATTAAAAATCAACGAGAATAGTTGATATTTATTCCGATAGATGGCGCAAGCCATCAGCAACTTTCAGTTGCACGATAAGGAGATGTCTTTTTCTTAAATACAAATAAATAAAAATAAACTCATTGTGAGGAAATATCTTGTAATTTTAAAAGTTTAAAAGTTTTTCATCAAGACTTAAATCTGATCATCTACGAACAATGACTTTCCAGAATGGTTGCAAGGTTTTCCCACTATGTACTAAGTGTCAACCTGCAACCCCAAAACACATTATTGACTGTATTGACTCATCCATTGATGAGCTCTACTCATCCCCGACAGACACCATCAAGAGTCTCAAGCTTTACAAGCTTGATACCTTAGTGTGATTGAGTGGAGATAAGAAAGAAGAAGAAGAAGAGTTTTTCACAATTTCATCATGAAAAAAAAAAAAGAAGAGTGTCTATTTATAGATATCGTTATCTAAAATTACAGAACTGTAATTCTAACCAGAAACATTAGAAATAAATGAGGTAATTATTAAAGTGATTTCGACACCACAATGGGACATACAAACCAAACAATATCAGAATGGACAGAGGAACAGCAACAATTAGGAACATATATTAGGGACAGACTTTCATTATTTCCGGAGACATAATGTTATAAGAGTCATTTTGATTGGATGCTTCTTCTTCCCATCAAGTGGAGGCTGTTCTTATCTCGTAATTGACTTCTGTCACCCTAAATTGTCTCCTTTTCCACACTAGTGCCATCTCACTTGTCTTCTACTCTCTCTTCCCCTTTTGGTAAAATCTATCATTTCACAACCATTTCTTTTTTGACCTTTTAAAAAAATGTTATCAATTTTGTGGGTTTTCTTTTTTTATCGCTATATTTTAATGGTGAGTTTTTTCTTGTGTTTACATTTAGCTCTAATATATAAAATGGTGAATACATTTTGTCGAATGCTGAGTATTATCTCTCTATCTCGCACATTCTTAAGAAACTACGAATTTTATTTTGACATTTAATGCTCTTAAGGCAGGGCTGGCCATCGTTTTATTCTGGTACGGATGATGCGGAGAGAACACGCAATTCTGCGTCAAGGAAGAAAATACTACTTTGTTACTATTACAAATGATAGTTTAACGAGAGAATGAGAGTTTTTGGCTCATTAGTGGTAAAATCCTCTTAGCTTTTACTCTAAATTAAGTTTCAGGTTAAGTTTAGTTAGGACTTCTATATTAATAAAATGCAAATTTCATAAGTGTTGTTCGCTAAAAACTTTCGTTACAATGCATCAATTTCGACCAAATTTTCAACATTTATGTAAAACGAGATGGAGCAGGTTTTTCTTAACATCAAAATATTTTTCCTAACCTTAACATGCGTAACTTCGGTGTTATCGATTAAATACAAAAAAATCAACAGAGTTAATTATATATATATATAAATACAAAAAAAAATTCAACAGAGTTAATTTTTTTACATACTAGCTAATAATCTCAATCTAAAAAAATATTCAAAATTTTAAGATAACACCATATGTAAAACAGTCGGCCAAGAAAACAACAACGATATTACATCTTTCTCACATATTCACACACAATCTTGATTAATAATTAAAACTAATCTTTAACATTGTTTATTATACTTCATAATATATAATATTCGTTAGGCAAACTTTCACTCGGATAAAACCCGGGCGAAGCCGGGTACACATCCGCTAGTTATAATAATATAAACCTTTCATATAATTTTTCTTGGCTCGTGAGCCACCTCAGTCTTAAATACGTTGTTTTATACATGTATACACTCATGGGCATCACTGTAATATCTTACAGAATTATTGTCTGAATCCCGATATACATGCTGAAAGGTATAACTTCCTTAAGTTTTGTCCATGAGTGTGTGTAAACATCCTACTATCCTTACTGCGATAAAAAAAAAAGAGAGGGCTTTGCTCATCAGTAGTGTTAAGAACAATAAAAAAGACTGCCTTATTAAAAAAAACGCGCTTAATAATTTCATTTTATTTATATAAATAGCTGATATTGTCTTCTATTTATTTATTTACTATCAAATCAGACGCGATATCACCACAAGAGATGCTTACGTCAAGTAACAACACTGAACTTAGAAACTATATTACATAAACAATTGAATAATTACAAGGTTTGAGTAGAGTTTAAAGGAGAAAATAAAGGACATTAAAATCATGCTTGAATTTACAACCAACTAATGAAACAAATATACCTAGTTTGGCAATTACGGTTTTTTTTTTAACCAAAAGAGAAAATCATAGAATATCAATTCTATTTAAATACGTTTTGTTCTTTAAAATATCCGGGTCTGTTTCAAATTTCAAAATTATATTTCTAATTACGTTTTTTAATAAATAAATCAAATTGTCATAAAAAGTGAAAAGAAACAACAACAACGAGCTCATCAATCAATCATGTGCTAAAAACAAATTTCTCTCGAAGGCAACAAAGCAATCAAAATAAGACAAAGAACAACAATAAAGAACAACAATGGTAGATAGAATGTAGATCAATCAACATAATAATAAATATAATATATGGGGACCATTGTTGTGTGGGGAGAATACAATAGAATTACATTAATATATTTTACCCAACGTCATATCTATGTCATAAACTATTTAATTTACATAAACTAACAGGTCTTTCACATATAAAAATGATATATTAGTTTTATTATTATTATTATTATTAAACATAAACTATTAATAAATTAACGCTATCTATCACTGAGATTAGGAATTCATTTATTATTTATATTGTTACATCATGATTAATGGCGTATTTCTTATATTATTTTTAATATATTTGAAATTTAAATTATATATTTATTTATTTTTATATTCTATGATATTTATTTAAAACAGATTATTTAGATTATAATCATTTGTATTTAGGTACACTGTGACTTCACTGCTCTCTTTGATGTGAGAAAATAAAGGGAGGATTCTGGAGGCTACTTAAAGAAGACTTATCTCGTTATTCCCTTTTATAAAGTTGCAGGATGGTTGAAACACGCTCTGGTAAGTTGCAAGACCCAGCACAGGAGAGAATCCAGGCTGAAGAGTCTGCCAAGCCGCCACTTGGTGCAACAATTGGTGGAGATGCTAGTTCCGACCCAGTTGTCCTGAATCCCAACATCGACATCCCCAAGTATGATGGAACAGAAGACCCTCGCCCATGGATAGAATCCCTCGAAGAGATTGGTTTCCTCTATCATTGGGCAGACTACATAATTGCCCGTTATGCCGCCATGAACATGACGGGAAGCGCTAAAACCTGGTTGAATTTACACAAAGCGAGTTTCACGAGCTGGGAAAATATTAAAATCCGCCTCATTCAGGATTTTTCTCTGGACGCCAATAAAGAAGAACTAAGAATGAAGCTCAACAGAATGCAACACTGGAATGAACCAGCAATCAGGTTCGCGGAAGACATCCTAGTGTTGTGCAACAAGGTTGACCCCGCAATGGAAGAAGAAACAAAAATCGATCATGTTATTGGAGGACTGAAAAAAAGAGTACTCATTCGCGCTCTACCTGAACCCTCCTAAAACGACCGATGAACTTCTTGTCGTGTGCAAGAAAATGGATTCTTTTGAAAAGAAGTATCGGGAACGTGTGGAGAAATCCAGAAACCTATATAACGGCCCACGCTATTCTAGACCCCAACAACAATCGAGGTACGTGCCGCCGACTGCCACACGAAACTACCAGACCCCTTCCAGGCCCCAAGCCCCTGTTTCCAATAATTACAAGAACGACTTCCCTCCTACTCCCAGGCAGCATCGAAACAACTTGACCCAGCCCTTTACCCCGAGACGTCCTTATAATCCAAACTTTGTGCCTAAACCAAACCTCCAGAGAAACACCTACAATAAAAGTCAAGAAGTGAGCAAAAATAGGACGGAAGATGGAAGACCAATCTGCTTCAAGTGTAACAAGCCAGGGCACGTGGCCCGTTATTGTAGGGTCAAGTTTATAAGAATCCTAGAAGAGGATCCAACAGCTACCCAAGAGAAGATCGAAGAGAAATGCCAAATGAATGAAATATCAGATAAATCAGGACCTCGGCTTTATGCTGATGTATGTCATAGCACACAGACAAATATTCCTACCCGGAATAGATATTCCGTGTTGGAAGATTTAAACTAAGCGTCGCGCCTGAATATGTCAATCAAAGCAAGTCGACCATAAATGGAATCAAAAAGTTGGACCCTAAATACAAATTAAAAATTCATGTGGACAAGATAGGAACTTTTGAAGCTTTGGTTGATACAGGCGCCGACCTCTCAGTGGTCGACCTCAGAACGGCCCTCGATACAGGCCATGGTATAAGTAAACTAGCAAAAACTTGTGCAGGACCCGATGGAAAAAAAATAGACATAGTAGGAAGTATATTGTTAAATATAAAAATTGATGACAAAGCATTATCGCACAAATTTGTGATTTTGAAAACGCATTTACGGACATTAATTTTTGGAAGAGATTTCCTTAAGAAAATGAACGCGAAAATAGATTGCAAAAAAAGAAATAATAAAATACGATCTGAAGAATAATCATGACATAAGCAATTATGAACTGAAAAAAATAAAAAGCGTTGAAGATACTGTTATACCTGAACTGTCTATTAGATTAATTAAGGCCTCAATAGAAGCAGAGGATGGCGAATATATCATCGAAGAGAACAACAGAATGATTCAAACAAATGGCCTTCGATTGGCAAGAAGTTTGCTTACTGTCACGGATAGGAAAACTCATATCTGGATAACGAACCCTTATCCTCGACCTTTAAAAATCATGAAAGACCAAACATTGGCTCATGGAAGCCTTCCTGCAGAGGTAAAGTTCATAGAGAAGTTAGAGCAAATTAATAATGACGAAATCCAATTTCAGATAAACAAAAATCTATCACCTAAAGAAAAAGAGGATTTGAAACAAATTTTGATTAAGTATGCTGATTTGTTTTCGCCGAGGTTAGGCAGGACCAATTTGGCAAAACACCGGATCGATACAGAAGATGCAAAACCGATAAAGCACAAGCCATATAGGGTGAGCCCCAAAGAACGGGACATTATAAAAGATCAAATTGATGAAATGCTCAAAGAAGGCATAATTAGACCATCTTCAAGTCCCTGGTCTTTCCCTGTAATACTGGTCAAGAAGAGAGATGGTAAGTTCAGATTTTGTGTAGACTATAGAAAATTGAATGAGGTAACAGTAAAGGATGTTTATCCAATCCCAAGAATTGATGACGTAATGGATACTCTCCAAGGATCGAAGTACTTCTCAGCAATAGACCTTAGATCGGGATATTGGCAAGTCGAAATTGAAGAGAAAGACAAGGAGAAGACAGCTTTCACTACGACCCACGGTTTATACGAATTCAACGTCATGCCCTTTGGACTATGCAACGCCCCTGCTACTTTTGAGAGGAATATGGACAATGTGCTTGGAAATCTAAGATGGCAGATTTGCCTTTGTTATCTGGACGACGTTATTATATACAGCTCAGACTTTCCAACCCACCTTAAAAGACTTGAAGCTGTCTTAAAATGTTTTAGTGAATCTAATTTGAAACTGAACGACAAGAAATGCAGATTTGCTTTTGAAGAACTTGAGATCCTTGGTCATATAACCAACCAACAGGGTATAAAACCGGCCGAATATAATATCAAAGCCGTTAGGGATTTTCCTCAGCCCAAGAAGGTCAAAGAAGTACAATCGTTCCTAGGAATGTGTTCCTATTATAGAAAATTCATTAAAGATTTCTCATTAATTGCTGACCCATTGACAGGACTCATCAGGAAAAATGCGCAATTTACCTGGACAGAAAAACAAGAGGAAGCATTTCAAAACCTTAAAAAAGCTCTGATAAATCCGCCAAATTTAGGTCACTTTGATCCAAATGCAGCCACCTACATTCACACAGACGCCTCTAACATCGGCTTAGGTGCAACACTGGTCCAAATTATCTGTGGGGAAGAGAAGGTGATATCATATTTGAGTCGAACTCTAAGTAAAGCTGAGGAAAATTACTCAACCACCGAAAAGGAATGTTTGGCTGTGGTGTGGGCGATATCAAAACTACGACCCTACCTATATGGAAGACACTTCAAGATAATTACAGACCATCACGCATTGTGCTGGCTGAAAAATCTTAAAGATCCAACAGGTAGACTTGCAAGGTGGGCACTGAAAATTCAGGAATACGATTTTGACATAATACACAAATCGGGTAAAAAACATATGGATGCTGATGGCTTATCTAGAGGACCCCTACCTGAAACGGATTGGGTCGAAGATTATGAACGACTATTTTTGAATCAGATAATAAATGAAGAGGATGAATTCATAGAAAATGTTAAGAAAAGCCTTAAAGGAAGCAAACGAGCAATCACACAGAATTTTAAAGAGGAAAATGGATGTCTATATAAGAAGAACCCAAACCCTGAAGGCAGAGCATGGTTGCTGGTAGTGCCGAAGAAGAGAAGGAAAGAAATCATGAGTGAATTCCACAACCATATGCTGAATGGCCATCTAGGCGTCGCCAGAACCACATACCGTTTGAAGAATAAATATCATTGGCCTTCCATGCTGAAAGATGTTTCAGAATTTGTAAAGACGTGCCATCTTTGCCAAAGTCGGAAAGGTTCAAATCAGTCGCCCTCTGGACTTTTGCAACCCATTCCCCCAGCTAACTACCCTTTTGAAAGAATCGGGATTGACTTTGTTGGTCCCTTGCCATCAACGAAAAGAAGAAGGAAGTGGATAATTGTGTTGACTGATTATTATACCAGGTACGCTGAAACAAAGGCAGTCTCAGAAGCAACAGTGAAAGAAGTCTCTACATTTTTAATCGAACAAATTTTTTTACGTCACGGGGCCCCAAGGTTTCTTATTAGTGACAGAGGTTCACAGTTCACTAGCAATTTGATGAAGGAGGTTATGAAAATATGCAAAGTTAAACACTGCTTCACGACGAGCTACCATCCCCAGACTAACGGACTAACGGAACGGCTAAATAGAACTCTAATCAACATGATAAGCATGTATGTAAATACAGACCAGAAGAACTGGGACGAAATCCTCCCTTTCGTCACCCACGCGTACAATACCACGATTCAAGAAACCACAGGCTACTCTCCATTTTTCCTGTTATTTGGGAGGGAACCCATGTCCCTCTTAGACGACGATAATATCCCAATTGACAGTAACATGAACGATTATGATGAATATATAGAAAATTACTTAGATAAAATAGCAAGGACGAAACAGGTAGTCATTAACAACACAGAGAAGACTCAGGAAAGAATGAAGAGAAACTATGACAAAAAACACAACGAGAGAATCTATGAACCAGGACATTTAGTGGCAGTTTGGACACCAGTCAGGAAAATCGGAAAATGTGAAAAACTATTGAGAAAATATTTTGCCCCATATCGAATATTAAAGAAGCTGTCTAACGTAAATTACTTAATTGAGCCGAAAGATAATCCTGGCCAAGACCCATTGATTGTCCATGTCTCAAGACTCAAACCCTATTTTGAGAGAATTGATGAGGTAACTCACGAGGACGTGACGACCTCTGGAGAGGGGGAAGTGTTACATCATGATTAATGGCGTATTTCTTATATTATTTTTAATATATTTGAAATTTAAATTATATATTTATTTATTTTTATATTCTATGATATTTATTTAAAACAGATTATTTAGATTATAATCATTTGTATTTAGGTACACTGTGACTTCACAGCTCTCTTTGATGTGAGAAAATAAAGGGAGGATTCTGGAGGCTACTTAAAGAAGACTTATCTCGTTATTCCCTTTTATAAAGTTGCAGGATGGTTGAAACACGCTCTGGTAAGTTGCAAGACCCAGCACAGGAGAGAATCCAGGCTGAAGAGTCTGCCAAGCCGCCACTTGGTGCAACAATATATATTTACATATATATGCCAATTGTAGCAACATGCATACAAAACCTCTTCTTTGTGTAGCTTCATTCCTACGCAACTGTTGAAGGGGAGCCATATCCGAAAGCTTGTGATGTGTGGGGAAACTAATATACAACGTGTTATCAATAATTTCCAGGAATGAGACTGGATCACGTCGCCGGCCGCGCCGCGCCGCGCCGCCGACAGATCGCCCGCGTTCTAGAGGGCGCTGCTCGTGAGCTAAGTGGAATAATTGGAATATATAGTTTTAATAATTGATTTATATATATTTTTTAAAATAGCCTATCGTCATCCCCGTTATTTTTACCTATGTATGGAAATTTTGGTTTGAATTAGTGAACTACTGCGAATTTGTATACCGGGCATACAGACCAACAAACAGACAAACATACAAACATTCATTTTTATATATATAGATATCAGCAACACCTAACCTTTTTTCCTTCTATTTTTCTTACTTTTAAAAATATTATTATATGATTAAAAGCGCTATTTCCACAAAGATCATATAAGGCTTACATGAGCATTTTTAGATAGCAGAGCACCACCTAGTGGAACAAAATTCAACTAAACGTTGATTTAACTCGTTCCATGATATATGGACAACCCATATAGGGTGATCCATGATGATCCATGCCCTTCCTCTTTTAATTTTTATTCATTGCAGCATAATGTCTGTAGAAATAGTTATTAATTATATCTATGTGATAATTTGTATATAGCAATATGTAACTCCACCACAATCTATGCAATGTATCGTCAAAAGATTTAATAAAAGTTAGGCTTCGCTAAAAAGGGAACAACAATTAACAGGATTGCATCATCCAGGAAAGTTCAAAGACCTTCTTCTTCCTGGAAGATTGCAATCATGGCGACAATGGAGGTACTAAGCCAATCACAGTTAAGCATGACCAACTAATAGCGAATCAGAAAGTAGGCACGTAGAATGATCTCCACCAATGAGAAGCCGAGATAGTTAATGACGATTATCTCGGACAAGAAGTTAGAGAGAAGGTAGGTGACCGGGCTAGAAGCAAGGTGTGCTCAACTTAGGCTCCAACCAAGGTAAAATCCTCTCGATCATGTGAAGGGCAAAGGTACCTCCTCCAGTCTCAATCACTCTCTCCCTTTCGCAAAGTCCATGTTCTATCCCATCCAGGTGTGCTCGTTATTTCCCCTGTGGAAACCCACCATTCGACCAAGACTGCGCCATCATCAATTCCACAATTCACCAGGACTCTCATAGTAAGTCGACAGGAGACAGGATCTTACACAGGTAAACAACAGGCTCCGACAGAGAGTCGACAGGATCCAATCCCATTATTATATCTATATTTAAAAGGTTCCGCTAAAATATATATTTTATATTATTTTATTTGTACATTTATACAAGGGTCACTCCAAAAGTTTTTGCAATCAATATTAAATAATTAAAATATAAAAAAAATAAATGATACCATTAAAATCTACATGCTTTTTTTTACCTAACATAAACAATTTCATAAAATAGTAAACAATAATGACTCATAGAGGGCGCGACTTTGGCAGCGGTAATTTCTAAACCTTGCATCAAACACAATGGAATTGACTAGACTACTTGTACATAAGAAAACCTAAGAAAAAATATCTTTAATAAAAGAAAGGTCAGGTGTTTATATTAAAAATAAAATAGACATATCCTGACCGAGGGGAGCGTTTATTTTATTTAATTACCCCACACATCACAAGCTTTCGGATATGGCTCTCCTTCAACAGTTGCGTAGGAATGAAGCTATACAAAGAAGAGGCTTTGTATGTACGACTGCTACAATTGGCGCGCGCATACACATATCGTCTTTACTATATAAATATATGTAAATAAGTTTTAATTTCCATCATTTCACACACGTTTTCTTTTGATCTTTATGTAAATTTTATCTATTTAAATGTGTGCTTTTTAAAATCGTATTTACATAATGAACTAACTATATATATTTATGTCTATATGGCCATTATAATATAATGATGATATATAATAATAAATATAAAAATCACAATATTTACTCTATTTGCATAATACTAAACAGTAAAAAAAAATGCTAGTAAATAATAATTATAAAGATAAAAAATAATTATGGCAATAAAAAACCCCAATCAGTTATTAACCAGCTGGAATTTTAATGAAAATTCCTGGGATACGCGGGAATCCCTATTAAAAGAAGCCAACTCGAGCAACTAACAACTAGTGCATTCGTGTACCTAATTTGTACCGTTTTATTCATAAATTGGTTCGTAGACTTAATTTCGGCACGATTCTCTCTCTTCGTATGTAACTGCACGACCTTTCAATTTAAAGATAGGAGAATCTAGCTTCTAAATGTTTCAATTAATACAAGTACCCATGTAAGATATACACTCATGGACAAAACTAAAGGAAGTTGTACCTTTTAGCATGTATATCGGGATTGAGACAATAACTCTGAAAGATACACTAATGGACAAAACTTAAGAAGTTGTACCTTTTAATATGTATATCGGGATTCAGACAATAACTCTGAAAGATACATTCATGGACAAAACTTAAGGAAGTTGTACCTTTTAACATGTATATCGGTATTCAGACAATAACTCTGAAAGATACACTCATGGACAAAACTTAAGGAAGTTGTACCTTTTAGCATGTATATCGGGATTGAGACAATAACTCTGAAAGATACACTCATGGACAAAACTTAAGGAAGTTGTACCTTTTAACATGTATATATCGGGATTCAGACAATAACTCTGAAAGATATTACAGTGACCTTTATTGAAGACACCCGAGATAACCAAGTGTGAACAAAATTGCCTCTGTCTCCTTAAAAAAAAAAAAAAAAATAAATAGAAGAGAGACGACCAGCGACATAAAATAATTTCTACTTCCTTAAGTTTTGTCAATGAGTCGAAAAGAGAATCGATAACTTATGAAATCTACAGTTTTCTAATAAAAAGAGAAATATTTTCTTCTTTTCCAAATTTTCTCTCACATATTTTACATTATATTCGTCAATTTTCTCTCCCAACTTTAGATTAAAACCTAGAAAGTAATTATGACGGGAATTTTTCAAAATGACACAAATTTAATTATCTAAAAAAAATTAAAACAAACATTCTTTTTTTTTTAATTTTCACAAGCGTGGAAAAAAATATTGATTTATATATCGATAAACAAAAAAAAAATCGAATGATATTTTACGTAACAACAACAACAACAAAAAAAACATTTTTAAAAGCTATATCAATTCTTTATGATCAAAAATTCGACAAATTACATCGCAATCTGTCATCTAGATAGGTGGAACACACTTACAGTACTGTAAGTAACAAAATGGAGAGTAAATTGACCCCTGTTCTTAATTGATTCTAAGATATCACTAGAATATTCTTTGCCCTAATCGTTATCGATAGGTCGATATGTATATGTCATAATTTGTACAATTAGATGCCAACCTAATCCAATATACACTGCGTGACATTGAAAATGGAACACCAAGAAATAGTGGCCAGAAAGTGATGAAACTCGGCAGACAGAGAGAGACAGGGACGAACAATAAGTGATCTTTATTTCAAAATGATAGTCATAATACAGAGCGAGAACGGCGTCGGCTTAGTAGCAAGTAGGACCACCGCGGACGGCGATGCACGCAGCAACACGTCTAGGTAGAGAGTCAATCAGAGTACGGATGGCGTCCTGAGGGATGGCTCTCCATTCCCTCTCAACCATTTGCCACAGTTCGTCTTCTGAACGCGGCTGTGGCAAGGCATGCAAACGGCGTCCAATGATGTCCCAGACGTGCTCGATTGGTGAGAGATCAGGAGAGTACGGTGGCCAGGGAAGCATCTGTACATCTTGCAGAGCTTGTTGGCTAATGCGAGCAGTGTGCGGTCGGGCGTTATCCTGCTGATAAGGGCATTGGGTACCCCCTGAAGGTAGGGGAGTGTCACCGGTCGCAGCACATCATCAACGTATCGTTGGGCCGTCATAGTGCCCTGAATACGAAGTAAAGGTGACCTGGAATCATACGCGATTGCGCTCCAAACCATGATTCCACGTTGTCGCACGGTGGGGCGTTCCACAATTGCTGCCGGATTGGACCTTTCTCCACGTCGACGCCACACGCGTACACGGCGACTATCACTGGACAAGCAGAAACGCGACTCATCTGAGAACACGACCCTGTGCCATTCCGTCATCCTCGTCGATCTAGCCCGGCACCATTCCAAACGTTGGCGCCTATTCGGTGGGGTCAATGGCAGTCTTCTTAGCGGACGGCATGAGTACAAGCCATTAGCAACCAATCGACGGGAAATGGTTCTGGTCGAGATGGAATGATCTAGGGTGTCTTGCACATGTTGCAGGATGGCGGTACAAGTGGCTTGTGGGGCCGCCACTGCTTGTCGAAGGATACGCCGATCCACACGTGCTGACGTCACTCTGGTTGCACCGATATTCCTATAAATTGCCACATTTCCTTGTTCCAACCATCTTCTCCACAGTCGGTGCACCGTGGACGCACCAAGGTGTGTATCAGCTGCGATTTGACGTAAGGACCAACCTGCCCTTTTCAGTCCGATCACCATGCCCCTCGTAAAAGCGTCTGTCTGCTTGAACTGCCTCCGTTTACGATGACCTGGCATTCTCTGTTATTACACGTGTCTTTTGACACAAGAACAAAATTTCTACAATGATTTTCCTTGAATAAATAACGACACGAATACTGTCCTTTCTGCAAGTTCCTTTCCTTATATCTTACTCCATGTGCGCACGAGAGCTGCGCATTTTACATCATTTGCATAACTCGGTTAGGCGCGTCTACCCTGAAATTTGCATAATTTTCTGGCCACTATTTCTTGGTGTTCCATTTTCAATGTCACGCAGTGTATGTATGAAAATGTATGATTTGTTTCTGTGCTGAGAACATGTTAGAAAACATGTACCTATGTTTTCCCACGTGACGCAGCGGAGCGTGGCCTTGGCTGCACGGGTGAGTCAGTTGTTGTTTTGCTCTCTGTATGGATGGACATTAAAACATGGTGGCAGCGATAACTGGATAAAATACGAACCCGTATATTGCAAAATATCGATTTTTGCGTACCTTGGAAGATAATTCAACATGGCTCAGATTCAACCTCCAGAAACTTTCGACTTCTCGACTCCCAACGAATGGCCCAAATGGAGGAAGAGATTCGAACGATACCTCGTGGTCAGTGGAATGAAGAAGAAAGAGGAGGCGGACAAGATCGATTTGTTCATGTACTTGATGGGCGACCGCGCGGATGATATATTCAGGACCTTCAAGTTCGAAAAGGAGGAAGAGGCAACGAAAATTGATTCCGTCCTCAAGGCGTTCGACAGCCACTTCTGTGTCAGAAAGAATATTATCTACGAACGTGCGAAATTTAATTCAAGAATCCAAGAGGATCGGGAGCCAGTGGACGAATTCATCACTTCATTGTACAAATTGGCTGATAGTTGCGAATTTGAGGGTCTTCATGAGCAGTTGATCCGTGACCGAATTGTGGTTGGAGTGAGGGACAAAGCTTTGTCTGAAAGAATGCAGTTGGACAACGAACTGACTTTGGAAAAGGCGGTGAAAATGGTTCGACAGCAGGAAGCCGTTCGACAGCAGCAAGTCGACCTGCAGCGTCCCTCAACAAGCCAAAAGGTCAATCAGGTGAAATTCAACTCGAAGAAACAATCACCGAAACAGCAACAGCAGCCTTCGAGGAAGAAGGAGAAGTCAGCCAAAACAAGATCACGATGTCCAAAGTGCGGAGGTTTCACCCACAGGGAAGGACAGGCTTGCCGTGCTGAAGGACAGAAATGTAACCTGTGTTCAAAAACAGGCCATTTTGCAAATTGCTGCCCAGATAAGCAGGCGAAGACTGCGGAAGTCAAAGCTGTTTCTGAACTTGATGAAGAAATTGGTTTTCTCCTGGAGGTCTTAGCTGTGGAGGATTCATCTAATCTCGATGATGAAGGCGAGTGCAGGAGGCGATGGACAGCAGAAATCCAAGTGAACGGGAAACAGGTGAAGTTCAAGCTCGACTCCCAGGCGGATGTTACATGTGTTCCTCTGTGTCTCTTCAAGAAGATAATGGGACAGCAACGACTAGTGAAAAGTGATATCAACCTTAGAGCTGCTGAATTTTCCGAACTTCAGACTGTGGGTATGTTTATATCAACGCTGCGAAATGGCAATTATGAAATCAAGGAGAAGATTTATGTCATTCGTCGTTTGAGTGAACCTCTTCTGAGTCGCCGGGCATGTGAGCTCTTGAACCTGGCGAGGCGGATTGAAGTGGTTGCGACGAGAATTAACCCGATCAAGGAATTCCCTGAAGTATTTGAAGGACTGGGACAGATCGGAAACCCTTACGAAATCAAATTGAAACCTGGAGCAAAACCATATGCTGTGCATACTCCTCGACGGGTACCAATACCTTTGATGGAAAAGCTCAAAACAAGA
Source organism: Cordylochernes scorpioides (assembly GCA_030710605.1). Classification (NCBI taxonomy): domain Eukaryota; kingdom Metazoa; phylum Arthropoda; class Arachnida; order Pseudoscorpiones; family Chernetidae; genus Cordylochernes; species Cordylochernes scorpioides. Next base: position 15,950,777 of record CP092868.1, read on the forward strand.
TTGGAAGAGCTCGAGAAGGCGGGAATCATAGCACAAGTTAACGTTGCGACTGAATGGTGTGCACCGACTGTGATTGCTGGTAAACCGAATGGCGACATACGACTCTGTGTGGATCTCTCAAGGCTGAACGAACATGTACAGCGCGAAGTGCATCCCATGCCAGTGGTGGAGCACATGCTGGGGCAACTGGGGGAAGCAAGATTCTTTTCGAAACTGGACGCGAACAGTGGCTTTCACCAGATTCCGTTGAGCCCGGACTGCCAGCATTTAACGACCTTCATCACTCCTTTTGGGAGATATAAATACTGCAGGATGCCATTTGGAATCTCACTCGCCCCAGAGTATTTTCAGAGAGCTATGTCAATAATCTTGCAAGGCATGGACGGTGTAATGTGTTACCTGGACGATATCCTGATATTTGCCTCCGACTCCAAGACTCACGATCGAATTCTTCGTTTAGTGCTCCGAAAACTGAAAGAGGCGAAAGTTACACTAAACAAGGCCAAGTGTGTCTTCGGCGTGCCAAGAATTAATTTTCTTGGGCACATACTGGATGAAGACGGTATCCGACCAGATCCAGCGAAAATCGAAGCAGTGGCGGAGATGCCTGCTCCGACCGATGTTCATGGCGTAAGAAGATTTCTTGGCATGGTGAACCATCTGGGACGCTTTGTGGAAAATTTATCTGAAATCGTGGCACCACTGAACCAGTTGTTGGTGAAAGGTCAAGACTTCGTTTGGAATTGCAGCCAGGAGCGAGCATTCCGAAAGTTGAAAGAATTGCTCACGACTCAACCCATCTTGGCAGCATACGACGTCAGGAAACCAACTATGGTGTCATCCGACGCATCTTCATACGGCTTGGGAGCGGTACTGAAGCAAGAAGGTAAGAATGGAATCTGGCGACCTGTTGCTTATTCTTCTAGAACTATGACACCTACCGAAAAACGATATGCTCAGATCGAGAAAGAGGCTCTCGCAATTACATGGGCTTGCGAACGTTTTCAAGATTTCCTGCTTGGAAGCGTTTCCGAATTGAGACCGACCATAAGCCTCTCATTCCTCTATTTTCGACGAAAGAATTGAGTTCGCTGACCCCAAGACTGCAACGTTTCCGAATGCGTATGATGAGGTTTGGATTCGAAATAGTGCATATCCCTGGAAAGGAGCTGCTCGACGCCGATGCATTATCCAGACAACCACTTCTTACAACCGAGGGAGGTGAAAACGAACGGCAAACCTCAGCGCATATAAATGCAGTTCTCTCGAGTATAACCGACAAAGACGAGATGTTGACGAAGATTTTTGAAGCTCAACAAGAAGATACGACCCTGAAAGCAGTAGTCAACTACCTTGAGCAAGGCTGGCCAGATAAGAAGAAGATGTCACAGGCTCTGCTCTCTTATTGGCATGTCAAGGATGAACTCGGCGTTCAAAATGGACTACTGATGCGTAGCTGTGGTCTTGTTATTCCAGCAAGTATGAAACTGGAGATCCTAGATAAGTTGCACGCTGGGCACTTCGGGATTACAAAAACAAGACTTCGCGCACATGAGACGGTATGGTGGCCTGGAATTTCGGAAGAGATCGCGGAAACGGTCAGAAAGTGCAGTGTCTGTATCCAGGAAGCCGTCTCAAAACATGAACCTTTGATACCAACCAACTTTCCTACACGACCGTGGCAAAAGATTGGAATGGATTTGTTCAAGTTCGAGAATAAGTGGTATCTAGTCGTCATTGACTATTATTCTCGCTTTCCTGAAATGATTCAGCTGGATCGGCTCACAGCCAGTGTGGTGGTGCGTAGTTGCAAATCCATATTTGCCCGACATGGAATACCAGAAACTGTTGTAAGCGATAATGGGACGCAATTTGGAGCTGCTCGTGAATTTGCAAATTTCGCAAGGCAGTACGGATTCCAACATGTCACTTCAAGTCCTCGATTCCCGCAGAGCAATGGGATGGCAGAAGCAGGTGTGAAAATTGCTAAGTTGATCCTCAAGAAAAATCAAGACCCATCGCTTGGACTCCTGGAGTATCGATCGACCCCTTTGGAGAACGGTTACAGCCCTGCTGAGCTTCTCATGGGACGTAAACTCCGAACGACCTTGCCAATTGCACCAGAGAATCTTAATCCAAAGTTGGTGGACTCTCAGACCCTGAAAAGAAAGGAGGGGAGAAGGAGAAAGGATATGAAATCTAGATATGATCGACGCTGCGGAGCTACGGACATGGAGGAGCTATCCGAAGGTGACACGGTTTGGATTACAGATATGCGAACCTGGGGGATTGTAAAGAAGAAAGCATCGACACCAAGGTCATATATGGTTGATACTCCAGTTGGGACTTTACGTCGAAACAGGTTCCATCTACGAAAAGGATATGCAGTGCAATATCCAGCCGACCCATCGACGCCGACCTTTTCGGGGGAGGAACTGGTTGAAAATGAAAAGACCCCAGTTGTGGATCATCCCTCTAACGACTCAGAAGACGGCCAGATAAGAACCCGGAGTGGACGAATTGTTAAACCTGTGGATCGCCTTCATTATTAATTATATTATGCATTTAAAGTTTGTAATGTATATATATATTTCAAGTCTTAAAAAGGGGGATGTGCTGAGAACATGTTAGAAAACATGTACCTATGTTTTCCCACGTGACGCAGCGGAGCGTGGCCTTGGCTGCACGGGTGAGTCAGTTGTTGTTTTGCTCTCTGTATGGATGGACATTAAAACAGTTTCAATAAAACAAGGTAACTGGAGGACAGAAAGACCTAGAAGAAAGGCCTAGAAAAGAGGCTTAGAAGTTAGCACAATCATTAGGAAAGTTATACCCCGTTTTATTATCGCGGAACTAATAAAAAGTTGAGTTCAACAAACTATTACTTCCTGGTCAAGCTGGGACATGTTTTAGGATAAAGACGTAACGTAGACCAATAGAGAACCGCCACGTCACACCTTTCCACCAATGGGAAGTAAGAAGGGTTCTCGTGTTAAATCGAGAACCAAGAATTGTCAGTTGTCGCTTCGCTCCCACCGAGATAGCACCTAGTTGTTCTTTCGATCCCACCGAGGTAACACCTGCTCTAGATACCTCCCCCGTTCATCCTTATCAGCTAAGTTAATCACCGCCATGTGATTAGATAGTTAATAGACAATCCGCTCCATCTTCTCCAAAGCCTTTCTTTCCTCCGACCAGTTGCCTTTATTTTCAAAACCCCACCACGTGTCCTGGTTATTCCCCACTGTATGCTTCACTTTCCACTCAAACGACTGCGCTTCCAACAATCTACACCATTCTCATCCAACAACAAGAAATTCCGCAACGATATTGCGACAAACGGATTTAGTCGACAGGATAAAGAGATGGAGATTAACCAAGATTCAATCGGCGTAAAGAAGGACGACCCAACGAAAGAAAGGGAAGAAGAAGGCAGCAGACAGGAAATGACCGGCAGAGAGGAGACGGGCCCTCTAGCGGATGTCATTCAGCAGTTCACCGCCGCGCTGTCCCAGGGTAGGTCATGCGACCCTACAGGACCGACAATCTCGCCTTTCGATGGAACATACAGCGCGATCCAGTTTTTCCAAGTATTCGACCGGAAAATGGAAGACGCCGCCATAGAAGAAAAAGAAAAACTGCTCCGTCTACCAAACTACCTGGTGCGACAACCCCTGGAGCTTTTCAGGAAACTTCGGCTGGCCGACCGGAGCTATTTCCAGGTGAGACAAATCCTCTTAGATCTCTATCCTGAGTCGAGCGAAGCGTCCTTTGCGAAATATTTCGCCATGAAGCTTACTGGACAAGCCAACCTAGAGACCTACTACCGGGAGAAAACCGCCATGGGGCTACAGCTAGGACTCCCGCAGGAGGTGATCCTCGAGACGCTGACAGAAGGGTTGCCATTCGCCGACCAGCGTCTAGTCCGCGTAGTGCCTCCCGAGAACCTAGGAGAGTGGTTCCGACTGGTACAGCGGATCCACGGGCCCAGTGTACCGACAACGCGACACAGAGAGGACCAACCGCCCACGATGTCGGGTCCGTACCACAACACACCTCGACGCCCAGGTGCCTGGAATGCACCTCTTCCACCGTCCAACTGTAAGTTCTGCGGCGCGAGACACTGGCACAGCGAATGCCGGCATCGACCAGTCCCGGCGACCCACGAAAAAGACCGGACAGTGCAATCAGTCCCGAGCAACCGATATCAAAGTGCCAGGACAGTGCAATCAGTCCCAAAGCAACCAGTCCCGAGTCCCCAGCAACCAAGTCAAGCCAGAGACACCCCAGCAGAGCAGACTTTTCGAGACTGAGGTAGGCTCCCTAACCCAACTGACTGTAAAACTTTTCCTAGCCCCTAATATACCATGCCCCTTTTTAATTGATACAGGCGCCAGCCTGAATATAGCGCCATATAACCTCTACCATATGTTAAAAACTCACCTGCCTAAATTAACCCTTAAGAGACATTCACTGGATCTCCAAACCCTGGATGGTTTTGCAAAAACAATGGGTAAACTGTCTCTCCCTCTAACCATAGGACAAATATCCCGAAGAGAGAATTTCCATGTAGTGAATGCACCGTTACCATTTGGAATTCTTAGCCTTAATAGCCTCCACAAATTCAAATGGGCAAAAGATTTTAATAAATGCACTATATTCCAGCTGGGCGCCCCATTGTCTACACCATCCTACCATTTTAACCGTGTACCAAATGTATGCACCTACTGGCAATGTCAGGCGATGTCACAAAGATCTTACCATACAAGCCAAACCTTCCGCCTATGACAACCATTGCGTGCATTCATTGAAAAAAACCCTTATCTACATGCCATTTTTTCACTAAGGCCAATTTCCTTTTTTACATGCCCTCAAATAACAAAGCCACCACGGCTTCAATTGGTAACCAGAATGCCCAAAACATACCCCTACAGCGGGACAACTCGCATACCAAGCACATAGGTGATCATACGTCGTCACACAAATATCACATGACAAACCCACACCACGAACTCGACACTCACACTAAGACCCAACAAAATCCTTGACCACATACATGCTACAACACGACACACAATCCTCTCTATACACCCCAGTTCACAACACTTTTACAAAGATACAATCACATCTTCACACAGAACAAATTCAACGTACCATGCTTACGGATTCCACCAGTAAAAATACCCACGAATTCCGACAAAATAATTACCATACGGCCATATCGTGTTCCGATATGTGACCAACAAGAAATCCGTAATCAAGTCCAACAAATGCTAGAGAATGGCATTATAGAGCAATCTTTTTCACCTTTCTCGAGCCCTGTCACCCTCGTCACTAAGCGCGACAAGACCAAACGGTTTTGTATCGATTATAGAAAGGTGAACGAGCTAATTAGCTCTTATGTCCATCCCCTCCCGAGAATCGAGGATATCCTCGACCGCCTCGCACAGGCCAAGTATTTCTCTACGGCCGACATATCCTCTGCGTATTGGCAGGTCCCAATACACCCCGATTCTCGACCACTGTTAGCATTTGCCACCCTCGAAGGGTTATACCAACCCACTCGATTACCTTTCGGATTAAAAACCAGCCCTCAGATCTACGAAAGAGCCATGAGTCAGGTCCTACAGAGACACGGACTTGACTGTGTGGCACATTACTTTGATGATTTCATAATTTACTCCAACACATTGGAGGAACATCAAAACCACCTGCGACAATTTTTCGCCTTTTGCGAAGCAGAGGAGTTACAACTTAACTTCGCGAAATGCGAATTTTTTAAGCAGTCCATAGATTTCCTAGGCTACACCATCACAGCTGGTACAACCACACCGCTCACACGCAACACAGACATCATTCACGCCATTAAACAACCACACAACCGAAAAACACTACAATCCTTTTTAGGCGCTGTGAACGTCTATAACAAATTCATCCCGGAATACGCTCGCTTACGAGCACCACTCAATAACCTCCTCAAAAAGGATGTCGTGTGGATCTGGGATGAAGCTTGCCAAAAGGCGTTCATTGACCTGAAAGGGAACCTCACACAACACCCCATTTTACACCTTTACAAAGAAGGTCTGCCATGCCAAGTGTATTGCGATGCATCCACCCTCGGTATAGCAGGCATTCTCAAACAGGTTCACCCTGACGGGAACGTATATCCAGTTCAGTTTTGCAGCCGAACATTGCGCCCACACGAGAAAACTACTCCATCTCTGAACTTGAGTGCTTAGCAATCGTTGAGAGTGTGGAGAAGTTTCGCATCTATCTGATGGGCAGAAAGTTTACTATATTTTCTGACCATCACGCATTGCAATGGCTGAAGTCCATCAAAAACCCGTCCGGCAGATTGTTTCGATGGAGTTTACGGCTATCGAGTTACGAGTACGAAGTCCGCTACATAAAGGGAAAACAACAGTATGAGGCGGATCTCTTGTCCCGTAACCCGTTCTGTGGATTTTTAGACGCGTCCCTCATCAAGACACACCAACCTCTTCCATCGAGAGTCTAGCCTGACCATTGATCGTAATGGATTACATACAGTTTCCCGAAAAGGTGTAACCAAGATTATAATTCCAAAACCACTCATACAACAACTCTTACAAACAGTACACACACAATACAATCACCCCGGTATTTCACAAATGTCACGACTCATCTCCACGCAATATTACTGGCAAGGTATGTCAAAAGATATTAAACAAAAGGTTAAGACCTGCCCCACCTGCCAATTAAAAAAACGTCCACTGGGACCCACTTACGGGGAGTTAAGTCAACCTCCGGAAGCCAAAGAACCCTTCGACCTATTATCCCTAGACACCATAGCAGGATTTGCCAAGTATGGCAACACCAAAATATACCTCCATGTTGTAGTCGACCATTTTTCGCGCTACGCGTGGACTTTTCCATCTAAATCCATCAGCATCACCACCTACCAACAGGTACTTAAGCGAGTATTACAGGATGGTTCTCCGAAACGCCTCCTTACGGATAGAGCCCCTGCCTTCACTTCGCCAAAATTTAGTAGTTTCCTACTTAATAGAAACATCCACCCACTACTTACAACCAGCAACAATCCACAAGCCAACGGTCTATGTGAACGCCTGAACGCCACCCTCACGGGAAAACTTAGGCTGTTACATTTAGAAAATCCTAAGATCGCATGGACCAAGTTGGTCAAAAGAGTTACAGTCACATATAACAAAACCCCACACTCTACCACAGGTTTTCCACCCATTTACCTAATGTTTGGCATCCTTCCCCCAGAACTCTCTAACCACAACACACCTTACCCAGATATCGACAGAGCTAGAAAGATTGCACACACACGAACACAAAACAAGCATCTACAAGACAAAAACACTTATGATCAACGACACAAACAACCACATTTCGAAGTAGGTGATCTAGTGTTAGTTAAATTATATCACCACCCCAATACAGGGAAACTCGCGCCATATTTCACAGGACCCCACACAGTATTAGAAATTATTTCCCCAAATGTGGTCCGTATAGATCGACCAAATCAACCTCTTCAAAGAGACACTGATACGATCCACGTCAACAAGCTTAAGCTGTATACAGAAACAGTCCGTTATATATCACCGCCCGCCGATAGAATATGTCATATAAAGCACAAACCCGATTACACGTTCCCATTTAAGCATTTCACACCCGAATTATTCCCAGCAGAGCCATTAAGATTCAAACCCACAAACAGCGAGCCTTTCAGGCATTTAGACCCTGCCATTTTTTCAACAAGGCGATTTGCACCATTCTTCCCCGATGTTAAGAACTGCGAACCTGACAATCATTTCAATCCTATCATTCTGTCCAAAAAAAGATACACGCCACTCCCCAACGATAACAAGCAGTGCGAAATTGAACGATCAACAATGAATAAGGTTCGAACAAATATTTCAGAATCACCATTTACAACAACATGGAAGAACATGTATCAATACCCTATCTTTAATCTGATTTTTATCCTTTGTCTGCTAGTCCTACCCTATAAATGTACCCCAGTTTTATTCCTTAGTTATTTGTTAACCTATACCATGCCTTCTAATAGAGTTTTCGAGCTGCAAGAGGCAGTTTTTCATTTAGGACAAGCATTTGTAAAACTTATTATAATATTAGGAAGCGTTTTTGCAGAAAATCTAAATAAATGCCGAGGAGATAGATGTAACTGAAAAGTAACAAATCAGTACCGAGAGAAAGAAAAAAAAATCCCACTCCAGTAACATAAGATTCGAGTCGCACACAAAAGCAATTAGGAGACAGGAAGCAAGTGGCCCCGCGAGGCAATAAAAATTCCCCATGCAAATAGAGGGTGAGAGTCCCGTTTCCGGATCTCAAATTACCGCGCCCCTCTTTTGGCCGGCACATAAAAATAGGTCACCGCGTTTCCCCATCCACAGATTTCTCCATGTCACCAATCTTGCATTCCCCATTCCAGCTACATATCGACTTTTACAAATACAACTTCACTCACACAAGACGTACCAACACATCTTAATGAATTCACACCTCTATTATAATTAAATCCTAATTATTCTTACAGACTTCCAAAAAAAAACGTTACATATTCCACCTACACGTAGATCTCAAAGTCAAATATGAACAAAGTTCACGCACACTACCGCTTTAATTGTTAGTTAGTTTTCAAACTTACGTATTCTCCCAAAAGGGATTAAACGACCTTTTAGAAGGATCGATATTCTCCTCGAATCCTGTATTCAAGGTATTAATATAGGTACCGATACCCAATATATAAAGTGGATATTGGGCGAGCACATCTTAAGTGCCCTAGGGGATCGCATAAAAACCCCTAGAACGCATTAAGGCTTGAGACAAATTAAAATACGACACTCGGCTTTTGAGATCTCAAAAAACAATGACACAAGACAAAAATACATGTAAAGGTTATATAGATTTCCATGTCTCCTGTATACATAGCATAAATTCGCACTTGAGGATTAGGATCACGTTTCCGCCTAAGTGTCGCTACAGAAGAGACAAAAAATTTATAGGGCATAATTAATCAATTAAGACATCTAGATCAGGGCATGTAGATACACAACGGGTTCAAACCACTATATATATTTTTTGTTTATATATTAACCATTTTCACTTTTTTTTAATTAAAATTAAAATATTTAACCAATTTAGCAACTTATTCAATTTATTATCACTTATTTTAGCCATTAATTACCATTTTAGTTACCACTTAGTTTATTTTATCGTAGTTTCATTTATCAACGAAAACTCATTGGTTTTCGGTTAAACTTAAGACATTAAGTCATCCTTTATTTTGAAAAACCTTTTTCATTTTTCTTTTTTTTTTTACGCAACCAAGCATTCAACTTTGATTTCGCTCAACATTTCTTTTATTTTTATTTTTTGATACCTCATGAAATTTCCTCGTTTTCCTTCCCAAACTCGAGCAAAAAGTAATTAGGCATTTTTCCTTTGTCACCAATGCAACAAAGCATTTTTTTTCTTTTTTTTTCACGCAACAAGGCATTTTTCTTTTTCAACCACGCCTTCACTTTGATTTCAGTCAACTATTTTTATTTTTATTTTTGATTTTAAAATTACCTAATGAAATTTCCTCGATTTCTTTCCCAATCTCGAGCAAAAAATGTAGTTAGGCAATTTTTTCCTTTTTTTTATGTACCATAGTACTCAACATATGATGCACCTGTATAAAATATTGATTTCTATTAACTATAGACCAACTATATAGCATTAACACTACATTTTTTTTAAATCTCTTATATCCTTATCAATTTTGTATATAACCTCCCTATAATCAATTAATTTTCGCTTAAAATTATTTTCTTTGATGTACAGAACTTATTCAGACTAAAACCCCTTCATAAATTCTTCACATGTAGGGGGCGCATCTGTCATAATTTGTACAATTAGATGCCAACCTAATCCAATATATGTATGAAAATGTATGATTTGTTTCAATAAAACAAGGTAACTGGAGGACAGAAAGACCTAGAAGAAAGGCCTAGAAAAGAGGCTTAGAAGTTAGCACAATCATTAGGAAAGTTATACCCCGTTTTATTATCGCGGAACTAATAAAAAGTTGAGTTCAACAAACTATTACTTCCTGGTCAAGCTGGGACATGTTTTAGGATAAAGACGTAACGTAGACCAATAGAGAACCGCCACGTCACACCTTTCCACCAATGGGAAGTAAGAAGGGTTCTCGTGTTAAATCGAGAACCAAGAATTGTCAGTTGTCGCTTCGCTCCCACCGAGATAGCACCTAGTTGTTCTTTCGATCCCACCGAGGTAACACCTGCTCTAGATACCTCCCCCGTTCATCCTTATCAGCTAAGTTAATCACCGCCATGTGATTAGATAGTTAATAGACAATCCGCTCCATCTTCTCCAAAGCCTTTCTTTCCTCCGACCAGTTGCCTTTATTTTCAAAACCCCACCACGTGTCCTGGTTATTCCCCACTGTATGCTTCACTTTCCACTCAAACGACTGCGCTTCCAACAATCTACACCATTCTCATCCAACAACAAGAAATTCCGCAACGATATTGCGACATATATATGGCATAATGTTGAGGGAGAATAGCACCTCTCCCTTTAAAAATGCATTGAAACAATACATTATCACCGCAGTACAGAACGTAATGATAAATAATGAGCCACAACACCAGTCTAGACAAATTCAGACAAAATCCAACCATTTAGTGGGAGAGATGTCTCTTTTGGTATATGAATATCATTCTCCCGTCACTTTATGTTGTATTACATATATATATACACTCATGGACAAAACTTAAGAAAGTGGATTAAGAGTAAGATTATACCTAGTCAATCACGTTGTCTTGCTATCTTACATAATGGTTGTTCTGGGAATTCAAGATTCACTGTTCTGTCCAGTTCGGGGAAGAGTATGAAATCATCTGGATTTATCTGAGGGAAGAGATCTCTGTGGTTGTCTACACGCTAGTCGTTCTCTTGGTGGGGATCTGGAATTTTCCTCTCTAAGCAATTCCTCACGGGTTCTTATTTCTGGATCCTGTTTCCTGAGTGCGTCCTTGCCATTATCAACTCGACTGATATTTCATCGATTGACGTCATTTTGTGTTTCAGAGTCAACTGTCGCTTCACTATCGGCAGTCAATCAGTAAAGCGCATGCGTAACTCAACTTCATTTTTTGATCTTCATTACATACAAAAAAACTCCAAGCCAGAGTTTCTATAAAAATTCAACCATTTATATTAACAGCATTGTAAAAATAAGTAACTTTATATTGAAAAAAAGGTTCAATTGAGGTTTTTCAAACAAGTTTAACTTTTCGGTTCAAAAATATTCTCGAATTTCTCTATCGCATATGTGCATGGGTATTGAAAAATTCTCTCCATCTGTAAATTGAATTATATCTCTTCTAGGCAACACAACGTTATAAGTTGTTGAACATGTTCTCCAAGTTTATTCGCTTGGAATGTTGCAGGAGAAAGAAGAACAAATTTCCACTTCAAGAACTACAACAATATGGCGTTGTTTAAACTTTGTTCCCCAGTGTCTAGTTAAGCGGGATATAAGTTTAGATATTGTCTCTCGTAACTTTATTTTGAAAAACTAAATGTTTCTCTAACTATTAGGACACTATTAATTAGTCTAGTTAAGTGGAAGAAAATGGGAACATATGAGGTTAAAAATTCTCTCTCTGCGGAGCTATTAAATTTGCTTAATTAGTTTTTTCTTTATTTGAAAAAAAAAAAAATCTATACCATTTATTTGGGCGAAATTTTAATATTGGGTGTGTGAATTTACTGTAAATTTGTCATATTCTGATAGATAGCGGTATGTTATCTTTTTTTTAGGATTAAAAAGATGAGTTTAATGCGTGGCATCTACAGATTTCGTTTAATAAATGAAAACAATATCTACCCTTAATTCTCTGATTTGAACTACAGTTTTCCCTATAATTACTGTAAATGGCAATACATTGAGAGATAGCTCGGGGCAGAATCTTTCCTTCCTTCCACCCGGTTCACTAGATCAACCTACCTGGTCGATACACTCGACTTTACAATTTACTATTATTTTATAGTCAGCTTTGCTAATATCGAATAATGCAGCATATATATTTGATATGCTTTAGCTCGGAACTACAACTATGACAATATGAAGGATACAGAGAAGATTAGCATGGCCCCTGTGATACCAGTTCGGCGGTACAACTACTACAATAGGAACGATACAGAGAAGATTAGCATGGCCCCTGTGATACCAGTTCGGCGGTACAACTACTACAATAGGAACGATACAGAGAAGATTGCATTAGCCCCTGGAATACCAGTTCAGCGGTACAACTACTACAATAGGAACGATACAGAGAAGATTAGCATGGTTCCTGTGATACCAGTTCGGCGGTACAACTACTACAATAGGAACGATACAGAGAAGATTAGCATGGTCCCTGTGATACCAGTTCGGCGGTACAACTACTACAATAGGAACGATACAGAGAAGATTGCATTAGCCCCTGGAATACCAGTTCAGCGGTACAACTACTACACAATAGGAAGGATACAAAGAAGATTAGCATGGCCACTGTGATATCAGTTCGGCGGTACAACTACTACAATAGGAAGGATACAGAGAAGATTAGCATTAGCCCCTGGAATACAAGTTTAGCGGTACAACTACTACAATAGGAAGGATACAGAGAAGATTAGCATGGCCCCTGGAATACAAGTTGGGCGGTACAACTACTACAATAGGAAGGATACGAGACGATTAGCATTGGCCCCAAGATAAAATGAATATATAAATATTGAATCTAGAACTTCAATGGTTGAATGTTGGCATTCGTTTATGATTCCAGAATGTAAAATTTCGACTTTTGTCGATATTTGAATGGTGTTCTGTTTTGTGTTTATATTGGAGTAGAGGAAGAGGCTACAGAGATTAGTATAAGAAACTGAAACTAGATCAGTATGTATGTTTCAGGGAAAATTGTGGAGAGAAGTTGATAAATTCTCTCCACTCAGCCAAGAAATCAACCTCCGCCATCAACCTCCCATCAATCGGTGAAGGCAACATTGATTTCCAGGCGTTCTATTTCTGGAGACGAGATACCCGGGAACTTCCATGCCTCCTGCTCTCTACCAAATCTCTTCTTTCAACTGCCTCACTATATTTATCTAACATTTTGAATAAATTTATTTATTTCGTCTCAGTTTACAGGTGTTACATTCGAGTCACCATGTCCTGGATATTTACATATGGCGAGTTGGTGGAGTTAAGTGTCCCCCCCCCCTCACAAACACAGAACTTGCAAAAGAGCAGCTGTTGGGTGATGAGCTCCTTACTAAGCATCAGGGCCAGGTCGTCGGATTTTAAGATTGATATCTCTTTGATTTTATTCAACTTCTTAGACAGTTTAATTTGATTATCTTTGAAGTTTTAAGAATAATTTTCTAACTAGAATTCTTTTGGTATCTCTCTTCCAGGTTGATGGTTTAAGGTTTCTTCTGATAATTTTATAAAATAAACTGAAAGGTACTTCAAAATACATTGAATAAAATATACCCTTACATATATAAGCAGTTCTCTTTTTTATCCGTGCTCTGATTGGCTGTTCACTGTCACGTGATCTTAGTAAGCCAATGAGCAGAGTCCTTCCAATAATGTTATAATTGCAGTAAAAATATAGGTGGTAGAAAATTGTTATATTTGACGAATAAACACACATTCGTTCTAAATATTTCACATTTCTAAATACAGATGGCGCGGTGAATGCTTCCTATTCAAATATTTCTATCTTCCGTGTTCAAAAAACGGCTTCAAGAGCTGTGAGAGTGAGGGAAAAACACCAAACAAATGGTAACTCGAGAAAGCGAAAATTGGCGCCATATGGAGCTAACGTGATAAGTGCGAGAGGCCGATAATTAAAAGGTATTGATCAGTGAGAGATTTAATTTAGATGAATATTGCTGATCGTTATCGCCTTTTTACCTCTCTCTATGTAAATAATGGCTATATGTAAATAAATGAGGTTGTATGATTTATTTGAGACTCTTAATTTATAACAAGAGGGGGTTGTGAAAGCTTTTAATTACGTTGATTGATTAAGGGTGGAATTGTAATAAATAGTTTGCTCGTTTGTCCACTAGGGGGACACTATTTTTGTAAGGTAATTAGAAACATGCGGACAGTTAGTTAGCTAATGGTGTTTTGTTTGCTTTTAAAACATTCAAATTGTTGCTTCGTGTTTTTTCCTATTTGGATCAGGTTTTATTGAACAATATATTATCCATATTAATTCAGGTTTGAAGACTCCACAACCTTTTTTTGTAAAGGTTTATTGTCCTTTTGATGTTTCGGTGACCCACTGTCGTCCATTTAAAAAAAAAAGATAGAAAGGTTGTTAGTGAAGTATTGTCTTTTGTCGATTTATTCTCCGGTACATATGCACATAAGGTAAAACGTCAACATGGTATTCTCTATGTATTATCTATTAAAGTATATTGTCAATACGTAGAAAATTTTGGGAAGACAAACATAAGGATGATAAAGCGATTTAATTTTATTAAAACAATTAACAACTTGTGAAAAAAATAGTACAAATGTGAAATTTTACTGGGATACGGTGATAAATTAGGAAAAAAAAACATCTCTTTATCGTGCATACTTTATTAATCAAAAAAAGCTAACCACGTTCTCGTTTCGGGTAATAATGTTAGCCCTCGTCATTGGCCAATTCTGGAATAATTAAAAAAATCACCGAATAGTTGATATTTATTCCGACAGATGGCGCAAGCCATCAGCAACTTTCAGTTGTACGTTAATTAATTAATTCAGTCATGATGGTTGCCAAACATATATCCAAATATGATTGAGTGGAGATAAGAAAGAAGAAGAAGAAGAGTTGCACGTTAAGGAGATGCCTTTTTCTTAAATTACCAATTTATTTACATAAAATAAAAAGAGAAGCAAGGATAGAAAATTGCCGGAATATCAAAAATTAATATTCTGTGAATAAACAATAAAGTAGGATAGTAAGTAGAGACTTGCTGCTCTTTATACTTGACTTATTATTACCACTAGGATTAGCAATACTATTTTTTATCACAGACAAAAGACGAGAGAGCTTTCGGGATAAGAACCTATTATTTTATTTAAAAAAGAAATAAACGCTTCAAAAATAGTTTAAATTTCTTATAACATATGGGACGATATTACATCATACTTATTTTACATATTGGCTATATATATTGGTCTGTTATATCACGTTTTATCTTGTCTAATATTTGGGGGTTTGAGAAAGAGAATTTTGCTGATAGCTTGCCAAGTTTAATCAAGAGAAATATTGTGAGAGATATATCGTCTGCTGTGGTTGATATATACCTCCAACTCAATTACTGAAGAACGAAAATTGAATTAGTTGATTGCTTTTTTTAACGAACTGCTTCCATGTGGATTTCAATGTTGTTTGCCAAGAACTCAACTTTTTACCACTCCCCCACTTTTACTTATTTTTAAAATGTACACTCGTGGACAAAAGGAAATCGTACCTTTCAGCATGTATATCAGGATTCAGACAACAACTCTGAAAGATATTTGATACACGGTGAACTTTATTGAAGATACACGAGATAACCAAATGTGAACAAAATTGCCTCTGTCTCCTTAAAAAAAAAAAAGATGACCTGCGACATCAGAGACTTTCCATTTTCTTAAAGTTTTGTCCATGAGTGTATTCGTACAAATATTTAGCGTTTATTTTAGTGTAATATTCGCAATAGAATCTCATTGAAATATATCTCACCTGCTCTACGAGTTGGCTATTTTGTTTGAAAAAGAGGATCTGCCGAAAGCTTTTAACGGAGAAATATATTAACGTTCGAAATATAATTATACTATTATGAATTAGACTTTTTTATTATGTGTTGAATACTGAATATATTGTAGAGCAGGATCGGCAGCCCAACTTTTATAAAACTTGTATTGGTTTGTCTCTCCGCGACTGTACATCTCGGTTTATCGGTACATGACTGTGTGTTTTGTAAGTTAATTGGGACTCTCTGTGTGAGAGAAGAAATTAGCCTCAACTAACGGATAAGTATCTAAAACGCTCTTATCGAAAAAAATAGCTTACAAACTCATAGCCTCGTTAATAGGGACTATTGATAATTGGTACTGACTTTCTCTCTCACTTATTCCCGATTTATGTGAGAGAACACATGTAAAATAAAGGTGTTAACTATAATTATAGGTTTAAGCTATAACAAGAGAGGTCGAAGCTATATTAAAATTTCCAAGCTATAAAAGTTAAAAGTTAGAATGAGAGGTCCAAGCGCTAGAATTAGAAGTTCAAAAGTTATAATTATATGTCTAAGCTATAGAATAACGTCTATAATAAGAGGTTAGGCCATAATAAAGATCGAAGCTAAAGGAGGTCCAAGCTAAATTAAAATGCCAAGCTATAATAGTTCCAAATTAGAAAAAGAGGTTTCCAATCTAGAATTAAAAGTTCAAAAGTTATAATTATAGTTCTAAGCTATAGAATAACCTCTATAATAAGAGGTTCAGGCTATAATTATAGGTTCAAAATATAATAAGAGGTCGAAGCTATATTAAAATGTCTAAGCTATAACAGTTCCAAGTTATAATAAGAGGTTCCCAAGCTAGAATTAAAAGTTAAAAAGTTATAATTATAGGTCTAAGTAAGAATAACCTCTATAATAAGAGGTTAGGCCATAATAAAGATCTAAGCTATAAGAGGTCCAAGCTAAATTAAAATGCCAAGCTATAATAGTCCCAAGTTATAATATGAGGACCAAGCTATAATTAGAAGTTCAAAAGTTATAATCATATGTCTAAGCTATAGAATAACCTCTATAATAAGAGGTTCAGGCTATAATTATAGCTTCAAAATATAATAAGAGGTCGAAGCTATATTAAAATGTCTAAGCTATAACAGTTCCAAGTTATAATAAGAGGTTCCCAAGCTAGAATTAAAAGTTAAAAAGTTATAATTATAGGTCTAAGTAAGAATAACCTCTATAATAAGAGGTTAGGCCATAATAAAGGTCTAAGCTATAAGAGGTCCAAACTAAATTAAAATGCCAAGCTATAATAGTTCCAAATTAGAATAAGAGGTTCCCAAGCTAGAATTAAAAGTTCAAAAGTTATAATTATAGTTCTAAGCTATAGATAACCTCTATAATAAGAGGTTCGGGCTATAATTATCGGTCTAAGCTATAACAAAAGGTCTATAAGCGCTATAATTAGAGGGGGGTTCAAGCTATACTAAAAGGTCAAAATTATAACGCGAGATCTATGAGATAAGAGCTATAATTAGTAGTCTAACCTATAATTAGAAATCTAAGCTGAGATAAACGGTTATTTTTTTATCATTCAACTTAATAATCCGCTATCACTATGTTCTACATTGACCAACACATCTACCCCCATGATAAATCAAATTTACACTGAGAAAATATCAACAAACTAATTACAATAATTGGCTATTCCGACGACAAATGAGACTTATTAGAATTCCAAATTAATTGTACTCGCTAATTAAAAGGAGATAATGTCTAACTTTTGTTCCAACTAGGGATAGTAATAGACACGTAAACACAATTGATGAAAGCCGACCGGACTATATGTAAATATGTTTAGACGAGGCAAACACTACATTGACTGATTATGCAACTTGAAATATGAAATTTTAAGTATGTCTATATGGCCTTACATTTAATAATATATAAGAACTTTTTAAAAAATATTCAACTATATATTGAGAAGATTTAGCTTTCTGGTTAGAAGGATTTATTTTAAGGAAATATTCCTGTATCACTACACCAATGTTTTATAATCCTATTCACAAAACTCCATAGGTCTCTCCCTCTGTTAGCTTTGTCAAGAAATGAACTGTTGCTTAAATCATGGCCTTTATTTACATATATACCTCATGATGCACCAGCGCGCCATCTGTTATCAAAATTCGAAGCTATTTTAAACGCGTAAGATTCTTTTTGAAATTAAACAATTTCTACTGCCCTTACTTTAATGCAAAAATTAAAGGGAGGGCCTGGCTCATCAGTTGTGAACCCTCCCAGCGGTTTCGCCAGTTTAATATACCATACCGCTGTTATATTGCATTTTTGGAACTTCCTTTTATAGTGATACTGTTGCTAGACTCTTGGAATGGGTATTTTAGAAGAACTATGGACATAAGTTTCGAATTTTGATAACAGATGGCGCGCTAGTGCATCATTTTATAAATGTTCTAATAAAAGACACAATTTGATATTTGCGGAAGAGCGATTGCTCGATGCATATTATATATTCATAAATGTATGTAATTCTACTGTCCTCAAAGCTTATGTCCATAGTTATTCTAAAATACCCATTCCAAGAGTCTAGCAACAGTATCACTATAAAAGGAAATTCCAAAAATGCAATATAACAGCGGTATGGTAGATTAAACTGGCGAAACCGCTGGGAGGGTTCACCACTGATGAGCCAGGTCCTCCCTTTAATTTTTCCATTGCAGTAAGGGCAGTAGAAATTGTTCAATTTCAAAAAAAATCTTACGCGTTTAAAATAGTTTCGAATTTTGATATATACCACATATTTTACTTATATACATATTAAAAGACCAAAATGTAATACATTAAAGATATAGTGAGCACGTCATATATAGTCGTAAACCTAACGTAGTTGTTAAAGAGGCAGGATGCTGTATGTATTTTTAGTTATATTTTTTTAATAACTAGAAGAAAACAACCCGGTTACGCCCGGGATATTTCCAAATGAATGTTTACATTAAAATATTTCTATTATATATATTATTTAATAACGTAGGTGAAAAAGAGCACACCTTTCTACAAGGACAGTTTTCATCGCCAAAAGTATCCTTTTTACTATTTAGTAAATCTCCGGTAAGAGTACACCTCTCTACAAAGAACAGTTTGCTCTGAGAAAATAGGTATTTTTAAAGAGATGTTCTACTTATTATAAAGGGTTCATCAATAATGAACTAAGCCCTCCCAGAATATATTTTTCATCATTTCATTTAGTGGTTGGAAAAATTTGTCTTTTTTAAAATACAATAACAAAATATTGCCCTAAAAATGTTTTTAAAACTTCATTTTTCACAAACATTTCATCTTTATGACTACTTTCTTTTTACTTATTTATATCTATATTTATTCAACTTGGGTTTTTCTCCTCACTTTTATGTAAATAGGGTGCGGGTTAATCAAAGCGTTAAGAATTGACTGGTTTGGTTACCCAGACATTTATTTAAAACCGCTAATCCCAGTTAATCCTTCTATCTCAACACACTTTCTTTATCCATCTTCCATTAAATGATATTTGCATATGCATATTGTTTCTAAAGTCCATTTCCTCCATAATATATATGTTCGCTCTCCAAAAATATTTTTAAATTTTAAAAGTTGGAGCGTAAAAACTTTTCTAAAATGGTTTTTCCTCCTCAATGACCTTTAATTGATGTTGGGGAATTGGATGGGAATTTAAAATGGGGAAAACTTATGCTATTTAGTATCGTGTCGGTAAAAGATATGGAAAGTAGTAGCTCGAGAAAGTCAAAGTTCACGGGTATCTCACACTTCAATTAAACTGTGAATTAAAATGTGTGTGTATATAGTTGAGGATTGAGTAAAAGTTTTGAGCAGGATATGTAAATGAGGTGCGGCGTTACACAGATACGGCCGGATTGGACCTGTCACCAAGACGGCGCCAAACTCTTACCCGGTGACTGTCATTACTGAAACAGAAGCGAAATCCATCAGAGAACACTACTTTGTGCCATTCCGCTGTCCACGTGACTCTATCCTGACAAAATTACAAACGGAGGTGTCTGTGACGTTGGGTCAATGGCAGTTTTCTTAACGAGCGCCATGAGTGTAGACCGCTGGCGAACAAACTGCGTATAATGGTTCTGGTCGATATGGGAGAATCAAGAGTGTCCTGAAAATTCTGTAAAATGGCGAGAGAAGTGAACTGTAGGGTCGCCAACGCCATCCGGCGGATGCATCGGTCCATGCGTGCTGACGTCACTCTGGCTACACCAGCACCCTTCAATCGTGCCACATTTCCTTGTTCCAACCATCTTTGCCAATAGCCGGGGCACTGAGGACACGTCGAGGTGCCTGACTGTAGAGATTTGACTTATGGACCAACCGGCCCTTCTGAGTCTAATCACTATACATCCCGTATACGTTCTATTGACAAATGTTACTTTGTACGGAAAAACACACAAATACAATATACTAGGGCCTACAGTAAGAGTAACTTAAACACAGAAAAATCGTGGACTCAAAAGTACAACACAAAAAAAAAGTAAAATAATAAACCACAATTTGTTAAATAAAATAAAAAACAGTACTTAGCTTTATTGCTGCTTAGGTAGGGATCGGACCGGGGTTACACAGGTATGCGCCGAGATTGCCAGACAGGGATATAGCACGCAGAGAACACTTTAAGTGTCCCCACAAGATCATCCACCACACTGGCGTTTCGACCCATACCATAGCCCCCTTTATATACAAACATGGCCACATTCGTCCAATGAGAAGGCGGGAGAGATTTGTTCACAAACAAACGAAAACAAAAATTCTTTCCACTAAAACCTGAGATAAGATATGATAAGATTGCAAATATTTGTCAATATAATTTGACAAAAGGTGTCTTTCCAAAAAAAAAAAAAGAAAGAAACTAACAAATCTCCCAAACATTCCCATTGTCCCGTAAGGAAAACCTCCCGCTGTTCGGGGGGAAAAAAGCTCACGGGAGCCATGTTATAAAGAAACAAACAAAAAAAACTAAAGAGAGGAGAAGTAGGCATCCGGGTCGGTCCATAAAGGCGCCTTCCATCTTGCTCCTCCCAAAAGAAACTTGAAAAAAAAAAATCTGCGCAAACTACGTGAGTTACCATGAGTGATTACCAAACACACACATATATAATATGCTTTAGTATACAGATTTTAATGGGGGACCAAATAAGCTCACATCTGGGACCGGCTGGGTATGTTAGGTAGAGACTTAGGGTACTGACAGACGCTCACTTGATGAGAAACCGAACGATCCAATTCCATTCAGTTCTCTCAAGTCCAAGAGCTAAAAGCTCTTCTTAACGTCTGTTTCTAAGCGCTTTCATCCTATCGACATGTACAACTTTCACATCGTGCATGGTGACCCCTCTTACTTTAAAGTTAACATCGGAGACCCTAGCTTCCACACGGAAAGGCCCATAGACGTTGGAGTAACCTTCAGTCTTAGGAACAGCTAGCATTACCAGATCTCCTCTGTCGAAACTTCTGGAATAAGGTGGCCTAGGATTCATAAGCTTTTTAGCAGAATTACCTGACATGAACTGTCTGACAGTCTCCTTTGCTTTCCGCATCACCCTTAACCTCTCAGCCCAAGTAGGCTTCCTAAAACTATTAACAGACCCAGCACTACACTCACAGTTTCTGTTAAACTCAGTAGGTGGCAACTTTACAGCCTCGTTTTCAATGCGCTTCACTGATTTCTCCTCGAAGGAGCTTGAAACCATCGGTCTATGCACACTGGCAACGTAGCTAAGGTCTACATAATCTCGGTCTTCTGGTTTCAAAGAAATCATGTTGCAACGCTCCCGTATGGCAGGTAACGGGATATTGAATCTCCTTATATCATTGATTCCCAGAATCCCGTCGTAGGCCTTATCTCCGAGTGACATTAGCCAAAACCTTATCTCTCCCAGCTCAATGCCGTTTTCGTTACCAACTCTACAGGTTTTAACACGTGTAAGTGTCTGCTCTTGGCCTGTCACTGACACTATACGTAAAGTTTTAAGTGCATCGTCCCAATTCTCCTTCAAGACCTTACACTTTTCGGAATCAATAATACTGACTTGGCTTCCTGTATCGTATAACAGGTGCCACATATTGCCGTTAATATTAACCTTAACTATTGGCAGATTTCCATACGGATCTCCGCCATATGAACGTATGTTCACTATCTCGGCATTGTCAAGAGTATTGCGGTTGGCAAACATAGAAGACTGTCTTGAGCAACAATCACTAGCTATATGTCCTAATCTACACTCAGATGGACTCAGCCTGATTTCGCCCAACAATTTAGTCAGTTTTTCTATCTCACCTCTAAGATCTGCAATACACTGCTCATTTTCGTGCTTCATCCTGTTTACACTGGCACTAAGCATCTTCATCTCACTCTTAATGCTATTTATTTCTTCAACCCCTTCTACTGAACATACCCCTTTCATAAAGCTGCAACGGTGTTCTACACTATCCTCCATGGCCATGACACTGACTGCTTTTTCTATTGATTTAGCCTCACTGCGAACAATAGCCTCTCTATACTTATCGAGCACATTTTCGAGGAAAATTTCGAACACTAGGCTATCGTCAAAATTGTACTCTACTTTATCTCTAATGGCCAGGAATCTTTCTTTAAAAACCATCGGACTTTCCCCAACTCTCTGCTTAAGACCTTCTATTAATTTAAGGCATTCCCTAATACCACGCGCTTTCTTAGGGTACAATATGTTCAGTTTACTAGCAATACTTTTGAAACTGCTATCGTTACGGATACCCATCTCCTCTAAGCTAAACCTAACTTCAGGGGATAGAGCCTCGAACATGAGCAGTGCTTTGACCTCAGGATCCCATTTGCCTACTCGAGCTTTAAGCTCGACTTCCCGAATGAAAGATTCGAGATCAACCCCATTAAACACTGACAGGTTAAGCATAGAGTTCACAAACATGATGGAGTACAAAAAATAGTAATAAACCACACAATCAAAGAAAAAAAACCGCACGTAAAATTACAGGAATTTACACGTGCAAAACACCAGTAATCCTGGCAGGGCTCGCCAATGACAAATGTTACTTTGTACGGAAAAACACACAAATACAATATACTAGGGCCTACAGTAAGAGTAACTTAAACACAGAAAAATCGTGGACTCAAAAGTACAACACAAAAAAAAAAAGTAAAATAATAAACCACAATTTGTTAAATAAAATAAAAAACAGTACTTAGCTTTATTGCTGCTTAGGTAGGGATCGGACCGGGGTTACACAGGTATGCGCCGAGATTGCCAGACAGGGATATAGCACGCAGAGAACACTTTAAGTGTCCCCACAAGATCATCCACCACACTGGCGTTTCGACCCATACCATAGCCCCCTTTATATACAAACATGGCCACATTCGTCCAATGAGAAGGCGGGAGAGATTTGTCCACTAAAACCTGAGATAAGATATGATAAGATTGCAAATATTTGTCAATATAATTTGACACTATCTTAGGTGTTTAAAACTGCTCTCTATGTCCATGTCAAATTTCTACAAGGCTGCTACCATTGTTGGACAAGAAAATATGTGTGTAGGTGTTAGTTCCCGGAGCAATATATATATAAGTGAAAAAAAAACTATAAGGAGATTAAATAATTCTCTCTATCAACTCTTCGATTTCATTATAGAGATTTTTAACCGAAATTATTAAGCCACGATGGAGATATGTATATTTAGAGATTACATCAAAATATAAATATATTTTAGAATTTTCGAATCATAAAATATTTCTTAACCATTAAAAGCTAATATAAAATCGATATCAAATGGCATTCCTTTGAAATATGCAATATATATATATATATACATATAATATGCAATATATATATGATAAATATGCAATATATATGTATATAAAACGTGTATATATTTATCTACCAACGGAACTGAATAAAC
The DNA here is from genome assembly GCA_030710605.1 of Cordylochernes scorpioides. NCBI lineage: Eukaryota > Metazoa > Arthropoda > Arachnida > Pseudoscorpiones > Chernetidae > Cordylochernes > Cordylochernes scorpioides. The sequence goes on from CP092868.1 coordinate 15,974,568, forward strand.
AATACTACATAAGAATATGTAAAATATAAAATAAATAAATAAGATATATATGTAAATATAACTTAGAAAATAAAACAGACTGTCTTTCCCATCTATCTTTCTAACCCTTGGAATTTTGGGAAGTTAAATTTTCGTCTTACAGTAAAATAAAAATGGCGCGAAACTCCTTTTTTTCCCCCTTTGTTTTTGTAAATAAAAATCTCGTGCTCTACAGATATTTTATCGCTTTTTAAAAATTATATATATATAAAACACAGCACCTCTCTTTAAATATAATTTAGTTTTATATAATATATGTATTTATATATACTTTATATATCTACCTAAATTTAGCATTTTATACGTTTTTAGAGATTCCTGTATTGTTGAAGATTAGATTATTTCAGAAATTTTTTCTCATTGGCAAAATTTAAGGAATTGAAAAGTATTTGATATCGCCGGTCGTTTTTTTTTTTTTTTTTTTTAAAGGAGAAAGAGACAATTTTGTTCACACTTAGTTATCTCGTGTATCTTCAATAAAGGTCACTGTAATATCTTTCAGAGTTATTGTCTAAATCCCGATACACATGTTAAAAGGTAGAACTTCCTTCAGTTTTGTCCATGAGTGTATATATTCTTTAGATCCAAATTTAGGCACATACTTAAGACGATTCATTATAATATACAGAATAAATAATAAATTGAACACTTTTATAAAGGATTTTTAAACCCTCTCAAAAGAGAGAGAATTGATCAAAAACGGGTATATTAGGTATATTGCGAATAAATTTTATATTTATTGCTTTCAATAAAAATATATTTTAAACGACAAAAAAAAAAGTTTAACTACAGCGCTTCAACAATTTCATCTTCCCTACAATTTATAATTCAATTTCATAATAACCTATTTAGAATTTTAAAAACATTATTTCATTAAAAAATCTGGTCCTATGTTTTTTTAATAATTCTAAAACTCTCTCATATCTCAAGATAAATAAATTTCAAAACCACTCTCTTTTATTCAATTTTACATTTTTATAAAAACAGAATCTATTCTTCTTATCACTAAGGTGGTAAAAAAATTATTCTTATAATAATCTATATCTTATCTTTTTTATTCATTAATCAACCTCTTTATTTTATGCTCATCTTCTTTTAAAAACTTCTTTTTTAAACCTTCGTAGTTAGCAAAAAAAAACCAACTATTTTTGGATGTCTAACCACATACATAGAGAAACATCCTACAGTTGTTGTTTTTTTCCTTCTCAAAGACCAAGCAATTTTGACATTGTGGTTGTTGACAAAGTGATGATAAAATTGCGATGTCTTAAATTCCTTCTTATTCATCTTCTTCCTATTAAAATATACTTTTATTTCTCTATGTTTCTTGCTTATATAACAATATTCTTCAATATATATATATAGTATGTATTTATATTTATAACCAAACAAACAATATATACAAATATATGACCAGCGACATCAAAGACTTCCCACTTAAGTTTTGTCTATGAGTGTATTTAATAAACGTCTAGTGTGTGTCAGTTTTATTCGCACGCTGAGTGATCCTCACCCCTTTCTCGTATCTATATAACTTTTTTTACGTTAAAGATAAACGTATAAATAAGTTATGTTGGTTCAAATTTTACCCTTACATGTATTACGGGCCAATGCACAGTGTGCTATAAAATCAGAGAATTCCCCGAGGTCGAGGCAGTCCAAAGAACCAATCATAGCTTTTGTTTACATCGCGCGTCACCGTGACGTCACGACCAATGAGAGGCTTAGTCTCAGATTGGGCCCAATGTCTCGGAGTCTCCCAATATACTACTGATAGACTTTTCTCTCGTAATGTTTATTTAATAATAATTTTTAATAATATTTGATAATTTTTCTCGTTGAAAATTAGGAAAGACAAACTTCAGGATGACACAGCTCTCTTTCTCTCTTATATAATCATATTTATTCATATTTATATTAATTATGTATTTAATCTTATATAATCTTATATGGACTTTGAAATAAAGTAGTTTTAATCTCTCTCTCTGTTTCTCTTGAGGTAACCTGGATTCCTGGAGGGATGAGACAGCAATTTATTTAAAGCAAAGAACAAACTACGAATGATAAACAAAAGATAAGCAATGAGGGAAGTTTACAGAATAGCAAAATATAAACATTAAAAAAATGATAATCTATTGATAAAATAATAAATACTTTGCTACAATATTGTCACATTCAAAATACCACACTTTTCTATTTAAACTAGTAGCTCTATTTAATAGGAAGGTATTGGAGCAAGCTTACCCTAACCTAACCTAAACTAACCTAACCTTATCTAAACCTCATAATGGCCCGTAAACACTTTACGCTAGATTAGGGTTAGTAAATTAGTATGGCATCATATCTCGAGACCTTCCATCTCCATGTATTTTAATCTTTAGATATAATAAAAAGTCATATATTGGATTTGAATTAAAAGATTTATTTGCCCATATTATTCAATCCAAAATATACCTTTTTATATTATCTAATTTCTCAGTTTTAATTTTGTTTTTAGACCTGTGATTTGAATTGTATATAAGTTGCTAAAATGTATTTAGACGCAAGTATCCCAAGCTGGGATATCAGCGTTTGATATGTCAAATAAAAATTATCTAAAGTTGTAAATATTGGTTTTCATAACGGTTTATATCATCCTCTAATTTCGTTTATTTTTTTCACTGTATGCTACATCGAGTCAATATTGTGAACCAATTACAATAATTAAAAAATGCCTTTTTCACAATTACAATATGTTTAAATATGGTCACGGTAGAGAAGACAAGTATTCCAATAGCTTAATTAAAAATAATTTATTAATTAAACTTATATATTACAAAATGTGTCAATTAATTTTACATTAAGGGGTGATGGCTATGCAAATATTTATGATGATAAACAACAGAGTATTCAAAATAATTATTCAGTGGCAATATGTATGTTATAAATAAAGATGAATGAGATTTGATTTTCTGCTTGATTTTTGATCATGTTGAGGATTATGGTAATGTAATGCAGTCGTGGTTAAATCTTGAAAGTATGATAATAAAAATAAATTTGATGAGTAATTTAATTGAACTAAAGAAGTATATAAAAGAACATAATTTGATAAAAGTACTGCCTGGCTTAAGGCGAGTAGAATAAGGAAAACAAAAGATAATTTACATAATGTACAAAAGTTTTGAGCCGGCCATTGGGATAGAGAAAATATATTTATTTTACGGGGCTGCTAACCAAAATGAATGATTTTTGAGCCCCGATGGACGCATAAAGCGGAATATATACAAAGCACAGTTGGAGGGGCCTGGGGATGGGTGGCCAGGGGTTCATCGCCAGGTGAGGCCAGGATGTAGAGGAGGATCAGGGGGGGAGGGGGCAGGGTGGATCCTCGGAGTTCAGGGGGTGGCAGAGACGGATTCAAAGGTGTTGAGCCCAGGGGTGACCGTGGAGAGCAGACATACGGCAATGATTAAAGTATATGATTTTTAAGCCCAAAAGGTGAAGCAGGCAGACAAGCCGCAATGCACAATATCAAAGTACCAAGGTGCTGCACGCAACCAAGGCTATTCAAAAAGGTTAGATTCCCCAGGCCAGGGAAAATAAAAGAAAGACAGCTGTTGTTTAAATAAGAATATTAGATAAAGCGAGAATGATTCAGCAACTGATGGGAAAAGATAGTTTTATTTTTTGTAAAAATGAATATATAAAGGTATTAGATAAGATTACTGGTGAGGGTACCAGTACTAAGACAACCAACCAGAAAAGTACACCATAGATTGCATAGCGCGTTCAAATAGGTCGCTGTGTAAGTCGATTTCTCGAGCAGCCCGCGCCGTCGAATCGCCAAACCATTTGCCCTCTGTCCTTGGGTTACAGAGACAGCGTCAGGGGCGATCACATACGCAGGGCAGGTCGCGACAACCGATCTTAAACAGCGGCACATGCCAGAGTTACGTCTACGAGCGGCCGCCAATGACCGGTGTTAACCATGAGGTGAGGAGTCCGAGTCACTCAGGTGATCGGAATCCTCCGCGCGGACGCGTGGCTTAAGTCTATAAGAGGCCTTTAGGAACTCCAGGCAGGCTCGCCAAGTGCTCCTGTTGAAAATAAATTCTTTGAGTGACCGCGGAGTGTACCCTAATTCTTCTGCACAGGTGGAAAGAAGGGGGAATCTAAGGGCATCAAGGCTGCTGCACTCAAGCACGATGTGAGACAGAGTTTCTTCCCTGTCAGCGTCGCAGTAAGGGCAGGAAGGATCGTCAATGACGCCTATCCTGTGGGCGAAACTGTCCGTCCACGTGTGTCCCGATAGCAGGCCAACCACAATGTGCTCGCTAGGGACGATGTACGCATACCTTTTGTCTAAAAGACTCATTGGAGTAAGGCCAAAGCGGGTGTGGATAGAAGGAGCTAGAGAGAGGAATCTGCTTTCCCATGCTTCACGCTCCCGGCCGTAGATTGCCGATTTAACAAACGACAAAGGAGCGAGTTTGTAACAGCTTGGGTCAGCAGACTCAGCACCCGATTTGCGAGTGTGTCCGCAATGTCATTACCCACGTTCCCACTGTGGCCCTTCATCCATTGTATGGTGCATCTGTTCCCATTGCGATTCAATCGCGAAATCAGTAGCAGAGCTCTGTCGATAAGGTAATTACCAGTCTTAGAGTTCAGAACTGACTTCACGACTGAGAGGTTGTCCAGGAAGAATCCTAAGGTTAGATGATTTGGTAAAGTGGTTCCGTTTTCAAGTGCCTTGACCAATCCAAAGGCTTCCGCCTGAAAGACAGAACAATGAGGGGACAGAACATGAGATTCACGTATTTCAGGTGCACAATCGAGACAAGAGAACCTGTACACGCCGGCGCCAACTCCATCTCTGGTTTTGGAACCATCTGTATAGTATGCCACGTGGAAGAAAAGAGCAGGAATATTACTGGGAGCGGAGTAATAGGGGGGTAAGGGAGAGGATGTGGAAAGGGAGGAGGCTCGAGTGGAAGTTCAGCGTCAACCAATCCATACTTTTTAAGGTATAGCTCAGTTTTAGCCGAGATTTCCAGATCGAGAGGAAGGACTCTAGAGAGGGAGATAAGAGCGGCGTTGCTGGTTGATCCGAAAGCTCTACAAGTTCTCACTAGGAAAGGCCTTTGAGCACCCAGTAGAACAGTTAAGGAGCGTTGAGAAAGATTAGGAAACCATACCGCCGAGGCATAGGCAATGGCTGGAACAACCACTTGCAGATACAGAGTTCTCAAGGCGCGGTAACCAAAGCCAAAATTGAGATTAGCGGCTGCGGTCAAACGCGGCAACATGCCGCGGACCTAGGCGCAGACTTCAACTACGTGCTGGTGGAAAGATAGACGTTGATCAAATCTCACTCCCAGCACCTTAATTGAGTCCCACCATTGGATTGGCCGTCCGTGGATAACCAGATCCCGGCGCGGTTCAGGCAGTCTCCCGTGTGGTCTGAGGAGAACCATAGCCTGGCACTTCCCCACGCTGAGTTCCAGTTTATGCAAACTGCACCACCTAGCGATCATATCTATGGTGTGTTGGGCCGCGGGAAGTTGACTAGGTCGACATCCCGAGACCACCACAACCAGATCATCCGCGTAGGCTTGCGGGAAAACATTATTCCTGTAATCCAGCGTGAGGAGTTCGACAAAGACAATATTCCAAAGGAAAGGGCCGAGAACTGAACCCTGGGGACATCCTTTGGAAACTCGTCTCGACACAGTACAACATTCATAGACAGTCTCACAACACGGTTACATAGAAACGAGTTTATCAGATGATAAATGTTTCTGGACAAACGCTTTTGTACGGCCATTGAGATAAAACAACAACGAGTTTTTATAGGGGAAGAGTGACCTCTGGCGGTCGATTTAGCAGAGTATTTGAATCTATGAAATTATAATTTAAAATAAAATAATATTTTTATATAACATGTATATATAAGGATAAAATATCCATAAACATGTTCGCACTTTTCCCGCTAATAATAGAAACACTTCATGATCTAATCTCTACATTTAAGAAATAACGGGAGAGATTGTGTTCTCCGAGCACTTTTTAAAAATACGTGAAATACTTGTGTAATTTGTACTACATATGGAAAACGCCATTTGTTTGGAGTATCGAGGCGCTTCAAGCTATTTAAGGAATCAGATCATTCAGAATTTGAATAGAAGTAAACAGTAGCCAAATGGTTCCTTGAAAAGGACGGCAGAGAGTCGTCGAAACGTTGGAAATATTTTTAAAAGGTTTATGTAAATATGTTATGTAATTTACGACTCAATTGTATTGCATAGTTGGTAAATGAATATTTATCATCAAACTTCAAAGGAAATCAACCCCATTGGCCATATATATTTTCATATATAGATAGAGTCTAGTTTTGACGTTTATTTTGACGGAAAAAGCGCCCTATGTTTTTACGTATAGGCGAATATATGCAACAGTGTTTGTTGCAACACTATTCGCTAACGCAGTGGGTGAACGTTAGGGTTTTTCATTTAGAGCATCAGAAAGAAAGCGCCTGCTCACATGCTGATAAGAGAACTCCCGTTAGCAGACCGTTCATCCGTCATGCAGGGCTGAAGCGCATATGTACATACCATTCCTGGGAGAGAAAGAAAAAGGATGGGGAAACTATTTACATATTAAACAACAAGTTACAAGTAATACCTATACCATTCAGAGGGTTTAACAAGACTTTACAAATTAATTTTAAAAAATGGCTAACTATACAAAGGGAAAAAAAACCATGTCAGTTCAAAGATAAAAATTCAAAATGTGACATATATATAATAATTAAAGAAATGAATTATAGGTAAATTGAATTATAGATATTGTTTATTGTGTATTTGTATTTCTTTCAACTCGCGAGATACGCAATAGCTTTTAACATTTTGTTATTAAATCCCTAAAATATGTAATCCGATTAAAACTTCTCCATTTCACAACCTTGCATATCGACCAGCCGAAGCAGCTTATGCAACTTGGGCACACCCGGTATAATCAATGGAGATATCATCTCCAAATTCCCGCTGACTACCTACCTATATTGCTATAGCTATGAGAAATTGGGGTTAATATGGCATATTCGGAATCTTTCATCAATAGCATAATGCCTTATGACACGCATTGGTCAATGTAGGGAATGACAGGCTTTCATTTATGTCACCACAATCCACTGAAACATTTCCTACATCTCGGGCAATTCTTCAGTGCTTTGTGTTCTCTTTTTCTCGACGTCAAACTTGGCTCTAATTATCGGAATTATGCTAAGCGAGTCAATTACTCTTTTATCTATCAAGCGCTACACTTATATTTTAAATATATATAGCGCGCCATCTTTTGGAGAAAATAAGAACATTTTGAGAACATCCACACAACCCTTCAGTAAACCGCGTTAATAAAAATATATATTAACACAAAGCAATAACGCGCCATCTATACATATAAAATGAAAGGATTTAAAAGCACCAATGTTTCTTTTATACATAATACAAACTTCTATTGTCCTTACCACTGATGAGCCAAGCCCTCCCAATATATTTTTTCATCGCAGTAAGGACAGTAGAAGTTTATATTATGTATAAAAGAAACATTCATGCTTTCAAATCCTTTCATTTTATAAATATATATATATATTTGAATAACTAATAAAACTTTTTTATATGATATAAATATTAACTTTGAAAAAATCAATTTTTGAATATGCGGTTAGTTATTTAAACAATTCCTATCAACATATTGTAATCCGTAAATACTAATCTTAGCAAAGCATAAAACTAAAGCACTATTATAAAACGGTAACTCCTGAGGCTCACGATATATAAACAGGGATTGTAATATACGGGAAATGTTGGCAATAACGGAGAACTAGGTCATAGATAGATAGATATCGCAAACATAGAGAAATGGTTATAACACACATACACACAGAGAGCTTTATTAAGACCACCATTCTTATACAGATTCACCAAAGGAAGAAATAATAGATGCAGCTCCTATACTCCAGGCTGCGTAGCATGGATGGTTATAACGAGGTTCATAGAA